>OY740775.1:42382154-43582154 GCA_963513935.1 Aphrophora alni | reverse complement strand
TTATGATTCATGTTGGAACAGGTTAATCTAATAGAGATCTTACTTTGTGTAAAAGACATTCTGATTAAATCTCCGGGGTGGTTAAAATGTTAGGTGTTGACCGAGCATCGTGTATTCAATTGGAGAGCTACAATTAGTATCGAATACTGATCACGAAAGCTAGAATTACTTCGTCACATCCCACCCGAGAAAAGGCTATAATGGCGCTATAAATTGATTTATTCAACCTCCAGATGGTGTAATGGATAACGCACTTTCGTCAAAAGTGAAAAATTCCGGGTTGAATTCCCGTGGGAGTTCAGAAATTTACGGTGTTGATCCATCATTGTGAGATTACTGAGAAGTTAAGATTGGTAGCAATCTCCAGTAGCAATCACAACAGTGACATGCCAACGACCACAAAAGCCACCTAGATCTTCAAGGCAATTAAATAAAGACTTAATTTCTTTAGAGTAATTTAATAAAAACGAAAATTGATCCGACTCCAGTCAGAATTTTCTTCGATATTTTCCAAATAAATTAATTTTGATACATTTCTATTACTATATGACATAGACATATTGGAATTGATTATAAATTTTCACTAAGATGTAATCAATCATTTGTTAGGATATTCGAACTTTTATGTCGGTACTCAAAATGTATTCAACTTTTTAACTGATATTTGAACACGGTATTTTTGAGGAGATGTGAGCCAAGATAAAGGAGAGAAATTAATCACAGTTGATGTTGAATGATTTTAATAAACCAAAACAATTTTCGATTTTAATAATTACAGATACCCAACACAGCTGTCAAATAAGTATCGTTAAAAATGCATAAATTTCGTAATAAATAGCTGTTAATAGCGGTTTCGCACGCGAATTATTCAGATTCAACAGTGATTGTTAAATTAGCTACATAATACATATATTATAACTGAATTAGAAATTAGCTCGAGAGAGTTATAGTTTCTGAAAGTAATACATCAACACCTTTACAGATTTAAGTTTAGTATAAAAATATTATTTAGTTTTCTTTACAGATCCATTCATACACACAAATTTGTATTCTAAAATGCTTCCTTAAAAACAACATTTTTTCTACTTTTGAAGAAATACAGATATTGCTTCTCTGGAAAATACAATATACAACTGTCCATGAAAAAAATTTACTTTTTAAATCTACTTAAAGCCTGTCCTTGTAATTTGTTAATAGCCATACGAAGCAAACATTTACTGGAAATTAAAATCTTTAAATTGAAGTGGAAAATTATTGAGCATGTCTGCAATTCTTGGAATAAATACTATTTCTCCTTTACCACAGCATGCAAAGATAATCGTCGGAATAATGTGATTTTTATAATGATGTTACTTACAACCTGCTACATTGCATAACTGTGGTGGTTTTAAATTTCTCAAAGTATGATTGGGATATTTACTTTTAAATATGCGTTGGTTGGTAAACCTGATACTATCAGACTATTTAAAAACTCTATAGGATACTGCACTCCATCATCTACATCCGATACTGTATTGATACAAACAATGGGCTTCAATCAGCTGATAATTAAACATTTAATAAAACATGTTTTTGATCAAATATTACGCATAATATTAAACTTATGAAAAATAGTTGGAAATTTAAGGCCAGTTTTTAATCCTGTTACTGATTGTTCTCAAAGGTGAGAGAAAATGGTAATCCTGCTTCTTAAGCACTGTAACAATAATAAATGTCATAAAATTCGGCCCAGTAGTTTCCGAGATTAGTGCAACCAAAAAAAAAAAATCGGGTGTACTTAAAACCGCATGATTGAAGTGAAAATAAATAACAAAATTGTAGAGGGCATGAAACAGATTTGAACAGCTTTAAATATTTTAGGCCAAAATCAAGTTAATAACACTTTTCGAAATGTTACACATGGTTATAAGGCTAGGCGTAACATAGCTTTGTGTTAAAGCTAATATACTTAATCAGATGTTTTAAGTGTGTATATTGGTTGTTATTTTAATTAAATTTGTATGTGAAAAATCATAATAACAAAATTTAGTTTATTTAACTAGAACAAAACTGGATTTACACGATATAAATTCGGAATAATTGCATTGCTAATTAGTCAACAACGTTCATCGTCATTATAAACAAAATTTTAATTTTAAAAATTAATACTAATAGTGCAATTGTTATTGTTACATATTTATATTGATTCTTTTGATAGCAAGTGCGTTTTGGAGTAGGTCTATTGTAATGTTCCATGTAAGGTTTCCCCTCCCAAAGACTTCGTTCTATTCTTTTGATTTTATTTTAAATTCATTCCTTCAACATTCACAGACCAAAAGAGTGTATGGAATTTATAGTGGGTGTATTTCCTTAAGTTCGACCTCTGGCTACCTGAGTCCATCAATCGTAATAATCCTCGCCAGCTGGACTCGAGGCGCCTGTTAGACACATTAGTCACCTGGTGGCTACCCTATACTTGTGAAATTACTTTTTTTTTTATTTTTCAAAATATCGCATTCATTTTAATATTTTTGAAGTCTACGAAAATAATTATTAAATTGGTCCCAAACACGCTGAAAAGAAGTGTAATTACCTGATAAACATAGACGGCCACTATCCCACATGACCGACCTCGATGTCCCATTTGGATCCATAAAGCTACGTACATAGATTACTATATACCATCCCTCTAACTTTTTTCAAACCAGAAGGCTCACAGCAGCGGCATAAGCCAAGCTGTCGCCACCAGGACGCAGTTGTATGCGATCTAAGTTTACACTCTTATTTCAGTAAAGAGTAGACAAAAGAATATGTAGTTTGTAGCGTCCTCTAATAAATTCACTAACAAGTCATTTGTAAGGCAACCTATCCTTCACCTTGCACGCCACATCCACCAGACCTGGGCTGCTGCGTGATATGTCGCGAGGTTTTGTCCGACTGCCAGGTTTTTATCTCATCCTCCCCGCGGATACAAAACGTTCTGCTTTTATCAAATTTATATTTTCAACATGTCCATGGAAAGAGTTTACCAGTTTGGTACATGGAAAACCGTTCCTGAATCCTTGTCCTAATCGATTGGGGTACTAACTAAAGGAAGGTCGGTTTCAGTTAGTAAAAATCTCCACTATTAAGAAGATCGGGTGTCTTCCTTTATCTTTTCAAGATTTTCACTTCTACAATTTTTTTTTAACTTTCTTTTGGATTGCAATATAGATATTTTTCATCAAAAAACAAAATATCTATTTTTTCCCTCATCGAAAAACTTATTCTATAACGAATACCACTGAACTAATTTTTCCCCAAAAACAATTTCTTGAAAATGTGTACCATTAAATTTGTTTTATTATATTTAAAAAGAGATCAAATGATGAAAGAGCCCAAACTTTTTATATTTTCATTTAGATTTTTTTTTTATTCAGCCTTCTACAGAATACGTTAAACAAATAATTTTTTCCTGGCGTTAGTATTATTTTATCCTCTGCCTTTTTTCTTCCTGTGATATTTCCGTTCACTTCTTCTTGGTTTTTTCGTTCATCAGATTCTTAACTTTGTTATCTTCTTTCTGTACCAGTCTCTATCTTTTATTATATATATATATATATATATATATATATATATATATATATTAACTTTAATTCGTAGTTTTAGTATCATTTCATGTATATTTGTATTCTTTTGTTGTATTGTGTTAAGTGGTAGAGAGGACTTATTGGTTTTACTTCGCGCCTTAATTAAAGACTATTATAATTAATATAAAATGCTTCGTTTTATAATTTAATATGTCTTCTTACATTTTGAGACGACGAACTCCAAACACAAACGAGCTCGAAAGTTCTTTCACTGATAACGAGCCATGTATTACCGTCCAGATCTATTCACATATTATCAAACACAGGGTTGGTTATAATTAAAGACAAATTTTGTCTATTACAAAAAGATACTCTCTGTTGTTTTTATCACTTTATCATTACATTTTTAATCTCAAGGACTTCGATAATATCTAAATATCTGCTTTTTAATAATGCAAATATCAGTGTTGTGGCGCAAATCTTTGCTCTGCTACTAATTTGTGGTAGCAAGGCTACGTTTACCCCTAGCCTTTATTTTACTTTTCATTTCGGATAAAGTACTGCTTTGCCCTGAGCCCATTTTGAGATCTAATCTCATCCCGGGTCTGCCCATGCGCCATTCATAATAGATCATCGAATTAAAGCTAATTAATAATTAAACACTCTAACATCACAAACACAAACTACCAAGAGAGTTGAACTTGGGCACTCCACATGGTCCCGTCTCGTTTAAATAATAAATTAAAGCACCCGAGTTGGTAAGCACTCCAGTAACCCAGAACGTCATAACCCGGATTAATTAAACAGTCATTTATTGTTAAGCCGCCATTAATTTGGATAATAATTTATAGCAAAAATTAATAAGAGACAGGCACTAACACCACGTCTGACTGCATGTGCGGACTGAGCATGCTCTGCTCATCATAGCTACCAAGTCACCTCATTCCTCCCAAGGACAGTCTGAGTTAGGCGAATATAGGCTCTCCCCAAATCAAGTACCGATCTCAGTTATGCACCGTCACGGTGTGTACATAATTTGAAGTTATTTTTAATGATTCCAGTGCGTCAATATATTCTTTGAACCGTGTTTTGAAAGATCTTCCAGTTTGACCTATATACGAGTACACACCGTGATATACTATACAACTAAACAAACAAAACTAAAAACCACGAGTGATCTGATTTAGACAAAATGTGGGTGTACAAGATTTATTGTAGCAATTTGTAGATACTTTGGTGATATAAACTTGTACATTTGGTTCTCTTAAATCACTAGACAATCTTTATCATTGAAAATATAAGATTCAGTTCTTTCGGATCACCTGGTGAACTGTTCTTTATCGTTCATCGTTCTTGACCTACTCATCACTATTAAAAATGATTAAATAGAATGGAAACGACGATTATAATATACTTTTAGAACGTACTACATTGGTTGTCGAAGCAAGGTAGGAACACAGTACACAGTACCTTCAATAAATACACACCTTAATGTCGTTGCAACGTTGTCGCAGTGTCAACGCGTCATTCCAGATTGGGCACTTATGAAATCATGAAACACGAAGTGTTTTGATCACAATGACAAAACTCTAATATTATGTCCCTGACCTAATAACTGAAAAGATTTCATATCTATAGATAAGACAAAAATATGTAAATAAAAGCATAACTACCAAATTAAGTCGTTAGAGAACTGAGTTCCGTGTAAATTAGACATAATATACAAAGTACAGAGTGTCCCGATAAAGTTTACTAGCTATTAATTTTAGGATTATTATATATCAAAACGAACTAATAATTTAAAATAAGATATACGCGAAATCCTGTACATTATCTGTATATCCGGCATTTTGTTCTTTAAAAAAATAATAATAAAACTTCAGAAATAGATAAGATATTGAGTTCAGATTTGGTATAAGCATTTTGCATGTTACATTGTAAAAGTTTACCAGACACATTTTTGTAATTTAATAAATGGCGGCCGTTTAAAACTTTTAACATCGAATATCACCTAAACCGTTAACCTTAAAAATGTAGGAGGCCTCTTTTTTTTAATTATAAAACTAAAGCCTTTATGTTTGATACACTTGTACGTAACATACAAAACGATAATACCAAAGCTGAACTCAATATTTTATATTTCTGGAGTTAAAATGTTTTTTTAAAGAACAAAATGGCGGTTATACAGATAATAAACCAAATATGTTATTTGACATTTTTTGTTGGTTTTGATGTATATAATCCGGAAATGAATATTCAATTCACCTTTTTAGAAGTTCCCTGTATATTTTTCCCTTATTGTATAATTGAAAAAAACCTCTTTCATCATTCCCCTATAAAAAAAAAAAAAAGGAAAATATCATAAAATAAAGACAAATACTTCTTAAATACTCTAATAGCTAGTTGGAACAGAATAAAAGTTGGTTAAAATAGATTTGAGAGGAAAGTGATAGAGAGAGATTTAACCCAAGACTACATGAAGAAAAATGTAGATCCAGCTAAGATTCCTACGCCGATATTTAATAAAAGAAGCCCCTGAGGGCCGTAATGAAGGTTGTCGGATAAACTCATATAAAACCTAAGTTTGAAATTTAGGAATAATTTAGCTCCAATAAGCATAAAACTCAAAATCACAATTTATTTGCATATCAAAATTAGAAAAATTAATATAGTAATCAAAATTTTAGTAAAATTTAAAATGGACATGACATTTTACTACTTGTTGAATATATTTTTTTAAATATTTGATAAAATTTTTAAATGGTAACCGATTCTCAAATTTCAAAAACATTTTTCGAGTTAATTTTTTTACCCAAAAGTCGTACAACATTCCACAATAGTTTATTTTATGCTTCTTTAAAATCGGCATCTAACAATACCCGAATGTGTTTTTTACGATAAACTGCAATCCAAAACTGTTCGAAACTTAGGCTAACTTCGGAATTATAAAATATTTTGTGTATTGAGAGCTCAAATTGCTCTTAACAAGAGGTACTTTTTGCTGGAATTACAGATAAAATTTTTCCTACGGCTGCAAAATTAAGTTAAAACATTCAACATTTTATTAATACTTTGCTATTGAAGTAGGCTACTCTAAATGTTTTGATAATCCATTCATTGTATGTATAATTATTTGTAATTACAACATTTATATTACATGAACTGTTTTGACAGTTCTTAAGTATGACTCCAGAGCCGGAAGAAACTGAATGCAGTTGTGAAGTAGAGGTGGTCTACTTGAAAATTCTTCATCACTCAATGTATTCCTTGCTTGCATCCAAGTTTATAACCATAGTCGTTATTAATATGTTTTAGAGGTTAGTTTTTTGTAAATATTGAAATTAAATGTTTGACATTGTTGGCAAAGTAACTAGACATCTGATAGAAAAACATTGATGTCGATACATTGACCATCCCTTGCTAATCAAATGGCTTTACTTTGCGCTCTAGAGCGTAAAATGAATTGTAGATCACAAAATATTAGACAACTTTTAGTCTACTAAAACACAAAATAACTGTTAATTTAACCTTAGATTTCGAAAACAAAAATAAGCAATAAATAGCTCAAGTAATCGAAATAGCAGTCAAATTTAGAACTTACACATGATTTAAGTACTTTTCGAATATGATTTTTTTAAATAGTTTCAAAATATTAAAATTACTTATTTTAAAATTTCATAAAATTTTTTAAAGGTATTTTGTTATTTAAAAAGTGGTACAACATTCTACGTTAACTTGTTTTATGCAGATTTAAAATCTACATCTAATAATACCCAAACGTGTTTTCTACTATAAAAATTAAGAGAGTTATTATTAAAAAACAAAACATAACCTCAAAATTAGAAAACTAAAATCAGCAATAAATAGCTTGTAACAAATAGTAGTAAAATTTATAATTTACACAAGATTTAACTACTTTTCGAATATGATTATTTAAATAGTCTTAAAATATTAAAATAACCGATGATTTTAAAATTTCATATTTTTTTTTCAAGTTAATTTGTTATTTAAAATGTAGTACAACATTCCACGATAACATTTTTGATGCAGGTTTAAAATCTATATCTAATAATACTCGAACGTGTTTTCCACTATAAAAATTAGGAGAATTATTATTATAAAAACAAACCTAAGCTTAAAATTAGAAAATATAATCAAGCTCAAGTAATCAAAATAGTAGTCAAATTTAGAAACTAACTACTTTGAAATATTATTGTTTAAAAGTTTCTTTAAAAAATTTCATTTTTTTCCCAATTTTAGAATATAAAAATGATCTTTTAATTTTTGTCGAACGTGATTTTTAAAATGGTTCCAAAAATTCAAAACTGTGATATATTTTTATTTCGGGATTAGTGTTTACCCAAATTTGTACACCATTTATAGCACCTGTAAAATTTATATCTAATGATGCCCGAACATTGTTTTCTTTTATAGATTATAAAAGTTATTACTAAAAAAAAAAAAGAAAAGAAAAAAGAAAAGAAGTTAAAAATATAACCTCAAAATGTGAAAATCAAATAGAATATACAAAAAGTTTAACTACATATCGAACCGGCGTTTTTAGAAAGATGGCAACCAATACGTTTTGTTTGCAGCTCTAAGGGGTATTTTTTATTTTATCAAAATCGTTGAAGCCGATTTTTAGAAAAATGTAATTTTTCTGTTTTGTTTCTTATTTTAGCTAGGCCTACTCTAAATTTTGAAAAATGAAAGAAACACCCGAGGTATGACCAAAAATATGCCCATATACCAAGATTCATTAAAATCTGCCCACGTGTTTGTGCCGTAGATCACTACACACACAACAGACGACAAATAGACAGAAAAACAAAATATCACTTTTTTATCTAAGGGGAGCTCGATGTATTTTCAAAAACTATACTACATATATATATATATATATATATATATATATATATATATATATATATATATGAGTTACTAAAACAGCAAGGCAAAATTCACGTAATAATATGTTATGGTATCACCGGTTTTTTTTTTTTTTTTCATAAATCTTTTAAATCTAGTTCATTACAATGTTTAAATTATTTTAGAAATGAAACAAATTAATATATAAACAAAATAATAAACATTTATACAACGGTTACAATTAGTAAACAAACTTACGTAAAACTTTAGGATGTGCGGCACAGCCACCAACCGGTACAAGTGTAGGAGGCACAGTCCACCAACCAACTGTTCACTTAACAAGTCTCATCAGATCAGAAATTCACCGTTGTCAACGAAGTGCATTCGACCTTGGTTAGTGCAAGTGAAAGAGTTAGGTTCGAAAATGAAATCCAGTAAACAATATTTTAGTACTTCCTTTGAATATACAAGGACTGTTTCACAACCGAGTTCTTTCATTTTGCAAAATGTGACAAGACTGACGTAGTGGCTAGGCTTACAAATGAACAGCTTTAGATAAAAAATAGCAATTTGTAGGTAGATTTATTGTGTGTTTTTGTATTATTATTATTGTTTTTTTTTTATGTGTACAGTTGTAGGTAATTTTTCATTACATTGGAGTATAAAACTTGTATCGCCTAAAATGTGTTTCGCATTTTATTTATCAGATTAATTTTTTTCAGTGACTTTACACCGAAGAGGTGTGGTAGGAATTAAGCTCCACCCACTTGTGTTTTTGCCAAATACAACAAATAAATCTACTAGTCATATAAATAAAAGCAAACACAACTTTCCACAAACGTTATATTTTCAAGACGATGTTTCGGTGATTAAGTCATCTTCAGGTGTTTCGTCTACACTAACCTTCTTGGAATATTTATTCGCTCCATTAAATTAACGGTGTTCAATCATTGCACAAAGTTGCTCACAACAACAAAACCAATCAGTGAAGTTTAAAATTAAACTAAAAGAAAATTCTAAAATTTAGATTTCTTGAGAAAAAAAACAACAACGGGTTTTCAGGTATTTTTAAAAATTACTTTGAACCGAAATTTCTATAGGCCTACAGTTTGAAACATTTTTGTCTGTTTTAACTCAACACAAAAAAAAATATTCTAAATCGTTTACGCCAAATCAAACTTTTAAGGTAATTGAACTTTGATAAATACAACTTTTAAGACGAGGCCTATGGTTTGTTTATCATTTTTAAAGAATAACTCCTAAACCGACATTTTGTGGATAGATTTAATACTACTGTATCCAATAGTTTATAGAACCAATACGTTTTGTTTGGTTCCTGAGAGGCTATATTACAGATAAAGGTTAACAAACCCGTTTCAAGGATGTTGATCAATTTATAATAATTTTCGTCTGTAGGCCTACTCTATTCTTAACTTTTAGCATAGGGGGGGGGGGGACCTCGGGGTGTAACTTAAATGTGTTCAGAAAATAAATTAGAAAAAATGCAATCTTTTGAGCATGTAAAGCTCTATTAAAAAAAATAAGTTTTTTGATGTGTTAAGAAAAAAAAGAAAGAAAAAAGAGCATAAAGTACCCTCACTTTCTCGAACCTAATAAGACCATAACCCTTAAATACTAATAGCCTCAAGGTCGGAAAAAATAACAACAATTGATTTAGAAAGACCTGATAGGAAAGATAAATGAAGGGATCTAACCCAAGACTACATGGGAAAAGGTGTAGATCCAACTAGATTCCTGGGGATTGCCAAACTCGTACTCACTAAAGTGAGCCCCTGAGGGTCTGTAAAGCTATAAAGATGATAAACAATTCAAGGACAACTTTCCTAAAAATACTTTTTTGGTTAAAGGATTCTCAAAATTGATATATAAAAAACCATATGGATCGTTTTACCCGTTACATGATTTCTTATAGTACGTTTAAGTAAGTGAGAAAGTCTAAACTTGAGATGAGCTGAAAGTGTTAATCAAATACAAATCCGTTTAGAATAGTCTTATCTGCTGATATAATCTCAACGGATAATTCGAAATGACTGCAGAAAAAAGCACTGTAATTGGAGATGTACCTAATTGCAAACCTGAAACTTTTAAGGCAACATATGAATTGATTTATATATAAATTTATATATGTAATAATTTATAATAAATTGATATATTTATTTATTTATTTATATATATATACAGTATACAGTTATATATAGTTATTTTTATTACTTACCCAGTATAAGGTAAATTTAGAAATATTCAAAAATTTCGACCTCTGTTTTTAGATTGATCTTCACATTTCATGACATCTGAAAACCAAAAAAACTAATTTTGGACATGCCATCCGTCAGTCGTCAATAACGTCTGTTACGTAAGCACAATAACGGCCACAAATTACAAGATAGTAACAAGAAATTCTGTATAGGGGGCTAATGTTGTCATACAACCCTATTGAAATTCAAAAAATCAAATTGTAAATGTCAGAATGGCGATCATTTATTTATTTATTTTTATTATGTTGTGTATTATTTGATGTTTAATACACAAAATTAAATAAAAAATAACACATTTAAATTCTGCAAGTAACAGCAGCACCAATCCTACCTCTCTACGATGACAAATAGCGAAGTAATTGTCAATTGTAATTTCGAACTTTGATCTGATAAAATAATTCGTATAATTACAACATCCAGCAAGGTCACTGACACGAGTTTAACGAGTAGCCGAGACACTGACACGAGCGAAGCGACTAATATTTACGTATTAGTAAGCGTAAAACTTAGGTTAACGGCAATGTGTTAAATCAGGTATTGTATACAATGTCTAGGGCGTTAAATAAACTTGGCAGACAAAGTATGAAATCAATCATATTTCATACTTTGTCTATGTGGATTAAACCGTCTTCACTCACTACGCTCGTATTGGTGACACGGACATGCCAAATCTCGCAACTATATGGTTATCACATTTTCTTGAAAGGTCAGGTGTTCAAAATTACATTTTTGACAATAACTTTACTATTTGACATCGTAGAGAGGTGGATTTGGTATTATTACATGGAGAATTTAAATCTGCAAATTTGTATTTAATTTAGCGTGTTTTAAGTTGAATAACACACGAGATATGAACACAAACTGGCAGTTTTATATTTTTAATTAGATTATATGAACACTACACAATCGTACAATATTTTTCATATTATCATCTTAAAATCTGTTTTAGCTATTGGGCTTCCCTACAGGTAATGACGCCAACCACATGAATGGACGCCATTTCGAAATCTCTTTTTCGCTTTCCTGACATCATGAAAAGTAAAGATGAGCCAAAAACTGAAGTAGAAGCTTTAACTTTATTTCTTTAGTTTTTTTTTTTTTTTAGGTAAACCACCTGCCAGATAATTTTCAAATTCATTTAAGTTTTTTAAAAGCATACTAGTTATTTGAAACTATAATAAGTACGAGTATTACAATTCCAAGCAGGATCTATAGCTTATCATATTGTCTTAAGTTAGGTCCGTAGAGAGGTTAGGTTATCACCATTACATGGAAAATTTAAATTTGCAAATTTATATTTATTTTAATTTAGCGTTTTTTAACAAGTGTTGAAAATACAAGAGATATAAACAAAAAACCTCCAATTTTGAAGTTTTCAATCAGATTTTTCTGAATTTCAATAAGGTTCTATATGACCACACTTTATTAAATTTCAATTTCTTACCTTAATTTTTTTGCGCAATCTCTTGATTACGTAAAGATTAAAACGATGTCGGGTGAACACTACGTTCAAAATCACTTTTTTGGTTCCCTAAGACTCTGAAATGTAAAACTCTATCCAAAAACCAAAATTTGAAATCGGTAATTTGAAATGAGTCTAGATTTTTCGACGACCGAAAATTTGTTTCAGCGGAATTTAGTATGCGGGACATGTTACTTAATAGTTAACATTAAAATAACACAAATTAACACAGTTATTGACAACAAAGAGCGTGACAGACCTTGACTACACGGCGTCACGTCACGCTTGAGAGCACAATGTCCTCTAATCAGATTACATGGGCCGAGGTTGTATTATACTTGAAAAATTGAAACTGTTTGTTTGAAAAGGATATTAAGAAACAGGATAACATCAGAAGAAAGGCAATTGTATATTCTAGGATATTGGGTCTAGTTGTTTATGCGAAAAATGGTCCACGAACTTGTCACTCTCTCTAATAAAATGGAAAGTCACTCTCATAAAACCAAACTCAAAATTTAATGCATAAGCTGCCACAAAAGATCAAAAATATGTGCCAAATATCCATTTTTCTAAAATCTGATTATTTTTTAGACTGGAAGGAGCTCAAAATTTTCGACTGAAAAAATCGAAATGTACAAAACCAAATGCAAATCAACCTCAAAATTAATGAAGAAGCTGCCACAATAAAAGTGAGAAAATCAAAATAAGCAGGTGTCAAATTTATTAAATTAGTTCAGCGTAGATTTCTTTTAATTGCTTACTAAGCGTTGAGATATGTGGGGACAACACCTCAAACGTAAGAAAAACAGTACTTCATTTCAACGGCCAACGTTTCAACGTTTTTTTGTGTTTGCGAAATTTTGTTTCTATAAACACCAGCGTATTAAAATTTGCACACTACAATTTTGGTGATTTTATTAAAAATTATGTAAAGTTTCAAAAAAGTCGGTTGTAGAATGAGCAATAGAAAATCAAAATTGTGTACCTCTTCGTGAGACACGCTGTATATACATGTTTCTTACTGGCAGAACGTTAAGAGCCAAAAAGTACCTGTAAGCAGATTCTAGTTTAGTTTTTTTTTGTGTTTCTATTGGTTTCAAAGACGTCTTATAACTCCCTCCCCAACACACAATCACATACAATAATCTACTGTGCACAAGTGCAAAGTATAAGGACCGCATTCTCCGCATGGGACATATATCTCGAAGAAAATAAAATAACTTTTATTGATGAAATAATCTTGGATTTTAATATTAATAAATGATTTTTTTCATTTTAAATGCTCATCTAAAATAACAATCAATACTTAGTTTTCCTTACTTGAAGCACTTCAGAGCATAAAATACACTTCTTCTCCTCAGACAAACAAGTAATCATAACGTTTTGGATAATTTGAGTTGCTTCTCCGACAAAAAATAATTTGTTTTAGTTGAATTTAAAACTAATTTATTTCTTGCAAACGACCATTTTAAGGACATCAAATCTATTTCCTTTTTTTTTCAAGCTTTGCCCAAGTATTCCCACATATACGAGCACTTTGTCATCTGCAAATGTAGTCACCTTGCCATTAAATCTAGCTGAACTTAGTTAGGATAATTTGAGTTGCTTCTCCGACAAGAAATAATTTGTTTTAGTTGAATTTAAAACTAATTTATTTCTTGCAAACCACCATTTTAAGGACATTAAATCTATTTTTTTTTTTCAAGCTTTGCCCAAGTATTCCCATATATACGAGCACTTTGTCATCTGCAAATGCAGTCACCTTGCCATTAAATCTAGCTGAACTTAGCTAATGAACAAAATAGCACCCATGACTGAACCCTGCGGCACACCATACGTTGCTTCACTGATGTGACTAAAAACCTCTTTTAACACATTGCTGACTACCCTTGAGGTATCTCTGAAACCAGTCACACCACGAATACCAAAATTAAACATTTCCTGCAGAAGAATCTCGTGGTCTACAGAGTCAAAAACCTTCTTAATGTCAAGGAAAACCCATTTACTGTTATCAATAACTTCATTAATTACATCCATAAAACTCAACAGAGCTGTTTCCATACTCTAAAATCTTTTCTTTTTTTTTTTTCTTTTTTTTTTTAACAAAAACAACTTAACAATGTTTTGTTCATATTTTTTTCTATTTCTTTTGAAAATGTTTAAATTAAAGAAATTGGTCTATAGTTTGTGCGATTCGAACACGAGCCATTTTTAAGGATTGGTACTTACACAGTGTTTTGTAAGACTGAAAAATTCGTTTTTTATAAGGAAAAACTCGTGTATTAAAACTAACATTTATAATAAAGGTGAGTACATCGATAATTTTTAGATAAATATTTTTAATCATGATTGAATTCATCCCACTAATAATGGACGATCTTCCATTTTACGTAACCTAATTACCTTCACTAAATCCTCACAGAAAACAAGACGTACAATAGAAGATTCTTCCTGGATAAAAAATATTTTTGTATATTAAGTTTTCAAATTTTGTTTCTAATGATTCATTCCCAGTAATATGGTTACTACCAATAGAAAGTATTTGTTGAACTCATTAGCTATTTGCCTAAATAATCTCACTATAAATATTTAAAATTATGTCTTCATTTGACCTCCTACTCCTACAGTTAAATCCTTAATATTGCTCCAAGTGGTGTTAGCATTATTATAGCCATTCAAATTTTCTTTGATAATATGATAACTTGGGCAATTTTATATCATGATTTATTTAACTATTCCTAAATACTACATAATACATTCTAAACTAATAATTTAATGGTTTATTTCTAATTTTCTTGTGTAACCAATTACGTTTCTTCAATCGTCTGTAAATATTATTAGTAATACAGTGTTTACGTTTAGTCTATTTTATCTTCACAATAATCTCTTCTTTACTTTTAGAGATACACAGCTTCTTGTTCAAATACATTATGAGTATTACAAATATTTTTCACATTATAAACATGAGTCTAATTAATATCATCTAACAAAGTATTTAATTTATCATAGTTTGTAAGACTAGAAAAAATAAAAGCTTTATCAAGCTCATCGACACACCCCTACATACTAACCTGTACTATTGTCATAAAATAATCAGTAATTTGGCTATTGATAACTTTCGTTTCATTATCAGTCTTAATTTTTAAAGGTAATCAAACATACACATGATCAATACAAGTTGCAGTATTATTTGTTACTTGACTTTGTTGATGGACCATTGACTCAAGCCCAAAACTAACTTGTAATTAATTACGTTAATTTGTTCGTTTTTCAACGCAAATAACGTCCGACCTGCTGAAATTTATCAACAAATTATTGAAGTGTATGGAAAAGATGTAATGAATGATGGAAATGTACCTAAGTGGTGTAGACTGTTCAATGAAGGAAGGACAAATGTTCATGATGATCGATCTAGAAGGCCTACTGTCATCAATGAAGAGTTGCCACAAAAAGATAATTGAAGATTTGTCAAAACAGACGCTTCACTATTGACGAGCTTCATCAAAATTTCCCTAAGTTTCAACATTAGTAATTTATGAAATTATTACTAATAAACTTAAATAAATAAAAAATATGCGCAAGGTGGATGCAAAAATGTTGACAATACAAAGAGTTTGACACATTCTTTGTCGTTTTTGGAGTCAGATTGCCAAAAATGAAACGTGGCAATGAATCATCACCAGATTGCCACTGGTGATGATAACGTGGATTGCTAACTATACTCCATAGACTAAACGACATTCCAATGAGTGGGATCATTAACTTTTCCGATAAAACCATGAAAATTCAAAAAAACAACCCACCACACGGAACATTATAGCCACAGTTTTCATCCTGCCAAGAGGAATGACAATAACGGCCACATCATTCACGACAACGGCCTCACATTGCGGCAAGGACAACGGTGCAACTGGATAAGTTTCGATAGGAATTACTGGACCATCCACTCTACAGTCCTGACTTAGCTCCCTCAATCTTTAATCTTTTTTCCTTCAGACTTGAGGAATGTTTTGTCGGAAAACGACTGGAGAGACGCGACGTGTTGAAATAAAAATGTTATTGTCCCGTTAAATGAACAGGCGGCGAGTTCTTTGATGACGGTTATCCAAAAGCTGGTGCCACGACTTAACAAGTGTTTTGATACTAATGGTGACCAGTTACAAAAAAAAAATGTTGATTTTTTTTCTATAGAAGTTAAGTTCAAAGTTTTCCTTGTACTATTACAAAACAGTTTTTACTTAAAAACCGACCTGCGTATCACCAATAACGATTACATTTTTTTAATTGTTTTTCATCAACATTTTTACTTAACTACATCTACAACTCGTTCATAAAATGATTAATTTCATAACCTATAAATAACAAAAATATTACAAATATCTTCCCAGAAGATTAGGCTTCATTCACATAACATCAGCAGTAACTAAATTACTGCTCAAAAATAAATTTAAATCAATTCAATTTTTTTAATATTTAGACAATTTTTTTAGAAAACCCCCAACAACAAGAATTTTTATTTCCACTAATAATCAAGTTATAATCTGGTAATTCGTTATTTAAAGCGAGTGGAAACTTTAAAATGTATAACCGATGTCAAGAGAGTAGTTATAGACTATACACAATTACAAAGTTCAGTAAACCTCTGTAACAACTGTTTTAAAGTTTTCCTAGTAGATATGAATCCTAGACTATTTAACAATTTAACTTGTATGATGGGTCGGGGTATGTACTTGTATGATGGCGTACATAAACTTTTTATGACTTTTCTCGGTAACGTTTTCAGTATTTTTTTCAATTTCTTAGTATAACATTAATCTTATTCTTAACGACTCGTCAGGAATTACCACGCCTGTACTCATTTCTTTACTATCCTCTCTAAATAGGTTATTTTCAAGTGTTAGAGTGTAAATTGTTGGAAAAATAATTATTTATTGAAACAAAACTTACTACGTGATATGTCCTCGTAATTGATTGAATTCGAGATGTTAATGATAACTGTCAAGGTTCATTTTTGTTGTTTTCCAGTTATGCTTGAACGGTAGTTTGCCATTACTTACAATTTGCCACACTGGTTTGTGTTATTAATCTTTACATTTCACCGAAATTTGAACTCAATCAATAAAACACATTTATTGCGTCTTTTATACAGCTCCACGAACAACATAACTCCTTTATGAAAGGTTTTCTTGTTTTTAAACCATAACTCCCGAAATGTCTATTTTTACAAGAACACGACCGTTACAATTCGTATCAGTCTTCAAGAGCAACTTTTTATCAAATTTTGTAAAGCTGAATTTGAGGAAACGTAACTTAGTGTTGTCTCACGGTAGGTCCCTGCAAATTGTGGATTATTACAAAAATATATATTTTCTGTATATTGAAATACTTTTACAAATCTCCTTAATTATTTTCTTATATCTTACTTTAACTCTACTGCAGTTTCGGATGAATCGTCCAGCATTAGAAAAAATAAAAACACAAATACAAATTTACAACACTAAAACATATTTCATTCCGCCCGAAGGTCGTTTATTAATTTAAACAATAACGAAAACTTAGACTTGTTACCATGGACACGCACATCTGACAGGAAGTAAGTCGACACTGGGGTTAGTTGTACCATCCTGAATCTTATCTCAAGTCGTTGTGGATAGACTTTATCCTAATTAGACTATCGACTATCATGTTAGAAAATTGCTTAATTAATAAATTGAAATAATTAGATTTTGTTGCCTTATATATCTCATTCTTCTATAGTATTCATATATCGACCCTTTTTTGTACACATGAATTATTTTCATGTTACTGTCAACATTTCAATATGTATGGCACTCTTAATGACCTGCTCTGCAAATCTATAGTTTTTCGTATCTAATTTTCTAGTGGGTATGTGCTTCTTAAATCTTACGTGAAAGGGACGTCCTGTTTGACACCTGTAATAATTAGGACAATTGCTGCAAGTGAGTTATCTCCAGAATACAAAATTAAACTCGAGTTTGTTAAGTCTTGTAACAATCCCATAATTTCTAGCCATTACGTTTCCCAATATATATTATGATTCGTTTCCAAATTTGCATGTCACGTATTTATGTTTAGGTTGGTTTTGACAGGACTGAAAAGGGGGATTTGTTTTTATGTTAACAAATTAATTTATTTAAAAAAATATACATAATGTCTAAAAAATATATGGAAAATATATCTACAAAATTCGAGGCTGTAGATATAAGTTTTACACTTTTCTTCAACAAGGAAATCCACCTCATGACACCGCTGATCTAATCAGTTGTGACTATTATTATTTAAAATAGTTATGTATGTTTACAAAAGAAACTATAGAGCCGAGTAGGTTTTCCTGATGTTTCAAATGATAAGGAAAACACGTTGAGAAAGTCATGAAAGATAACGGATGTAAAGTTCATTTCAAATTATTTGTATTACAGTGTGTTGTTCTTACATCTTGCACTATCCGCAATTTTCATATTGATATACAAAACATTTGTTTTTTAGTGAGTCTAACAATCGAACAGGATCAACACCATTTATCATGTAATCTTGCTTTAGATCACTCTCCTTCAACTTTCCTATCAGGTCTCTCTTGACCAACTCTTTGTCTCTAATGGATTAAAATAGTTTGTTCTTTCTCTCAATAAGACGTGGCAATTCAGATACATTTTAGCTGGAGCTACACCTTTTTTCATGTAATGTTTGGTTTCAATCCATCCTTCTCATCTTTCCTATCGCCTCTCTCTATCAAATTTTCCCCCCCCCCCCCCTAATAAAACAGGACTTATCTTGACTCATTAAAACCTGTCAATCCCGTGGGATTCTAGCTGGTTCTACATTTGCAGTCTTGTTTTATATCGGTCTCTTTCCTACCAGTCTCTCTCTCTCTCTCTCTCTCTCTCTCTCTCTCTCTCTCTCTCTCTCTCTCACTCTCTCTCTCTCTCTCTCTCTCTCTCTTCTCTCTCTCTCTCTCTCTCTCTCTCTCTCTCTCTCTCTCTCTCTCTCTCTCTCTCTCTCTCTCTCTCTCTCTCTCTCTCTCTCTCTCTCTCTCTCTCTCTCTCTCTCGATCTACTCTTCGTCCCTAATGAGTTAAAACCGTACGTTTCTTTTGTCAATAAGATTTGGGAATCCCAATATCCTAGCTGTATCTACACCTTTTTTCATGTAATCTTGGTTTTTATCCATCCTTCTCATCTTTCCCATCGCTCCTCTCTCTCTCTCTCTCTCTCTCTCTCTCTCTCTCTCTCTCTCTCTCTCTCTCTCTCTCTCTCTCTCTCTCTCTCTTCTCTCTCTCTCTCTCTCTCTCTCTATCTCTATCAAAATTACGGTTCGGTAAAAATTAACCAAAAATAAATTAACATTGACCGCCTATCATTAAAACCTTGATTTTATTCAAAGAAGTATTTACTGAAGAATCGTTTAAAGTACAATCAAGATTAGGCTGTATTTAATTTTTTTTTTCAACAACAACAATTCCAACTTTTTTGTACAACTAAAGCAAAATTTATGGTGTCGAACAGTTTTACTTGTTTTTTTTTTGTTTTTTTTTTTAAGTTTTGACAAGTGAGAAAGTTTGTGTGAAGGTTTTGCATCGATTATTTCACAACATTCATTTTGTTTTGCTTCTATGTAACACCAAACAGGTGTTGATTTATTTAACAGCTATGGAGAGTTTCTTTATCTTTTTATGTGCTGAGAAGTTTTCCCATCTTTAACACAACTTCAATTTGTATTTATTAAAAAAAAATGGTTTTCAAATCGAAAAATCATTTCGTTCATAATCGCCAACATTGATGAAGAAGAGCATAAAATTAGACCACCAACCCCACCAATTACCCAGCCCTTAAATACTATAAAGCCATAGTGTCTGAAGAGAATAAGAGTTAATCCAAAGAAAATATGGAAGAGTAGTATCTAACTCAATAATAGATACAGAAACGTGTATATTCAGCTAGGGTACCTCGGGGTTTCACAACCGTACTCACTGTGAAGGGTCTTTGAATCTTACATCTTTAATGTTATTGTAAAAATGTTAAGCTGATATCATTTGAGGTGGTTTTTCTAACCGTCCTCTCTTCCTCTTGCCTTCCTGACAAAATCTGTCTCTGTAACCACTCTAATCGCATACTCCCTACATGTCCAAGTCGATTACACTGTCCAGCATGGGGTCTATTTCCACATTCCTCAAAAGTTTCTCTAATCTCTAATCATACACCACCGCACTGATTTTTCTTATTATTTTTCTTTCCAAGACACATAGCATTATCAGATGAAAGTGTTCTCCTCTCAGCTACGTATGTCAACACTACCTAATAAGGATCTAATAAATATTCATTTTACTTGTCTGGGTGAGCAGCTTTGACTTCATCAGTTTTAAGATAGTTTATTTTTCATTAACAATCCTTCTTTTGACTTCTTAATACAGGGTGATACTTTATCGTGGACACTATTGGTGTATCGTAAACTATTAATCTGATGAATACTTTAACTGGAGGACCGTTGTTATTTTTTCATAAAACTTAAAATCTGTTTTCCAAACTCTGAAATATTTTTTCCCATATGGCTGCCAACTTTATAATTTCTTATACAGATCCCGCACTTTTTATGTTGCTTTCGGATTTTGTACAAAATTTAAGACTTGTTTATTCTTGATTATTGTTTGCTAAACCTACTCGTTTAGGAGTAATAATCGTTTGAAGTTTGAAGCATTTTCAGGAGGCAATTTTCCATACTTTTTGTTGTTTTCCATACCATTGTTGAATCGAATGTACAGTAAGTAGCCTCACACTAGGATTGTGTCCGGTGTAAGGGGCGTGTCCTTCCCTAGCCTGACTTGACGGTACAACCCATTCCAAGAAAACTAGGTACACAAATTACTGCTTCGCTACATTTAATTCCTAAAGTTACAACTTCGTGACAGACTTTTGTAAACGTTTTATTCTTATTTACACCGTTGAAAGAAACGAAAGTAGGGTACTTGATTACACAGAAGCATTTGAGGACTATATTTTTTATTGGGGTTGTACCGCTGAAAGTAAACGCAACAAACAATGTGTGGGGCACCTCTTTTCCTCTCCAACCCAGACATATTCCTACCTTCAGGATACTGTACGTTAGGCGTAGTCTAAGATGTGTAAATACTAATTTACAACTTCAAAATAAAAAAGAATTTACGCAACAAATAAAAACTTTTTACAATTTAATCTAAGCTAAGTAAGATAGTAGTTTATAATAAGCTAAGTAAGGAATTAAATAGCCTATAAAATTAACTGTTTTATTTGTAGTCCTACATTAGTATTTACATATCCTAGACATTTTTATTTTTATTCAACAATGGGAAGTATAAATAAATATTGAGCTTGACTTGTGAGATAATATTAGATAGAATAAAACTCTAACACAAGATCTCACAATAATTACGTTTAATTAATCAAACGCGTTTCAACGACAAAGTTGCCATCCTCAGTGATACATATACTCAGAGCTACAATAAGTAAACTATAACTGTTATAGTTTACTTATGTATCACTGAGGATGGCGACTTTGTCCTTGAAACGCGTTTGATTAAGTAAACGTAATTATTGTGAGATCTTGTGTTCGAGTTTTATTGTATCTAATAGGGAAAAAGGAAAATCGCCTCCTGAAAATTATTCAAAAGTCAAATGTTCAAAACTTTAAGCGCCTATTACTTCTAAAATTGTAATTTTATCAAACAATTACCAAAACTAAAAAAGTGTTCAAATTTTTAGCCGAATCCGAAAACTCTATAAAAATCAGTTTTCCCATAAGAAATTTTAAAGTTGGGTATATTTAAAAATGGCGTCTATTTATCATGTTTTTATGGTAGAAAGGAGTTAACATGTTTTTAAGTTATATGAAAAAGTAACACCGTTCCCCGTTTAAAGTTTTTCATCAGATTCAGAGTTTACGATATAACCAATACGGCTCACCTTGTATATTTTATCGTAATATAGATCCCCACCCCGATAAGAGACGTTATCTACACACACAAAAATTGCACATTCTACCTTTTCAAAACCATCTCCCAGCTTCAGATTATGTCATTTTCATATATTCCGTCTTCTCATTTATTTCAAGTCTCAATTGTTGACTCTCGGTCCAGCACATCAATATTTCTCTCAGTGCTGCATGGGTGTTTCGCACTAATGCTGTTATCCGCGTAAACAAGTACTTGTTATGACTTGTGCAAAATGTTTCCGCCGATATCCGTTTTATCAGAGAGCTGTAATACAGGGTGATTAATCAGCTTTTCTATTATTTTAACACAGCGCAATATAATTGAGAAAATAGATTTGAGGTGAGTATGTGTGTACATTGCATGTGAACCATGCCGTGAAATGAAGGCCCATTGATTTAATTACTTTTGTGATATGATGAAACCAAAGCTATACAGGCCTAGTTGTCGCAAATAATTAAGTGAAGCTGTTAAAAAGACTTTAGAAAGGCTGACACATCATGACGCATCTGTCACATCTAATAGCGATGCATTTCTCTTGTTACGAAAGGAAGTACATGCACGGATGACATGATGCATTTAAAGACAACTATACACATGCAAATGTGTGAAACAATGTGCTTCGACCTTGTAATTTGTGTAGAACAAAACGTTTGAACAAAGAAACAAATTGTTGAGTAAATGTATTAACAATTGTTAAGACTTTTCAATCTAACATTGAGCAAAAGTTTTGAGTAACAAAGTAAAAACACAACTTCTAATTTAACAGCTCTTCAAATAATTAACGTTTAACTTGTGGTCTTCATCACATTTTCCCGTTAAAAACTCAACTCAACATCACAAAACTCAACCCTACGATCATAAGTTCAGACAGTTCATGAATTAGACAAATTTTATGACTATTGTGAACCAAAATGAAATCTTATACCGTGTGAAGTCCAGCTTTTCTTACCGATGCACAGTGGGGCAAAATCCCAAAAGCTGTTCAAAATATTATAAAATTTCAAAACAAAACAAAATGGCGGATCCAATATGACGGACTGAAAATTTATCTAGTCCATCAATGTGTATGAAACTTCATACGTAAGAATTTTTGGAGTTGCTAATTGCAATATTCCAACGTTAAAATTTTAAAAAATTGGTGGATTCAATATGGCGGACTAAAAATTCAAAACCATGTTTTTTTAATTAAATTACTTAAGAAATAGTCTAATTAAGATTTTTTCTGAAATGATTAAAGGAGTAACACAGCGCAGAGTGGCAGTTTTCTTCAGCTTTTTTTCACGGTTCATTATATAATATTACAGGTTAATTATAAATATTTTTTGCTTAATTTTTAATTTTTTCATTATTTAAAGATTTATTTGTTTTCAATTTACAAGCAATAACATTTCTAAAAACAAAACTTTCATATTTTTAAAAATGATTATTCAAACACATGTAAACATTCTACATACCATCCTGATATGAATCCATTTTTTGTCATGAAAATAGCACAACACTGCACAAAGTTACACGTGCCTGAAGGAACCGTTAAATACTGTCCTTTTTGTAGCTTGCACGTTATTCACTGGAGTGTCACTTGTGAATTGATGCTAAAACGCAGATATAAGCGAACGCCTTTTTTTAATTGTGGAATATGACGCTTTGAATATCACTCTAAAATTTCTTAAATACAAACTTTATTTTTTAATATTGTCCAGCTTTTTGAGATATTGTCCCATTGTTCGACGTCTGGGTTTCTATAACAAATTCTTGAATGACATCCAACGAGGTTTCATCATTTCTCGTCTCCATTTTCCTCAAACCTTCTAAGCTATCGGAGTTCTGTTGAGAAATGTTTCGTTAAACAAATCAGCTTCTTGTTGATATCAACGCACACGGTCTTCATATCATTGTCACAAGACAGATAAAACAGGACAACATGTGATTAGATAAAACCTGTTCACACTAGACTTTTCCAAAAATTTTAACAGCATAAACCATTATATTTATTTAACTTTAAGCCCTTGTAACTTAGTTAATTTTAAAAATGAGATAAAAACTAAACATTCAGGAATTCAGGATTTAAAAAACCAACCCGAGTAAAACCATCAATATTATGAAAATTCTGTAAAAAATCACATTTTGTTAATTTTTGGAACATCCTGTATATGAAGTTACACTTTATTAATTTAAATCCTAGACTTTCAATTAATTGATATGTCACCATAATTTATATCCTAATAATTTCTGTATTGTAATAAAGAAATATTTATACTCACTTTTTTTAGAACACCCTGTAAAGAATACGTTTTTTCAATATATTTTGGGTTACTTTCCATCACAGCAACCAATTAAATCATATTCACTCAGACCTGCACAGAACATTTAATATTTTGTTTACAAAATTGAGAATTTAAAAACGCCATAACTCTGCTTTTATTAAAAATAAATTCTAAATTCCTTTTAACACCTTAAATTGACTTTTAGACATTTTTATCTCCGCCATAATTAAAATGAGTACACTGTTCAGCCTTTCTCTGCTTCGTTAATCTCACTTTTGCTGACGGGTTTCGGATATACTCCATTTTCAAAACATTTAATTACTCCTTAAAAGTACTATTAAGTGTTTTGAGAATAGAGTAGGCTATATTCAAAACGCGTCAACGAAAGTGAAATTAACGAAGGAGAGAAAGGCGGAACAATGTACTCATTTTAATCTTAAATTGACCTCTTAGAACACGTAAAAATAATAACAGCGGTACGTTTTAAACAGTTGAGAAAAATCACGTTTTTAGTTTTTGGAACACTCTGTATATCCAATAAACTTTTATATAGATACCGGCGCGTATGCTGGAGCTTGAACTCACCCTGGCGCGATGGGCGGGGTTGCGGGGGAAGTCATAAGAGGAGAAGAAAAGATTTCCCCACGCCTCTTTCTAATGTGACTCATCCTTTTAAAATACCTCACCCATTTTCACCACACCAAATTCGAAAAATACCTCACCCTTATTTAAATGTCATCGATTCTAAGCTTTATTAACATGTCAAGGTAATTATCATATCTTAAAAAAGACCTCAGATACAAGTTGAAAAGCATACAATTGGAATATGGAACTGGTTTACCTACCCGCCGGTATAGTTTTAGTCAGGTTAGTAGCGGTTTGTTAGGGATAGCCCAAGTGCCGGCATTCTCGCCGGGATCTATACCAGTCTGTAGAGCTTTAAAATGAGAGGTCAAACATTGTTCTATCAAAAGCAGTTCTTGAATATTAAGCTGTTTCCGTATTTTTTAACACACACTGTATATTTAAAATGAAATTTTACTGAATATTTTATAAATTCTGATACCATTTAGACTGACGAGTCATTCACACAATTTATACTAAAAAAGATAAACTGAAAAAAATATTGCTCTAACTTTCGATTTTATCCACCCCTAAAACTAAATAAAAACCAACCAAAACTAAAAACCAAAAAATCACTTCAGTAATTGTCAGTCAAAATGTGAAAATGAACTACGGACACCGTTTTTGTAAAAAGTAGTATATTTAAAAATGGCCGAAATTTGATTTTCTTGTCCCAAAACGCGTCCACAATGTAAATCGTGTGTGATTAAAATCAAGTTTTTAATTCGCGATGAAAGTTCTTTTTTTTTTTTCTAATTAATCCTAAACCGTAATATTTTTTTTACTTACAATTTTGCTCACAGTGTTTGATGATTACTCTTCACATTTGTCTAAATTTTTAAGAAATCTGTAGAGTGGATTTTGAGAAAACACATGGCCGATTTGTTTAAACTTTTTACCGATAACTCGATTTTTTGAGAGATGGCGGCCAATAAGTGTTTGGTCTTAAGAAGTTACTCATGAACAAAAATTGATGCAAATTATTAAGCCCTATAAGTTTCTGTTTTTTTCCCAATGACAGCTGTCCCAAAGTTATAGAACAAATTAAAACAAAAATCATGAGATATGCGCAAAATAGCCCCACATATGAAATTTGGTTAAAATCTGTCAATACGTTTGAGGTGTATCACCCCACAGAAGACAGACAGAAAACATTCCGAAAACCACTTTTTAGGATACAGATATTTGAGGATTTACGTTTCATAACAGCCACATGGCCGATTATTTTAGAATTTTGATCAATAACTAGTGGATCAAAATATTTTTAAAGATGGCTATTAATACATTTTGTTTGAGTCCTTAGAGGTTACACTTTTTTACACAAAATGTTATCTAAATCGTTAAAGTAGTTTTTGAGAATATCGTATTTTGTTTTATTTTTCCTATCTCAATTGTCACCCGATGTTTCGAACATGTGTACAAAAAATCACTAGATATGGCCAAAAATATCAACATAACAAATTTGCACTTAACAGACGACAGACAGATAAAATTCCAAAAACCACTTGTTTGGATGCAGGGACGTCAAAACGATTATTTGACTATTTACGTTTCATAACAGCCCCTTGGCCGATTTTTTAAAGATTTTTTACCAATAACTAATCAATCAATTTTTTGTAAAAATGGCAACCATTCATTAATTTTAGTCTTTAGAGGTTATACTTGAACAAAATTACATCAAAATCGTTAAAATAGTTTTTAAGAAAATCGTATTTTTTTCCCTATGTAAATTACCACCAAAGTTCGAACAAATGGACAAAACATCACAAGATATGGTAAAAAATTCCCACGTACGAAATTTCTACTGCACAGACGACAGCCAACATTGGCAAAACCACTCAAAACGGAAATATCCGCGAAAAACTGGACATTGATTTTTTGATCAATGACATAAATTTTCTATTCAAATTTATCTAAACGTAAATTGATAAGTATTAATAGCGTAACATTTACAAATTTCAGTTAACCTATGCATGGGTTGGGTAGGTAGTAAGATGTATTTTACAACTAGTCATCAAATTTGAGAATTATTGTTACAGCAGATCGAATCAATTACATAAACAACAGACAAGGATGTGGATGTATGGTGTAAAGAGGAAATCCTATTGTAAAAGTTTCTAGTCACAATATTATCCTCTCGCCTAGGACAGACACCTCTAGTTATTTTCAAGGACCTGTTTCATAAAACTATTTATATTTTTGTATAATTGTAGACAATTCTGGGGTCTGTAATATAACTATCAATATTATAAGCTGATAAAATATGATTTGACAAGTACAGATAATTTTGCTTTATAAAGGAAAACTATATACTTTTAAAACAGCACCACTAGTATATCATAGTATAAGTTATTAACTTAATAGTCAGCGAGATTTTAAAAAAAAATATTTAATGTTTTGTGTGGCATTCGAGTCACTGTTATTAAATGCGAATAGTTGTAAGGTAAAATATGTTAAATTATATTACCTGGATAGTCCATCGAGTGACTTCATTTTGAAAACAAACTGTTTCGAAACGCTTTTCGAGACCTCCATCCCATCTTTAGTTATACATTAAATGCTCGCTCCCTTATGAAATGCGATGTTTTTGTTGTTTAAAGGCGAAAAATCTTTCGATCATAGTCGCTTTAAAAAAAGAACAACCAAAACTAAAACTATTTTGCTTTGTTTTTGTGTGAGATAATAATTACAATGTTGTGGACCATTTTTTTTTTTTTTTTTTTTTTTTTAATTATTGGTGTTTTGGTAAGTTGTGTCCACCGAGGGGTCAGTGTCCTGAGTGCCGCACCTCCAGCTGACAACTATCAGAAGGGTTTGACAGGTCTAGAGGTTATCCATTGAGCGACACATTTCTCTGCTACATTCTTTTGTTCCTTGCACTTTCATAGATGTTGCTGGCCTAAAAGTTTATTACGTTTGCCAATCGTATATAGGCCAATATTCTTAGATTTATGGTAGTATTAACACAAGATAAAAAACTGTTCCAATAAATTTTATCGAAAAAAGCGTAAAAACAATATCTGTTTCAAACTTTGAATTATTGTAAATTTTTAAAATCTTCAAAGTAAATTTTAGAAACTAAACCAAGATTTCAATTTCGAACCCAACCTATCATGGGCTATCTTAGAAATCTCCTTCAACTGAAAAATGTGCCGCTCAGAGTAAAAGTCTCTACACCTGCCAAATCCTTCTGACCCTTGTTAACTGAAGATGCGGCACTCAGACCACTGGCAACTAAGCTGAAGACATCATGTTGGTAACAATTCTTATGTTTTCATCACTGGACGGAAGACATAGGCCTACCCAGGAAGACCTATAGCTTTCATGAAATTCAGAATCTTTCTGACAAGGTTGTCTTGAGAGTTTATCCGTGTGCCTGTCAATCAAAGATCAAAAGATTTTAATTTTTGCCAATCTAGGTATTAGCACTCCAATACCAGGTCCTCTTCAGTTTCTTCTTGTACGCCACATTTCTTACACAGAGGGCCCCCCCCTCTATAAATATGTTTTCTTAGGTGGCAGTGCTTTATAAGGAACCTTCATGTATAACGTAAGTGGTCAATATCATATGCTTAGAGAAGATACAAAGTGAGAGTTTGCTCTTCTCTTTAAACTGAGATACATGAGATCATCTGCTATCTTTGAACAAAAGTAAGTGCAATTATTTTCCAAAGTTAAAATTCTCTGTGTAATGTTTTGATCCATTTTGATGCTGTCTGCTTGGGTAAAAAACTTGCTCTCTTTAACCTTCTAAAGTTGCATACGTATCCTTGACTGCTGAAACAGATCTTCCAAGTATCTTTAAGTCATCTACGTATCAAGAATCTGTTCCATTTTATACAATAAGTCACCGTGCCTCTTGCGCCAAATTAAAGAAATGGTATCGTCATCATTTTGTTTTAATTTTTTCCTTGTTTAAAACGAAAAACTTCTGAGTCATCGTTGACTTATAAAAATAAATAATAATAAATCAAATTAAAAAGATAAAAACAAGTCCCTTAGCCCTCTAATATTCTAATAGCGTCAGGATCTGAAGAGACCAAGAGCCGATCATAAGAGACCTTATAGAAAACTGAAATAGAGAGATCTAACTCAAAACTACGTGAAAAACTAACTCAGAGTTACGTTGTTTTAATCCCTGTTTCACTTCAAACTCATGTCAATAAGAGTTGTGTTATCGACAAAAAAATCGATAAATGTTCGGTCCTAGACGTCCACTTTCTTGTTTCTTTTTTTGGTGGTTGTTGGTGGCATTTTTTATTATCTATGGATTTAATAAACTGATTTTAATTAAACTGATCCCCCAATATTGGTTATGAGCTATAGATATAGAATACGTCTAAAATATTCCCGTGTCAAACAGAAAGTTCATAAATACATAAAAATCTACAGTTATAAAAAAATCATCTTTGTTCACAAATAGTTGATTAAATTTTTTGCTCTTCGGAATAATGTTACTTGCATCGGGTACAAACAAACCCCCAAATTTCATATCGAAATAGTGAACCTAACTTTCAAAAATCGTGTTTAACGCCTAAACTCTTAGGCTTCATAAAAGTAACCATTATGAGCTTAACCTTTAACTTTTAATGTATTTTCGTATAGTAAAACGAACGCAAAATTTAAACAATTTTTAGTGTTCTAAAATTTGTTTGTATACTACTGATTTTTAAATACTTTTCTTTAACTCACATCTTTTAAAAGGGTTGCATTCTGAAACTCGCTACTCTGTGAAGGGGCTCGGTATAGTAAATTAGAATCTATCTCACACTTTTAATTACATTTCTAGATTACATTTTTGCTATGTATGCGTTCATGCGAGCATAATGTGATAAAATGTAGCTATACTTTAATCTTTGTAAGTGGATTTACTACATTTAAAGTACGTTTAATTTTATTTTATTTTTTTATATTTATGTAATTCTAATATAATTCAGATTTATTTTATAAAATTATATATAATCACTTTCCTACTTTTAATGAAAAGTTCGATGGACTAAAAAGTAAAAACTAAAAAAACAATATTTTTTAATACATACTTTTTCTTTAAAAAAATATTAAACTATAAATTAAAAAATAATTTAAAGATAGAATAAATTATATGGTAGTCTGATAATAATGTACTATCAGTTTTCTTTATTTACTTTTCAATACTACTACTTTTACAAATTTTCATAAAAACTGAGCCCTATGCCTAAGAAAGACAACTAACTACAGAGAAATTATGTTTCGTGTTTCCTGTTTTTGGGGGGAGGGGGGTTTGTCGATAATTCGATTATCCTTTGATCTACAAAAAGTGTTTAATTTGTCACTAAAAAAGGAAACATTGTCTTGTGATTTTTTGTAAATTAATGGTTTTCAAGGTAGTCAACATTAAATATTTTAAACAGCCGCCATTTCGAGAAAATAAAGTCTTTGTTTTCAGCACACTATTTCTAAAGTTTTAATATTTTTGTAAGAAACAAAATGGTGCATATCTGGAAAACTAAACGTTTTCAGAAAACTTTTAACTCCTAATTTTGTATTTACCCTGCCCCATAGATTCATTTCCTAAAGTTTGACTGTTAACTTACGGAACATACTGTACATAGATATAAAAATCCTATTTTGCAACTTATTCCTGACATATCCTGGACTTCGGATACCCTCAGGTGGCTATTACTATAAGAAATACGGACGTAGATGGATGTACACATTTTATCATGTGGTCTTAGGTTAAATCCTTCATCTTTCTTATCAAATCTCTCTTGACGAACTCTTTCGTTTTTTATGAAACGATGTTGACAGGGAGGATTTTCGACTTTAAACAAAAAGGTGGAATAAATGCACTACGAATTTAAAATGTATAATTGATAACTCTTCTAGGGGGAGTTGGTTGTCCTGGACTAACCAACTTTATAATTATAATTTATTTTACTCCTCTCTCTATCAACTTTGACCGTTTGGTTAACATTTCTCTTGTTGTAGACAAACAACCACTCGGTAATCTTCCATATAAAAGGGATTAAAATGAAATAAAGATCCCTTTCTCTCAACAGGGTTCAGAAAATAACAACAGTTAAGAAAACCTGATAAGAGAGATGTAATCCAAGACGCCATTAGAAAAACTGTAGGTACAGCCAGAATCACTTGAAATTACCACTCCTGTACTCACTCCTGTACTCACTTACAACAGACATACGTTAACGCAGTACTATCCTCAAAAGCAGTTAATGAACAATTAAAATTCTCTTGTATAGGTCATTACAACAAATTTAAAATAACACGGGTCCCAAGTAGATGTTTCCTTGGTGCAGTCGCCGCTTATGTCTGTTAGAAGTAGGCCTATTCTAGGAAATGCTAACTAAATAATTACTTAAAACCACTGTCGTTACGGCAGAACCAGTCTCGCATTTCTCAATAAGGCACGATACGTGCCAGTGGAAAGTAGTGAGTCAATGTCAGCTTATAGGCCTACTTTCTAATATGTACTATAAGAGATATAGAATCCAAAAATCCTTTGTAGTTTTTGTTTTCTTGCTTGTGATGGATGAAAATAAGTTTTTAACGTAAAAAACCTTTTTGATATTCTCCTGATCTTAAGTAGTTTTTTAAATCATCTCGGTCTGTCGTCTGTTTAATGCTCTATAGGCCGAAAGAATTTATTGCAATTTATAGGGGGTATATTTTTATTGTATTTATTTTTAGTTCTGAAGAGCATAGGCATCTCCGTCTGATGGACTCGGGTGGGGGGGGTGTTCGGTTCATTAGTCACCAAGTAGCTACCTACTTGATAGGTATTACTTGTACCTGATATTACATGGTACTTGGTACTTGTGAAATTATTTTTTAATTTGCCAAAATAACCCATTCATTCTAATATTTTTTAAATTAATGAAAATTTATACAAAACACGACAAATTTAAATTGAGTTAGATGCGTGTGAATTGAAACAACAAATAATTCTTAATTTTTACATTATGTTTAATAGTTCATGTTAGTGTCTTAATAGTGTTGAATAAACTATTGAAATAATTTATGAAAATAAATAGTATTAAAGAATACATTTCGTAAAACTCTCTTAAACAGAGCGACCCGTAAGTAAGTTGCAAATGATTCTGAGAGTCAAGATAGAAAAAATTATCTAAAACTTGTTTAAGGCAAATCTTGGGTGTTATAGACTATTACCAAGAAATTATAGTTTTAGTTATTTTGATAACTCGGTTATTCTTTAACCTACAAACAAATTGTTTGTTTGTCGTTAAAAAAGGACAAAATTTTGTCTCTTGTTTATTTTTTGTAATGTTAACGGTTTTCGAGATATTCAACGTTAAATAACTTTAACGGACGCCATTTTGAAAATATACAATTTAAAGAATTTGTTTTGGTACACTTGTAAAACGTAACATAAAAAAACTGCTGAATTCAATATCTTAATTATTTCCAAAGTTATGTTTTCTGTCGAAAAACAAAATAGCGGATAGACTGAAAACTGAACTCTATGGGACCTATGTTTTATATGAATTGTTTTCTGTACTGTCATCAGTAGAATACATCCTGAATGTTTCCTCCATTTCTCATCCTGCATAAAGTTTTTCAATTTGACATCCAAGATCTGTCGAGGTTTAGTGGGCAGATAGGACCTCTTGGTGATGTAACTGCAATTTTTATCTGACGCAAACTGAATACTAATAACAACTACAGAACTCTTAAAGAGACAAAGTAGATCACCACTTTGAGTCAACTTCTTACAAAACTTGTTATGTCCATAAAATGTTTGTTTCACAGGAAAATGAAAAAAAAACTGTGTCACTCGTCTGCAATCCATGTATTTCTATCAATTTATTCTTGATTTATTTATTTCATTTCTTGTTTTAATTTTGTTGCACTCATTTAACTACAAAACCGAATCATATCCAAAAATAATTAGCACCTGAACAGGATTATTATGGGCCCATCATAGTACTTACCCAATCCACTAAATGTATCGCCCACATGTTGGTCTCTAGGGACTTTTAGGAAATGACAAATTATGTTGGTAGATCAAGGGATCATTCTTAATATCGTCTAGGCCGTAACGGTTCTCACTTATGTGTATATTCTAAAGACTACACTCACTTCGCTCGTGTCAATGTTACGGTCCTGCCGAGCCTCGAAGCTGTACTAGCCTACATATGTGGAGAAACAACCTCCAAGCCCTACCTTCGTTTCGATGACTACCCTCTGATGGAAGCTTTTCTACCCCCTGACGAATATCACATTATCTTAGTAGATGAGGGTTAGAAATTATATTTTTTAGCCATTACTTCTATATATCTGTAAATTTTTATCTAATTTAGTGTGTTATAAGTCTAAGTCGGGAAAATACTGTTTAAAATGGCTCACAATTTTAATTAAATTTTTTTAAAGTTTCAAGGCAGAGTGTTTCAAAACCGTTGTTGGATATTTTAATAGATTGTTCCTGGGATTGAAGTAAAAGCAGCATTCATTTGTTTGAAACAAGCTTAGTTGTCTGTATGTCGCCCCATTTTGTGTTTTGTATAAAAAAAAAAAAAAAAAAAAAAAAAAAAAAAAAAAAAAAAAAAACATTATATTGTTGGAAATAAATTAAATTTAAAATTAAAATTTAGAATATATATTTTTTATATGACCTTTTATCAATGTACCAAAACCAATGAACTAGTTTTGTAATTTTTATAAATTGTGACATTTATCATTTTTAACGTCGAAATCTCATTTTTTTTATCTCTAAAATTGTTAACTTTATAAAATGGTAATATTGTTAAAAAACTGAAAACGTAAAACAATTGTCTACAATATACAAAATTAGTGTAAAACCAAAATATTTTGAATTATGATGTTTTTTTAATAACAATATAATCCATTGCTTAGTTTACAATGCTTTGTTGTCAAAGTTATACATTCGACTAGGTTTTTACATTGCAATTTACAATAAACTCTCTCTTGATACAGTTACCGCTTTACGTTGATTTCTTTTATAGAAAATCTAAAAGACAATAATAAGAATACATAGTCAAAACACTTTACTAGAAAAATAACAAAGCTAAACTGCTTAGAACAGTTATTCAAAATGTCACCATTCAGCCACATTACATGACCTGCACCTTTTAATCATAGACACTGTGCAAACTCATTGGCCGCATGTCGTGTGCCTGAAGTCGTGGTAGTACAGTAATTGTAACAACGAGGTTACCCTCCTTCTCTGTAGACTAACTCTACATCCGACACCAAAGTCCTGAGGTTGAAATCAGGGTGAAGGAAGTGGCTATAAGACCACCACGCCCGAACCATCGCTGGTCATTAATCACATACTACTGATCCCTTACAAAACGGAACAACAAGTTACCTCTGGTTTTTGAAAGAACATGCTCCAAGAGTTCCGGAAGATTGTCTGTCAAAAAAACAAGATAAATAGGCGACTTTTAGGCAGAATATATGGCCCAATTACTAGGTTACAGAGGATGTCAGTCCTAATCTAACAGCAAATTTGTTCTGGTGGTTTACTCATGGGGGTTACATATTTCAGGAATTGAATTTCCCCCCTGATAAATGTTGCCTCATTAGTAAACATTACCTAATGAAGAAAGTTGGTGTTAACAATAGATTTTATTATAATTATTTAAAAAGTCATAATTCAAAAATAATTTTGTATTAAATTAATTTTGTGTATTGTAGACAATTGCCAAGAAATTATGTTACCAGTTTTTTAATAACAACTCGATTATCCTTTGAGCTACAATAAAAATACAAAAAACAATATCTTTATCATTCAAAAGGGAATTTCTTATCTCATATTTTATTTAAAAAGTTAATGCTTTTTGAGGTGTTCGACGTTAAACATTTTAAATGGGTGCCATTTGAAAAAATAAGAAACTAGGTCGTTGATTAAAAGTCACACACAAAATATGTATACCAAATTTGGACGATATCTAATTTATTTCCAAATATATAATGTTTTTTTTTGTAGAAAACACAAAATGGCAGACAGACAGACAACTGAGCTTGACTCAAACGAATGCACGATCTTTCTATGTTTACTTCAACCCCACGAACAATCCCCTAAAATATCCGACATGACTTCTGAAACACTCTGTATATGAAGACACTTTAATCTCCTAGACCAAATTTCATGAACCTATGTTAGTATTTGTGGCCACTAAATGCTTACATACAGATGAAAAGAAATAAAAACGGATGTCATATCGAAAATCACTTTTTCAATTTTCTGAGGTCTGAAATATAACGATCAATCAAAACAAGGTGGTCGAAATTTTCTTGCGACTCCAACTTTACCCTATACTAGTTAAATAATACCGAACACTCGATAAATTAAAAGTCGATAAAAATACTTTAGAAAAAACTTTAAAAAAAAAGGGATTGAACTTGATTTTAAAGTTTTCCCCACGTAGTAATACGAATTATCACCTTTCTGCGAATAAAAATAAAAATGTAATATCTATTTTTAATTGGAACTTATGCATGCGCCTTAAACTCGAGTTTACGTAGAAAATTTATGCGTTATTTGGTTAAAAATAAATTTACGGAAGTTCATTTTTAGGATCCTTGGCTAAAACGAAGGACACGTATAATTGCACACGAGTGTCTGTAAGTCTACACAGACAAGACGATAAATCCTATATATTTCAAACTTTGCATTGTCCCACATGTAAGGAAAATATATACTCTCCGCCCGGATTTTTGGAAAGATGGCAATCAATACGTTTTATTTGTGACAAATTTTTCTCAAAATTGTTAGGTTAGGTTAGGTTTTAAGTTTTTTTCATGTAGTAGTAACTCCCCCAAAATTTGGAGTTACAGACAAATTAAAACAATGTTTCAAGATATGGTTAAGATGTGTCCACATACTAAATTTGATCAAAATCGTTTGAGCTGTATAACACTCCACAGTCGTCAAACAAACAGACAGGCAGGTATCATTTCTTAAAAAACGATTGTTTGTGCTCAGGTGACTTTAAAACAAACATCTGACTGAAAAAACTACATCAATTTTGTTGACACTTCACATAAATTTTTCCAGTGTATCTGGATCAAATACTATTTACTTCACTTCCACCCTACTTGAAAATAAATTACCTAGTCTGTCTGAGATTCGAACCCGGGAACTACCGACCAGGAAGAGTCCACTTCAACCACTTGCCTTAGAATAATAATTCTGTCCAAGAAAGCTTTTAGTTTCAACCACGCTTAACTTCCGCTAATGGCTAGTACATGGTGTTCTGAACTCCAAGAATATAACAATTTATGTAACAAATTAAAAATCATTACCTACATTTGTGTTTGTTTTTTTTCAAGATATCACATGGGACAAGTTTAGTTGATCGTTAATTATTTAAACAACTGAATTCAACTTAGTTTTTTAACCCTCCTGGGGATCACTTTAGTGAGTGCGAGCATGACAATCCCAAAGGATCGTAGTTGGATTTAAACATCTAGTCTAGAATTCTAGTCTTGGGTTAAATCCCTTTCTTTCGTCTTTTCTATCAGGTCTCTCTATAGACCAACTTTTGTTCTCTTCCGACTTTGACGCTAGAGTATTCAAGTGCTTGGTGGTCTTTATTTATCGTCTTTTCTTCCTTTTATTAAGTCGATGATTAGCAAGAGGTTTTTGTATTAACAAAAAGTGGAGGCTTTGGTTGTGTCACCAATCTATGAGAATGATGTTCCTTCCAGCGAAATATACAATACGTGTTTATCTTTATTGAAACACTTAATTCTGACATCTCCCATCTTTGTATACATATATGCTCCCTGGCGCCTACGACGCCCAACACCCACTCCTTCCAGGTAGGCCGGTTCTCCTCGTACTTTGATGACTCAATATTTGATGATTCCAAACACATATATAAAGGAATTAAAATATCATAATATTATAATAAAGCTAAAGAAATGAAATTAATAACTACCACTTTGATAATATTTTTAGTTTATAATTTTAAAGCGTCAAATATTTGAAATTCCAACAGTATTACATTAAATTTTAATTAATTCTGAAAAGAATAATACCAAACACATATATAAAAGAAACTCCGCTCTATCGGTCACAAGCCCGGGGCCTCATCCCGTTTTATAAAGAAGGAGGACTGATAAAGGAGTAACAGCTCTCTAAAACAAGTTGGTTCAGCTGGCCCGGTTGATAGTACCTTGTGAGGGCCCCTAGCCAGGGTTACGGCAATGACTTCAACGGAAGTATTTGGCGGAGATAAGTTCTTTGGTACAACGATATTAGCGAAAGAGGTTCCCCTTCTCATTTGGGATTATAAAGTGAGAAACCACTGTCTTCTGGTTAGGAGAGGGGTCTCCTAATGCTAAGGGGACAAACCCTTACAGGAAACCAGTTATTACTAACATGATCAAAACAAAGGGAAGTATTAACCCTGGTGGCAAACCCGGTCAACTCCTAGAAAATGCACCCTCTTCGGAGGCAAGTTCCACTGGGCCGATTATCCAGACTGTTATTTTAATTATACGATGTATGTTTCTTTATAAAATACGAAATTTGTATTACCTGTCAATCTTTTTTAATAATTATAGTTTACATTTTCCTGTATTATAAGTATCAAGATTTTTTGGAAACATGCACATTTGAGGAAATTTTTACAACCATTTTTAGAGTTCCACTGGGCCAATGATCATAATTTTTTTTATATAAACGCTAATATCAAAACAAGTAAAACTACTTCAACTTTGCATAAATTCAATTATTTAATTTAATAAGTTTTGTCTCAAGAGATTAAACCATCATATGTTTTGACTTCTCAGCTGTATCCATTTTTGTTCTTTGGTTTAAGGTTATGTTCACCTTATGTGAAATTCAGGATAATATACAGAGAACACCGAACTGACTGCTACAGTCATTTATTCAGTGAAATTCAAATGAAAGTTTTTCGTCATTTTGACGTCACACATTCAACAGTCTTGGTCCTAGTGAAAGAATATTACTTAAATTTTTCAGGCTCAAATGAAACTGGGAATTTTGATATTATTTTGTTTTACAAAATAAATGTAACCATTTATTTTGACTATAGTGTAGAATGTAAACATTTTTAGGAACATGATGACGAATTCTACTTGTGAATAGCTTTTACAGATGGATATGTGATAAAATCACTGCAATGTTTGAGTTTACCCATTGACATTCAAGGCCTCCCATAGTTTTATTGATTTTTCTAATTACGAATGTACAGCCACAGCCTCCTAACTCCAGGAGTTGTTTGTTATGCAAGGCACTGACATAGATCTTACATTCGACCAAACTAGTTTTTTTTATTTCAACCCAGAATGGAAGTGTTACATTTTTTCTTAGGGTATATATATGCCAAGTAACATAATGTTGGTATTGTGAACCTAACGTACAGTGATCAACACACTACCAACATGCAATCTACAGTGAGTGAATTTATTTTTAAATTTATATTAGAAAAAAAAATTATTATATACAAAAATTGTAAATTTTAAAATATCATCGTTTAAGACTAATTTATTAAATATATATTTTGAAAAACTCAAAGCTGGGTTTTTAGATTAGCTGACATATGATTGGAAAACAGCATTTTTATAACTTAAGTACTATTTTGGAAAAAAAAAACTCTTTAAAATATTATATACATGATATACATGAATAATATCAAGGTTTATTCGTATCTGGCGCTACGCCATAATTCTGTGCATACATAACCTTCTAAAGTAAACAATTACCGAATTTCTTTTTGATTATTTTTACAGCATATTAGTGTGAATGAGAGAAAGTTCGTACTACATTCGTGCATTCATAGATAAATTTTCTCTCTTACGCAATACACAAAAACCATTATTTCAGTTGTAGTGTATTATTCTAACCTAAATATTTATGTTTGTTTTTTAAATAAATTTGTATTACGTTGTTTAATATCAGCTGATTACGTAAATTTTAATCAGCTGATACTTTTATAGCCCTACTGATACAATGCTATCCCTTTAAATATTAATGGGTGGATTTTCTCTCTATGTATTTTAAATGGGTTTCTTTAACATTTAAAATAATATATATCATTTCCTGTAAAGTATATAATCACCGAATTTAGTAATGAATTTTTTCAGCATATTGTTTGAATAAAAGAGGTTATGTGCGACATTTGTGCAACATTTTATTTATAAATGCAAATGGTAACTTACGAAACACATAAAAACCAATATTTGAAATAATATAGTATGTTACCCTAAACTAAATATTAGCGTGTTTGTGTATTTTTTTTATTTATTGCTTTAATCAGCTGATGCTTTTACACTGACCACAATGGTAACGTTTTATTTAGATAAATGGTCGCATTGTCTTTTATGTAGCCCTACTTTAAATGTGATTTTTAAAAGACCCTGTAAAGTATACAATCACCGAATGTATTTATGATTATTTTTTGAGCATATTTGAGAGAATGAAAGACTTTTTGATACAAATAAAGTCTTCATAGACGAATTGTTTGATTACACAACACAAAAAAAAATCGTTATTTCAGTTGTAGTATGTTACTCTAATCTCAATTATTGTTTCTTTTGTATTAATTTAGTCAGCTGTTAGATTTTTTTTAGACGTTTCTGATCTCTATTTGATGCTCTCTTTTCTTATTCTTTTTTAGAAAGCTATAATGACCATAATAATATTATCGCATTTAAAAAAGAGATTTTCCCCCTTTAAACTACAAAAAAGTAACTTACTTCGGATTTAATAAAAATCATGGAAAATAAGAACGTTAGAAAACTACGATTCTCAAAAATTTTGGTCATGTTTTCACAGATTATTTTAAACAATGATTTCTATGTCCGATAACACCACGAAAATTCTCTAAATCACTTACAGAGTTTTCAAACTTCAATGCGCAAGCGTTAATAGAAAAATACAAAGATAGGGATTTTATTTTCTGTCTCTTTTTATCGAATTATCCCTTCCAATTACATAGGCTCCTACTATGTTCCGTTCTATGTCTCTCTGTATAAAGAACTTATTGTTGTGTTTCAACACAATCGGCTGTTGACAATTTGAAAAAAAATAAATAAATGCACAAAACAGGTACTTTATTGTCGATCTATTTTTATCGAAGTAGCCTATCGCTTTAAATTCCATAGTTTCCTATACTAGTCCGTTCTATGTCTGTTTAAAGAACTTATTGTTGTGTTTCGCCACAATCGGCAGTTGACAATTTGAAAATAAAAGTTACACACAGCAACTGTTTCAGGTATTGATGACCCTTGTTATGGTGGCGCTTGTATCAAGTGCAAGTATTCCACAAGAAGAAACTCAAAGGCAAAAGAGAGGAATTTTCGGAGGAGGTTATTATGGACACGCTCCAGTTGCCACAGGTAAGTTAAGTTGATATTTATTTATTTGACCTAATTGTTGCCCGATACAGGGTGATTCATAAAGAAACTGAGAAAGTTGTAAAATGTGTTCTGCTGGTAAACATATAGGAAACAGTTTTATAGGTCCTAAATAGGTTAGCTTCCGTCTATCCGCCATTTCGTTTTTTTATGAAAAATATTTGACCTTTGGAAATAGATAAGTTATTGAATTCGGATTTGGTACACGCATTGTTTACGTTACGGCCTACAAGTGTATCAAAAACTAAAACTTTATTTTCTATATTTTCAAAATGGCGGCCGTTTCAAATATTTAACTTTAAATATCTCAAAAACCGTTAATTTACAAAATATTCCACACCAAACAAAACAGTTTTTTAAACATTTGTTTTCTGTGGATCAAAAGATAACCGATTTATCAACAAAAAATATGTAATTTCTTTGTAAGAGTAAATTTGTTTTAGTATTAAAGCGATTTTTGGTTTGGTTTTACATTTTAAAATTTGCACCTTTCGTATCAGGTGGCTCTTGTTTAACTTTTGTTATCCACGCCATTAGGGTATTTCGAGGGCTTGAAGTTTCTATTATTTTAATATGTTTAATTCTACCTTTTTTATGGCGATGATGACCAAGAGACCTCTAAACAACAAGAAAAATATGCACTTTTTTCTCATAAGTTTCTTTTCTTTTTCATAGTAATAATACATTTTATACGGTGTCCACGAAGATGTAACGATTTTGTAATTAATATGGCTTAAATATGAAACACTCTTCAAACTTGACACTTTACAGTTATGTATAAAAAACTTAACCTAAAGTTTCCTTTTTTTATGGTCAATCAAAAAAAAATGGCGGAATAACAAAATAATGGTAAGTTTTTACCAAAATGATTTAATTACATAACTAAAAAATTGTTGACTTGCAGATAACATGAAAATGTGTAAAACTTTGTAAAGATAAATAATATTAAATAATTATTAGTTATCCAAATTTGACCTTTATTCAAATTGATTTCCATCAATATATGATATTTTATGTAATGATAGTATTGAAACAAAAAATCGTCATAAGCGTGTTTAAAAAAATACTGAGATATCGCCAGTAATTCCTTTTCAATCAACCTCATTAAATAATTATCTATTGCTAAGGGTGAGATTTATTTTTTTTTCTTTCAAAAAGCCCCTTAAGGGGAAATCCCAAACCGTCAAATCTTGGGATCTTGGAGGCCAGTCATTGAATTCCTGCCACGGCCTATACAACGGTTGGGAAATCTCGATCTAAAACTGCTTTGGCCACATTAGCATAATGAGGAGGAGCTCCATCCTGTTGGAAATCTTCAGCTGAGTAAGATGAGGAACTATGTGATCAGTTAATATTGATGTGTATCTGCCTCCAGTAATTGTCTGATGGGATATGTCACGATAAAACACCATCCTTAAATTGAAAAATTCGTTGTTTTGAGGTTAAATACACACAACTAACAAATTGTTTCATTGTTGGGTGTTAACAAAACCTAAGCTGATCGAGAATCAATAGATGGCAATGCACATTTTAATTGCATTGCATTGTGGGAGAAAGTGGTTATTTTTGAAGATTATTATTCTTTTTGTGATTCCACCATTTTGTTTTGATTAAGCACACAAAAATGAAACTCGAGGATACGTTTTTTATATATATGTATGTAACATAACTTTAAAGTGTCAATATTGTAGTGTTCCATATGTCCGGCATATTATTCAAAAATTACTTCGAAAAAGTATTTGTTTTAAATCTATTTAATCAAACCCTCGATTTAAGCCTAACAATTTTATTTCCAGCTGTAGTCGCACAACCTGCATATGTCGCTCATGCACCAATTGCAGTAGCTCACGCTCCTGTAACTGTCGCTCACGCACCTGTAGCTGTCGCTCACGCACCTGTAGCAGTCGCTCACGCACCAGTAGCTGTCGCCCATGCACCAGTCGCTACTTCCTACTCTAGTGTCACCGTTACACAACATTCTGCACCAGTCGCCTACGCACATGCTCCAATAGCAGTTGCGCATGCTCCAGTAGCTGTAGCACATGCTCCAATCGCAGTAGCACACGCACCCGCTGCCTACATTTCACACGCTCCTGCATATGCACCAGCATACGCGTCCTCATATGGTCACTCCTACTATCATTAATACAATGTTAAATAAAATGTGATCTATAATTTAAAATGTGTTTATTTTAATAACCAATAAAGTCTTACGGTTTACTATAATATTTCTTTTCTTCTTTTATAATTTATTTCCCGTAAATAATATATTTAAGATAAATAGTGCAAATATATTGTACAAGCTTTCCCAATCACCCATCCCTAAAATCAAATAATAAACGAAACAAAAATAATTGTCACAAATAATGTCAGTTTGCTTGTTGTCAATCAAAAACTGGAAATGAGCCATGACGTCATTCCAAAACTCCCCTTTTTATTCAGTGTATCTCAAAACAGATTCCGTTTTGACATGATCGCTTACGAATTTGGATTTTAATTTGAATTAAACACGATCAAGTCGCTTTATTGTTGATCCAAACTCCCACGAAGAGACCGAAGGAAGTACGAAGCTAAAATCCATAGATAACCAACCAAACTCTCTATTATAACAAGCTAATCAAAATGGCTACCTTTCGTACTTCTGTGGTTATTTGTGATTTAACTTTGTTCCAAATTGATTAACTGTGTCTATTGTCTTATTTTGGTAGCTTCATTATAAGTCACCTAATTGTTATTTATAAAAGGTTCTAGCACGTAATCTTTTGTAAACTTTAAAACCCCGTCATTTTTGATAGGATAAACCTTTTGAGATCCGGTTTGCGACATTGTGTTTTACTAACAAAGACCTTTAATTTTATGTACATATCGACCTGTGCTCTCAATTTAGATTTTCTTCTGACTTCCCATAGGAAGTGGGCCGTCCCCCATTAAAGTTAAACAGTCAGTGATCGAATTAAAACCAAGATATTTAGGTCCAATATGTATAAGAGAAGTTTCAATTTTCTAACATAATCATATAAAGAAAGGTAGGAACGGACCTAAAACTTACTTTGTATATGTATTTCTGTGGCGATTTATGTGAGCTAACTGCATTTTTTTTTATTCCTAACATACTAACTCTAAATATGTACATATATTTTTTTTATTACATAGTTGAATTCTATCCACCTTTCTCTAAATAATGGGTATTACAAGTTGGCTTTTTGATAAAATATCTATTTTTGGTGAATTTTTCAAAATAGGCCTAACTTTTTAGAAATTTTGAACTTTTTTCATAAATATCTTTTTTTTAATCGAAATTCCTAAATTACATTTTGCAGAATGTTATTGACAACTACATTACAAAACTATAGTATTTCTTGAAAAAAAGGAAAAAAAAGAATTATTTTGTTGTATATTACCTATATATATATATATATATATATATATATATATATATATATATATATATATATATATATATATATATATATATATGCATTTTTGTGGCGTTTTGGATTCGGGTAATGCATTTTTTTTTTGTTCCTGACTTACTAACTCCAAAATTTTCAATTTAAATTATTTTTAATTACATAGTTCAATTCTATTCACTTTTCTCTAAATAATGGTTTATTACAAATTGGGTTTTGAATAAAATAACTATTTTTGGTAAATTTTTCCAAAAAGGTTTAACTTTTTTTAAATTTTGAATTTTTTGTCATATATATATATATATATATATATATATATATATATTTAATGACTTTTTTATTTAAAATATATTTTTACAGAATGTTATTCACAACTACATTACAAAACTTTTATATATATGCGTTTTGTGCTATTTTGACTTCTATAACTGCACATTTTTTCATTCCTGACATACTAACTCTAAAATTCAATATAAAAATGTATTTTTTTATTACATAGTTGAATTCTATTCATTTTCCTCTAATTAAAAGTATATTACAAATTGGGCTTTGGATAAAATAACTTTTTTTGGAGATTTTTTAAAAAACTATTGAAAAATGCATAAAATTGCCTGTAAATTCTGGGGAATACTGGCTAGTTTTAAGGTAAATATGTGATACAATAGAAAAGCTAGGTATATAAAATTTCCTTAAATTCAATTTATCAATTCTGGTCTGAGCTTTTTATTTTATTTTATTGACTTCATTTTTTTATAAATCGCTGATTTGAATGAGAGGTGCAGCCTCTTTATATTTGTGATGAGTTGTTTGCAAACCTGTCAATGCCGTTATTGCAATATGCACAGGAAGTCAAAGTCATTGTATGGGAAATGACACGCGACGATAAAAAAGATAATAAATTTTTTTCCGTACAAAGTACAGGTCGTTCACAAACTGAAATATTCCAGCACGCTAAAATTGTTATGTACTGTCATTGTTCCAATTAATTGTAGCAGATAAATAAATATATTCTTGTGGGACAGATATTGTTTGAAGATAACATCATTTTCTGAGATATATTGTCTCTATCCGTTCATAACCCTACTCATTTTCCAGTGGCTCACTCTAGGGAGACCAAGCTTGACCATCCCGAGGTGTTCCAGCTGGATCTACACCTTTTTTAATGTAGGCTGGAGTTAGATCCCGCTTTTTCACCTTTCCCATCAAGTCCTCTCTTAACCAATTTTTGATCTTTTCCGACACTGACACTATTAGAATATTAGAGGGTAGTCTTTATTTTCTTGTAGTCCATTAAGATGATGATGACCGAGAGGTTTTTGCTTTTAAACAACAACAAGACCAAAAAAATTAATTAATAGAAGTCAAATTAATCATATTGATTATAATAAATTGGAACTTATTAGTAAAATACTAAAAATCTGTCAAGAGAGTTTTTTACCAATAATTTCCTTATTTATGGAGTTTTAAGGGACCAATAAGTTTTGTTTGAATTGAACAAAATTGATCAAAACCGTTAGAAACGATTGTGTGAAAATCAGATAAACCCACATACCAAATTTCATCGAAATTGGTTTATAGATAGACAGACAGACGGACAGCCATGATTAAAAACTATAATGTAAAGAAAATAAGACAATATAATAATTAATGATGAAGAAAAATTTGCATAATATAAATAATATTATAATTTGGCCTATTTGTTTAATATAAATAATAAACTGTTTATTGGAATAAACAGGTTATATCATTATAGCCTATAATATATACTTTATTTGTTTAATTTCATCATAACTCAATTGCACTTCATCTCTTACTAGAAAAAAACAAACTTAAACCAAATTTGTCGTCATTGAATTATTGGTAATTTTAGGACTGGATCTATTAAATATGTAATAAAAAACAAGAATTTATTGAAGACCATATATAAACAAAATTATTTTGGTTTTCTTACTTTTTTCTTAGTAAATCAGGCAAATATAATATTTACGGCTAAGTACAGAACTTATCATTTTCCAATGGTACATTAACTTTTTATTTTAAGATGTCACTGCCACCTATTGTATTTTTAATAAAGTATTCCAAATATTTAATTTACTGCTAAATATAGAACTTGTCAATTTTTTTATTTAATTTTGCAGGTTAGGTGAAAAATCTTCAAAAGACAAGAGGAGAAATCTGCTTTTCCTAATAGTGTGAGATTCTTACTCACTAAAAACAACCTTCCTTCCTGTTAGTACCCCTATCGCATGGGACAAGGAAACAAGAAAGGTTTTTCATGTACCAAGCTGAGAAGCTCTTTCCATGGGCATCTCGAGATGGTAAATGTGGAAGAAAGCAGAATGTTATAAATATGCGCGAAGGGCAAGGTAAAGAACTGGCTGGGACACAGAGTCCAGTCAGGTAAAACCTAGCGACAGATCATGCAGGAGCCCAGGTTTGGTAGATGTGGCATGCTAGGTGAAGGGTGGGAGTTACCTTACAAATACCTTGTTAATGAATTTATTGCAGGAGCTACAAGCTACATCTTCTTTTCCTGCCTAGGGGGCCTACTCGATACTGAAATAAGCGTGCAAGATTAGACTGCATGCAGCTGCGTCCTGGTGGCGACAGCTTGGCTCATGCCGCTGTGGTGCACCCTTTGGTCTGAAACAGAGCTAGAAAGAAAAAAAGTGAAATTTGGGTATGTAGTAGGCTATGCATGGCTTTATGGGCCCAAATGAGGGTACTTACGTATTAACGCCACCGCAGCAGAAGTTGCGCTAATGCGCATGCGCCAATAAAGAGCAAACTGGTTTAAGGGAAGCAGAATTCCCTTTTTTTCAGCTTTGAGATTCATATACTTTCATTTTATGATTTGTCGCAAAAATTTTAGGCGTAGATTGGCGGCACTTCACTTTTAAAGCTCATGTTTATCCATGATCTAATTTCAAATTATTAACTTCAATAAACTTACGAAAGGTTTGGCCAGGTGATTATATATATATATATATATATATATATATATATATATATATATATAGCTACCTGGCCAAACCTGTCGTGATATATAATTATATCGCAAAGTAAGCAAATATTGGCGCATGCGCATTAGCAACTTCTGCTGCGGTGGCGTTAATACGTAAGTACCCAAATGAGATATCAAAGTCGATCATGTGAATAAGTACAGCGGCCTCTGTGTTTGTCAAATGTGTCATATCTACCTAGTGAAGAAATTAGTGTTAATGTTGGGTGTGCATGAGCCCCCTTGTAGAGATTAGCTGATAATCTTTGAATGTGTTGTGATGAACGGCACATTTAAGTCTTTAAGAAATATCCTCAGTGAGACAGCAACTTTTTGTTTTAAAAATTTAGATGTTACTGTCACCTATTGCATTCTTGATTAACTACTCCAAATATTTAATTTACAGATAAATATAGAACTTGTCGGTTTATCAATACTAATAAGATATTTTTATTACATATTTATTTTATGCTCCGTTTGGTGCTCCTATTGAGATGATATGTTTTAAACTTTGTTGAAAAAAAAAACAGATTATCATGATATGCCCATATGGAAAGAGCTTCTCAGCTTCCCCCTGATAATATAGACACCCATGATATAGATAAACTCCTACTAACTTTTAACAATGTTGTTATCGCCTAGAGCTTAAATTCAAAACTTACACGATGTGGATGCAGACGTACAAATTTGAGTGGGGACATCCTTTACTGCTACATCTAGTCAAACAATGGTATATTAATGGCTCCCACTGAACCAACACACTTTAGCACTATCCCTTCAGATCACTATCCCTTCAGATCACTATCCCTTCAGATCACTATCCTGTCATAATGGGGATTGCCAGCAATCCTATTAGCAAGGAGCCGAGACAAGTGCTGAACTACACTTGCTGACCGGGACTTGTTCCGCCAGCAAGTGGCTCATTACCTGACTCAGACTAGGTTCTGTCTTCTCAGGACATTGACAATACCGTTTCTTAACTAACGGCAGCCAAACAGGATGTGAAAAAAGCCGCAGTCCCGATTAAATGTCAGCCCCGGCAACATATGCTCATACCACAACCCATACTTGCGCTCATCAAGAGCCACAATAGTCTAAGAAAGGCTCTACAGCAGAGACTAAATATATAATATGTATACCATATACAAAACTTAACCGTCTCATGAGACGAATAAAGATAGAACTAATGGAATTCTGAGCTGAAGGCTTCCAAACAGAACTGTCCAGTCTAGATGTCAGTGAGAAACCCGCATGGCCACTCTTGTATAACACTTTACACATCCACCCATGTGCTATCCCCCACTAATAGGTCCACATAGACAGGTAGAGAACCCGGATGATAAGGTCAACTCTATTTGCAGACATCCTGGAACAAACGTTTAAACCAAATACTCAGCTCTCCTCTGACCCAGTTTTTTTGTTATTGACACGGTTGAAAATAACATTCAACTATTTGCCTACTCTCCTCACCAACAATCTATACATAAAACAACCCTCACAGAAATTAATTTGGCGAATTCACACACAAAGGCCAGGAAAGCTCCTGGTCCAGACACCATTGGAAATACAATACTTAAAAAATTATTGAAGAAAGCACTTATAAGTTCTTTACAAACATATGTAATACAATTCTCCGCACTCAACATTTCCCTACTGCTTGGAAAGAAGCTGAAATATTAGTTTTTTCCCAAGCCGGGAAAGGATGAGCATAGGCCAGAATCCTACAGGCCTATTAGTTTGTTAAATACAATGAGTAAAATCTTTGAGAAGATCCTGCTCTAACGTATCAACAAACATATACACGTACACAACATCCTGAGGCCGGAGCAATTTGGTTTCAGAACCAAACACTCCACAACACTTCAATTGCTGAGAGTCATTGAATACAGTAATAGAGGTTTCAATGTTAATTGATCGACCGAGTCAGTATTCCTGGACATTGAAAAGACCTTTGATAGGGTGTGGCAGTTGTCTAAAGACAAAACTTTGCCAATACAATTTCCCAAACAGGCTGATACACCTCATTAGGTCTTACCTATCAGACTACAAGTTCAGGATTGATCTAGAACAAACAACATCTACACAGAGGACAATACAAGCTGGTGTTCCTCAAGGTTTGCTCATCGGCCCTGTATTATTCAATATCTACATTAACAACATTCCAACACTAGATAACACCAATGTGGCTATATATACTGACGACACCGAGATACCCACAGTCATGGCAACCATGTATGATGTATAATAGTAGTTTACAAAATTCACTAAACAATATAGAACCATGGCTTAGAGCCTGGAGAGTAAAGGTAAATGTGTCCAAGTGCCACGCACTTTTACTCTCTAAAAGAAAACACACACCATTAATAAGCCTTTACAAGTACCTCAGGGTCATCCTTGATAAGAACTGACTTGGTCACCCACATATCCCACACCATTTAAATAGCCAACATGACAGTCACAAATGTATCCATTCCTCATTAAAAAAAGTTCTCTTGAATTGAGACCGGCCACCACAAATTATTTATCTGTACTTAGAAGCGTCATCACCTATGCTGCGACCGTCTGGGGATATACTGTGGACACACACATACGCAGACTACAGATATTCCAAAAAAAGGTTTTGAGAATAATCACTAAAGCACCAATGTGCACCAGAGTAAAGACCTTATATTATGAGGACTTGTACCTTTCATCAAACAAAATATTCAACAATTATCAGCTAATCTCTAAAAGTTGGCCCACACACACCCAGCATAACACTAATCTCTTCATTTGGTAAATATGACACAACAATTGACAAACACAAACGGCTGCTGTCCTTATTCACACGACCAACCTTAACCCTAGAAGGGTATTGCTATCTTGTGGTTACATATGCGTATATTTTACTCACTACCGTAGTTAATAGTTAAGTTAATATATAGTGTCAAATAAAACACAATAATTTTTTTAATTAAGAACTTTAATTTCTTTATTTTGACAGTAAAATAAAAAGAAATATTTACTATATTATATAGTAAAATAAAGAATAATTTGTTAAAAAAATGTAAAATGCAAAATATGTAATTAAATATTTAAACTCTTTTAGTTTTCAAACACAATTATGGCATCTTTTTACTGCATGTTCACGGCAGATTGGTATACCACATTTGCAGTAAGTGGTTGTAAATCTTCTTTTTGAATATTTACAAAATTTACAATACTTACTGGTTCCCTGTTGATCTTCTCCACCTGTATTTTCTTCTTCGGGTGCGCCAACGATTTTTTTAATGGATTGCTTCAATGCGTGATTCATATTTACATTTTGTAGCCGTTTTCTTTGAAATGATTCTGTCAACTCTTTATGCAGGGACTTTATACAATTATACTTTAGACTCTTTATACAATTCACTCTATATTGAGGTTCTTGCCCAACTCTGAACAAATTATGAGCATAACTTATATAAGCATTTATTGTTGCAATGTTCATCATGTTAAAAAAAAAGGCAAAAGACCATCTTTTGGTTTTTCTTGCATGGTTCATATTCGTACACATTTGATCAAAACTATCCACCATCAATTTAAACTTTGATAAAAATTCAAATTGAAGACTCCAGTCTTAAAAAAAATTAAAAAAGTAAAGCTAAAAGGTATTTATGCATAAAAATTATTCACCAACAATAAGACATTGATAGCTACTTGTATGTAAAATTTATGCATACAGTTGAAGTGGGTTCACAATAATTATTGATGTGTACACTATAACTCACTGCACACAGACAAACACTTGGACAGGTGGCTTGATCACTAAGTAGTGGAAGCAGTTCATTGGTCAGGGTTGCCAATCAGCCAAGAGACAACTAAAAATATACCTTATATGCATAAACATTACTCACAGTACCCTTCTATGGTTTACTTCTCATTTGAGCACATAAAGTCTATTACATACCCAAATTTAACCTCTTTGCTTTCTAGCTCTGTTTCAGACTAAAGTGTGCACTGCAGCGGCATGAGCCAAGCTCTTGCCACCAGGACGTAGTTGCATGCAGTCTAACCTTTGCATGCTTATTTCAGTATAGGGTAAACATCAGAAGAAGATGTAGCTTCTCCAATAAATTCACTAACAAGGTAGTTTAAGGTAACTCGCATCCTTCACCTTGTATGCCTCATCTACCAATCCTGGGATCCTGCATGATCTGTCTTGTGGTTTAAACAGACTGGACTCTGTCCCAGCCAGCTCTTTACCTTGCCTTTCACACAAATATATAACGTTCTGCTTTTTTCCAAATTACAATCTCGAAAACTTAGAAGATGCTCTTCAGCTTGGTACATTGAAAACCTTTCCTATTTCCTTGTCCTATGTGATAGGGGTACTAACAGGAAGAAAAGTGGTTTATATTGAGTAATAATAATCTTCACACTTGTATCTACTTTTCTCATTATTGATCTGATTTTAATGAAATTCATATAAGTTTGTATTCATACCCTGTCTCTGTTTAGGTACCCCACAAAGAAAACCCATTTTTTGGAATTTTCTTTGTAGATTTTTTTTGTCTTTATAGCCTAATATTTGGTTACTAATGGGATTTAGTTAAAAACATGGATGTTATTATTTACTTTATAGCACGTCTAAGGGGTAAAACCCACTTCCTAAATAATTTTTAAAAACTGTTGGACCACCATGAGATCTTTCTACTTGTATTCGAAACAGCACTTACCTCCCTCCTGAACCAAATGCTGGCCCTCAAAACCTCACAGATTCAGTTCATCCATTGGCTGAAGATCCTAATAGGCTGTAAGTTTATAGAGCACCAAACACTCCCACTAGAAAAGCTTTTATCCAAAACACTCCTTTCAAAATGGTTGCTATATGCAATTACACTCTCATGATACACCCAAGTACATAAATATCCATTGGTAATATTCTATAAAGTAGTAATGTAGAGGCAAACAAACGGTATAAAAACATTCCCGAACTTTTTACTCGACCAAATAAATAAAAACAAACCAAAATTAATCATTGCTAAAAATGTAAGCTCTATAGTTGGTTATAGGGTCTCTCTAGACTCACACTCCTCCATCAAGCTGTGGAGACAGCTACAAAAAGGGCATGCCTGCTAGTGTCAAAGATTGGTCTAGGGAGATCAACGATAGGGAAAGAAATTTCTTTTGGGAACTTCCAAATGACTCAACGCTAAGAAAATACGGCTTTGAAAAACACTTCCTGAATGTACTGAGTTTAAAAAGTAAATACAATAAGGAGTCCATCAACTCACTGGCAAAGAAAATCATTGTTTGGTACACGGGATTGATCCAAAACTGAAAAGGGTACTGGAGCTGGAGTATTTGAGCCTGATACCAGGTACTCGAAAAAGCAATGAGCAAATTTCCCAGCATTTTCAAGGGCAAATATTCACTATTGACAGCTCTGTGCAAAGGAACGTTTACAGGCAATAAGAGGGAAAACATCGTAATTCTGTCAGACAACCATGATGCAGTCAAAACATTGAACTCTTCAATCATGAGTTCAGCGATAGTTTGGAAATGCATACAAAAACTTAATGAACTAGGCAGAAGTATAAAGTAGCTCTCCTCTGAGTTAAGGACATATGGAAATAAAGGGGAATGAAAATGTAGATGATCTTGCGAAGAAGCGGGTATACACCCCCTATTTGTAGGACCAGAACCATTTTGTGTATATAGAGAAAACTACTTCAATATGAGACTCAGAAGAGGTGAAGAATCTAGCAGAGCAAAACTCTTGAAGAAAAAGGACTGAGCAAGCTAAGGAGATTCTCAGGAATTACGACCGTAAGAGATCCAGGGTATGCAGTAGAAGAATAAGCTAAGACTTCTAACAGATTTCTTTATCAGCTTGGCCTAACGGGTGACAAGACCTGTAGGTACTGTATTCTCTTGATTTATTCTGTCAGCCCTTCTTCATATTAATTCCCTCTTACTACGTCTTCATCTGCCCATTTTCTTCTAATTTTATACCAACCCTAAAGTGTAAAGCACCCTGTACTAATGGGGTGAATGGCACCAGGCAATAGGTATAGTATGCAACCTATCTGTGGGAATTAGATTAATTTTGTTTTTTTCACAAATCATAAATTTCTTTTACTTTCAGTTTGAGTTATACTACATTTTTAAAGGTCAACAAAATGTTATCAAAATCATTTGACCCTATTTGGAGATATTTGTACTTTTACAATGGCACACATATAGTTGATTTTTAACCAATAACTCACAAATTAGCATTATTTTGGAAATGAAAACAAATATATTTTCTTTGAGTACTTAAAACGTAAAATTATAGAATTAATGTTGAGAAACTCAGATTTTTAACTTTAGCTTAGTTGGTGTTTGGTGTGTAAGTAGCCTCTGGTTAGTCTAGTGGCTAAAACTCTCACTTTTATGCAAGATGTTCAAGGTTCAATACCCATGGGGGTTAAAAATGTTTCAATGTTGACCCATCATCGTGGAGAAAATGGGGAGCTAAGATTAGTTGCTAATTCTGGTTTCTAAAACTAGAATTACTATGTCAAGAACTTGTGTGGTTGGTAACCATACATCACCCAACGAAAAGCCGTTTAACAGACAAAAGCCCACAACAGGCTATTTTACTAAATATTTATTTCTATACTGGTGTGTGACAAAGTTTGTATTATCTTATATGATTATTTATTTAATTGTCTTCAATTGCTATTACTACACATAAATCTGAACTATAAAAAAGACAATTTTTATTATAAAAGTTTCACAATTTATTTCATTCTGACTAACAATATATAATTTTTAAATTACTATAGACGTAGCATAAATATACACACATCAATTACAACTACAAAGGGACAAGAGGCAAGAGTTCACTTGGAAGTATTTTATTTATTGAACAAAAGTAGGAGAATTTTTGCTCTCATGCTATTGATACAATCTAAATAAAACCATTATCTCCAATAAATACATGAAGAATCACAACATATATTTCTATTATTGCTGTACTCAGATCATCTTTCAAAATGGCTAATATTTTCAATTGTTCACACTGACTAGCTGACTTGAACTTTCTTGTGGTTTTTTCATGTGATCAATCACAAACATTAAGTCACCATCTTGTAACAGATTGTGTTCAGAAACATGTATATCTGTCAATACACCAGATACAGGCGCTAAGACACAGCATTCTATGTTCCTTGACAATAACATTGCTAAGACTTGATCTTTTTGTATTGTATCACCAACTTTTGCCTTTATTTCTAACACCTTACCTGCTTTTGGAGCAGCTACTTGTCCTGCAATGCACAAATTTGCTTTTTTCCTTACACGTTTCTGTAAAATAAATAAATATATTATTACATTTTACATGTTAGCCCTAAATACTAAAAGATAATTTAAATTGGGTCATCATGAAATGACAGACTGAAGTGAAACTCGTTTCCTAGATAATAGTAGAACCTTGATAGCTCGAATCTCAAGGGACTTACTATCAATTTGAGTTATCAAATAATTCAAGATAGCAAGGTTCGAGTTACTGAGAGAAAAAATCACCAATTTGAGTTATAGAGGATCCAAGTTGACTGACCTTTATTGACTTCGGTAGTGTATTCTGATTACATTTTTATTCCTGTAATCCTTGTAATAAGGAATAAATGAAAGAAAAACCACACTAGAAGTATTTTGTTCTTAATTTAATTTTAATAAAAAGTAATCCCATTTACATATAAGAACTTTAATAGAAAAAACTTTAATAAATTACTGAATGGTAAAAACATATGTACACACACAGTGGATAATAGAGCTGCCCAGTACGGCTACCTTAAACTTCAACTTACAAAGGTCTGTTGGCCCAAACTTCCAGTTATATAGGTGATTTTATTAAAACTTCGACTTGTAGAGGTTATCAAGGAACTACCTTTGAGTTATAGAGGTTTAGTGATGCGTCCAAGAAACAAACAAAATTTGTATATCAAGGTTCTTTCTTTTAAAATATTCTACTTATAGAGGAAAAATTCACATTAGGGGTTATGGGAAGTTGAAGGGGAATGGCAAAAATTTGACATATCAAGGATTTCGAGCTATGGAGATTCAGTTATCAAGGTTCCACTGTATATTAAAACCTAGATCTTTCCCTCAGACGCTCACTTTAATGAATACAGGCATGACAATCCTGAGGGTCGCTATTTGAATCTTCAATTTCTTTCATTATTCTTGCGTTATGTTAGTCTCTTTCATCTTTTATATCAGGTCTCTCTTGTCCAACTCTTGTTCTATCATGGTCCTGATTATGTTAGAGTATTTGAAGGCTATGAGTCTTATTTTATATTATTTTCTTTCTTTTTTTATAAGATAAAGATGATCGAGAGGGGAAAATAAAACCTGGACCATTGTCGTTAGAATTTAGTGTTTTCCAAAAATCCCATACTTCTTTTACGAAATATAATATTTGTTCTTGCGTTAAGTTTTTGCTGTAGTTTTGTCATATCGTCATCATCCTTGGTGTTATAGTCCATGTAGGACCCTAACTTCCTACACAACTACCCTCCACTCCCCTTAGTCAGCAACTACTCTTCTCCACTTCTAGATCCTTATCCTTCTCAAGTCATCCTTTATGTCTCCACCCTTCCTCTCTGTCTTCTTTCCTCAGATTTTTCTAGGAACTTTGTTTTGTCATATAAAAGAGGATAAACATAATGTTACACCTATAACAGTATATACTTTGATGATAATCTTTTGTGGAACTTTGTTGGTTAACCTAAGCTCAAATTGGTTCTATTGTTATTTTAATGAATGAGTTGTTAATAAATTTTACAAATTGGTTGTTATGGTATCAAATGTTGAAATGGTTTTACACTTTTAAGCAACATTTAGCTGATTTGTAAGTAACTGTAGGCTTAGTGTTACTATAAATTGTGTCAATAACAACTTTTGACTGACATCAAAATATAAAAATTGGCCTTCGTTATAACAAGATATTACCGGGTACTACTTACATGATGTAAATAGACCATGTGTTATTTCAACAGGTCACAATGTGAAACAATTATTCAAGTAACAAAAAAGAGCTGTAAGACTTGTAGCTGGTCTAACCTAAAATATTGGAATTTTGTAAAAATACTTTTAAGGGAGCTGTCAATATTGCCTTTCTAATGTATGTATATTTTCAAGTGGCACGTGTCACAATGAAAAGAAGTGACCACCAACAGAAGTCATACAGACTTTTAAAGAAAACAAAGTCAAACTGGATTTATTCTTATAGATAAACTCCCTAAAAAATTTAATACAAATTGAGGATAAAAAGCCATTTAAAAACAGCCTGAAAAGTTATTACTTTTTGGATCAGAGGAGTTTCTCAGCTACAACTAGGGAAATGAAAATAACTAAGACATAAATATTGTTGTAGTTATTCTGGAGTTGGGAAAGTGTTCATGATGTCTTTATTGTATGTTTTATTGAAGCTGACTGTATTTGTATTCTAATAAAAGTCTAATAAAGGGTTTTTGATGTAAATTGGTTGAGGGGTTGTAATTGTTGTATGGGTGTGACTTGTGTTGTGGGGTGTTTGTTTCAGGTATGAGTGATATATCTTGATTGTAACTTGTTATTGACCCTTATTGTGCAAATTGTAACTGTTAGAAACAAAATAATAAAATACATGTAAAAACCCTGATAAGTCAAATAATTTCTGAAATACAGTGTTTCTTAATTTTTATTTTAACACTCTTCCAAAGGAGCTCCTCTCCAATTTGTGGGTTAATTGAACTGTTTAGATGATTTTGAAGAACTGGTAAAAATATATATATATATATATATATATATATATATATATATATATATATATATTAATCTAGATCACCGTTATTAAAACTCAATTTTAATCAAATATAAATTTTGATGAGGATGTGTTTATGGCACAAGTGAAGCAAGTTTAGGCTTTTATTTATATAAATAAATGTTTTCAAGACAATGTCTATTGTGTATTTTTACTTTTTGATTGACAACTATTGAACTGACACTTTTACATGATTTTGGGGTTTGGGTGAATGAGATAGTTTAAGCAATGGTTTTGGACTATTTATTAACTAACCTTTACTTCACAATTATCCTTGACGTAGATAAATCTTGGTTCTCCATTCATTTCAAAAAATACACTTCTTTCACTGCATTCATTTGTATAATTTGAAACCCCAAGCAGTTTTATTGTAGCTATGTTGCCCTGAGACAGCTCCACCTACAACATATTACAAAATATTATACAATGTATTCAATAAATGTGATGCCAAACTTTAAGTGGTGGTTATAGGTTAAAATAAAGAAAAATGTTCCTATAAACATATCCCCCAAAATGCTTAATTTTCCATCTGTCGACAATTTTGTGTTTACAAAAAAAAAATATAGCTTTTCTACAATTTTTAAGATAGTTTTGATTTTTAGTATACTGGTAAAATGTTTAATAAAAAATGTGTATAGCAAATTTTAATAATTTCAAAAGCTATAATTATTTTTCAATAAAACACAAAATGGCTGACGAATGAAAAACAAAGCATTTACGGACATATGTTCACAGGAACTTTTTTCTTTATTATGACTCGTATAACCACCACCTAAAGTTTAATATGATATTTTCTGAACACCCTGTTTAAAGCCTAGTTCTTATATATTAATAATTGTGTTATATGCCAAGATAATGTTTAGCCAAGAAAGCTTTCATCCAACTCTTAATTTGACCCTAAAAACTACATTTCTCAGGTGGCGGTGTCCTGTAACGAACACTACCATCTGCAGATGGTCAGATCCAATCGGTTTAGAGGGGGTTAAAAGAAATTCCTCATCCTTAGATCTGAGATATTCCACTACCTCCTCTCATGCTCTTTCTGAACCCAAGTGTTAAGACTTGCCTCCTGTATATAGTACAGAAAAGGCCCAATGAGTTTCTCTGTTGACCCTTTGTTCATTAATCTTCCTTAGCTCTTCCAAAAACCCAGCAAAACTATGATGTTGAGTCTCTCCTAGTCATGATGTTCTTTGAAACAACCCATAATAACTTTGACCTGAATTTGTTAGAATCCAGGGCTCTTAACACCTATCTAAATATACAGGTTGATTGAAAAAGGTATGACCGATGTTTTATTCAATAAGTACAAAAAGTTTCAAAAAAACTTTAAAAGGTAACCTTCAGGAATTTTCAAGTTAAACCTAGAGTATTACCAAATTTTTCGTAACACCTCTAACTGAGGTAAAAAATATATCACCTCATAGTTTTAACTAAGGTAAAAAATCCTGAGGGTAGATTTTAAAGTCGTTTTGTAACTTTTGTATGTATCAAATGAAACAATGATCACACCTGCTTCAATTAATTATTCTGTATATCTATATCTATTTTCAAGATTCATGGTCTCTCGAACACATTTTATTAATAGAACGTAAGGTGTGACAGAAATGTTGAGTACAATGTTTTTTTTTATATATATAATGCTCAGGTTTGCCTCCTCCAATTCCAATTTCTATTCCACTAGGAACCACTACAGTACAAGGATGAGCAAAAGCCATCCCTCTTGTCAGACTTAGTAATGTGGTTTTACCTCTATAAATGGTTTGAGAAGGAATACTGTAGGCCTACCTTCATATAGTCAGAGATCATTTCCAGTATGAAATCTTTATTAACCATAGATATTATTCTGGACTGTCCTGTGTACACTTCCATCATCCCTTGCATTGTAGGCAACATGTACTTTGCCACTGTTTTATGGATAGATCCAGTAGAAGGTTGTTAAGACAGCAGTTCAAGGCTACATCAGGAGCATTATTTATCACTCCTGACAAAACATGCTGGAGTGTTTCACCAAAACTTGCAAGTGACCACTTACCTCTGTTAATGACATGGTTTATCATCATCTTATGATTCTTTTTCAGTCTTTTCTAACAAAAAAAATATTTGTATAAGACAAATAAGTATAAATATGATACATACAGGATGATTAAAAATTACACAACCATATTTCTTGAGCTGATTCTAGAATTAAAAATAAGAAAAAAAGTTTATATAAAAATCAGTCTGGAAAAGCTTTGTTTTCCTTTTTGTATTTTGTATTTTAAAAAATATATGTATCTTTGAAAGTAAATAAGATATTGACTGAAGATTTGCTATAAGCATTACGTATATAAGCTTTTACCACTATACCAGAAAACCAAGACTTTAATTTGACAATTTTCAAAATAACGAAGGTTTTAAATGTTTAGTCCCGAATATCTTGAAAACAGCATTATAAAGTATTTTCCTCTTTTTAATGAAAAACGAAATGAATCACTATTTATACATACACATGTAGTAATGAATACTTCACGTCATTATATTAAATGAACCCCAATTGGTTTTTTGGCTTGAACTATTCCCAAATACTTTACTCCTATTCCTACTATCACTCCATTTCTTGATCTTGCACTTTATATATATATATATATCACAAAATATATTATTTATAAGACTTTAGTACAAAACATAAAAGACTTGAGAAACCAAATAATTTCTGCTTATTGCGATATTACATCAGGATTTTTCATCAATCTGTGTTATGGATCAAGAGCCGCGACTGGTCTACTGGTTAGCACTCTAGCTTCACAACTAAGATATTCCAGATTCAATTTCTTGGGGGTGTTCAAACTTTACAGAGTTTAGTAAGGAAAATTGGGAAACTACAATTAGTAGGAAACTCTCGTTGAGAAGTCTAAAACAAAGGCAATGGGAATTTCGATGTATTAACCACACATTACCTGACTGAAAGAAGCCATTTAGCAGGCCTAGGTTTCTCACTAGGTGTTGCTCCATTTTAGTTGTAATGTTTTGGTTCCAAGAGTTTAAACCTCTGGAGGATTAACACATCTAAAAAGGGCCATGTCACTATAGCCAAAACTGTTCTGACAAATTTGGCATTAAATATGCCATATGATGTTATGAATTGGAGTTTGTGCTTAATAAACCGTTTTCCAGAAACCTTTCCTCATGTAAAGACTGGAAACGGGGTGGGATGAACATGACTGGCAGTGGACACCTGGTATGGTACTAAGGATTTGCTAGGACAAAAATCTGGTTTTGTACTGTAGAGTTTGTGGCCCAAGACAACTGTAACTGCAAGTGTTGAAAGTTACTGGGCAGTTTTCCAATCTGGCATCTCAGTAATCTTGGCTTGTGCAAATCTAGGATTAGCTAATCACTACTTTGATAAGTGTGTACTAAACCTATCAGAAAAGCAGATGCCCTCAAGGCCATTGATTCAATTCCAATCTATTCAAGACTTGTGTCGGAATGTTTTCCAAACCTCTCCACATTTGCCTCTTGCCTGTCTCAACGATGTCCATCTTAGTTGGATGCCAGGACAAAGTGGTATCGAAGGCAAAAAAAAGTACAAAGAAGGTGGCAAAAAGGGTGCACCACTGTCTTTCACAGGACCAGGGTTTGCCTGTGGTATTAACAGATCAACAATTCCTGTTAGTTGTTTAGCTGTTAGTTCCTATAGTGCAATTACAAAAATGGTCCAGAGAGGAACATTGTGTTGATGACAGAACTACTTTGGACAAACATTACATTTGTGAGAGCTTCAAGTGCTCGACTCATAAACTGGTTGGTAAGTTTGAGTCGAGGTATCTCAAGCAAGTAACTGCAATTATTACTAGACACAACCATTTCAGAATTTCAGAGACCACCTGCTAAAAAATTGAGCATAATTGAGAAAGATGTCTTATGAAGACTATGCCAACATTCCGATCAGACTGTCAGTCACATTTTGTGGATTGTGAGAGACTGTAGACTATATAAAAGTTCTCTTTGAAGCATCTCAACTAGGGGAGGATGCTGATCCTGGTATTGAATAAAAAATTATGAGTCTTGTTGAAGGCTCAAAGGCTGGGCTGTTCTTCTAAGACTACTAGGGAGTACACTAAGCCATGGTTCACGTATATGAGCTTCGAGCCCAAATCCCCCCTCAATAAATGTAATCTAATCTATGGGTATACAAATATATTTCATAGTCTTCAGAATTACTTAAACACTCTGTATCTCTCCTATTTTTGTACTGTTATGTGTACAAAAGTAACATTTGTTGAAATATATAAATTAACATAGTGTAACTGATTTACAATTTGCTTGACTTACATCAAATTCCTCTCCCATATCTGGACCAACAAGGAAGATCTTAGTGCTAAGCTTATCAACATTACTATACTTTTCCTTGAAAGATAAATAACTGTTTGTATATTCTGAGAACAGAGCTGCTGAGAGTACATCAATGTCACAAACTTGTTCATGGTTTAGTTGTAATTGTTGTTTCAACTGAACTAGGTCAGTAGGTTGAAGCTCATCACCTGGTCTTTCATCTGTATAAGGTAACCCTTTCAAAGCCTAAACACAAAAGTTGGAGATCATAAACTATTAGGATTTTCTGACATTATGTATAATAAATTCTATTTATTTTACAAGACTATAATACACTAAGACAATACAATTCAGTACAAAATCAAAATAAAAACAATTAACTTTTAAGATATCTAACAAATAACCAGATAAATCAACAAAATAAAATGGAAAATATACCTTACTGAATTAAGTTAAAATTTATTGAAATTATGCAGTTAAAAAAAAAAGAAAAAGATAATTATTATTTGAAAAATAAACAGAAAAAGTAATTTTTAAAAGTATTAAAATTAAAATGTTTCCTTCAACTTTTTTAATTTCCCACAACTTCATTAGCACACCCATTTACTCCCTTTAATGTTGAACAAACGTGCAATTTTATATGAAATTGCTTTACTGAATTGACTAATTTTAGATAGTAAGGCAATACATTAAATAAAGAAGATAGAGCAAGGATTAACAAAAAAATATCAAACAGAGGCCTTGAAACGTTAAAGATCAGTCAAAAAACAGTGGAACCTTGATGAATTCCTTGATAGCATGATTTTTGGTAATCCCTCATGAATATCTCATAACACTCAATGGTAAAAATACCCTCTATAGCCCAAACTATTATAATTATAATTAGCAAATATAATTGCTAAAAACCTTGATAAAACAAATATTTGACCATCTCAGAGCAATAATGATAAACCTTAATAACACAAATTTTCTCGATGCAGAACTTCTATAAGACAAAGTCCGCCTTCTTAACAAGAATTTCTTACTATCTGAACCTCCGCCAAATGTTATGAACCAAACAGTGATTCAGAGACATGTCATAACATGAAACTCCTGCACATGCTCTTAGCCATTCCCTGTAACCCCTTCACCCTCTGCGGTCAGTTTCTTTGTCATTCTGTAATAATGTTTCTCACAGTCACAGTCTAAGTGTTGACGAGATGTTGAAAAAAGGGAAGAAATGTACTGCTTTAACTGTAGAATTTAAACCGTTGTGAAAACTATAACTGAAATAGATTGCGCTTTGGATCGTGTAAAAACTACTACAGGTAGACAAACTAAAATTAATGACTTTTATTGTACAAATCAGGGTTCTAGCTTATTGAAAATAAAAAATCTATTCTTTACAGAGAAATACTGTAAATTTTATTTATTCATACATTACTACACCACTTTATATTTATCAGTTTAAATCATGTACTTTTTTATGTACTCTACCATTTTTCATATCTTGTAGACCTATTTCCTTAAAAATAAACACCTTTTGATATTCACCTATCAGTACAATATAAAAACAGTTGTGTTATTAAAGTGAAATATAAACAAATTGTTGCTACAGAGGTTTGTACAATGTAAGTTACAAACCTTGATAGCACAAACGTTTGTGTTGTAACCTGAATAGTGCAAACACTGATGTCTCGAATTCCTTGATCATACAATTATTTTTTAGAATTCCCTTAAAATTACAATTAATAAGTAATTTGTAAAACAATAAAACAAATCTAACAACTGTTTTAGGTTCCACATAAACAAACTATTCTCCTTACCTTACTTCGAAAAGACTCAGGATACCCATGATCAGGTTTTCCCATATAACCTTGCAAATAATGAGTAACAGAATCAGGCAACTCCAATTCATCAGATCTATCCTCTATGTCAGAACGTGATAATCCTTTCTGAACCATGCATAAAGCAAGATCTCCAACAGCTTTTGAGACAGGCATGTCCTAAGAGAAAATGTAGATTTTCAAAGTTATTTATAATATAATATATTTATCCTTATTTAGTAAACAAATATCACAAATACTGTAGTATATATTTGAGTTGTCACACATACAACATACTTACACAGTGCAAATAAAAATAATATATTAACACAATATAAATATAAAAAACAAACACCAAGTAAGGTTGTGTTTTATCTCCCAAACATGTTGCCAGTAGTTTAAATTATTAATTGAAACTTTAAAGTACTTCTACCAAGGCCTTGTGGTCCAGATTATCCTCTCGGGTAATGAAAATCAACATTTTATATGCTGTGTGATCAATAATAATAATCAATATAACAATGCATGAAAAATAACATATCATTTCTTTTGGAAAGCAGGTTTCTGTCACAATGAATCTAAAGAGCAATTTGAAACAGTTGTAACAACTATGGGCATCTGAAAAGATATTAAACCTGTAGTATATGTCTCTTAAGAGGATATGGACAGAAACTTAGCAGTTTGTGGGTAACTGACAGATGCAGAAATTTGTATTGATACAAATAATAATAGATGTTATGATAATTTTAAAGAGAAAATGTTTTGGAGTATTTCTTTGAAGTCAAAGCACATCAGACAGAGATCCTCTTCGTTTGTTTTAGTTTCAGTATTGAATCTTAGCTCATTTTTGTGTGATGTGGCTTAGTACTTATTGAACCAAGTAATTAAAGTAAATTGTTAATTGTATCTTTCTTTCCTTTTGCAAATTTCTTAACAGATGTGGTAATATCATGTCACCCATCTTCAAATGAAGAAGATTAATAGCCGAAACTTACAAAGACGGTGATCTTGTCTTCTGTAGAGGACATATAAACCTTAACGAAGGTTGAGAAGAGGTTTGTTTAGAAACAGCAGAATATGGAGAATTCTTTCCATTTACTCAATAAATATAGAAGAGTTCACTATATCTCTGTATATTAACTTCAAAAAAATAATTAAGTATTTCTAGCTTTTAAAAAAATTGTAAATATTCTGTGGTGTACATATTAGTATTAAAAGTCTATAAATAAAATTATACTAAATTTTGCTTCAATGAATTTATGTGTAAGCCAAAGTTTGTATAACTTAATATTTCTTGTCATTACTTAAACCAAATCAAAACATTCATAAAATAATAGTAAAATTTAATCAAATCATATATATGTTCATGCCCCTTATTATTTTTAAACAGCAAACATAAATTTGCTAAAAGTCAATACAGTACAAACTCGCTAACACAACCCTCAATAACACGAATTCCTTGATAACAATAACAAGTACATATTTCTAATCCCCCTGGTATTGCCATAACACTAAATGTTAAAAACTATATACTACAGCACGAATAATATTATTTTGAAAACCTCAATAGCACATATTTTAGTCCCCATACAGATCGCTGCTCTAACCCTCTGTAGAGTGTCTTTATGCAAAACCGAATCTATATGGCAAGAGTTCAACCTCAATAGTAAGTCGTTTTACACAATGGGACCTTTATAGCATGACTTAACCCTTCCCAGAGCATAGTTTCCATGGTCAGTGACTCAACAGAACAGATGTTTTGAAGAAAACGATGACTTACGCTCAGGTCTAAACATGAAAACCCAGCTTCCTTCACTTCCCATGCGCCTGCTGTCAAATTGGTTAAGTGGTGTTTATTTGTGTTTAGTTCATTTGCTGTGCATTGTATTGTTTGGAACATTAATTGAAATGAAACATGTCTGAAAAATGTAAAATTACACCATTGACTGTGAAGTTTAAACAAAAAGAGATTAAAAGTGTCGAAGATACCCGACTAAAAGAAAAACTGATATTAACAAGGAATTTAACATTCCATCCACTACGTTGCATACAATTTTGAAAAAGAAGGATCGGTATGAAGAGGGTAGTGGGTTTGGTAAAACATGTGTATGAGCAAAGAAAGGCAAATTTCAAGATGTGGGTCAATGTGTTGTTAACGGCTAAAACAGTGTTGTGATAAAAATTTGCCAATCGGTGGCCCTATTCTACAAGAAAAAGTACCGGAGTTCGCAAAAAACTTGGCACATGAAAATTTTCGTGCTAGTAATGGATGGCTGCACAATTTCAAAAAAAGGAATGAAATTATTTTTAAAAAGGTTTGTGGTGAAAGTGCTAGTGTTGATAATTCTGTGTTCACTGAGTGGAAAGCTCAAATTAAACACCAAATGGCAGGATATAAACCAGAAGATGTGTACAGTCCAGATGAGACTGGACTTTTCTATAAATGTCTACCGGATAAAACTTATCATTCAAAGATGATTCCTGTCATGGAGGAAAACACGGTAAAGAGTGTGTTTTACTGTGCTTCTGTGTGCAAATAGTATAGTATACAAATTGAAACCTCTAGTTACCAGCAAAGCTCAAAATGCAAGGTGCTTTAAAAATGTTATACATTTTCCAACCGATTTCATCACTAACATAAGATCTTGGATGAATGGAGATGCTGTTGCAGATTGGTTAAGGGACTTGGACAAGGAAATGAAAAAGAAGAAAAGGAAAATTCCTATTTTTATCGATAACTGTATGGCATATGAAAGTCATCCCAATTTTGACAAATATTAAGGTGAAGTTTCTGCCACCTAACACCATGTCGAAACTACATCCACTAGACCAAGGCATCATCAAAAACTTCAAATTGTTTTACCAAAGGAGTTGGTACAACTTTACCTTAATAACTTAGAAGAAAATTCTCCGCTGAAAATCAACGTTCTCGAAGTGATGTGGATAAAAACCAAAACTTGGAACAATGTCACAGAAGATACCATTGCTAATTGTTTGAAAAAAAGTGGTTTCAAAACATCTGAGGAATCTGACTTTATAAACCAAGCAGTACAAGACGTACCAGTAATTGCTCCAATAGATTTGGAACAAGCTATCGGCTCTCACAACGTTGAGGGGGTGGAATTTGAAAACTTTGTGACCTTCGATAGTGAAGTTTGTGACGATTTAAATCTTCCTCCTTCTTTGTTTAATGAAGCTATTTCAAAAAGTAAAAATTACATGAACCTGAAGGGTTCTTATATTTCATCATTACCATATAAAAAAATGAATTTAAAGTTTATTTTAACTAATTTGCACAGCAATTTAGGGCGCCAGATGTGTTAACATCAATTTATAAGAATAAAAAAATGAATCTAATTACTTATAAAATCTCTGGGGTCGAAAGTTCTTTTAAAAGTGTACTCCACAGTGAAATTTGGTAGAATTGAAAACACTTTGACTGAAATATTAACATAAAGATTTATTAAACATAAAATATTGTATACAAGAACATATTATTTAAACATATTATGAATCTTATCTTAGTTAATATACTTTATTTATTTTAATTTCTTCTCTGAAGGAGACTGTTTCATTTATTCCATGAATTTAAATCTTTACTTTAAATGTTGCAACAAGAAATTACTTTTTAAATTTAAATTACTGTGTAAATCTATGAAGGAGATTTACTTTTAAAATTGAAAATTTCATTATTTTATTCATTTATTTTTCTTAAAATATTTTTTAAGCAGATAAAGAAAAATCAAACATGTACAGCACATATATCAAAATATAATACAATTCATTAGTCTAGAGTTAACATAGGGTGTTTATACCACAACACCAATTTTTATAAAAAATTGTCCGAAGGTAGTAGTTCAGACGTCCCGTATCTTGTAGTTTACTGCGATCGTGGCTTTCAGGAAAGTTCATGTTACATATATGCTCGCACATCACTCAAAGAAAATGTTTTTCTTATAATAGTTCATAGCGAGTTTATTGTCTTTAACAGAGAGTTTATCTCTACAAAATTCTCACTACGCGGAAAATGATCTGTTTCAAACTAGCGTATAGAAAACATCGTCTTTTATGTTCCCGCGACATTGTCATTGAACACACTCTTTACCAGTTTTTAAACACTTTCAATCTCTACTTGAGACAAAAAATCAAATATACATTGTTCTAACAGAACCTAGAAACTCTTTCCTAAGACTGAATAACTCAATCATGCTCTACTGAGCACTTATTCATATCTTACTCCTCCAACCGCTAAACTGATACTCACTACGACCTGGTCTCTCCAGACGCTGGACTCACACTGCTTGTTGCTAACCACGAGATATCTCACTTCCGAAAGTGTTCTTTCCGGTCACATTTTGGGTGTTACATTTTGCTGTTATAAATAGTTCACACACCCCGTAAAACACATAGATTTACATATATTATTAATTAAACTATATTATACTAAAATTAAACATGGTTATTTATTCTGTTGTCTTGAAAATCTATTTTGTTCCTATAAATGAATTTATTAAATACAATTTATGATTTAATCAGCCTCCCACTCTATTTTCGTTAACCTCTCATTTTCAAACCTATTACAAACTCTGATTTTTCACATTGTTACAAGTTGCAGTTTGTGGTGATCTAACATAATCTGACATATTTGAGTACTAGCAGCTAAAATTCAAGAGAATCAAATGGATGAGGGTAAGGAAAAGGATGGCGACTGAGATAATCGACTGTCTCCGACATCAAAGGACACCCCTATCGCTATCAGAATTTTAAAGTGCTTTTTTGAGAAAAAATGTGATACATGTAGTATGAGTGAAAGTGTTATAAAATCAATCAATGAGCTTGATAGTGTCTTGGGCTACATCCATGTAAGTAGCTCAAAACAAACAAAAATTATTGACTTCTTTATTAACATGCCTTGTACAACTTTAGGATAACCTGAACATTGAAGCCCACATATTAGCTTCAACATTAGCTGTATTTTCGTCTACTTCCCGGAATGTTTAAATCATACATTTTATGTAAGTTAATTAGTTCTTTTTAGTTAAAGTTAAATAAATGTTTGTGTTGCTATCAGTTTTTCTATTTTCATTTTTTACAGTATATTAATTTAATGTTCATTTTTCGTTTATTCAATTATAACACTATGTACAATAATTTTTTGTCTATATACATATTTTAAATGTCCGTTTTTATTTACTAACCAGTTAGATTACAGTACATACTTTGTTACAATGATAATAAAATGTTCTTTTTAAAACAAAACATGCTAGTGAGGGTTGATTCAAAATGCACTGGTTATAAAGGGGTTTCAGAAAAAACCGTGACCTTGATAGTACGACTTTTAGTCAACATAACCTTGATAACACGAAACTCAACTATAAGAGTCCCTCGATAACAAGACTGTTTCCCAAATCTCCTTGAGTCTTGCTATCAAGGTTCTACTGTATATCTCATTAATTCCTTTATTTATATTAATTAATGTCTCTAAATCAAAACTTGAATTCATATAGTTCCTATAATAAATCATTCGCTTGGAAGCATATGTAGTTAATTGTAAAATTTAGCACATGCTATACCAAACATACATTCACTTCTAATGCAATTTATCACTTCTATACAATTTATATACCAATTTATCACTTCTAATGCAATATAACCACTTTAAATTTAAGTTAATTTTAGTTAAATAGTGAACTTTGGTAATCTCTTAGAATAAAAACTAAGAAGTCTTATGCTATTATTCTAAGTTTTTAAAACAATCGACTCCCAGCCATGGGATAATCTGCCTTCTTAGACAGACCGCGTTGGAATATTCTCGAGAAATGGATTTTGCCTGCCTCTCTCCAAGGTGCAAATTTCCAAATTGTTCTATCTATTAGCTAACTTAGCATGACATCATTAACCTGGAAGCTTCTAAAAGGTTTTTTTTCCATAGTCAAAGGATAAAATATAACTTGTTTGGTCTCAACAGTGTTGTCAGATCTCTTTTCTATGATTCAAACTAACAGGGTTGTCGAATTGATCTTATTATTCATTTTATAATTAACCTAAAATCCTAAAATCTTCTTATAATTTTACACATGTTCCTGATGATTTTATATAGAAATAGTTTATTTTATTTTATTGATGTATCTCACTTTGAATGTCTCACATCTTGTTCCGTATAAGTCGTCAATCCACAAGTCAATATTTCTCCAATATTCCGATGTACAAGTAGATGAACTGCTAACATAACTTGATCCCAATGGACTATATCTACTGATTACTGGAGTCATGATCACCAATTATTAGACGATTTCTATTTTAATTTTACTTAGACTTTGAAAACGATAAGCACAAAAATATGAAACATTGCAAGTTAGACATAACATGGATGGATATTTGTCCAATCAAAATTATTTGAATATATTCCAGGCTTGGAACAACAAGAAAGAAATAAGAAGCTACTGGGATAAAAATGAAAATCAACCAAAAAGCCAGGCGATATCAAACTTAAAACTGAATACTGGAAATAACTGCTGTTAGGATTGGTTCCTTTCATTAGGCATAGGTTCTTTATTTTCAATATAATTTAATGGTTCAGTACTCAAATAATCTTTATTAACAATTAATAACAAGAATAACCATCTTCTATCTTATTACATTGCTACAATATTCTTATTGTTACTATTAATCCAGAATGACTCTAATTGTTGTGACTCACAGATCTGATTCTATGTTATAGGTTAATTATCTGACTCTGAAATAATTATAAATTTCTTAATAGACAAAGTTTATTCACCCTGCTTCCATTCTTGTGGATACTCGTCCGAAATTTCAATTCTCCCAGGAAACTCATACTCGCCAAGTCCATCTGGTTACCTTCAAAAATTCCTCCAGCACCTTCAATTGATCAATATTGGTCCACTGACCAATTTTCCTCCAATCCAAGGGTTTATATATCTTTATATCATCAATGCCTTGCTTGATCATCATTTTTCCAGGTCTGTCACCATAATTGTTGTCTTACTGGCTTCTTAAAAAAAAATTAGACTATACTCTTAACTAAAACTATCCTAATTCCTAACACTGCCTTGCTGCACACCTCCAATGCATTAACATTTACAAGTTTGACCAATCCACAATTTGCAAAGAATGTCACAATCTGTGAGATCCGGGGACCATGTAGTCTAACGTATGGGGCTGCAATTCCTAATCCAGTATCCAAGGAAATTGTTATCAAGTAATAACAAAATAAGCTCCGGTGCGGTTAGGCACCATCTTGTTGTAAAATCACGTCTGGCTACAGGTCTTCTAAATGTGGGTATGAAAAATTTTCTAACATGTCTAAATAAATGTTACTCATAAAAGTTTTTTTTTTCATGGCAGAAAAACAAACCAATTAGTCTGACATGAGAAATAGTGCACCAGACATTCACCTTTGAGTTGTCTCTAACATGTTCCTGGACACTATATGGTTTTCTGAGCCCCATATTTTTACATTATGTTTATTCATTCTTCTAGACACAATTAAAGTGTCTTCATCAGCAAACACTATCTTCTTCAGAATTTGTTTTGACCTTTAAATTGTACATAAACATGTATGCAGTAGAGATGGGTTTAAAAAAAATACCAAAATCATAATTACCTTAATAATATCTCCTAAAATCAAATTAGCATTATGGTAAGCCTTTTGCACATCCTTTAACTGATTGCCTAGACCACACGTCATAGCTTGAAACATCAGGTTTGAATAATAACCTCCAGGTATTTCATGATAGTTAACCCTAGAATCTGCAGACTTTAGATATGATATACAATCATAAGGTGCATACACAAGGCGTACATCTTGCCAGTAGTCATTATACTTGTACACTTTGTTTAGATCTACACCTGTTAACAAACAAGGTTATTTATTTTTATACTTTTATTTCCTAAAAATTATTAATTAGCATTAAGTCTTCTGTACATGAAAAATATTGTACAAGTGTATTGAATGTCATTCTTCCCTAGTTTACAAAGTGCCTAGCAACAAAAAAGATGCTTTAGTTTGGTGGCCAAAAAAAAAACAACAAAGTACTGCTGTAAAGAGCCAGTCTAAGGTGCAGTATACAGTATGCTTGAGTACTATAGGTGCCGTAAAGTTACTCCAACTGCTGTCATGGAGGTGGTACTAAGTATAGATATTTCATCATGGAGGAGGCAAGGGTGGTGGCCTACAAAATGCAGTGTGTGGTAACTGGCGATACCATCAGGCCAGTAAACATACCAGGATTTATGATTTTACAAATAGATACCCTTGGAATGAAATCAGAAATAATGTTACAGGTAGCTGACCTTGAGTTATTGTATTGTAACAGAACCAAGTGGTCTTAATAAGAACCTAGCTGTATAAGAAATGGACTGACTTGGATGGAATTAAAACCTCCAAGGATACTGGGTCAGGTGTTTACGTTGTCAGACCAGTGATAATATCAGCCCAAGCCTGGGAAAGCTGTATTTCAAGTAGAAATAATTGCTCCGACTGAAGGTTTGAGGAAGAATATTGACGGAGGATATAGAATAAAGACCATCTATATACTCCAACAGAAAGGCAGCACTTCTGGCTTTGTCAAACCAAAACTATATCTCCGAGATAGTGTAGGATTGTGATAACACTCTCAAAACCCTGGCAAAAACCAAAAATGTAAACTTATAGTGGATCCTAGGATATAAGAGCATTACTGGGAATGAAGAGACAAACAGGTGCAATAAAGCAGGACTTGAATTGCCTCTTCATTGGCTCAGAACCTCCATATGTCTTCTGGAACAATACTTTGGCACTTAGATGTATTTCCAAATAGCTCTGGAAGGAACATCAGCCAGCTTAGAAGAGAGTTGAAGGCAATATACATTATAAGAGGATAAATCAATGGTCATTCTTTATTCAATACAGAGGAAACCCATAAACTGAACATGTCAGACGTACGGAAAGTGGTTGGATTATTGATTGGTCATTGGACATTCCGTAGTCATCTACACAGAATAGGGTTTCATGTACTTTATGTGTAAGAAATATGGTGAAGGTGAGGAAACAGTTCAGCACATAATATTTTACAGCCCAGCTTTAAGCAGGAAATGAATTGTGTCCATGGGCGCTATGTGGAGTGGGTGACAATAGGAGAACAGAACAAGATCATCTGAAGTACGGTATATCACAATTTTCTAAAATCCTAACATTGTATTGAAAAGAAATAACATATGAATGAAGGTGCACATTAAGCTTCATAGCAGAGAGAAAACCAGGATTTGAATACTGAGCCTCCATGCAATAAAAAATAAATACGAGAGACTGGTGTACTATTATATTCAGAGTCAAAGACAGAGATGAAAGAAAAGAAGGCATTGAATTCATCCTTATATAGAAATTTTATCCAGAGATTTTCTATTACTGCTAGGAAATGTGTAAAGACGATTCAAAGATTCAAACATTTTTCAAAATGTGCAAACTGAATAACTTTGTTCAGTAATGAATTCTGAAAAGTAGAATTACAGCAAGGTGAACTCAACAAGCTAACCACTCATCATCTGATGAAAAATATCTGTCAATTCTAAGCCAACAATGGGCTATTACGCTAAGAATTTATTTAATTTGTTTATTTTATGAACTGAAATCAAACAGAAAAGTTAAATTAGGAATTTGTTTGCATACAATTTTATAAACCTCATGGCAAAAACTTTTAATTTAGGTACACATTTCACAGTCCAATGTCCAAGATCTGAGTTTTAACTTACAGAAAATTAAAATAGCTTATATATATATATATATATATATATATATATATATATATATATTATTTTAAATTATTTATCTAATAATAAATCTGGTAATACAATTGAGGTCAACAATATTTACCACTAATACCTGAGAGAATTATATAGTTTGTTATAGTAAAGACTCTCTTATAATAGTCTTAAGAGCATATTTTAAATATATTATACTCTTTTATAATATAGCATTATATCTAAGGACTTTTTATGTGTATTGTTATTTTTGTATTTAATTTTGTATTATTATTCGAATTTAATAGTACCCTACTTTTAGATCTTTCTCGTTTTGTTTAAACACAAAAATCCTCTCGGTCATTATCACATTATAAAAAAAAATTAAATAAAGACTTGTAGCCCTCGAATATTCTAATAGCGCCAGGGTAAGAAAATAGCAAGAGTTGGTTAAGAGAGACCTGATAAGAAAGATGAAAGAAAAGGTTCAAGACAACATGAAAAGAGTAGATCCGGCTAAGATCCCTTGGGATTACTAATCCCTTACTAAAATGAGTCCCTTAGGGTACTTTTACTGTATATCTAATTTGAGTCTAAATACCGTATGAAATTGATATTTGTACATTATAAGTGAAACAATTGACAAATCAAGATAAGGCAATAAAGTAACAATACCTGTATCCAGATCAGTGTTTTGAAATGCAGAAATGACAGACCCCATGTTGGGTTGTGAAGTTAAACCAGACATTGGATCAGCTGCTACATCTACAATATCAGCTCCTGCGACAGCTGCAGCAATAGCACATGCAACAGCATTGCCTGAGGCATCTGTTGTTTGTATGTGGATAGGAACGCTGCAAAATCTGTCTCGTATTTTGGAGACCAAAATTTCTGTAGCCTGAGGTCTCAACATCCCAGCAATATCCTAGAATAAAAACATCATGGGTATAAAATTTATTATTTAATTTTTCCTATTTTTCTTCAATGTTTAACTGTTGTAATTTTACAGATAGAAAAAATGGAATAAAGTGAGAAAACACTGGACAAAAAAAAAAGAAAAAAGAAAAAAAGGATTTTGTGGTTGTATGACATTATAAGAAAATATGAACACATTAGTTTTTTATTCTTGTTGTTTAAAGATAAAAACCTTGTGGACAACATTATTTAAAAAAAGAAGAAAAGGCAATACAATAGAGATCCCTAGTCTTTTATTACTTTTATAGAGTCAAAGTCAGAAGAGAACACGAGTTAAATTCAGAGAGACCTGATATGAAAGATGAAAGAGATGTATCTAAACCTAAAACTACTTGAAGAAAAGTGTTAGACCCAGCTAGTATCTTTAGAACTAAGACCTAGAAAACTAGAAGAAGTCCTCAATACTTTTGTAGCATGCATTTGTAAATCAAAAACTTCTTCATTCGAAAAACATAACTGGATGTATTTACTGGGGAGCCACTTAGCAGGAAATGTGACCTACAAGAGAAAACTGCAAAACCTGATCTTTGAATGTGAATATCAAGACCTTTTAAAATGGACTGAAACCTTTGTCTTTTTAACAAAAGAACAAACAATCACTCAAAACAAAAGTGCTACATCAATTCTAAAATTATTAGAATTTACAGGTCTTCCTGGAAATGTTTTGAAGCATCAAACTGTCTTTTTCTATTTGAGACAATAAGTGCTTGTTGATTATCCAATTGAAGAAAAACCAAGGAAGAACCCAGAATGCTTCGCATACCAACCCTATGTCCATTGTATTTCTCAAATCACTAGTCATTTATTAAAATTTGCTATAAATAGAGATGAGAAATTTATAAAGACATAAATTGATAAGTTTCTGATATATTAATGAATTTCTTCTAAGTTAACTTATTAGTGTATATATATATATATATATATATATATGTATGTATATATATATATATATATATATATATATATATAGCTCAGTGATGAACATATTTTGTAAATCTTGTTAGTTATAACCTCAATAATTATAATTTGTTTTGATTTAAAGTGAACTGAATCAACTCTTATTAAATTTATAAATTTGGTTATTACAAGTTGGCATTAGGCCAAATCTTAAAAGATTTGTACATTTTTGGAATCGTACATTTTCTGAGCTGAACAAAAATGTACAAATCTTTTAAGTTGGCTTAGTACAATGCTTCTTAGTACGATGCTTTTCTTGATGTTTAAAGCCAAAGATCCTCTTAGTCATCATCGCCTTATAAAAAAAATTATAATAATAATAAGGAAAAGAATATAGAATAAAGAGCTCTAGCTCTCGAATACTCTAATAGCATCAAGCTCAGAAAAGAACAAGAGTTGGTCAAGAGAGACTGAATAGGAAAGACGAGAGAGAGGGATCTAACTCAAGACTAAATGGGTAAAGGTGTAAATACAACTAGGTCTCCTAAGGATTGCCAAGCCCGTCCTTACTAAAGTGAGCCCCTGAGGGTTATAATACTACAAATATAAGACTAAGTAGAATGTCCATTTAAAATCTAGGTTAATGGTTGCATTTTAAATATATGGTACATAAACAGTAGATAAATTTTGAAGGTATATATTTGTAAAACTTAAATTTTTTTACTCAATTCAGTGACTTAATCAATTCATAAAAATAAATTAAACCTACAAACATAAACAAATTAATGCTTAATACAAACATAAATTTTAAAGTTTTTGAAATTTTGCTCTAGTCTCATTTTTAACTAATTCGCTGGTAAAGTACATGACAGCAGTATCAATCAACCATCTTATTTGGCAACTTATATACACACCCCAGCCTAAGCTACACTAAGTTCTCTTTGCTTTGTTAGATTACCTTTATGGCTAATATATGAATTCCTGATTTAATAAGTTGCTCCGCTGTACACAAGTAATAATCCAAGTTATATTTAGTCCTCTTAGGATTAGAAATATCTCCAGTATACATGATGGCAGCTTCAACTAAACCACCAGCTTGTTTTGCAGCTTTAACACACATTTCAATATTTGGTTGGTAATTCAATGGATCGCACACACGGAATATATCTATTCCACATTGTACTGCTGTATTACAGAATCTGAAACAAAATTTGTAAAAATTTCATTTAATTTGTACTTTTGTCTGAAAGAAAACAACTAATTCATTTTTTTTTTTTTTTTTTTTTATTGAAAATTTTTTACATCTTTTCATTTTTAGAACTATATCCTGATATTTCTGAGTATACATCTTGCGAGGGTAAATTTTTTGGGTGAACTTGGATCTGCTTTTATTATGCTTTGACGGATTGTCAGATCCCGAAGTAAATTAATATATGTACACTGGGCGAATCTCAATCTTGGCTAGCCATTTTTAACGGGATCTAACTTTAAAACTAAATTACTTAAACAACACCAATTTAGACTAAAACTAAATGTTAATATAAACTACACTGTATTGGCACAACATGTTGAAAGTGCCAAAATACAAAAGGCTGAACATGGCCGTATACTTTTACATGACCTAAGCAAGGCATACTTTTATATTGGGGTACAACTAAAAAAGAAGTGATGAGCGTTGTCACAGATGCCTTCCTTCACTGCTGGTTGATGCACGACTCCCTTATCATGTCTGATGTTCGTATACCGGATGGAAAAAGAGGAGGGAGAGGCCAATGTGACTAAATCACCGCAATCTGCTATTTTGTTCATAACATAACAGCTGAACCAACTTAATCCTATGTCCTATAAGTAAGACACATTGTACTTCTACTATTTAAAAAAAAAATTTCTTATGCTAACTGGAATTGTCTCAAGTCATGTCTTATTTATAAAAATAGTTATATCACAAATCAGATGAATTATACATTCTCTTGTTGAAACAAACCCACTGCAAATTTAAGTTTTTTTGCAACTATTATTTTGGTGAAAATTCAACCAAATAACTGTTACGGCTCATTATATTGAAAATAATAAAAGGGTCTCTCTGTGTATTGGTACATAAAAATGTATATTTATTAGGACATTCAGAGTATCAACTAAACTGTTTAAAATTTTGAATAGAAATACTAAATGAAGACAACAAATACCTTGTTTTTTTAGAACACTGTATTAAACAGGAACCGTAGCAAATTTATAGAAAAAGCAAGACAACCCGAAGTACCTATTAAATTTTATCTAGTACAAGCACTGAAGAAAAGTATTTTGTATAATTTCAATCATATTAATATAATTTTTGATATTAATACCCACAATATTATTCCACATATTATTTTTGAATGCACTAAGGCAAAATATGTCTTAATAATATCAACATCCATGAAAAACTTTTAATTTCTAATAACAAATCCCAGCGATTTGTTGGCATAGTTAATGATATACCTTTTATGATGTTTGTATGTTAATATAGACACAATATAATTAATACTAAATCTTGAATGCCAACCCGTTACCAGTTTTAACTTCTCACAATTAATTGTATAAATAAATAACTGTGTTAAAAACTAACTTAAACTTTAATAACCCCATCATAATCAAAGAATCATAGTTAACATAGCATAGTATAATTTTTTTAATTTAATATTATGAGAAACAGTTATACAGCCAAAGAGCCCAGTATTAATAATAAACAAAAGAGGATTATGAATTATATTTTTCAATAAAGAAAGCGTAACAATCTAGTAAACTGATTTTGTTGGATAAGCAGGAGTTCACAAAAGAGGGGGAGAAGTTGCAGTTGGAGCGGCTTGAGTAAGTCAGTCCGTGCCGGGAAATAAAGGTCAGACGCGCTTCTTCAATGCTGTAATTTAAATTAAACTGATCATGTCTTTTCATGGAGGGGAACATAGTAATAAGAACGAATTGCAGTAACAAAAATTCAATTCTGTGTTCAAAGAATAAATGTCTAATTTAGAAAAATTGCGTGTAATTTAATTTATCGCCTAAGACCGTGTTCTCTTGCCATCCTGACAGATTTTGGACAATGTGGATGCAGTCTCCAGCCAACGGAGGACTTCATATTTTTAATGGGGTTTTCCGCAGCCAAAAAGTGGGGGACAGCCACAACCCCAAAGACATAAAGTTGTATCAATTAATTTGTTATTTAAAGACTAAAATTACATACTCACTCATAGACTACATTATCTGGGTAATTTGAATAACCTACAAGGCTGGGCCCTCTAATTGACATCAAGAACGGTATATTGGGTATTGCTTCTCTCATTTCTTTAATTCTATTCCATGGAGATTCATATAAGTGCTGGAGACATGTAACAAATGTTTCCCCTCCACAATTTTCTAAGGCATACAAATCACAAAAACTATGTGAGATGAAAGGAGCAATTTGAAGCATGTCATACGTTCTTAGTCTGCTGACCAATAAACTTTGCTGTGCATTACTTAAAGTTGTGTCACAAAGCATTACATTAGTTCTTTCTCTGATGTAGTCAGCAAACCAATAGGCTCCATTCTCCTTCAGAAGTTGACGGAGGCCATCGGGACACATGTTTTCAGGAATTTCTGAAAATTATAAATGTAATAAATATTCATTTGTTTTTTAAACAATTTTTCAAAATATTTATAGTAAGTATGTTTTTTTTCATTATTTTACTATTGTGATCATATAATAAAAATGAGTCAACCAGTCATCTTTGCTTCATATAAATAGAGAAATATATTAATAGTTGCAGAAACAATGCATATATAAATATATTTATTTTATTTTATTTTTTTTGTTCAGAAACCCATACACAAACCAAATACTATTAAAGCTTAGAATTTCAGAAGGAGCTTTATAAACCAAAAATTGTTGTTTTTTCTCAAAATTAGGAAAAATAATTTTACTACAATCTAAGCTTGGTTCAGATACTTGGAAGATATTTCAATCCGAGAAGAAGATGACTGGAAAATGTGATAAATTGCAGAGGTAAGACTTAATTCAAGGTCATGATATAATTGGATTTATGAAACCTCAGAGAATAAAATGGTTGACATGTGAAGAAAATGAAAGAAGATCAGATGCCTAAAAGAATGCTGAGAGAAGTGCTTTACCAAACAAGAAGAAAGGACAAACCAAGATTTCAATGAATGGGTGATGCTGCAAACTTCAGGGCTATGGAAATTAAAGGATGGATGTGAGTATTTGCAGACAGAGAAGATTGGAGTTCGATTGTGAAGTAGACCAATACCCTCAAAGGTTGTAAAGTTAGTAAAGAGAAGTAGTTATACCTGCCAAAAATGCTATTTTGGAGAGTTATCTACTACAAAGAGAAAATTAACCAAATAGGTGTTGTGAATGTTGGAGTATCTCAAAACCAACATAAGTACTTTTGCAGGTATGTGAAGATTTAAAACACAAACTACATATTTGAAGCGAGTAAAATACTTTTGTTTCTATAACTAGTCCCGAGAAAGAAATCACATATATTCAGGTCATTTATCTGAGTGGCTGGAGCATATTCCAATACTCGGAGATTACATGATTGATGAACAAAGCTTTCAAAATCTTCAACATCCTAGCAATGCAAACCATAATTCTGTTATAAAGGTATTAACTGTATGGTGGATAGGTTTAGGAATAGAAAAGTATTACAAATGTTTACATATACCTTGGAAATCATGGTTAACAGTATTTCCATTTCTGTCCTCAAAACAAGTGCCTGATTATTTCCAAAACATGAAATCATACATTACTCTGTATCTTTAGCACTATAGAGAAAAAAATTTTATGAGTGTATATAGGTTTATAAAGGTCCAGTAATTAAAATTTGGTTTATTTACAAAACTAGAAAGTTTGAAATGAGATTCATTATTCATTTATATGTTGCTTACCAGTCCTTCTTATTCATTTATTTTCTACAGTATTCCTTGAAGAATTTTATTCATCTTGCTTGATCACCTTTCTTTATATTGTGAACAAATTGAATTTTCAAAGTATGGTGATTAGGATCTAATTTAAAAATTCACCAAGAGAAGATAGTATAAGCCTGTTTGTTAAGGATTCCTGACCAAGTGAATAGTGATTGCTTCTTTCCGTAGCTTTTCTCACACTCTCAATGTTTGTCAGAGTTTGCACTGTTCTTACACACCCTCCTCTTTTCTTAGACATAGTGCCTGTTCCTTCCAAATTGTTGATTCAATAGGTATTTAATTGTGTGGGCAGACAGAATGAATGATTATGATAAATCTTTAAATAAGTACATTGAGCATGCAAATTTTACTATTTCTATTATACACTTTATAGCAAGGCTTGTTGTTTGCCACTCTTCAATGTAACTGAATGCTTTAGTGGGAATGGGTGGTCAGTGCTTCTCCCTATCTTCTTAACCAACTCAACCCAACTTTCCAAATTACTTATTTCCTTGAATCACCTTATAGACCAAAAGTGGTTAATTAAAAAATATAATAAAATTAGTGAAAGATTTCGATATAATACATAAAGTGGTAAAAGAAACAATTACCAAATATTTACCATAATGTTAAAATGGTCACTTTTGGGAAATATAAAAGAGATTAAGGAAGTGCTATAGATTTACTACACAAAATAATGATAGAAATCAATGTAATTAAAACACAAAACATCTTACCCGGAGGTTTTATTTTAATACTTGGTTTGACACCACCTTCATTAAAAAAGGGTACAAGTGTTACAGGTCCATTAACGAGGACTTCAGATATATATTCAAGTAACTTCTGTCCTCTATTAGGTGAAGGTTTTAAGCATTTAAACAAACTAGGATTTTCTTCAATAAGAGTAGTGAATATTTTCCCTTCAAGAACATCAGGAAATTCCAAAACATTAAGTAAAAAAGACATATTTGACTAGAAAAAAAATAAGAAAAATTTACTTTAATAAATTATGAAAAAATATTGCACAAACTTTCTGACACATCCAGTCACAACCAAAATTAATATTTATTGGTATATACCCAAAAATAATTTTATATTACTTACATGTGAGGAAGAAAAAATTAACGATAACGTGTTTTATTTCGGAGTATTTCTCCCATGTATTTGTTATAGAAGGGATACAATTTTATTAAAAACATACAACCCATGTTTCTTCATCTCAAAACATGTGTTGCTATAGTTTTACTCATTCTCCCTACAGGGGAACCTGCGAACAAGCTACACCTATCAATAGGGTGTAGGTGTACCTCGCAATCCCCATTCAAACACTTACATAGCCACTCATAACACATAAAACTCTCTCTCTCTCTCTCTCTCTCTCTCTCTCTCTCTCTCTCTCTCTCTCTCTCTCTCTCTCTCTCTCTCTCTCTCTCTCTCTCTCTCTCTCTCTCTCTCTCTCTCTCTCAAAGTATCCGTCTCACTCATTCAAAACTAACTTATTAAAGTCACATGATATTTCTTTAAACACAAACACTTGTCCCTTTGAAAATATTATCTTCCTTCCACGGTACAGCTTTGTCTCTACAAAAATATCTATTTCTCTTAGATACTATATCTTACCTCTTAGAAAGTATCTGTATTACTAGATCAGTCCTGCTTTGTCATTGTCTCTCCCCACCTTTACACACAACGCTGATGTCACATTTCTCTTATAACTAACATTATATACGTTTTTATTATTAACATACTTTTAACAAATTTCTCTGGCCATTTAGTACTAATTACTTTCTTTATTTATTTATATTCATTATTTTTTTTTCTCTAATATGATACACTTCCTTGAGTGAAACTTATTTTCTAGTCAGACCAAGATTACAAAACTGAAAATGTACGCTATTACACTTAGACTTACCTTATACTGTACATTTAGCCTGTTATTAATCATCTAAATTTAATAAAACAAAACTGTAGGATCACCAAAAATCACTATAATCTTGCTATAGTCCACCTAAAATCCTGGCAAAAAGACACAATAGAGAGGAAGCCCTTAGACTGAACAGGACAGAAATATGCAAAGTGGTTGAATTTTGACAGGTCACTGAATGTTCCATAGTACTCTACACCAGATGACACTTTTCATTTTTATCTGCTTAGGAAACATTACAGTGTTTAACACGTTAAGTGCCAAGCCAGTTGTGCCACTTTTATCATACAGTGCCAACTTAAATAAACAATTTTAATAACATATTCTGTATATATGTGGTCTTATGGTTGTATGGAGAACTGATTTTTGAGAAATTGTTTTACAAAACATTCAAAAAAATGATCGGCCGATCGGCCCGGCATGTCATTTTGAATACCATATTTTGTTTGGAATTTGACGTGTCGGCCGATTGGCCGACCGCACTTTTGATCAATTTCCTAGGATAATTTAGGTCTGTGATGTTTGTAACACATGACTCAGTGGTGGGAAACGCATTGAGTAACTGCACGTAAACATCAAGTCGACATGGTTCAAACTGGAAAGCGGGATCGAAGAAGAAATGTCATTTTCAAGCCTCTTGCAATAACAGAGTACAATGAGCAAAAACCTGGCTTCGATGTTGCTGATCAAACGTCGTCGTACAACTCAGCAGTACGAAAGACACTAAGATGGTATCATAAAGTTGCAGTACATACATTTACTATTTGGCACCTACATTGTAAACGCTTGGCTCGCTTACAAAACCAATGTAGGACCACAACCGCAACACCAATACTTGTCAATAACAGATTTTAAATGCTTTCATTTTGCTTTCCAAATGCTTTCATCTTACAGTTTAGACGGTAATAATATAAATAAATGATTTTTAAAACGTAAATTGTAAATAAATAACATTGTTAAACAGTTTTAAAAATGGCTTTCCAATTTTGTAATTGTTCAATGTTTTATACAAAAATATGCAAAATTTATTATTTTGCTTACCGTAATAGTTAACTTTTATACGTTTATTTAAAAAATATATAACAACTGTAGAATATTCAAACTGTATATTACTTGTTTTAATGCATTAATCCATAGTTTCAACTGAAAATTTCGCTGCCGTACCGATCGGTACGACGAAATTAACATATTGTTGAGGTATTTTATTTGGTTGTTACGCAACACTATTTAATGATAATAAAATGAAATATTACAGCTATTAGCTACAATCTTCTACATTTCACTTAGTGTATGTGTTTTCCGCTAGGTTGCAACACTTACTGATAAAAGACTCTAAAATAAAATCTTGCATTGATGGCAGTGTCATACTGATCGGCCGACACACCACTTTAACTATGAGCTTGCTAATGTACCGATCGGCCCCCCATGGCACTTAACGTGTTAAGAGATGGAGAGATGCTCTTTGATAAGATTGCCGTTTACTTAGTCTATAAACTAGAGCATAGTTGAAACTATGCAGCGTGAAGAGACAACTATGCAGATCACACAGTTGTCATTATTCTTAAATTTTATTCTATTTCTAACAAATTATTTCAACCTTTTGACACCATTTAAAATAAGTTTTAATCATAAACTATTTCATAAATAAAGTAATTCTACAGTGATTCTATAGTAATTCATCACAAACTATCACAAAGAATTTGTATTTGATTATTTCATACCTCAACTCCACGAACTCTCACTTCTTTTATCGATCGTTTCATACGAACAACACTGTCTTTAAACGTAGCTGCAATCGTTGTTAGTCTCATGATGGTAGGTTCATAGTATGCACTGATTAAAGAACCCATATGTAATCCAGATCCATCAACACGAACTCCAATCCCTTCTGGATATCTAATTTTCTAAACAAAATAAAGTTTGTCTTATAAACAAATATTCCTATCATGTGTTAAAGAAAGATTGCCTTCAAAGTGTATGTTATATGAGAACTTTTTGATATATCAGTGCTTTTTAAATGAAAGGATTGTTTTCCTTACCAAATATTTATTTATTTTCAATTTAATTTAATAGATTATTAACAATTTAAGCACCTACATGATGAGATTTCATTACAACTTGTCCACATGAAAAATAATTGCTATAAAATTAAATCACTTTGTTTTTTAAGAATAAAACCAATGTCAACTTACATATTATGAGGCAGCAAGTATTATTGAATACCTGAGTTTTAAAGATTAACAAAATATCAAATATTACCTGTACATAACCGTGATCTGCATTGAAATTTTCCTCCGGGTTATGAGTTGTAATTGCACAATGCAGGCTCACTCCATGTACATTTATGCATTCTTGGTGTAAACATATATCAGCAAGAGTTTTCCCTTCTGCAATTTTGATTTGATTTTGTACAATATCAACTCTAAACAAAACAAATGAATGCAAAATTCAAATTTATAACATAACAGGGATATTTGTATAAATAATTATCAAGACATAATTTAAAAGAGGTAGATTATGAATTAATTAGTATTATAGAAGAAATGGATAAAAACCCGATGACAGGAGGATAACACACATTTGATTTCATACATAAAAAGAGAAGTAAAATATGACATGGGAGATACAGAGTGATAAGTGTGACTAGTTCTATTAGCTTTCTAATATAGCCTGTATGACCAAATTAAAAAAAAAAAATTTGAAGAAATAAGAGCAAAATGGTTTACTTGCTGGCAGGTCCTGTATAGAAAATATGTTCACCTTTCGAGATATTTTACAGCTTAGGAAGTGTTAGGAATATATTTAATTAAAACTTATGTTAACTATAATTATATCATACAAAGCTCAGAATGACCCAACTATTGTGAAAGAATTGAAAAAGTGTTGAAATGCTTGACTTGCAACGAGAGTAGAGCACCAGAAGCAACGAGAGATATATAAGCGGCCGCCACAATGTGGAGGGGATCTTTGGAGCTTGGGAGATACCGGCCGCGTCGCGAGCCGTGGTGGAAGATAGCCCAGGGAGCTTGATTCTTGGAAAGAGGGACAAAAGGAATTGTCTAAACTTGAAACTCTACAAAGGTGAGCAAGCATTGATATATAAAGGCACCAGTAATATCAGTAATTTCAATTGAACAAGAGTAACAATAGTTGGAATACTTCTGGGTTTTGAGTAATGCATATTTAGTTTGAATATTGTTCATTTGATTGTATACTCCTTTCTGTATTAAATTTAATTATCAGGAAAATAGATATAATTTTATGTTGATAATAAAAATTAATAAAACATTAAACCACTGATTTTGATTAAAAGTAAGAACCCAGGCGGTTTAGAGGAGCTGTTCCTAACAGAAGCTAATTAATTGATTGAGGATAATTCAACCCCTATTTATGTTATGTGCTTTGTGAGTCCTTTCCTAGGCTATGATACAATTTATCACACTCACTTGGAAATTTGCTCATAAGTTGTCACCTATGTGTATTGAACCAGCCAGCATTGAAAACATGATTATATTTTAGTAAACAGAACACATACCGTACCTACCAAAAACTATGTCTTTTGAACAAAAATTCTTGAAAGTATTTATCCAATATTTTCCACAACTTTAGAAACTACTAAGCAATAAACTATAATTAATATGTTTAGCATCATTAATAGCAAATTGATGAGAAATTAGATCAAGAGTTTCTGATAATTAAAATTATAATTATACTTACAGACTCAAAATTTTTGAGATAGGAGTATCAAAATGAATATTTCTACCAAAATCTACATTTCTGTATCATGATGCTAGTAAAATACTAACAATTATATTAATTTGTATTAGTTTTAAAAAACTGTATGTATATTTAGAAAGTAAATATTATGTACGTATATATTTATGAATTGGTTTCTCTTCCAACAGGAGTTGAAGGGTTAACCTGCAATGTAGGCATATCTAAAACTAATGGAGGGGAATGCACCCCACTATTAGCAAGTGATTATATGAGCATATAGGGACTTCTGTCTTTGTGTTTGTCCTAAATTGACATGCTGTCTCCAATTGAGTATTTGTTTGTTATAATAGGTGCCTTCATTTATTAGAAAATTGTAAAACAAAACAATATAAAAAAATGTAAAACATTTTGCATGAATAAAATAGTAATAATGCACTTGTTGAAGTTGAAACTTTTCTGTATTGTTAAATATATGAGTAAATCCTTTTATAGAAGTATATGAGGCTAATATTAATAATGGCTTCTTTTAACTTAATAAGTACTTATGAATTCAGTACCTTGCATATTACACAATATTGATTGTTGTACAATAATAAGTCATGATTTAATTATATTTTTTTATTGATTGTAAAAACTCTTTGAAACACATGTCTTCAAACAGTAGAATATTGTAGTAACTTTTTTAATACCGGTATAGTAATTTAATAATATTGTAATATTTACCCAGTAATATCCTCAGTGGCACAATGGTCTTTTTGCAACTGACAGTTAAGTTCATTAAAATAAAATTTTCCTCCTTGGTCTAACAGAAACTCCACTGAGCCTACACTCTGGTATTTGATATGTTTAGCAAATGAAATAGCAGCTTCAATCATATTGCAACGAAGCTGCAACATAAGACATTGACAGATTGAATATCATGTGTTTTTATTACTGTAACTATTTTTTTCTAAACATTAAACTCTAAGTTTAAATATGAATAAGGCAGAAATATGAACCATTCAATCATTAAACTGATATTAAAGAAAATATAAAAATAAACCGTGCAAAACCATCAGGTGGTAGACGAATATGACTTACCTGATAGTAGAGTTATATCAAAGACTAAATTTTGGTTCTCATGGCAGTTAGCACTGGCACCAATGTCTTCAGACTGATGTCAAACATAGTTGGACTGAAAAAGCAAAAAATAAGACTTCTTGCAGTGTGGTTCATTCGAATTTACTATATGTGCACCAGAATAGGCTAAAGCACTGGAATATAAGAAATGTAAAAAGTTCTTTAAAGTCCAAAGTTACACAGACCTCAGAGTAGTGTCAATATACCAGATTAATGTTGGCTGGTATCGCACCTATCAATGTATTAGCAGTGGAAAAGCAAAATGTTCATACCTGGATGCTACAACTCAGACATCAGAATAGGGCTAAATTTATAGGACTTTATAAACCACAGAGTACATAGAAACAAGACTAAATCCCTTTTAAAAGTACCAAAATAGGTGGGAAAACTATCAATCCAGAAGATATATCCACAAACTGATTCCAGGTTTCCATAGACGCCATACAGAGATGACTTGCTATCTTATCGAGGTTGTACAGGACATGGATGTTTTAGATAGTATATCAATAGATTCAAAGGAGCAAATGATGCTAGTTATATAAACTGCGGAAGAATCTTCTATTGCGAGAGATGGAAACTTCACAAGGATGGCTTTGAAAATGAAATTGGAACAGAGCTAGGCCACAAACATAATCTCCACTATGCTAGATTGTAACAAAAAGTGCATTTTGGTACAGAGGTATGTCATGGAAATTATAAACTCTAAGGAAATCAACTGAGAAGTCTCAACAGCAAAGGGAAAAGTAAAGAAGACAATTTACTACCAGTTATTTAGTTATCGACAGCTAGATGAGAAGTAATACCAAAAGGTGATCCCTTGTTTGACTGGTAGTAACAAATATGATATATGATAACACATATGGTAGTAACCCTATGACCACTAACACATAGAACAAGAATAGAGGTATGGTATAGTGGGCAGACCTCAGGAGGAATCCTACACACAGGAATACATGTATGGCCCTCTTATGGTAATGTATTACATTCCCCACCTCCTTGGAAAAACTATAAAATCATTGCACTAACTTTCTCACACACCTATCCAAAAAAAATTAATTGTTATTTTATATGTCCAAAAATTCCAATACAACTAATATGTGAGAAAGAAAAAAACCTGTATTTTTCTTTATTACTGTGTTATTTTCCATATACTGTATATCTTTTGGGAGATAATATTTGTTTAAAGAGGGGGTGGCTTAATCGACTTTGTTTAAACTTTGTATTTTAAATATTTTGAAAGTTAAAATTTAAGTAAACAGTCTAGTAATAATAAATTACACAACATTACTAAAATAAATATACCTAAAGTTCAAAGTTTAATAAATAACTTTAGTTAATTTTTGATTTTTCTAAAGTTCAAAGTGTCTTTAAATCTTTAACGAGTTGGTTTATCAAAAAATACATAAAAATAAAATAATCTTAAAATTTTGTATAAATCCAAAAACATCATAAAAAAAAGGGTTTCTAAAAGAAGTTTTAAAGGTAACTACCATAATAAAAAATAGCTGCGATTTTCAAAGTGTGCAAAATGAGTTTTTAAATTTCATGAAAAGTAACGAAGCTTCCCCATTTAAATTTGTCATAGAATCAGTAGTTTATGAGATACCAATTAATAGCACTCACAATAAAATGATCACCCTCAAAAAAGGTACAAAGTTTTTTTATCACACTGTATAACAAATAAAATCAATATGATGCATACAAAGTTAATTGGTAAATGCATGATCTAAATACAGAAAAAAAATATTAATATAGTTAACCAAAATAAAATTAGTTCTAATTGTATTCCTTACTCACCCTATCATCAATGCAAGGAGCAGGAGCTATAGATACACATTTCTTGAACTGTTTTTGTAACGAGCCATCTCTCTCAAATAAATGTACAATATTGTTTTCCATATCCGCCAATAGTTGGACTTCTATAAGACGTGATTTACTAATGAATTTTTCTACATACAAACAATTGTTACCAAATGTATTCAAAGCCTGAGAACTTACTGTATCAAATGCTGATCTTATATCCTAGGACAGATATTAAATTTCAAAATGTTAGAATAAAATTTCAAATACTGAACAGATATATTGAAAAAAAATATATATGAGGAAACTCCATAAAGCGGATGACCCAGAAAATCTTTTGTTTCAGAGAAGCAAACAATTAGAAGTATAGCTCGATTGGTCCATTAAGATTCTTGCAGAAATGTATTTAAAAACTTGAGTATTCTGATATTTTCATGTACGTACATTCTAAAATTAATAGTATATTACACATTTAAGTGCCTAATGGTTCATAATATTGATGTGCATAAACATAACACCCGAAATCAATAAGACCCCAAGGACAGATGCACAGATTAACTTTAACTAGTGACATAGTGGTTGGTGAACCCATCACCAAGTGGGGATCTTCTACTGCAGCCTCCTCAAAGGCACTTCCTGTTGTACTCAGGTCTTTCCTGTGACCTGCACTACTTCCCACTACCATTCATCTTTATCTTTCTTAATATATTCTATCAGTGTTTTTCACCTTAACTTTCCCCTACTATGCCTTCATCCCGACCCTAAAGTGAAAAGTGCACCACACTGACGAAGTGAATAGCATTGAGCAAAAAGTGTCAGATACTGAATCTGTGGGATACTTGAGACCTTTCATAGTATTTTTCCTTACCCTACCAAACGGGGCTCTGGCCTGGTGGACTAGTTACTCATGAGATAAACATGATGAGAGATTTTTTTTAAATTAAGTTTGTGTGGGATGTCACCGCAACTTAAACGTGCTAATAAAATAGTGAAAGCCTTTTGTTATAACGCATGCTGACATTCGGTATCTACTTGGACATTTGGTTGGAAATGTGCTGATAATCAATGAAATAGAGAAAGGTCAAACAGGTCCCTCACAAGGAATCACTCATGATAGAAGAAGCATGGAACCAAGAGGGAAAGTCAGGCTGGAAAAGCCTCCGAAACATCACTCAGAAAGAAGACGCAACATCCCGTTCCCACCACTAGAATAACCTGGCAGGTTAATGACCCACTGTGAAGAGGACTAAGTGGGGTAGGAGTAAGATCATAAACAGTCATACCCAAGGTATTTAATGAATTTTCGGAAGCTACTAAGGATCAATGGTATTTACTCAATTGAGAAGTTTTTGGAAGCTATAGTAAAATTTAATTTTTTTAAAGATTACTGTTTCTATTATTATGGGCCAATTATTTACATTATATCTATATAATATAACTGTATCTGTAATTTTAAAATAATTGTTAGCCATTTTCAGTGTAGCCTTTTATTTTATTTTATTGTGACATGTTATTTTTTAAGATTAGAAAAGTAAATAAAAAATCAAATGATTTTTTCTAAGTGATCAGAGAAATTTATTGTATGTATTTTAATAATTAGAATGATTATAAATTCTATAATTAAAAAAGTTCAGTGCAAACATTTTGTACACAAAGACCAAAGGTTTGGGATTAATTGCCAAGTGGAAAATTATTTATTCTGGATAGAACTTTCAAGGCGAGAGGACGTTACTTGGACATGTCCGGTTCGGACAAAATGAAAGTACTAAGAAAAGTGTTTCTTTAGTAAAAATGAACTTTTGTACATATAATGTTATGAACTATTAAGATTCAGTTATGTTTGAATTAAAAGACGTTTAAAAGTGAGAAGTATTCGATCTGGTTATTTTGTATAATCGCCAAAGGTGAGACGTAACCCGGAAAACACGTATGAAAAGACTAAGTTTGTTGGAGTTTAATGTAAAACAAAGAAATTTGAACATTTTAATTTGGAGTAATAATAACGTGAACAATTGATATGTTCTCACAAGAGAAAATGTGAACTTGAAAGATTAACTTTGACAAACAATAGAAGTGATTGTGGTGAAACGACATCATGCATCTGCAACGAGGAAAAGTTGTGTTTTTTAAATAAAAAGTTTATTTTAAACAAATACACGTGTCTGGTAAAGCACACATAAACTATTATTTATGTAAAATAAGACATAATTGTTTAATGACATGTAATTTTGTTAAATCTTTTAATTTTGTATTTGTAATTTTATCTGATGTCTCTTTATAAAAGACATGATATGTTATCTTGAATGTAATGTTAAAATCTTAAAGCATATAAGAGATGTTTCTCGATCAAAATTTTTAGTTGAACATTTTTAATATGAATTCATAAATGATATTTTAATAAAATTTAAAAGTATATTAATTTTTCAAAATATTATTAAATTTTATTCCAAGAACTAGGTTGCAACCAAAATTTAACTCAATGAACTTAATAAAACTAAATTCTTTTAAAAATAAAAAATGATTTTTTAGATAATAAATATGCATAGGATGTTTTAATATGTAATAATTAATTGTTTACAGGTATTTTGTTTCATATATGTTCTCTTGCTATAATAAGTTGTTTAAATAAAATTATGTACATTTCAGAATAAAAGAGACTTCTGTATTTTTATCCAATATTCTATTTAGATTTAGATTTTTTTTCTTTAGATTTACACTTTTTCTAAAGAATTCACGACCCATGAGATATTAGTATTCACACTTAGAGTAATAAATTAAAAAATTTTATTTTATTTTATTTTTTGTAATCAAAGTATTGCAAATGGCGCCCAACTTTACTGAATAAACAGATCGTAAAACAGTTCCTATTCAATTTTCTATTGTTTCAATTTCAGGAAAATGTACTCATATAAATATGAAAAATGATCATGGAAAACTTCTGAAATACATTCATTTATTTATTAACCAAAACATTTATATCTATTGAACATACATTCATATTCTTGTTAAGCGGTTTGCTTAACTCCACCTGAAATAAATACATTTATAATAAACAAATTATAAAACTAAATTACTGAAAATGACTGACATATTTTTATATTAAAAGTATACACAAAGTTCAAAATGCAAATTTCAAATTGGAATTCATTTTGTTCTTTCTTTTATTTAATTCACTGATAAAAAATGTCACATTATTTATAAAGTTGCAACTGAAAGTTCATTTTTAATCAAATTCTTTGAAACAAAAGTTTTTTATATTTAAATTATGTTTAACTGTTTTGCTTACAAAAGTCCATTAATTATATTTTACATGATTTTTTTGGATTATTTATTAATAAAGCTATTTGTCTTAGCTTCTAAAAGTAAAAAGTTCAATAGTTAATAATTGTTCATGTTAAAAATATAAAGAAATCAATTTTACGTTCATACCAAAGCGTGATTTTCACTGATTCATACCAAAACTGTTTTCAGTACTGAATTTTACAATGGGCATCGATCGTAGCTCTAAAAGATCAAGCAATCAGCTTATGATAGAGTTCGATCATTCTTAAAAACAGAACTACTCTTCTCGGAGACCCATTTGCTACTAGTCCGTATTTTTTATATCTAGGATCATCCATCTCCCGACTACACACTTTACTTCTATCTGTTTTCTGATTGGTTAACACCGCACACTATGATTTCTGACAAACTATTTCCAACCAATTATTTTACTAAATAAAATTGTTCCTTAATTTCATTACATATACCAAAATTACTTAATTGCATTACAATTAAGAAATCTTAAACTAACTTTTCTTATAAGTTTTCAAATTGTTTTTTAAATCACACACATACATAATCCTGTAAGTTCAACAACTTTGAAAGCTCGTCTGTTTGTCTACATTAACTTTTGATTATAGTTTGTTTGTTTTTTTGTCTCTGAACATAAATAATCTATGTAATAAAATCTTTTATAATTTTATTACATTTATTTATTGAGTAATACTGTTACTTGTAACTATTCCATTTTTTCTAATTAAATATATCTTAATATAATGATCTCAAAATTGTGAACGTTACACATGCCAGATAAGTTTTGCAATAATGTATTTTCTAAGTCAGGAATATGTAAATGAAACTAATGTTTTTCTATTTTGTAAAAATAATTTCTAAAAAACCATTTTTGAGGAGGTGGTGACCAATACTTTCATTTGGTTCTTATAGACTATTTTTTTAGTGAAATTTTATCAAATTGTTAGAACCAATTTTAAGAAAATTTAAATTTGTAGTTTTGGTCTTGTAGCACCTACCCACAAATTTTCAGTTCTTAAAATTTAAAAAAAAAACACCTTCATATATTAATAAAATATGTCCTCATATCAAAATCAGTACAATAGTTTTGGTTGTAAAACACTTTATAACCAACAAGCAAGAGAGGGTACGGACATCCTTCAATCCCAAAACCATGTTTTTGACCACAGGTGATCAATCAACTGATATATCCAGTAAAATCATCATTATCCCGTAAATTGATTATTTGACCAATTATGTAACTTTGCCTGTATGACATATACATGAAAATTAAAATAACTAGACAATTATTTTATTAACTTTAAACCACGTTTATACATTTATCAGAGTGATTTTATAGAAATTCATCGCAGTGATCTACTAATTACTCTATGATAAGAAGTACCTCTATCTTATGAGCTACACATAAGCCTATGCCACCACCTCCATACGCTGCTTTCAAGATCACAGGAAAGCCAAGTTCTAAAGCAAAACTTTCAACTTCTTCTAGATTTGTGGTGGCATCTTTCATTCCTGGGACAACAGGAATACCTACAAATAAAACACTGGTTAAAATAATTAAACTTGTATGAAATAAACTGTACAAAAACTTGCTCACATATCCATATTCAAAACCAAAAGATTTTCTGCCATCCTCCAAAAAAATTTTGTATACAACAAAAATTATTTTCTAGTTAGAACTGTTTGCACAACATAACTGAATAAGCCACAAAGCAAAGCAGTTTCAAGGCCAGGTGCTTTCTAATGGTCCTCCACAATGTCACCAGATTGTTTCAAGTCTATTTATATGTTAGTTTTTTGTTTATGTTACATTATAAAACACAATGTCAATAACAATCCCGCCAAATGAGAAATGCAATTAGTTTTTAACATAAAAATCATCAACAATATGTGGAACTGTATTTACATCAAATATGTAAATGATGTAGGTTGTTCAATGAAAGAAGACCGAATGTTCATGATGAGTCACAATCTAATGGCCAACTCTCATCAACAATCAAAGTTGATAAGCATATTTGTGAATATAGTTGCTTCACTATTTATGAACTTCGTAAGTTTTTCTCTCAAGTTTCATAATTTGTTATTTATTACATTATTTCTGTTAAAGTCCAATATAAGAAGAAAACTTTTGCCAGGTGAATTCCAAGAATGATTAAAGATGAATTTAAGAAAAAGTGTATGGGTGCTGTTTTATAATTTTTTCTGATGAATTTTAAAATCACAATGTGAATGAAGTTGAAACTTGGATATCTCAATACACAGTTGAAACAAAGTGGTTATCTAAACAACGGCATCATTACAAATCTCTAATAAAACCAAAAAGATTCAAGAAATCTCTGTCAATTCTAAACATCGTTGTTACAGTTTTTTTAGGATATGAAAGACTGGTTTTGATTGAATTGGTTGGAGAGACAATAATCATGGTCTGTGAAACATAAACAAAGCTTAGGCGGAAAATTCAAAACTACCAGGTGGCCCTCTTACAAGGACAATACTTGACCACACATTGCAGTATACCATTGTTACTGAATAAGAAGAAAGCAAATGATGATGAATTAAAATATCAGTTGTGGATTGGTTAAATGGACAGGGAGTAGACGTCTATGATGAAGAAGTCAACAAACTTCTGCAATGTCTCAATAAATGCTTTACTGAAATTATTTAGAAAACTTTTAATGTTGTAGTTTCATTGTGAGTATTTTACTATTACTAAAGTTTTTGTGATCTGAAACAAAATGGTTTTTAAATACTAAAAAATGATTTTTGTAATTTAAAAAAGATATAAGAAACTCTGCTTTAAGAATAAAATTTGTAACAAATTTTAAAATAAATAACAAACATAAAGTTAATAAGATAAAAAGAATGGCTCAGAAGGAAGTGTCAATAATTGATGGCACATGGTCTAAATAAACTAAGGTTCCAAGAACAGGTGTTCAGAAATATTTCATTTGCTTGTGTTTAATTTGTAAAAATAGGGTTTCTAAGAAACTGATATAAAGAGTAGAATTAAAATTGTGTTTATTATTTTGAACCATGGTAGTTAGGATGCATACAAAAAAGTATACATTTTACTAAAACCATTCAAAACAACTTACTTTATTATCTGCATTAGTTTTATAAAAATTGTGAAAAATTTGATAGTAAAAATAAATTTTGGTAATTAATTACCGTATCTAGAACATGCAAGAACATTCAGCATAAAAGTCAAATGGTTAAAATAAGAATAAAGTTTGAAACACTGTGGGTGTGTAAACACTTTGTTTGGCATCTGTCGGTCTTCTATTTTTCCTTAAAAATACAATTTTTAAGGAATAGAGTTATATGTTTTTCAGATATGTAAAAAAAATATATAACTTTTAACTAAAACATACAACATGTAACAAAATTATATCAATTTAAAAGTTTTGGTTCTAGTTTCTAAAGAGCTTTTAATGTTATTTTAAAAAAATTAATAAATGAAAAACATGTGTTTTAACTTAACATAAACGTGTGTTCAATTTAACTTTGAATTTAATGATATCCTTATTTTTGTTTTACTGAGATATCAATATAAAACTAATTCTTGTTAATTTTCTAGAATATGCAAAAACTCTAAAATTACCTCTAATGTTTTGAAATCTTCATCAAATAAAAACATACAAACTTTGAATCAAAAATAGTTTCTCAGCAGTGGGCTAATATAAATAAAACTGCTCATTGTCACTAATTTCAGAAATCTTTGAAAATAATGATTATTAAATATAATGTTATTGAAAATTATTATTTTTAATAACTTTGAATTTCAAAGATTTCTAACACTTGTGTCTAAAGAAGACTTTATTTTATTGTATGTATTTATATTTATCTAGACTACCCTTTCCTTTCAAGGGCTCACTTGTGGTGTATATGGGTTTAGCAGTCCTGAGGTACTCTAGTTGTATCTCCTTTCTTCATGTATTCTTAGGTTCTATCCCTCGCTTTCATTTTTCTATCAGATCTCTTGATTTATGTATTCTTCAACTTTAATGCTATTAAGGCATAAGGTCCTATATCTTATGCTTTTACCTTCCTTTTTAAGGGGATGATGGCACTGGGTTTATTGCCTTTAAATAACATTTTAGATGTAATAAACACAACTACGAATTATTGCCATTTTCCCTGAATCATTTTGTATATTTAATCTGACCATAGTGTCCCCGTGTCAGTACCCTCTCCTCCATATACGTTAATATTCGAATAAGTAGGTATTCAAACTTAATTTGCGTATTTTTTTTTGTAAAATAACAACTTTTTACAAAACTAACCCCTGTCTTGATGCGAGTTTAAACTAAAATATATTAAATATTAAGAGTGGTTATTTGATAACTCATTTTCATCACTAGTGAAAAATTGTGAGAAAATATAATTCTGTTGAATAAATCCAAAATGGTGGTCAACATTTTTTTAAACTCTAAAAATACATTTTTTCATATAAGATACAAGGTAGTTTTAACCTTATTAACTGTGTTTTAAAGCTCTTTTTGGAATGTTTATAACGTACAATATTATAATTATTAACTTTGGTTACAATTAGAGGATTTTATGAGTGATGAAAATCCAAAAATTGATTTTTCTGTCCATGATAATTTAGTATATAGAACAAACAACAATTTTGTTTAGTAAAAACCCCTATTGCTTGAGAAAACAGCTATGACTTTAGTCAGACATAATTATCTACATACAGCTGTTATTATCTACAACCCTTTATAACAAAAGATATTATTGTTATTGTTATTATAACTAACAACCCTTTATTTTGACCCAAAATAGATATTAAGATACAGTGAATTAGTTCTTTAATATGTTTTGTTTATTTGCATATTGTTGTTCATATTCATTTACTTAGCAAACACAACCCAAATAAAATGTATCATTATCATTTAGAGGCTATTAAATGTACACTTGGAAATAGGGAACCAAGTACAACCAAAATACACTCAAAATTATTAGTAATAGTGAATAAATTAATTTAGAAGAATTTAAAAAAAATTGTATAAACATCTCATAATAATAATTACCAAGTTTAGGCCATATTAGATTTTTAAAAAATCAATTTTTCTACACATCTCATAAATTACATATATATGTAAAAGTAAAAAATATACAAAAATATAAGTCGATACTTCAATTAACAGTATAAATTCCCAAAGTTTTTATCTTTTATTCTAATTAACAAAATTATAATGGGATGTTCATGATCACACTGTGTATATAATTACATAACATGTTTACCTGCCTCTTCAGCAGCTTTTCGTGCACACACTTTGTTACCCAACTGATAAAGCACCATCGGGGATGGACCAATGAAAGTCAAGCCAGCACAAATTACTGCTTCAGCAAAATCAGATCTCTCTGCCATGAAGCCTATTCCAGGATGTATAGCATCTGAACAAGTCCTCTGGAAAACATCATTGGTCAAAATACTTATAGGAAAACATATTGTTAAAATACAAATAAGAAATACTTTCTTAGTCAACTGTAGTCTTCTGTAATCAAAATTTTTATATTATGTGGCTACGTAATTAATTGTCACAGGAATCATCTTCAGCCCAAATAATTATAAGTTCACTTACAAAATATTACACAACATAAAATTTTAAATAACACATAATCATAAATATATTAAATTGACTATACATGTTGCACAATGTTTAAATGTTTAATGAATATGATTTGTCACTGTTTAAAAGCAATACATTTATATGATAAACTGGAAGTGTAAAGTTGTGTCTTATTTTATGTTATGTAATATTTTGTAACCAGACTTATAATTAGCTGGTCTAAAAACCAGCCTGTGGAAATGAAACATGTAGCCATAATAAAAATAAATATTGTATTGGAAAAACAACAATTGAATAAGAAGGGTTGTTTTGTATTTTAAACCATTAATTAGGTATCAAAGCAATTTCCTTCTCCTGTAATCCTATCCTTATTATTCAGATATACTGGCATATCAAAAAAGGTAATTTTCAAATGACCTGCTAAAGCACTAATCGATCTGCGCAGAAAAGGATATGAACTTTACCAGGACATGCCAGTCAGTTTCTCAATACATAGTGTAACACGTCATTTTCGCTAGTTTTATATTTCAATTATCATTATTCTATTCATTTTTACCTATGACAAATTATTTTTAAGTTTATCCATTTGTCACCCCTTTTTAAATCTCCTACAACTTTACATATATAAAAAAAAATGTAGTTAGTTCTAAGACTAACAATAAACACAAAATATATTATTTTTCAAAAATGTTAATAATATATATAATGACCCTCGAAGGCTCACTAGGGTTCGGGTCCATTTTTAGTGGCTATTAAATAAATTATTACCATTAAATACGTAAAAATATGAGTTTATGTTATTTAAATCTAAAACTTTTCATCTTTTTTAAAACGGCGACCCTCAAGGGGAGCTCACTATAGTGAGTACAGGCTTGAGGGAACCTAGCTGGATCTGCACCTTTTTTTCGTCTATTTTTGGGTTAGATCCCCCTCTCTCTCTCTCTCTCTCTCTCTCTCTCTCTCTCAGCTTTCATATCTGGTCTCTCTTGAAAGATGCTGATGTTATTAGTATATTTGAAAGCCAGGAGTCTTTATTTCATGTCTTTTCTACCTTTTTTATATAAGGTGATGATGACTGAGAGGTGTTTTGACATTAAACTACAAGGAAAGTTATATACGGCCTACACACACACACACACACACACTATATATAAGTTTACTTTTACAGAGAAAATGGTTGAAAATGTGTGGTGTTTGACTCACAATCATGAGAAAATTAGGAAACTACAATTGATAGTGAACTCTGGTTGTGAGTGCTAGAACAAAGGTGACAGAAATTCAATTTCGTTACTATACATTACCTGAAAAACTGTCTAGTATATTTAGGTTCTTCAAAGCTGTTAACCCAAGTAGTTCTTTGTTTATTTTTATACTATTGTTATCTTGTATACAGCCGTAGAGGCTCACTATAGTGATTACATCTGTGGCAATCAATTCAAGGGTCCCTAGTTGGATCTACAACTTTTTTCATATAGTCTTGAATTATTGTTATCTTCCAACCCTGATGGTATTAGAGTATTCGAGGGCAAGTATAGTCTTTATTTTATATCCTTTCCTTCTTTATTAGACAATGATGAACCTAGAGGTTTTTAGCTTTTAAAAAAACAAGAAAAGAAAATTTTGTATGCATTCTTATTTGCAGTTATTATTGGTGTTTTATTTATAATCATTGCTTAAAATAAATATACAAATTAAAATAATACTATAACATTATTCTCTTTTCAAATAGGCTGTCCATTGATACATGAGAATAATTAAATATACTTACTTTGGCGATTTTGATTATTTCATTACATTCAAGATAAGCATCCACTGGAGATTTATTTTTCCCTACTAGGTAAGACTCATTTGCAAGTGTACGGAATGGTTGCTTTGAATCACATTCTGAGTAGATAGCAACAGAACTGATATCTAACTCACAGCAAGCTCTGAAAATTCTTGAGGCAGTTATTCCTAGATTACAACAATGAGATATTGAATAATATTTTGAAAATTACATGATCATTGAGTTGATTTATGCTGTTAAATTTTTAAAGTAACTGAAGCAAATTATATATATTATAAATTATTATATATTATTATATTTATTTATTTAAAGCACAGACACATATTAGGTTTTGTTTTGTATTTGACTGTTTGACGATTGTGACCTTAGATTTATCCGTGTCAGTAAAATGGTTACTGTTCAACAGATAGTAACATACATTGTGTGTATAACAAATTCTATGATAGATAAGTAGTCTTTGGATTAATTCAACAATATCAAATTAGATTGTCTTTTGGTTGATTAATGATACAATGGTTGAATACGTCAAAATGTTTTCTTTATTTTAAAAATACAATATCTCGGGGAAGGGGAGCTCGTGCTGGCCAAGAAATCATGTCTTATACGCAAAATTATATACAAAAGAAAAGTTATTTAAAATTTGATATATTATGAAGAATTTAGTTGAAATTGTTCACTATGTTGTTTCGTTACCAGTATTTCTAGGTTCAACTTCGGTCGATATGAGCGCGAAATTCACTTTTCCTCGCACACACAAAAAAAAACATATCTTGCTCCTTCAGCGTTTCTCTCAGCAGTCTCAAAAAGGACGCTACGATATTTTCAAGCTTGCCGGTTACAACTGTATTGATTTGAGTCGTCCATTCTTATTGGCCGGTGAATCCGTTGTCAAGGCAACGAGTTCATTATGTCGTGAAATTATTTTGAGTGTTTTAACTTTTTAGCTATATTTTAATTCCAAAATTGATTTGTAACTATTTTAATTATTCAAATAAACACTTTATATCGAATTATTACTTTACATAATCTTTTTTAATATAGGTCAAAATTTTACCATGTAATCTACACTCTGGCTTGGCTACAATTAGAATTCAAAATGTCTAACTTTCTGATTATAAATTATTTGATAATGGCCTAATTTTAAAAATTCTTTTATTTTACAACCTACCAGTATTTGTATGCTTTCTTACATTTTTTCAACGCAATTTTTAATTTGGGAGAGGTTATATGTATTCCCTACTTGTTTATCAGACTTGCTTCTATTAATTTGTACCATTATATGTGTTATTATATGGAATTTAAATCCCTAATGACTGTTTAGCACATTTTGTGGTATGTATGTATATGCAACAGATAAGTCTGTTAAAGTAGTAATAAATATTTATAAACAATTTAAACAAACTGGCAGTGTGGGTATAAACAAATCCTTGGGACCACAGGGCAAGATTGTGAAAGACCAAAAGCAGACATGAATACAAAGGTAAAATTGTTTATTACCTGACAAAGTTTAGAGCTTGGAAACTCAAAGACTCAAATTTAAGTTTTCAGTAACATTGATGATAAAAATTACTGACTACTCAGATGAATGTGTTAATCACCAAGACTACAGAATCTGGATTTGAATATTATGAACCCTTTCAGGAATAATGACATGCCAGCAGCACTACTAACAGGAGTAGTGTCCATATAGATAACAATTACACTCAGGATTTAAAAAAAATAATTTTTTTTGATAAAAACAGATATATTTAGTTACAAAATGAATACCTTTAATACATAGTGAGTTGTTTTTGGTAAAAAATGGTACAAAAAGTTGAAAACAAGATTAAAAAAAGTTGTTCTTTGTATAAAATATTCCAAAACATGGATGAACACAGAGGGCAACATTCAAGTCTAGACAATCGTACTGTGTATCCTTTCTTATTTTTTCTTGAGTTTTGGTATTTGAACAAACGTAGCAACGTTTTTGAACTCTTTGATTCTGTCCCTCATAATTTGCCATTAGACGTGGAAAGTGGCTGCCTGTCAGACATAAAGGATGCTTGTCACCACTTGGTGCAATATTGCCCTTGGTCTTTTTCTTTTGAAGTATGGTGGGTTTCAAACATCTGTCTGATTAGATTTATCCTGAAATCAAAAAAGGGACCTTCTTTGTTGATACAGTCATCAATCCAAACATGAAAAAGGCGTTCAATATGGAGATGTCCAAAAAATGAAAAAAATAGTTTTCTTTACCACTTAATTGTTTTAGCCCCAATAATATTTCCGCCCCGCAATAAGCATATGTGAGAAGCTATCACAAGTAAGGACTGAGATGGGTCCTGCGTAAGCCACCGAGCACTTGGAGTCTACAACAGCTGTGACATGGACAGAAATCATTAAGATTGCCCAATCACATTAGAGTGCCCGACCATATTACTGAATCCACTGTGATGACTTATTAACCCCCTCAACACACCCAAGAACAAGAACCATCCATAATAAAACTCTTGTTGTTATTCAATAATAATAAAAGAACAGCTGATTCATGTTGCATCAAAAAACATACTGGTACATTGTTACTCTTTCGGCAGAACTAAAAATAACATACCGGTACATCACTACTTCTTTCCGGTTAAACTCATACTCTTCAAAGGGTTAAGTATGTTTTAGATTCAATGAGTATTTTTGAGTCAATTAATATACAATCATTTGGTAGTGCATTTAAATTTTATACAAGCCGCATGTAAAAATTAAGGGCCAATCAGTTATGAACAGTGATTAGTCTGCAGGTGTACAATAACGTCAACTGATTTGTAGGGCATGTTGACCATTATAATGTCGCAAGACCATTAGGTTTGTCTTTCCATGGCGGTGAGTTTAATGTAAATGAAAATAAAAAATTTGCTAGTTATGTAGTCTAATTAGTGATTAAATTTCTTCAATATCCCGGAATAGTAGAGATTCAAGCTAACTAGTTCTTCAATGTACAAAGGTATTGTAGTCACTGTGCACAAGATCAGCAAGACTTCCTCTCTTCATTGTGAATATTTGAACGTCCTTTCCTAAACTCACGTGATTCACACAATAATTAATGGTGAATTTCAGCAGCATTATGGCCTCACGTGTTTAGATTATTTAGACATTAATTGGACTTTACCCATTGGCGGCGATAGCGGGTCCGCAGGGCTCGCGGTGCTGGGGGGCCCGCGAGCTGGGTGGGCCCGCGAGCCTTGACCGATATTTTTCGGGAAATTTTACCGGGACCCGGACCCGCGATGAGCCCTGCTACACGGGCCCCCCTATCATAATAATATTTTAATGAGTATTGTCAAGAAATTAATAAAATAAGGTAAAATGTCTTCAGACAAGATTGTGCTACGTTCATCCAAAACGGCAATAACCATTATTTTTTAGAGAGCAGTATTTATTATTTAATGTCATAATACGAAGTATGTGTATTGTTTACCGTTGGCCGATAAGTAATGCAGCTATCGTTACGTCGCGCATCGCGGTGACTCACCGGCGCCGGCCGGCGAAAAGATAAATATCCGGGAAAAGATTATTGGGAGAGGGGGGCCCGATGAACAAATTTGCGGGGGGGGCCGCGGGTTCTTATCGCCGCCACTGACTTTACCACTGGCAGGATTTTTATTTTGAACTCATTATATATCCACTATCAAGAAAACACAAACAATGGACTGCGAATATTATGGTGGTTGCATGCTCAATCGACCAGTTGAAGTTACTTCCCATGTGCAAACTAATCAGTGTTTCTAATCGCTCTTTATAACTAATGGGCCCATACTATTAAAATACACCTCATAAAAATAACAATTAAACACATTTACAGTGGTGTTTTATCCGTGACTCTTGCGGAAAAAAATAAGTAAAAAATTTTATGGTTCTCTTTACCTGTTTAATACAGATAACTACCAGTAAAACTATGATAACAAAATCGTGCAGTAGAGCTAAGCTTACTGTCTAGAGTGGTTGGAATGTGATGCTAATGAGCCGGGATTCGAGAAACTGACAGACCAAGAAATACCAGACAAAGCATGAGAGGGCGAACAAAGAGCAAAGAGGAAGAAGGAACGTACGTGCATGCATGATTGACACACGAAGTGGCCTTTCAACACAACAATATATTTATACACATAGTATTTAAACTATTTAGAGGAACAAGACAATGACACACAGTTAGCTGAAAAACTGATGCTAAGAAATGCTCAGTCAAGAATCAAGACACAGTGTTTTCTCAGTAAGAAACCGAAAACAATGTTTGATTTTTTTGAAAAACCGCCAAGTAATTAAAATTTGCAGTGCTGTACGAGTGTAACTTAATTTGTTTCTTGTATTGTTGTTTTGTTTTACTACAAAAACCGAGTATATTATACTTTTTTATTTGATGTAAAATGTACATTAAAATGTTTTTAATTTATCTTAGGTTTGTACTGTGTAATATGTACAGTGTATATTAAAAGCTTTTTATGTCAAAACTATTTTTTATTACATATTTTCCTTTAATTTTTAGCATTCTTGCATATTATCCACGATTTTCATTATCCGTGATGTCTGTGCCACCCATTTTCGTGGGTAATCTGAATTTCACTCTATTTAGACATATAAAACGGTCCATTTTTTCTAAATGAAGACTTGAAATCAAAATACAACACAACATCCAATGAGCCTTGTTTCAAAGAAGTAATCCCTAAACCACAAATAAAACACTAACACAATTAACATTAGAAAATTTAATAAACCCTTATGTAGGCCTACATTTTAGTAATATAGCTACCATCATCAGAGGGATAAACCAATACTAAAATAAATGACAGTGAGACGACTTATTGTCAAGTGAATACATTACTCCTCCCCCCTCCATATTGATCAAACTGATTTCCCCTCCTACCTAGAAAGTGGGAGGGGTGTGTGCTGCTAAATCCAACTATTCTAATACAACTTACAATTAAGAATTTTAAATGCAAAATAACAAAGATATATATTTTTTAAACTTTTATACACATTTCCCAGATTTATTATGAGGTTATTAATTTATAGTTACATTTATTTCTTCCTATTTCCCAAAAAATCTGTTGGGGAAGAAGAGTTAAATCCCTTAGCACCCTCCTCCCATGACTAGTTTACTGATGAAAACAATGAAAAGTTACCTCTGTTAGCTACAAGAATCTTCTTAAATGGTGTTTCCGGAGTAAGGCATTTATCTACAGTGCATGGTTTGGAACAAGCTCCTTTAGAAAAATAACTCCTTATAGTTACATTGTTAAAAATGAATCTATGTAAAAATGTTTTATGAGTCCTTAAACAATTAGCGGCATGTCCAAACACTGAAAAGAGAAGAAAAAAACAAATTAAACGAACTTTGTTTTTTGATAAAGAATTAAAGATTCTTTTTTCTCATAATTTATATTTTTAAGTAGCAAAATAGAAAATATGAAAACTCAATATATTTTTAGTTTCATCTAACATTTATTAATTCCTGGATACAAGCAGTTACATTGACCAATGGATAAAAATAAATTTAACATTTATACAGTATAAACTTTATAGTGTGTATTGGGTGAGACTTTTATAACTTTTTTGTTAAAAAATATAGAACACACTAAAAAAATGACATGTTTGCTCTAATTACAAATATCATACATTATCCTAAAATAAAAATCAATCATAAAAAAAAATACTAAAAATTATAATAATGTGATAATAATTAAAGTCCCATAAAATGACAAGGGGATATTTATTTCTTTTGCTGTAATCTTGAGGACTATGGTATTTTTCAATATATTATCACTGTAATCTATGACTGAATAATTAAGACAAATCACAGCAATTTAATAAAGCCTAATTCAGTTCTATCACAAACCTCCCATAAAAATTTTAAAATGATGACATTTTAAAAATAATATTAAAAGTGTAGCAAATTTAAAACTTGAATCTTTTAAATGAAATGTAACCTGTCAGGTGGCAGATGGATATGCTTGTTTCAACCAGTACACAAAAATATGTTAACTCATGTACAATAACTTATATATGATAATATATAGGCTTATAACTAACTGCTTATATTAAAATTGAAGTAGGCCTAGTTTCTATAAATATAAAATAAAATAAAGTATTCTATATTCCAATTTACACAGATAGGCCTATAGAGTATAATAGCCCAGTTGCTCTGGTCATTACTAGGCCTATACTACTTTTGGTAGAGTGGCCATACCGGCTGGTCATGCATCAAATACAAACTCAAGAATAGTCATGACATTTCATTCATACATAAAAATTGTAAATTATTTTGACAATAAAAAGCATGATGTGAAAGCTTAGAGTGCTACTACAAAGTGTTGAAATACATTTTCATCTTCCACATCTCTTCTGTTCATTTAATTTTGCTATAAAATTACACCACAAAAAAGAATGTTTACATTTTGAAGAAACTCTACTGAAATCTGGGCTTCAAGGTAGTAGAGTGGTAGAACACAACATGAGTAATCTCACACAAGACTGTATTAATTTTTATGTGTGTTCAGTAATAGTGGATTTAATTTACTAGATTATCTAATTCTTCTATAACATTCACATGTTTAAGTAATTCTATTTGAAGTAACAACTATACAGTTTACACTTATGATCTTGTCCTAATGCAACAAAAGATCTTGTCCCATGCAAGGAATGAAGACTATACATACTAGACCTATACTAAAGTATTAAATTGTTCCTCAATTTCTTTATTTGACTTTCAAATCATAATATTATTATTGTGTTGTACTTACTTTCAGGAGTGTGTAGAAGAAAATATGCTTTTCCAGTGAAGACAATTAAAAAATGTACTGTAATTTGTATAAACGCCTTCAAATAAAATAAATGTATACAGATTAGAAAACTCTTTTAAAAAAATTTATAAATCATATTAAAAACTATACAAGATAAACGTAAAATAACGTTTGTAAACATTTATCAAATTTGAAATTCGTATTGTTAGAATCAAAAATTTACTGCCTGTATGATCAAGTTCCAGTTATTTTGAGAAGAAATACACAGATCAATAATTCTTACTTTCAGTTAGCGGACTTCGTGCGTTACATGATTCAACAAACTCCGTCATTCAAATTATTACGGTAGAGTTCCAGATTGGTCTTTGGTTAGCGTTCTCATTTGGCATCTGGCTTTTCCCTCTGTGAGGCTCAAAAACTTACAGTGAAATAAAAATTAACAGCACTGTGTAAAAGACTACGTACATATATTTCAAGTTTGCCAATAAATAAATAGAAAATAAATAATAATTTGGTAAATCTTGGTACAAATGGAAAAGAATCTAGTAAGTACCTGTTACAGAACTTCCCACTCAACACATCTGGCAATTTCTCTCAGGTCAAGATCTTGAATCTTTGAATAAAATTTAGACACTTCTTTTGGTTTGTTTACTATGGTATTTCATATTCATTTTATATATCTGATCTGATTAACAATTTTATTTAAGGTTATGTTTAACAGTTATACATGTGCCATTCCATCAGTTTGTGTACTACATGTTATTTATATTTTTTATAAATTGAATTGACAAGTTGCTATCTTCAAGGTTGTTTTTTAAAATGAAGGTAAAGAATAAAAATAAGAATTTCTCCGATTCTCTAAGGAAAAAGACATCTATTCAAAATAAGTCATTGAATCCTTTTGAAGTACATATTAATCGACAAAAGTTTCAAGTTCTTGGAAGAAAACAGAAATATGACCAAGGTCTTCCAGGTATTGCTAGAGCAAAGTCAATTCAAAAGGTAAGTTACTTAATGGGTACACAAAATAATTAAGTAGGGCTTAGGTTAAGTTTTTTTTTACAACAAATCCTGCTTCACAGCCACTGTTAAGGCATAGGTCTAAACAGCACTTCCATATAACTTCTGTCCCTAAATATCTATTGTACATTGTCATCGGATTTTATTATTTAAAGATTATGAAATCCTTAACTATTTACCTTGTAGGCCTACTCAAACAGTTCATATTTTTGTGGGAAGACACTTTTCAAGTTAAACGTGTCAATATACACATTGACTTACCTATCAAATAACACATTGAAAACAATGGAAATCTAGTTGTTATTAGGTTAAATACAGCTCTTATAATGAAAGCTTAAATAATTTTAATACTTCTTAACAGCGCTGTTCCCTTATTATGTTTCCCAATTCATTATTTATGTCCGAAAACAGCTTTTTAAAATGACTGTTTTATGGCATTTTGAGGTCATTTCGACAAATATTTCTTCAATTTTAAGTAAAATCTATGAATTTTTTTTATTCCATATATAGGCTATATATATATATATATATATAGTTACCTAACCACACCTAGTTAAAGTACTACAGGTCAAGGAAGGTATATATATATATATTTACCTAGCCTATAGTTCTTTTTCTAGGTCTGGGTTTCAGAGACCTAGTCATTATGAATCTTATATCATAGAGGCGTAGTAATATCAACCTGTATTAGTGAATGAAGTGCGCATGCGCCCCATGAATGATTTCAATTTGGCTACACGATAGAATGTATTACAAATTTGACAATTTCCAAGATTGTTAAGTAAATAATTAATTGTGAGAATGACTGTGTTAAGAATGATCGTAATTATTGAAAAAATGCTATTTTGAAGATGAAATGCTTTGATTTCACACTTAAATCGATCAGGGAACTCTCCTGCATATTTACCACTTACAATCACATTTATGACAACATTCGTTAGGTGTCATCGCTCGATGTTTATTATTAAAACATAATATAAATTTCATTATATTTTATTATTAATAATAATGGCCTATTAAATATTATTTGTCATGGCAAATTCCTCATTGTTTGAGGTTCCGATAATAGGGTGTCGTTGGAAGCATGTGCATTTCATGTCTTTTGATTGGTTAAATATCACTAGCCTATAGGTTCTCAGACCTGTAGTTCCTTTACTACATCTCAAAGACGGATGTAAGGTTCAACAACGGATCAGACAATACATTGTGTAACTTGACTAACGTTGTTATCGAGTAACTTAAGATGGATTTCGTACTTATATATTTCTTAATTTCTACTAAAATAATGTATTTTGTTATTTGAAAAGTGTCTTCCGACAAAATATGAACTCATTCTTTGAATAGAAGGTAAATAGTTAACGATTTCATAATTTTTAATAATTAAATCCAATGATAATATACAATAGATATTTACCCTTCTTTTTTCTAAAGTTTACTATATATTCCAAACAAATGTTAAATATTTTTAATACTGAGCTATGAAATAACCTAATCTATAACCTATCTGGCTTATTTTGGTAAATATGTATTGATATTGTCCAAGCGATTTTAGTGTGATATCTATCCAATTTGTCTTCCAAATAGCGTTTTTACCATCATTTTGATACTTCTTTCCAGTTTGTTCTTTATTTAGCAACAATAAACAGACTGTGATGCGTATAGCGGGAAATATGCGTAACTCGATTAGGCCTACGTTTCGAGCAAGAAATCTGGAATCTTCACCAGAAATAATTTAACTACACAACTTTGGATAAATGCAGAGTGAAGGAAATTAATGCAAACGATTCATCAGTATTTCTTGGCTATTCAACATAAATTTACCAAAACCTTATTCAACTGCAAACGAAAGATATGTACGATTAGGCCTATATGTCGATACATATCGACAATAAATGTATGAAAACTGCTTGACAACCTATCACTTTGAATGAGCTTTAAAATATTAAACGATTGATTCACGAAAATTAATAAATACTCCGAGATTCACCATTAAATTGTCGATTTAACCAGTGCCTTGAAATTTCTGTAATAATTCATCAAAAATAATACCTAGCTATATTCCCATGGTTAGTAACATAATTTATGTAAAATCGCATCTTGACAGATCCTAAGCCCCGCCTCCAACTTGCTTTTAATTGGTTAGCTACGCCATTTTTCAATTTCAAGTGTAATCCTAGCGGTAATATGACGCTAAATTAAAATTCACAGAATAAATTATTAAAATAAAGGAGTTTTTTTCTCAAAAATACTTATAAAATTATTAAAAATAGAACACATTTGTAAATTAATCTATAAGCACATTAAATATTAAAAACTTCATTTTCAATCACCAACCATAACTCTCATTTCACATCTAGACCTATGTTAATTTGTGAAAAGTGATTTTTTTGGGGCCGAGATTAGAGTGTGAAACCCGGGATGCCAAACCGGCAAAATAGCGTTTTTTTAAACAGTGTGGACCCAACTATTGAAGTAGTCAGACGTATAAACAGCGCGGATCACATTCCAAGAGGAATCTAGAAGATTAGACTTATCAAATGGACTGGACAATAGGAACAAGACATCTAAATTGGTGAGATCCACCCTAATAAGTATTTATAATTAATAATTTCGAAATTTTGAACAATTTATTTAATAAAAAAACTCTACTTAACTTTTGGTAAAGATTGTGTTTTTTTTTTACAGGGGACAATAAAAATATTATAGTGTTTCATAACTTTGTACCATATCATCCAAAATCATTAGAATAATTTAGTATATAATTAATGAATAGCCTAATATATAATACTATAATTTTTGTGTACCAACTGGTGAGACCGGCATGAAATCCTAAACCGAGATTTGACTATACATAACCATTATTTATGAACAATATTAATGATTAAATAATTAGCTTAATGATAATAGTGATTTGTAAAAAAAAAAAAAAGAAAGGAAATTTAATTTATTATTATTATTATTTTTTTTTATAAACCTAAATTTTTAAATCTACAATCTATATTGATAACCTATGTTTAAACTTAGACCATACAACCAGAATTGATATATATATATATATATATATATATATATATATATATATATATATATATATATATATATATAGTACCAGGAAAGCCGATCTCCGATCGGGTTATTGTCTCATCTACAAAAATGTGGGCATGTTATTAGTTATTTGGTTTTGTTATAAGTACAATAATTATCTCTCATTAAAACCTAGCGTTAGGCAAATAATTGATTTAAAGATTATTTCATTTATGGTGAATCTGGTTTGTTTTATTGACTTTAGTTTGATTTTAAATTTAGTTTTGTTATTAATTAAATGATTTTAGTTATGAGATCTCTCTTACATGAATGTTTTAAATTACTGACTACTCACACAATTATCCGTCTATAGCACTTTTAAGTTTCACTTTACTCACTTTTCACGTTTCTTTATCAATAATTTTTATTTATTTTTAAGAGTAGGAAAAAATCCTCATGGACCTTTTCTTACCTGGGCCCTGTGCCCAGGTTGTGCCGGACTCGTACCGACTAAAAAAACCTCCTGTTTTCCAGGGATTTTTTTCCAAACACGGAACCACCTTCCGGCTATACCCATCTTGTTGGCAAACCCTCCTTCCTAGTTCTTCTTTTTAGTACTATTCCTTAATTAATCTCTATGTGCTTGCCTTCCTTTCATGATGGTAATTACGAAATCCTCAGCTATTTTCCATTTTTCAATGGATTCCACCATTTGACTTATGAAGTTGTTAACATCCACTTGGACTACAATAACTTTGTACACCTTTCCACGCCTTGCATATGAAGTGCGTATGCATTGCATCATCATACTCATCACCACAGTGGCTGCAAAACTCCTCCTCCCTTATCGTGAATCTCTTCAGGTAGTTTTCAATGATTTCAGCATTAATTTTGGCCACGTCCTTATTTAATGGTGCTAAGATTGCTCGGTCTTTCATATTTCCATATTGTCTGTTAATCAGGCAGTTGCCAAAAACTTCATCGATTAAATCACCATTTGAAATGATATCACTTGGAATTTTAATTTCATCCAACTCGTTTTTTGGAAGTTCACCATTCCCAACTTGTAGAAGATAATTAGCAAATTCTAGTTGCTCCGGATCAACACGCATATTTTCTGTTAATGAAAAAAATTTAAAATTATGCCACAAAGGGCTCTTTTTTATTGACAAATCCACAAGTTCACTTCGATTAGCTCTTGGTTGAACTGGCAAACACTGCCGAAAGTCTCCTCCTAGAACCATAACTTTACCTCCAAATGGTAAATTTGGATTAGCTATACTTCGTAATAACTCGTCCATGTTTTTAAATCCGTATTTAGGGAGCATAGGAGCTTCATCCATTAGGAAAATATCAATTTTTGCAAGCTCTCTAGCTTTAGCTGATCCAGGTTTAATATTCGAAACAGATTCAGCAGTTAAGGGTACCTGAAGGCCACAAGTTTTATGAGATGTATGGCCGTTTGGCACAAGCATTGCTGCGATTCCTGTAAAAGCCATACACTTTACTTTATAATTTTTAGCCGAAAGAACATGATATAATGTTTTATAAATAAATGTTTTTCCAGTTCCACTTGGTCCATCAATGAAAAAGCATCTCTGTTGCAAATTATTATCAAGTGTATTTATTATGGAATCAACGACTTCAATTTGATTGCCACGAAGTTGTTTTCTCACCTCTTCGCCAAGTGCAAAAGATCGATCAATATTTATTATCGCATCATTAATTACATCGTAACCATCAATATCATCCATCTGAAATCGATCTACCCAAAATTGAAAATTTCGACCTTCAGTTGCTTGAGTATTGAGCTTATGAGCGATAATTCTGTAATCTTTTTGAATAGCTTCATCAACAGAAGTACCATTTTCTATGGCATAATGAACAAAATCTTCAGCCAAATCTTCTTTAAATGTATCCCACAGGTTCTTCGGGTTTTCGGGAGCTCCAAATATTAGTATTTGTGTAAAAAGTGTTCTCATTGCTCTTGGCATTTTTGACAATGATGATTCTCGTAAGCAATCAACCCATTGTTTATCATCGTAAGTTAAACCTCTACCTAAGCAAGCCTGTTTGTAAGAATTACATTTTACACCATTAACCATAAGCAGATCGTCAAAACTCACAGCATCGTTAACATGATACAAAAGTAAACGTAAAAAATATAACTCAGGTTGTGCAACAAATGTAACATTGTGTATTCTACCAATAACTCGTATATTCCGTTGTCTTTCAACCCATTTGCTTTCTTTTCCTTCCCATCAATAAAATTCTGGCATTTGCCAGTAATAATAAAAAGTATTATTTTCTGTGTTGTCATTATTTTCAATTCGTTGTTTTTTAACTTGGTTTTCTCGGAAGTAAGCTTCTAACATAGAACCCTTTCGACCTATATTTAGTAAATCCTCTTGGGCTTGTTCAATATTTTGAATTCGATATTGACCAGGCAAATGGATATCCAGTCGTTGAACAAAATGACTTTTTTTTGTATCTCATTCCCAAATAGTCGCCAGCAAGCTTCAGGTGGAGTTATGCATCTACCTTGTATAAATTTATCGGCTTCATTGTAATTTATAGTTGTTTGATTTTGGACAACTTTTAAAGTAGCGCAATCATGGCCTTTATATATATATATATATATATATATTTATAAAGGTACTTAACAGCCCGAATGCTTCCAACGTATTCAACATTTATGTGACAGTTAAATTTCTTCAGGAAGTATGGGTTGTAAGGAGCTACATGGCGATTATCTCGAGTTATTTTTTGACCTTGAGCATCTTTACGATAAATTGCCTCTTCATGAACAAAAAAATCTCTATTATTTTGATCTAATTTAGGATCATACCTTCTTCTATACTTTGGCTTGCCATCGTCTATTAAAGAGGTTGAATCTTGAAATCCTATAGGAAATTTAAACCTACAACTCATTCTACCGTTTTTATTCACCATGCATGATGCCTTTTGATTTTGTTCACCACATGCATTATGAATCATCCATTTCTTAACTAATTCTAGTAGTTCAGCATCGTCTTCTACGTCTGGAATTTCTGCCGAAACGAGATCATTTAGTTCTTCAGGATTATGTATCTTATCTTCTTGCTTTAAAAATAATTAACAAATGCATATCAGGTAGACCTCTTTTTTGAAATTCGACAGTACTTGCCCAAAAATTTGTTTTTTATCCAAATCCTCAATTAACTCTACAAATTTTAAATATGCGACTCTAGCAATAATGTCTGGTCTATCTTGAACTATTTGCTGCCAATCACTTCCATTTTCATTCATTATCTTAATAGCTTCCTTAATTTCCGGCCAATCCGGGTTACATGTCATGGTTATAAAAAATTCAGGAGACCCGAATCTTCTAACCAGAGCAATAGCATCTTCAAAATGCTCAGAATAATATCTAGTGGAGCCAGGAAAAGACGATGGAAGTATAATCTTTTCTCCCAAGACAGCATTGTTTTTTTCTGCCATCTCGTTAAGATAATTTGTAACTGTCTGCAAGTATTTTCTTTTGATTCAATTTTATCCATTAAACTCTATCATATTCTATTCTAATGTAAGTATCTACAAGGTACTGTTGAAACAGCCGTCCACCATAATGCAAAGCATTAAATTTAATGTTACGTAAATCATATCCCCTTATTCTTTCATCGAGTGAAATACATTTTGCTAAATGTGGTCGAAAAGCTATTCTATATCGTGCAAGCTCAAGTCTAGTCATGTGACCTCTACTTGGATATCCTTCTCTCAGCAGCATACCCGGTGAATAACCAAATGTTCCTTTAGGAAAAAATAGTGTGTATGTTAATGGTTTTGCGTGTTTATCAATATTTTTCATTATTTGAACTGATTTTCCGCGTTGTCTAATTATTAGTGGATTATCTGGAAAGCTTTGATCAGCGTTCAAAGTAACCACAGCACATACTTCATTGCTTTGAGGAACATTGTATCTTGTTGGATCAAGTCCTTCTGGGCAAGTGAATAAAAGCTTAACATTTGGTACTGGTATCTGTTGAATAGCTGCTTCTCGTTCAGCATCTTCTGCTACTTCCCTCATCATCATATAGCCCCGTGCAAATGGATTTTCAGAACGTATGATTCCCTCTACTAACTCAAATAATGGTACACTAATCCCAACATTTAAAGGGTGTTTTCCTCGCTCCGTTACAGCTTCATCTGGGTCGAGAAAATACATTTGTCCATACAGAGGTTTTTCGAAATTACCTTCTGGAGTTTGAGTTGGTTGTGCAGCTGCATTTATTTTATGATAAACCTGACCGTTGGCAATGTAAGTGTATATTCCACGATTATTTATTGTACGGTCATCATCGCATGAATAAGATGCCATTGCATACGATGAGTTTATACTTTTGATTCTCTGATGAAATTCAGGAGATAAGGGATGCCTATGCGAAAAAAGTCTTGCTAATTCATTTGGAAAATTAGCATGTTGAATATTAATTTTACCCTTCAAACAACAATCCCCGAATGAATTATTATTTCGATTACCTACGCGTTCTTCAGGAAAATGTAACGCTCCACAATGCACGCACGATACATTAAATGCTCCTAAACGGTAACATGAAACATCACTTTGAACTGCTAACTTGTAAGTAGGTTTCAGCGGATTAGCTAACAAACGTCTTTGGCGACGAGCATTCCGACGTCGCTGTTCTTCAAGACGTTGTTCCCTACGAGCATGGGTTTCAGCTGCTCGAATTTCATTTGCACGCATTTTTAAAATTTCTAATCGCTGACTTCTTTGCTCAGGAGTTTCTTCTTTTCTTTGTTGACTATTTCTCTGACGCATATCATTCAAACGCTTACCTCTTTCTTCTGGAGTTTCATCATTTCTTTGTTGATTAATTCTTTGACGCATATTATCCAAACGTTGATTTCTTTTTTCAGGAGTTTCTTCATTTCTTTGTTGATTATCCCTTTGGCGCATATTGCTCAAACGCTGACTTCTTTGTTCACAAGTTTCTTGAGAGATTCGTTGAGTGACTCTTGAAAGATCATCACTCAAACGTTGTTGACGTTCTTCTGCTGTTTCATTAAAATTTTTGTTACGTTTACGATGAATTCTTGTTTCTGTTGATTCTTGACTCTGTGAATCATTCAAATCCATCATAACTCCTATCAATCTATCTATGCAAAGAACTTTCGCTTTACGCACTGGTCTAGCAGTAGCAGAACTATCATTACTTTCTTGATTAAAAGTTGTTGTTTGGACGACATTATGGAATGTTACTCCCGAGGTTGATGGCAAATCATAATTAAGAAAGTTGATAGAAGTTTTACAGTTATTTGGAGTATTGATTGTAGAAGTTGTTTTCAAAGTATCATTAAGATTTATTTCATCGTTAGAATCAAGATCTGTAATTTCAAATTTAGCTTCATAGCTTGTTTGTTCAGGTAAAAATTTAGTATCTAGGGATTCATTGAAATTCGGCATTGGTGGCTCATGTTTGTTAAAATTAAACTTACGTCGTTTTGGAGGACGTCCGCGTGGCATCTAAGAACAAATTAAAATGCATTGTTAAAATCTTTGAAAAACGTAATTTTTAACTTTTTAAAAAACAATAGGGTTATGAGCCATTAAAAAGAGGTAGAAGGGGTAAATGACATCATCACGTGAAAAACGCTCCTATCTAACTGTATATAACAGTATGACGTCACAAAATTAAATGCATTATTCCTCCGGTTAAATGTTGTTTAAATTAAAAATTAAAAAAATATCTAATTTAATAGAATAAGATAATATTTTAATGTCAGCTACAAAACAAACCAAATAAAATTTCAAAATTTTTTCATGCAACAACGCTAAGGATTGCATAGACATATACTTATTGATCTTTCTAGGTTATACAAATTATATTCTAGGTAAACAAAATCTAGGTTATACAAATTCTATTCTAGGTAAGCAAAATCTAGGTTAACAATATCAAATTAAATTGTCTTTTTTGGTTACTTCTACAAAGGTAGAATACGTTAAAATGTTTTTTTTTAATTTATTTTTTTAAATTAAAAAATACAATATATTTGTGAATGGGATCTCGTGCTGGCTAAGAAATCCCGTTTTTTACGAAAAATTATATTCAAAAGAAAAGTTATTAAATTTTGATGTATGATGGAAAGAATGTAGTTCAAATTGTTCGCTATGTTTAGTTTCGTTACCTGTGTAGTTCTAGATACAACTTCGGTCAATATGACCACGAAATTCACTTTTCCTCACACAAAAAAAAGACATCTAGCTCCTTCAGAAGTCCCACAATAAAACGTTACGGTATTTTAAGCTTGCCGGTTACAACTGCATCGTTTTGAGTCGTCCATTCTTATTGGGCGGTGAATCCGTTGTCAAGGCAACAAGTTTGTTTTTCAGTGTTGGTTTACTTTATAATAGGCCAAATTATATTTTGGTATTTGAACAGAATAATCAGCCAGTGAATTATTTATTCAATAATGATATAATTTTGGATATGATAAAGAGATATTATTAAAAACTTTATTATTTACAGAAACACACTACAAATAACTTCTCTGCATCTAAATATTTAGTAAATACAAGTTACATATTAACTTATTTGAGATTATTTAATTCCTGCTGCCAGCTGATTGCAAATACTGTTATCATGAAATGCTATAATTTATATATTTTTTACTGTGTATTTTTCGAATCGTGAAAACTCATAGAAAATGATTTTTCTCGAAATTTTGACAAAGTTCATTGGATTCCTGATGTTAAAAACCCTTTATATACAAAATATGGAGAAAATCTTTAGAGTCGTTTTTGAGATAAAATGACTGGAAATAGGTACATAGGCTACATACAATTCCTTGCTCGTTTAATAGAATTTTCGAATCGTAAAAACTCATAGAAATTGATTTTTCTCGAAATTTTTACCAAGTTTTTTGGATTCCTGATGTTGAAAACCCTTTATATACAAAATATGGAGAAAATCGTTAGAGTCGTTTTTGAGATAAAATGACTGGAAATAGGTACATACATACATACATACAATTCCTTGCTCGTTTAATAGAATAAGATATATATATATATATATATATATATATATATAGTTGATTATATAGTCCTTTACACTTTTGAAAGTCTTTTAATTGCAAACACACACACACACACACACATATATATATAGGCCTATACATAAATTATTTTCTTATCCCTTTCACTAAAAGTTTCATTCATAACAAAGGGGTAATTCTTATATATATATTACCAAGTTCAATGTCATGTATTAAGTTAAAGAGCTTCAATAAATGTTCTGTTTCTAATTTTTTATTCTTTCATGATAAAAATAAATTCTCAAAATTACTAGCAATATCAATACCATTATCTGTTTTAATAATCTTAATATTTTTGTAATTTTATATTGGCACCTACAACGTAGTGCTAACATTAACATTAAATACAGTCTGTTGTAGGTAATTTTATATAACGTTGGTATTCCTAACCTACGTAGATGGATTCCGTATTTTTATAAATTTCGTTTTATTCTAAACTAGTGCATTTTGGGACTTGAAACATTTCATCTGATGTCTTCTGACTGACAAATAATATGATCTGATCCATTGACTACAAGGTTTATATAAAATTTACGGTTTTATATAAAAATCCAAGGAGGAGGTACAACCGATATTTAGCCCTTGGGTTTTGTTGTTGTTAATGTAGGCCTGTGTCTGTATTTACATTGCCCAATACATCGAGAATAGGCATTTAACCTATGTAGATGGATTCCGTAGGCATTTTTACGTTTCAAGGGTGGCTAAACTGGTTTATTTTGGCGCTCGCTGCTTGCAGTAGTCTCCTCCCTCCCCAACACCTAACCACATGCTAAATATCAATTAGTTTTGCCCACACTGTTGTCTTGTGTACATGTTTTGTTCTTTTAAAAGTCGGTCAAAAATACTGTGTATTTCCCTTATTGTTTCTTTGCTCTCGGTAAGAATTACTGTATGTTTCTTTTTATGTGTTTTACGTGTATAGTGCTGAGTCTACTAGTGGTGTATAATTGATGTTATTCTATAGTTTCTGTATGTAAAACTTGTGTATATACTGTACATACTAAATAGAGTTTATTCTAGTTTTTTTCTTCGTATTTTGCACATTAGTACCAGTAAATCTGTGCATGTGCACGATGCGAACTTTGAGGGTAGAATCCGCAGAATGTTGGGTGGTGAGTCTGATGACGACCAAAGTGACGATGATTTTGTGGACAACTCAGATGAAGACCCTGACTTTGTCATATGTGACAATGGTGAAGATTCAACCAGTAGTTCTGATGAAGACGATGCTGTTTTGGAAGATGATGAGGGTGACGTAACCAATATTATAAATGCTTTAGCTGTAAATGTACCGATTCTCCCATTTTTTATTGAAAGAATGGAAAAAAAAGCAAAAAAAAAACAGAAGCCGGGCCTCCGAATGCTTGGAGAAGTGATCCCCTCCAAGAAATGTAAGAACTCCAGCTCGTAATATTATAAGAACAGGAATAATATGTTCTGCAAGAGCATTAGGAAATAAGCCTAGTAAAGTAGACATTTGGAAACTTTTTTTGACTCAGATATAAATTCTACAAATAGTCACTAACACTAATGTAAAACTAGCACTTGCTCGTGAGAAAATCCCCCCAGGAAAAAGTAAATCTAACTACAGTAATACCATTCCAATATTGAAGAAGTCAATGCTCCAATTGGTCTTTTGCTGCTGGCTTCAGTCCTTAAATCTAATGATGAAAGTATGGATTCTCTTTTTTCAAAAGATCAGTTTAGCCGTCTAATTTTCCGAGCTACTATGTCTGGAAAACGCTATAAATTTCTAGTACAGTCCCTTACATTTGATGAAACACAAACTCGAGAGGTTAGAAAAGCTACTGATAAAGTGGCTTCTATTTCGGAGATTTTTGAAAAAATTATCAGTAACAGTCAAGCTGAGTATCATCCTTCAGCATTTGTCACCATTGATGAAATGCTTGTACCCTTTTGAGGACGGGTTTTAGGATGTACATGCCGAAGAAACCTAAAAAATATAGCATAATGGTAATGTGCCTTGCTGACGCCAAAACATCGTACTTGTACAACTCGTACATTTACACAGGCAAAGGTAGTGATGGATTAGGTCGGAATGAAAAACAAAAGGAACTTAGTATTCCAACACAGTCACTCATTCGACTGTGTAAAGTCATAGAAGGCAGTAATAGAAATGTAACTGCTGATAATTGGTTCTTGTCTTTGGAGGGTGTAAACGAGCTTCATAAGAAAAAGCTCACCTATGTTGGCACTTAGAAAAAGGATAAACGCTGCATACCAGAAGAGTTTCTTCCTAATAAAAACTGTTCGGTTGTTTCTACACTAGGCCTATATGGCTTTAGAAATGATCTAACGCTTCTTTCGTATGTACCAATGAAATACAGATCTATGTGTCTTTTATCTAAAATGCACAACTCAATAGAAGTAAACTAGGAGAAGAAAAAAAGAAAAAAACCTGAAATCATATGCTTTTACAACAGCAGCAAAGCCGGAGTTGCTCTTCTTGATATGAACTGTGCTGTTTTCTCCTCAAGCAGAAAAACTAGGCGGTGGTCATTAGCATTGTTTTATAGACTTGTAAGCATTTGTAGTGTAAACTCATTTATTGCATACATGAGCTATGCAGAAACAACCATGTTGACACGATTTGACTTTCTCTAAAAACTTGTTTCCGATTTGGTAGGCCCTCATCTACGGAGGAGAATCACAGAAGTGGCTAACCTACCACGAGATCTGAAGCAGGAAATAATAAAAAATCCTTGGAGAAAATGATGCTCAACCAATGGAGGAAGGTGTGCCTGATGCTCGGCTACCAAAACGTATGACTTGTGAGAGGTGCCCTGCAGGAAGCGACAGAAAAACTCAACACAAATACATAAAGTGCAAACTTGCAATTTGTGGTCAATGTCAAGAAGAGTTTGTACAGCCTGTGCTGCAGAGTGTGTTTATGTTAAAGTTGAGCAATTAAATCGTTGAAGCACTCTAAATTTAAACAGTATAATGATATTTTAATGTCTAAAAATTGTTATAACAAATGTTTTGCTTTTGTAAAACTTTTCCTTTTGAAATAATGAGTTTGCTTTTGTATACAGTTTTAAATTTTTTATATTTACTTAAAGTCTATATTAATAGATTATTTTTGCCAATTTAAGTGGTTTTATATCATTTTACTGCCTAAATAACGTCTTCAAATAAAAAAAATATAAAACCCTGAAAATGCATATGACGGTCAAAATGACCGTATGTTTCCCTTAATGTTACAACAAACATGTTACCCTATAAGTGTTAACTTTTATCTACAAATTTTTCCATCTAATTTGTCATTACACATCCAAAGCTACTATCATTAAAAACAATTGTTATATGTAAGCTTTTTATAAGTTTACATCATATTATATTTGAATCGTTGTATGGGGATAATGCTCAGATCCTTGAATGGGTATTGTCCTTTTTGCGTCATCTGAAATTTTTTGATAAAATCTAGTCAATTATTGCAGAATCATTCTATAGATCTCTACTATTATGTTTAGTTATCCTTTAAAATTTTATTCTTCATAATATTGCAGGGCCCTTTTACTACCCTGTAATATTTGTTTTTATTGTTAATTTTATAATTGTTAACTCGTTCCAGGGCCATTTTACATCTTTGTAACGTGTTGTGTTGTGTTGTTTATTTTTATTTCTTAATTAGTATTAGCCCTGTTATTCTTCTTAAAAATTATATGTTATTGTTTTTGTTTTGTGTCATTTGTATATATTAAGGTGGAGCATCTTCATGCTCAATTTTGTAAAGGCGATGATGACCGTAATGGTTTTTGCCTTAAAACCCCAAACAAAAACTTAAAAAATGAGTCGTTGTATCTCTGCATCTGTGTTTCTTATTGTGCTGTATAAATCTGTATGAACTTTATTACTCTTTCAGCGTAAAGAAACTCTTCTCCAAGAATATAAAGTTAAAGATAAAGCAAACAGATTCGTAGATCGAAGAATTGGAGAAAAGAATTCAGCAATGACTGCAGAGGACAAGCTGATGGCGAGGTTTACTGCAGAGAGAGTTCGTGCTCATAACAAAGTAAGATACTCTATGTAATATTATGTAATTAAATTTTTAAGGTTAATAAATTAACCAATACTCTACTAGCTACATAGTTTATTAAGCTACATATGATTCACCTTTGGGTATCATAGCCTACAATAAAACAAACATCTAACATTTATAAGAGTGACAATAATAAAGAAGAAAGGAAATAAAAGTCCATCCATATCCAGGCATCTAAAAAAAGTATGAGCCTTCCAAGTAAACCATTTTTTCATTGAAGATAATCTATTCTTCTTCACAGTACCAAATGTCCTTTTGTAGATTTTAAATATTTTTTCAATAATTTCAGAATCAGATTAGTTTTACTTTTTTATAAATACGTAATATAGGGAAAGTTTCTGTGTTTTATCAAAAAACCGATACCAGGTTTTCGTGGTTTTATCGTATATTTTTTTAGGTCCCCTGAGTAAAAAACCATGGTTTTTTTAATGATGTTTGTAATATTTGCCGTGCTTACAGTCCAAACTGCAATGAACTCACCTTTTCACTCACACTTATTTTTGATTTTAGGATTACAGCTCAATTCCAAGATGAATCTTATTCGCTTGTTTGGAGCACGATTTATTCTTAGTTTAATTTTAAGTTAAGTTTAACTTCCTTTTGTTTAATTTCTGATTAGCTTTAGTTTCTCTTTTTATTAGACCTTTTTCTCGAGGTATGTCTATTTGAAAATGCAAAATCTATATGAAAAATGTGAAATAAGAGCACTAATATTTCTATACAATATTAACCCTAGAACTGTCAATGTTAATATTCTTCGTTTGTTTAAACATTAATAAAATATATTATTTGTATACAAAACCTAACTTATAGGATATCATTTTTCTCAGAAAGATGCATAGAATTTATCTATGTAATATATATATATATATATGAAACGGTTTTGGAGTAAGTATCTTAGATGTCAAAAAATGAAGTTAATATTTTTCAGAAAAACCTGTATCATCCAAAATCAATAGCTTACCACCTTTTTTCAAGATATACAAAAGTTTTGTATAATATTTGTGAATATATTTAGAAAAAATAAAATGAATTTGTTACATATTCAAAATTTAAAAAATTGTTTTGTGAAAAAAGGGAAATTGGTCAGCTTATTTTCAAAAATTCACCAAAAATAGTAATATTTATGGAAAGCACAACTCTATATATTATTATATTCAGAAAGGTGCATAGAATTTAGCTGTGTTGGGGAAAAATGTTATAAGTAAAAAATTTGGAGTTATATAAAATAGCAAAACATCAGAAAGTAACAAAGGCAAGGATTTCACAGAAATGGTAATGTTCACCATACAAAAATCTGTTTTTAATTTTTTCCAGTATTACTACAGATTTGTAATATATTTGTGGATAAAAGTTGCTAAAAAGAAAAATCAATTTATAAAATTTTCATTAGACATGGTTCATTTTTACGTAAAAAGTGAATATTTGCTAACTATTTTCAAAAATTCACCAAAAATATAATTATTATTCAAAACCCATGTTTTTATTACCTATGTTCTCACAAAGATACATAGATTTTATGTGTGTAATGCAAAAACTTTTAGATGTAAACATTTTGGAGTTATTATGTACGGAATCAACAAAATTACACTGTAACTGAGGCAAAATTCCACAGAAATAAGTATATATATAAAAAAAAAAAAAATTATAGATATGCCTATATAAATTTATAAACATTTTGCATACATTTTGGTAAAAACATAATCAATTTATAAAATTTTCATTAGACAAAATGATTTTTATATGTAAACAAATTGAAATTTGCTAAAAAAGTCAGACCAGATATATCATAACCCATATCTATTTATAGATAGGCCTATATAAATTTATAAACATTTTGGTAAACACATAATCAATTTATAAAATTTTCATTAGACAAAATTATTTTTGTATGCAAACACATGTAAATTTGTTAAAATGGAAGACCAGATTATAACATGACCTCTATATCTAGACAGCCAATCTTTGATGTCTGACAATAACATTCACTCAAAACAATAAATTCTACAAATAATAATACAGATATTGTAATTTGTATACACAATTTATAATAAATAAATAAAACAAACCTTCAGAATAACAGAAATATAATCCCAAGTCACATGCCATTTTAGTAGGCTACACAAACATTGCCAACTTCCAAGTAAGAAACAATAACCTATAAAAAACTCTAGGATATAGCAAGCTCTACCAACAAATAGAATGAAATCTTCTCTATAACATACTGTAAAGATCGGTTAAAAAATATCGATTGAATAATCAATTATCTTATTCAAAAATGTGTAAAGGGCAGATCGAAAGAGAAAGATGTGATCTACAGAACAGTGTTTTGGTCGACCTGTTTGACAGAAAAATAGATTTATGAACATTTGAGAAAAAAATGGCGTCATTTCTACTTACAACCACACAGTTCAAATCTTTGATTTTACGCATAAAAATATGCAAACTACCAATTTTTTAAATATTATTTATAACTTTTTGTGGTATATATTTGGGGGGGGGGGCATGATTATGCATCTACGGAACATTAGCTTTCCAACGGTATTTTATTTATTGCGATAGGACGATTCTAAGTGGGCGAAATGTTGAATTGCAAAATACGTGTTTTGCGGTCAATGAACGACTGACGGGTGGGTCGTTGTGGGTCGTTCGACATGACGAGGGTTAATTACACAACCTGGAATACATAAGATTTATGTGTTATTATAGTAAAACACACAGAAATTATAATATATTAAAATTAAAAAAATATTCAATTACAGTAGAGTCTCGCAAACTCGGCACTCGATAACCCGGCAGTCCGGTTTACTCGGCGACCCCGACGGGAAAATATATATATTTCTAAAAACAGCGATGTTCATAAAAGTTCAGCAGATCCCAAAGAGGGCATTAACTTCAATCGCTTGAATCGTTGATGGTACTTTTCCCATGTTAAACTCATCACAAAGCTTTTTTACAGATTCCCCACTGTCAAGTCTTTTTAACACATTTAACCGTGTCTCAAACGAAACCAACACACGCTTCCGTTTTCGTAACTCGCTCATTTTTATTTACTGTATATACTGTGCGTACATGTCAAAGAAAACTGAAAAGAAATGTTATATTTTCCATAATGTATACTAAATTGATTCGTGGAAAAAAAGCGGCCCATCAAATGTTTTTGCAGGTGTATGTCTGCTATATCGACGGGTGCCAATTCCGCGGTGTTATTATGCTGCTGACAATGGGATACCCCTATCGACAAAGTCGTTTGATATCGCCGCCGCTTTGGTGTTTCAATTACTACAATTTATTTTTTGCCCTTATTCCCGATAACCCGGCATTTCACAAACTCGGCACACTTCCGATCCACATTACGCTGAGTTTGCGGGACTCTACTGTATATCTTTTTTTAAGTTCAAATTTAAAAAAATATTGAATATTATTTTATTTTAAATTAAAATCTTTATAGTATACACTACCAATCAACCTAATATAAAAATAATATGAATCAAGTATAATTGAAAACAGAACAATTACAAAAAACAATTATTATTAATCTTTCAAAATATACTTAAAACTATGTTGAAATAAAAACACACAAGAAATTCAATTATTCATTTACAAACATAAATTCAATCAAAGACAAATTAAAACGTATATAACACAAATAGCAAGTTTATTTGATTTATTTCAATTAAACATAGAATAGATTTATTTGGTAGAAATTTAAAGTTATCAATTATTTACTTTATCAATTACTGTTACTCTTATGTTCTAATAATAAACAAGTACAAATTAAAACTAAAATTCTAAATTTTATGTATAATTTCAATATTTACTTAACATTCTATTCTATTAAATTGACCATAAGTAGCAGATATTTAAGAAAATAAAAATGAATCTAAAATATTTTAAAACATTCCCAATTTATTTTATCTGTCTTTAAATTTTATTTAACGATTTGGCGAATATTTGTTTATTCGAAATAGGGTATCATGGCACGTTTAAAGATGGCTTCGGCTCCTAAAAGATGGTGTTTAAGTAGTAAGGCTGCGTCAATCCCGTTCCTCAATGATTTCAATTGGTCAAGGCAGATAGACAATCCCAAAAGAGGGAGTAGTGTCGTTTGAATATTTTCTCCCGATGTCTCGTTCTCTTGTTCTTCTAGCATAGGAACTCCCAACTCTGTCCGAAGTGTGGTATCTTGTGGTGAATTTTGTGCTTTTCAAAGTTTCTTGAATCAAATCAGCGATAGTTCAATGCAAAGTAACAAATGTTTATTTTCTTTAGTATCTCATGTTCTTCAACGCTAAGACTGTCCTATTTCTTCACGAAGCTATAACATGTCTTCTTATACAGTCAAAATTTTTTTTATAAAGTCGAATTTTTTTTAATGTCCTTATATCTTGAGCGTAGTTGAGTAGCAGAATTATGACCATCTTGGTCTCCTGAAATTGACCTACTAGGTCAGATGATGAAGTCCGAATACTTTAATTTTCTCCAATCTCAAGAAGTAACTCGGTTCTTCCAAAATTGTCACTATCTCTCTAATTTTCCCTTTTCCTTCCCTTTTTCCTTTTAATGTTTTCCCCTTGTTTTAATTCGTTTTCAACCCTTTCTTCAAAGTAATATGATGTACTAAGCTTCCTTCATCTATTTGTTAATCTATTTTCTCCAAACTATTTCTTAATTACCTCTTTTTATTTGTTTATTATTTTGGTCTACCTTATCTGCTGTTGGAGGAGCTTCCCCCTCCTAACTGCATAGGGGGGACAAATAATAATTTAACTGTATCATACAATTTATCTTTTTAACTTTTAAAACGCTAACTTTTGATTTAACCTAATTAACCCTTCCTTATACCACGTTGGCCAATGAGATATAGACTTGAAATTTTTTGTCTGCAAGATTGTTTAAACAATATTTGATGAGAGCAATGTCTACTTTGCGCGCTTTGCATATTTTGCAGTGTAGTATACAGCATCAGCACTGTCGTTTCTGCTCTCTCGCGTTGCTGTAACAGCAGAACTTCGGTTTCAAGTGTGCACGTGTATAACACCAGAACTTGTATTTCAAGTGTATATTTTCTGAGTTACAAGACTAATAGAACTATTATAGGTAACATTTTGAATTTCAGACATTTGCAGCTAAACAGGATGTGAAATGCATTGGGAATTTCCTATATATTATGTCCTTTTCAGAGTCTCATCAATATATACAAAACCAATTGAAATCTTTCACCCGGACATAAGACTAAAAAACAGAAAATAATAAATCAAATAAAAAAATTTTTTTTAACATACCACGTTTTTAAAATTGACTAAAAAGTATAAAATAATTTTTCATGACCCTTTTACAATTTTGAGGGAGGATTGTTAGTGGTTATGGATATATTTGGAATAGTTGGAGGGGAAAACGTGGAGGGCAGCCAGTAAATATTACAATTAGACAATCCGGATGAATTCACAGCTAATTTCAGTGAATCGGAAATGAGATTCACTGTAATTTAATTTATGTACTTCTCATTAACTATCATAGATTGCCTGCACCCCACGTTTTTCTCTCCAAGTATTCCAAATATATCCATAGCCACTAACAATCCTCTCTCAAAATTGTATAAGGGTCATGAAAAATTATTTTATACATTTTAGTCCGTTTTAAAAACGTTATATAACTTTTTTTTTTATTGATTTATTATTTTATTTCTCATCAACGGTTTGGCCAATTTTGACCAAACTTACCAAAAGTGTTTCCCTTTATGCCCTTTATCAATTGTTGTTTTTACTATCCTCAAAACTTTCTTATATTTTATCAAAACGTCTCAAGAGTGATCTTTTTTCAGTGTTTATCTCAAAGAAATCTTTATAAATTCAAAAAAATTTTTTTGCATAATGAATTTATCCCTACTTTATTATACCATGTTTGTATAATAAATGAATAAAAATAAATATTTCTTTACTATAATGTAATATAATATATTATAAAATAATATATTCTTTCAAGTTATTTTTTTTTGAAAAACTTCTTAAATTTGGAATAACTTTCTAAATGAAACAGAATTACCTCTTGGCTCTACTCAATTCAAGCTAATTGGTTAATTTGAAATATGGATGGTTATTAAAAAATAAATAAATAAAGACTAAATTCAGTTTCTTACTTTCTAGGTTCAAACATTAATAAATAATAGGATATGATGTTATATTAACATAATAACATTAATTTTATTAGACTTTAACATACAATATTAATTCATAATTTGTTAAGATTTGACTCTCTTTAGAGTTCATGAAATTTGTAATAAAGTTTGTAATATTATAGGCCTCTAGGCTTAGCTCAATTTAACAGAACACATTGACTCAAAGAATACAATATTAATTAGGCTAGATCTCGGGGTAGACACTCGGCTGGCATGGTTGTGTTATACAACTATAACGCATAAATAAATTGAAATGATTAAAATTCTAAAAAAAAAATTTAATTAAAGTTCACAAGAAATGTTGAATTGATAATTTTGAAGTAGATACAGGCCTTTGAATTTGGTAAATGTTTAGAATAGTTAATTAACAGAGCATACCATGCTCTGTACAGTTCACACTGACTCTAATCACTAATTTAGACACAAATATTATAAAAGAAAACTTTGGATGTTAATTTGGCTTCTGTACTCTGGTCTCCACAATGTTACTTTTCTATCTGATTTCTTTTAAAACATGGCGCCTCGTTGTGTTGCGGAGCGATATTTTTCTATTTTAAGTGAGATCGTTTGTTGAAACTGTTGGGGTTCTTCCGCGGCACCATATAGTACCGTTTTTTTTTCCTTCTTTTCTTGGCCATTGGCAATTTGGGGTTGTAATAATCATTTCTTGTATTCGTATTTGTTGTTTTGTATCAATTTGTTTATTAATTACACATTATTTAACTAATTTAAGGGTGATTTAGACCGCGTACATACATATCAGCTGATCTATCTTAATACAAGGTTGACTAAATGACTACATCAGTAACTTATTTCTTCTTCCTCAATATTTTACAATGTTTGCAATTAAAACTAACAAATGTTTTTGCATACAAATAATTTATAAGTAGTGGTATCTTAGAGTAATTTACAGTCTGATCGTTCTATTTAGTACTTCGAAATATGGTTACATATATTTTGGAAAATGGCCGTAGGTCGTTTTCGTGTTTAACATTGCAAACTCACTGTTCCTTATAAGTAGTGATTTGCTTTTAAATAAAGTTTGGGATCTTATGAAATGATTTTAAATAAAGATATGTGATGTTATGGTTGTGTAGTGGTGTGGTTAATTTGTGTCAGCGTCTAAATTTCGAATGTTTACAATTTAGAGATAGGCCTATCTTACGTCTGCTTTAGGAATGATTTGTTTTGCAATTGAATGAATATGGGTGGTTTATTAATAATAGGTTGTATATAAATATCTGCTATTAATACTTATGAATGTAGATCGTTGTATTCTATGCTTAATTATCCAAATCGTATATTTTTCATTTGACTTAGGTTATGTTGTTATTGTTTAATTTAGGCTAACTATCCTAACCTGTTGCATAAGTTATTGATGTGATTTGTGCTGTTATATTTGGTTTTTTGGAATTTCTTATTTTTTGGTTTTTTGACACTCCAATGCTCGCGCGATTTTGACTTACGTGAGTACTCATGCGGATTACTATTGTAATCCATAATTTAAAAAAAATATATTGTAGGTTGGTTAAAGATATGTATAAGACCTTTCCCAGATTAATAAATAAATGGTTTAATAAAGTTAAATAACAATAAAAGAAATTACATATTCAAAAAAAACATGAAAACATACAAGTTTTGCAATTTTTGTTAAATTTTTTCTTAAAAAGCATAAGAGTTTAACTATATGTTCTAAAATTCAATTACAAAAGAAACATTATACTTTTTTGTATGAATAACACTACTCTGCCAGTCTATGAGTCTTACTAAAGTGTCAGTCCTAGCCGTCTTCACAACACTACGTTGATGATCAGGACAAATCCAGTTTGAACAGCTAAAACATCTTTTGCGAGTGCTCTTATTTCGGGCTCTTTCACATAAAAAGCATCTCCCTAATACTGAAGTTGAAGCTTCTACAGGGGTTTGGTGATGTTCTATCTTTAGAATCACTCTTCCTTGGCGTTTGATCTCTTTGGGAATCATTTGTAAATTGATCCGTCTGTGAATAGCAGGTTTTACAAGATCCAGTGTAAGTGTTTTCAAAAATTCTCGGGATATCACTGTATGGTCATGGTTACTTTTGAAATATTTATTGCATTTATGCCTGCAACGTTCATCAAATGAAAAAATACTGCAATGGCCATCTCCTAGAGTTTCTTGAAGCATCATACTGTTGACACATCTTGTCTAAAATATCTACTTCAAATTTGGTTTTGTTGTAAGTTGTAATAATTATGGGTTTCTTTTCTTCTCCTGTTTTGTTATCAATGGTTTTAGAGTTATATATTGTCGATATTACTAGAACAGCATCGTTCTTTTTCGTTACATAAGATACCAAAGTGCAGTCGTCTTGAAAACCAAAAAGGCTACTGAAAATCTCTCGGTCGTTGTCTGGCAGAAAACAATTAGGAATTTCAGTTTTTTTTTGTTTTTTTTACAGTTCCTATATTATTTTCTGCTAAAAATTCCTTTGCTAATGGTACTGAACTGAACCTATTGTCAATGGTGATATTTCTGTTAGAACCAGCTACTGGTTCTACAAGTCTTTTCACAAGATCTTTTGTAGAATTACTTTTATGAAAAGGTCCTGTAGGTTGTACACCAACATGTATTTCAAGGTTTGTTGCATAGAAGTTATGTGTTGAAGCCAAGGCAAATATCTTAATACCATATTTGGCTGGTTTTTTTGGCATGCACTGCCGGAAGGGACAACAACCTCTAAAAGAGATGAGTTGCTCATCTATTGTCAAATAATCACTTGGTTTGTAGGAATTTTGGCAGTTTAGTACAAATCTATTAAAGATTTTTCTTATTGCGGTTAATTTATCAACCTCTTTTCGCTGTGCTCTGGTCAGTATATCGTCAAAGCGCAAACATCACAACAAAAATCTAAATTGATATGCACTCAATGTAATGTAGCATTCATCCACTCCAGTTCCACTGCTCATATCCCACATTTCCATTACATTTCTTCTAAGAGACAACACACGTGTATTTACATATTTTGCTTCACCTTGAGGGCCTGGTTTGTGAAGTAAAGGTATTATGTTGTGGTGCCAAATGCGAGTATTGGTTCGCTCAAAAGGTTCAAAGTACCACCTAGTAGGGTTTCTCCTCTGTTTACCAATGTAGAACTCACGTTGGTCATTTATTAGAGGTTCATCAATATACTCATGGTTTTTAGTTTGCTCTTCTTCTTCTTGATCATCTCTTTCATCATCACGTCTTTGCTCTTCAACAACGTCATCTTCTATTTCGTCTTCATCTTCCAATCCTAAAACACTCTCACAGTCATCTTCTGTTTCTGCAAGCCAACAGCATAACTGTTCACGATCCTTTTCGTCATTTCACAATATAAAATAAACTATCAACTAATGTTAACAACACTATATATACAAAAAAATATTTACAACACTATATATATATATATGCAAAAATATAAGTATAACAACACTATATGTTACAAAAAATATTTACAGTTATGAGAAAATAATGGATATGCCAGTAGTCGTGTGGATTACAATAGTAATCCAGCTAAAATAAAAGTCCACTAAATATCAATGTGTACTACTAGACGGCTGCAACGTGACTAATATATTTCAGCGTAAGTGGGGGGAAAGGTAGAAGAAGGCTCAACTACATACAAAGCTGCCAACTGTCAATTTCGGCAAAAAAAAATGTCCCTGGATTACAATAGTAATCCGCACAAGCACTGGAGTGTTAACTCTAACTTTTAAACTAACAATGATACTAAAATTCCTTTAATACAGTTAACTATATTTAGTTTTTCTTAACATTTATAATCCAAAATAAATTAAAATTTTTACAAAAATTAATTTTACTGTCATTTTATTAAGTATAATGATTCATCTCTGCTGTATGAGGTCAGTTAATTAGTTAACAAGTCAGTCCAGATGTTTGCAGATAATTCATCATTTAATACTCTCACCCTTGAATAGAATTTTATAGGCTTGGTCAACCTGTTGATACTGGTTATTTTAACTTAGTAAAATAAAAGTATTTTTATAAAATCTCTTATTTTTCGTTTTATATGATGTTTCTGGAACCATAGCAGGTTGGGTATTATCCCAAACCGTCTTAAAATGTGTGGGCCAATTTTAATCAAATTAGGTATGTGGGCTTATTTTGGCCATAACTCAAAATTTAGGAGTAGATGTCATAAGAAAAAAAATCAATATTATGATTTTCTTAAAATCAAATTTTGCTCAATTATGTATGGCAAACAAAAATTATTAAGAAATGCCGGTTCATGAGTTATTAGTAAAAAACCCAAAAAATCTGCCGTGTATTATAAAATATGTTATGTTAAAATCATCACTACTAATTTTATTCAAGTTTTAGTGATATGTAAAGATTAATAGCCCAAACCCTTGTGTAAAATCACAAGTAAAAAAATGATAAGGTTCAGGAATAAAACAAAAATAACCCTTGACCGCCATCATTAAAAGCTCGATTTTAATCATATACAACTTATGCTGTTTATGGCATAAGCGATGTAAGTTTAGCCCTTATTTAAATATATATGTAAATATTTAAATATATATATATATATATATATATATATAAGCTATATATATATATATAGCTTAAGATCTTCCCTAGATATCTTCAAAGATGGTATTGATGGTTCATTTTACTTTTTCATTGATAACTACTAAAACAGAATTTTTGGTGACCATTGGTTTTATTTAGTTTTCGGGATGGGTGAGTGGAAAAAATTGAGCAATGTTTTTGCACTGTTTATTTTTCTTAATATAGGTTCTTAATTTGGTCTTTCAATATTCCACAATAATTTACTTTTCATATAATCTGGAAAAAATACAATATCTTTCCATTTGATAACTCTATTGTAGAGACGAGACTCTGATTATGTATCAACAATTCACTAGGTTTAGGAAACAATCTTGACAACATCCAATGTGATTCTAAAGTTATAACATAGAGGAAACATTGTGCATAAATGTTGTATGTCACATGGTACAAGTTGCACAATATTTTCTTGGTGTAATCACAGCTTTATATACATCATGTATGCAATGTAAAACTCATGTTGAAATTATAGAGTCAACTGTATAATCATATTTGTGTAGGTATAACTACTATATAGAAGAATCTACCTCTTGATAGAAGATTTTGTAGGTTATGCTTACATCACTTTTGTTTTGTTTAAAGATTGATTAAGCATAGTATTGATTTTTTTTTTTTCAGAAAGCAATGTTCAATTTGGCTGAAGATGAAGTTTTAACACATCGAGGTCAAACACTCAGTCAAATTGAAAAGTTTGATGATCCACGAAGTGACGATGAAGAAGATGACGGTGAATTTTCCCATAAAAATGGCCGCCTTGATGGTATGCTACAAAAGTTTTATTAATTTCTTAAGTTAAACCATTTGTGTTGTAACTATTAACGTCCAAAACCCAAAGTCTTTACTTTATCCCATTAGACATAGAAAAAGGAAACACCATCAGTCTTTGACAATTCATATGTCTGAAATGCAGTGAAAAATAGTGTGGCGGTCACCCAAGTAATGACAAATGTTTTAATGGAATCAAAAAAAAACAGAAAATGTAAACGTATGTAAGATGCTGTTTACTTACATACGTTTAGAGTTCTGGTTACATACGTTTAGAGCTTTAGAGTTCTGGTTCTAATTAGTGTTTTGGTATTGGTTATGTGAATGTGAAAATTCTTGTAAATCTGTGATTTACGGTTTCAGAATTATCTTTTCATTTTTCCTAACCTTTAACAATCAGTAATTTCTGGAAATGTAACGGATAAACTATATTACAATGGAGTGTGTGCCAGATAAGTTACAAAAATGGTAACTGAAACTCATTAACAGAAAAGTGTCTTTAGTTTGAACATTTTTGCAGTGTTATACATTAATACTGTAGATGAAACTTGGATTTCTTACTCAAAAAAGGAATTTTGTTGTTTGATATTATAGAACCTGGAACAACTATTATTGCTGACGCATACTGTGAAACCATGTGGAAACTTACAAAATAAATGATGAAGCTTGTTATTCAGTGGAATTGTGTTTAACACTTGACCTAAGAACATCAAACTCATCGTTTGTTTCAAAAATTTTGTTTGAATCTAAAGAAATACCTTGATTGCAGTATCTTCACTGTGATAATGAGCTTAAGGCCAGTGATATTAACTAGTTCAAAAATTGGACTTCCACAATGAATGAATAAGAAAGAAAGTTGTTGAAACGACTCCAATTATATATATATATATATATATATATATATATATATATATATATATATATATATAGGCCAGTGATATTAACTAGTTCAAAAATTGGACTTCCACAATGAATGAATAAGAAAGAAAGTTGTTGAAACGACTCCAATTATATATATATATATATATATATATATATATATATATATATATATATATATATGTGTGTGTGTGTGTGTGTGGAATATTATTATTATGTTGAAAAATAAAGAAGATTTGTTGATTTCGTTGGATATAATAATTCATTTATGTCTTTTAATGTGTATCTTTTATTTAAAAGCATACCTTATTTTAAAACTATCGCTCATATAATCATAAAATAACCTAATTTTCAGACACAATATATAACAGAATTAAATTTTGATTTTTTAAAATTAGTCATGAATTAACTCTAATTTTTAAAAATATTCAATATTTTGACATAATTGTTTTCAGCTCAATTTGTCGGAGAAGCTCATTTTGGAGGTGGAATGTTAAAAAAAGGAGAAGATGGTCACAAATCCCGCGCTAGTCTTATAGAAGAATTAATTGCTGAATCCAAAAAAAGAAAAGCCGAACGCCAACATGCTAAAGAAAAAACTTTGCAATTAACAGAAAAACTAGATGCAGATTGGAAAGAGCTTATGCCTCTCGTATTTTCTGGAAATAAGAAAGATGAAGACAGCAAACCACGGAAAGACCCATATGACATTTTAATGAGGGAATTAAAGTTTGAAGCTCGTGGAATCGTGAGTAATACATACAATGGACAAACTTATTTCATATGCATATATAAAACTAAACACACAAATCAAAGTTTTGGCTGATTTTTATTTTTAAAATTTATTTACTTTTCCATTTTTGTATCTCACAGGATGAAGTTAAAAATTTTACAATTTAAAATCTAGTAGTTATAAATTACAAGAAAACAAACAACAAAATCTTTCGACCCTTGATAATAGTTATTATTTTTTTAAATATGACTATATATTAAAATTAATATGATATTACAGTATATATTTCCATTATCATATACAAAATTATTTTTCTACTAATTGTCTTAACTTTTGCTAGTACGTTTCGGATGAACTCTATTTTCAAAAGCTATTTACATACTGATTTGTCCCTCAAAGGAGTCGTCTTATATAACTGCTGCTCTTCTCTACCTCTAAGCTCCATCTCTTCTGTGATTGGTTGAACTCACATTGCTATGTTATTGATTATTTTCACTGTTTCAGTTAAGTTCTACTTAATAGTGTTAGATTGTTAAACATTATATCTGACCAATTATTTGTTTTCTCATTTATAATATTTTGTCCTTTTAATTTATATATTTTCCAATTATCTAACATCTACTCTTGATACAGTAATTTAATCTTTTTTTTAAAATCATTATTTGCTTTTATAATCTCTTCTTTTAACAGATACTATGCGAAATTTGACTCCTTCCTTTCAAATTTATAAGATCTATCATGTTCCTTAAATTTTGTCTTAAGATTAAGATTAAGTTAAGTTTGGCCTATGTATGTTGATGAAAATGACTGTTGCAACAAAAAATGGACTTTATGAAATCAAATGGGGTTTAACGCAACATACATTGAATCTGCCATAAATAAAACCTATGAAGCAATGTCTTCATTATTACCATGGTTCAGAATACATAAAAGACAATATCCAATATGGTTTACAATTACAATATCACTTTATTGGGTTTCTTAATTATTAAACTAAGTAAAACCTCCGATTCCCAACTAATGTAGCATTGGATGTCTGAATGTCATAAAGTTTAAAAAATACAGGCAAAGGCTTATACAAAATTTTACTAGGCTTACAAAAACGGTTTACTGTTTTTCAGTAATACTTTTGTCAAACAATAATACAGCTTTTTTAGGGATATTGTTTGCTTCTCTAAATAGCTCTACAGATAGAATGAACTACTTATGATACCATTCGCTCAAAATGTCTTGAGTTCATCCAGTCACTTTATTGGTGTTTACTGGTAAAGAGGAGTACTCCTTAATGTTTTTAAAAACTGTTGGCTTCTTTGATTTTACAATCACTTAGTGAAAGCTTGTAGTTCAAGCCAAAATCGTCAATCTTTCTTTTTTCTTATATACAGGGTGATTATCTTCCTATTTTGAAGTTAGAGATGAGTTCTTTACCATTTAAAGTTCAGCCCACTTTCATCACACTTATAAAGCTGTCCTCCCAATATGTTTTCCTTGTCAAGCAGTTCATATAAAAAAGTTAATTCTGTCATGGCCTTTTCATTGACTGACAGTTTCTTCCCGCTTATTTGCAACTTTTAAACATCATAATGATTTTTCTTTTCCAATTCTCGAGCCAGCGTTCATTTGCTTTAAATTCTTCAGTATCATTTCCAATTGGAGGGCATTACCTTGCAGAATTGGCCCTGAAATCAACAAATCCTTTACTCTCCATTGAATAAACCAAAAATACAGTGGCTCATTTATTTGATCATTAACAGCCTTCTTCATCATCTCATACTTTTTTATTCCTTTGGTTAAAGCTTGATTCGAGTACCATTTCTCGACATCGGCATGGTCTTTCTTCTAATCACTGTCCTATTTCCTAAGTACACCCATCTCAGCTGCTATCTTCTTTGTTGGCTCACTTTATTGCATAAATGTTTTCTTCCATTTTTACAACAGTCTTTTTCCTTAGCTCGGTCGTGATTCAATTGTAAAAAAAAAAAAAAACTATTGAAACTAAAATGACAAAATCTGTCTAAAAATCATTGGACAATAATAATACGCTCCTGACAAGTCACCAACTACTGTGACTAAAGGAACACAAACGGTAGTGGTGTCATGTAACAAAGACCAGGATCACAACTCACTAAAATTGACCATATCAATAGATAAACACTTTCTCCCAACCCTCATCACCAATGCACCCTTGCACTCATTCTTATACTACAGTCCAACTCAATAACGTAATTCGCTACTCCCATCCTAAAATATTGATATGTTATAGACATTAAAAAACATGACTTGTTAAAAATGCTTTTTAATTTGTTGAAAATTAAAAAATAATGTGAATAATAAATTACTCTCTTGTGTTCTAGCCTAGTGATAAGTTGAAGCCCGAAAGTCAAATTGCAAAAGAAGAGAAAGAGAGATTGGAAAAATTAGAAGAAGAGCGTCTTAAAAGAATGAAAGGTTTTGAGAAATCAGAAACCAAAGTTATTAATCATCGCAGTGCTGACGATTTGGATGATGGGTAAAGTTATTGTCGATATGATTTAACTTATAGTGTTTAATATCTACTCTCTAAATGTATCTGACCAAAACATTTGAATAAGTAAAAAGTTGAACATGATTTTTTAACCCTCCAGCTGGCGCATGTTAATATGTCTTAAAAATTCTTCGTTCGTTTAAAAATTAATAAAATATATTATTTGTATACAAAACCTAACTTATAAGATATCATTTTTCTCAGAAAGATGCATAGAATTCATCTATGTAATAATTTTTTTTTTTTGAAACGGTTTTGGAGTAAGTATGTTAGATGTCAAAAATGATATTAACTTTTTTTCAGAAATATCTGTATCACCCAAAATCAATAGCTTACTACCTTTTTCTAAGATATACAAAAGTTTTGTGTAATATTTTTGAATATATTTAGGAAAAAAAAATAATAAAATTTTACATTTAAAAAATTTAAAAAAATATTTTACGAAAAAACTGAATTTTCTCCTTATTTTTTCCAAAAAATAGTAAAATATATTTTATACAGAACTTCTATATATCATTATGTCCAGAAAGGTGCATAGAATTTAGTTGTGTAGTGCAAAAAAATGTTACATGCATCACATTTGGATTTTTTTGGTCAAATACCAAAAAATCGAGAGTAACGGAGAGTAAAATTTTACAGAAATCGGTACATAAACCATATTAAAAATTTTTTATGATTTTTTTTAAATATTGATACAGATTTGTAATATATTTGTGGATAAAAGTTGCTAAAAAGAAAAATCAATTTTGAAAATTTTCATTATACGAGGTTGTAACGTAATTTTAACGCCTCTGGCAGCGCTGAACAAAAGGGGTGTAAATCTGGTGTAATGTTTTATTTGTTATTTCCAGAGGACCTTTATTATGATATTAATTAAATAACAGACACTGAAATAATTAAGTGAATGTTGATCTTACCTTGAGGTATGATGTTAGGATGATTCCTGGCCAGGACTGGTCTGCAGAGCTGGAAGTAAAAGATCACAAACACAAATATTCCAGTGTCCTTTTTAAAATAGAGTGGTGAATTGAAGGTTAAAGCGTAAAAAATATATATAAGCGGTTTTTTTTTGTAACACGCACACTTGACAATTGCAAAACAGCATCTGAGCAAACCTGCTCTATTATCGCATGAATCAGAAAAAATGCGCACGCCGCCTCGTCAAGTGTGTAGCCTAATTGGGTTTATGCAGGGGCCATATGAATACCAAACATACCGGCCGCGTTGAAACGTTGTTTCGAAATAATCATAGAAGAGGAAGGAAGAAGGTGAGAAAGAGCGAGGGCGGACGCAAGGAGCGGAACCGCGTCGGGTTATTGAGGGTTAGAAGAGGAAGGTGGGTAGTCGATGGGCAGTTTGAACACCTTAGTGACCGGCCGCGAAAGGGTACCGGTGGAGGTGCGCAGTGTGACCACACGGACCGCGCCATCCTGTCCTGGATGTAGCTGTGTTATACGGGCGAGAGGCCATGTAAGCGGCCGAGACAGGTGGTCGTGCACCACGACCATGTCTCCTATAGCGAGGTTGCACGTTGGTTTTGTCCATTTCGTGCGTTGCTGAAGTGTGTGGAGATACTCTAATCTCCAGCGTTGCCATAGTAGCTGGAAGAAGCGTTGCGATTGTTGCCAATGTTTTAGGCGGTTTTCTGGCATGGCAGTGACGTCCTCTTCAGGTAGCGAGACCAGAGGTTGACCAACTAGGAAGTGTCCTGGAGTAAGTGCCGAAAAGTCGTTAGGGTCGTTGGACAGCGGTGTCAACGGCCTAGAGTTGAGCATGGCCTCCACTCGGGTGGTTAGCGTTAGGAAGTCCATGAGCTGTATACGTTGTTCACCAAGCATACGAGTTAAGTGATGTTTGGTGCTCTTAACGGCGCTTTCCCAGAGACCACCTTGGTGCGGTGCTGCGGGGGGTATAAAATGAAATGCGATGCAATTTTCGCTAGCGAAATGCGAGAGCGATTCGGCAAACTGTGGTTGCTTCTTGAATTCGGCGTATATAGCGTTTATTTTTGCAGCGGCACCTACGAAGTTGGTGCCGCGGTCAGAATAGAGGTTAGTGCAAGGACCTCTGCGTGAAATGAATCTGGTGAGAGCTGCGATGTATTCGGACGTTGTTAAGTCCATTGCAATTTCTATGTGAACAGCTTTAGTAGCGAAGCAGACGAAGATGCACAAGTAGACCTTGACGATCTTAGCGCTGCGTAGCGAATGGATCTTGACAAAGAACGGACCTGCGTAGTCAACTCCCGTAGTAGTGAACGGCTTGGCGGGCGTCACTCGTGAGCTTGGCAGATTGCCCATCAACGGAAGGTCGTGCGTTGGTCTTGTCCTAAAGCAGACGATGCATCGGAATACGCAAGATCTGATGATACTTCGCGCTGAGAGGATCCAAAACTTTTGCGTCAGAAGTGACTGGAGTAACTGCGGTCCTGAGTGCAAATAGCGTTTGTGATAGGCATTTATTATGGCTGTGATGACGTGATGTTTCTTAGGCAGCAGAAGAGGGTGCCTGGAGGTGTAATTTAGAGGGGACTGAGTGAGGCGTCCTCCAACTCTTAGAAGTCCCTTGCTGTCCAGAAAAGGGTTCAGTCTTTGCAGTGCGATGGAGCAGGGTCGACGAGAGTTCAGAAGCTGGATGTCAGCCTGAAATGCGGTGCGTTGGACAATCTTGATAATAGCTTCCTCAGCAGTGTTCAATTCTGCGATTGTAAGGAAACCAGACTGTTTGGATTTATTCCTGCAATTATAAGCGAAGCGTTGAACGTAGGCGACAATGCGATTGAGCGTAGTCCAATTGGAAAATGTAGACAAGAGGTCCCATTCGTGACTGGTAGAAGCGATGCCTACGTGAAGCGGATTTGTGCGGGTTTCGGGCAGAATGTCCAACACCTGCGCAGGTGTATTAGGCCATTCATGGACCGGAAGCGAAATCCACGGCGGACCTGACCACCACAAGGGGTGAGTCACGAGAGACGAACAAGAAATGGGACGCGTGGCACAATCAGCAGGATTGTGACATGAGTCAACATGGAACCAATGTTCAGGAGTTACCCACTCCTGAATTTGAGTGACCCTGTTGGCAATATAAACCTTTAGCTTGTATGATGGACTTTTAATCCAGGCGAGAGCGACGGATGAGTCCGAGTAACAGCGGATTTGCTCGATTTGATAATGCGGAGTGATAAGCGAAACAGCGTGTGCCATGAGGTTGGCGAGTAAATGAGCAGCGCATAGTTCCAGACGAGGAAGCGATATACGCTTGAGCGGTGCAACCTTGGACTTAGCGAATAACAGCGTTATATGTATATTATTGTCTTTATCAGTCGTGCGTACATATATAACAGCAGCATAACCTTGTTCAGAGGCGTCTCCAAAGCCAAGAAGTTGTATTGTTTTAGCGTCGTGAAGTCGTGCATAGCGTGGAATTCGGACGTCTCTCAAGGTAGGCATGTCCTCAACAAACGTTTGCCACGTATTAACCATATGATCGGGCAATGGGTCATCCCAATCAAGACCAAGAGTCCATAGAACTTGGATGATACTTTTTGCGTGAAACATTATTGGCGATAACCAACCACATGGGTCATAAAGATGAGCAATGACCGAGAGAATTGCACGTTTAGTGTAAATAGGTTCGACTTCCTTAATTGTGTAGGAAAACATATCAGTAGATGGTGTCCATTTTAAACCTAAAATTGACACTAAAGGTTGATCGTCAGATTTAAAGTATAGCGGGGTTTCACGATGATCTTCAGGAACAGCGTTTAATAGCTCTGTAGCGTTTGAGGTCCATTTCCTAAGTTCGAATTGACCTTTGGAGAGCAGTTGAATCAATTGTGATTGTAGGTTTAAAGCTGAAGCGACATCATGTGACCCGGTGACAATGTCATCAACATAAATGTTGGTTTTAAGAACATTAGCGGCTAGCGGAAATTCATGACCATGGTCGTCTGCGAGTTGATTTAAAGTGCGTATGGCGAGAAATGGAGCAGATTTCACCCCATATGTAACTGTAGTTAATTTATAAGTTGAAATAGGCTGCGATTTATTATCACGCCACAAAATTAATTGGTAATTTTGATCAGCGGAAGCAAGTTTTATTTGCCTATACATCTGGCGTATATCACAAGAGAATACGATATTGTAGCGGCGAAAATGGAAAATAACATCGCATATGTTTGCTTGTAGCTTTGCACCACAATATAGCGTATCGTTTAGAGACATTCCGTTGCTGGTTTTTGCGCTTGCGTCAAATACAACTCTGAGTTTAGTAGTTGAACTCGATTCTTTAGTTACCCCATGATGTGGTAAGAAATAGTGATTAGGCGGAAGATCAGGTTCCGTATACAGCTGCATATGACCGGAAGAAAGATAGTCACGCATGAAAGCAGAATAAGCGATTTTCAAAGTTGAATTTTTACTGAAAGAATTTTCCAAATTTAGAAAACGACGTTTAGCCTGGTCAAAAGAGTTACCAAGAAGAATGTTCTTATCAATAAATGGCAGAGCCACTTCATAGCGACCGTCCGAGAGACGGCTCATATTGTTTATGTACGATGATTCACAATCTAACTCATCTTTGGTGTTTTGATTTACCACTGGTGGTTCCTCAAGTGACCAAAATTGCTGCAAAACATGATTTAAGCGTGTGGTGTCACAAACAAACAAAGAAATAGAATTTTTAACGACGAAATTAGTACGAACTGGACCGACAAGAACATAACCGAACACAGTATCGATGGCAGTAGGCAGATGTTCGCCTAAATTAATTTTATGACCTGTTATGATCTGGCCATAAATGTCAGCACCGATCAACATTTCAATTTTTTTAGGACAATTAAATTTCGGATCGGCTAGTTGAATATGTCTAAGCTTGTTTTGAATTTCACAAGATGGCGTCCATTGCGGTAGTTCGGAGGCTATATGGTCTAAGACAATGATGTTATGTGTACCTTCCAAAACACGTCCGTCCAAAGAGCCTAAAGTTAATTTAACAAATCCTTTAATGCGTGTGGAAACATTGGAGATTCCCTGTAGGCTTAAAACTGTAGGTTGAATTTTCAGGCCTAAGTCCAAAGCACACTGCGTGGTTATGAGGGAAGTTTGACTCCCTGAATCCAAAATAGCCGTAGCTATGCATGATTTACTAGAATTTGGATTAAGTACTAATTTAGTGGTCCCTAAAATAGTAATTAATCCGTTAGAGCGAATAGCGAGGTTAGGCCTAGTGGATAGGCTGGTTATCTTTTGCGAGTGATCGTGTCCAGTGAAGCGATGCGATTTTTGCGGGCCTTTTAGTCATGATTGTGACGCAGGCGACTCCTGTTGTATTTTAATGTGCAACAAGGTATGGTGCTTAGCGCTGCATAACTTGCACACACTTTGTGATTTACAGCGTGATACAGTATGCATGTGACTTAAACAATTAACACAAAAGCGTTGCGATTTTATAAAATCAAATCGTTTGTTAGGCGATAGATTGTGAAAAGTTTCACATTTGTAAATATTATGATCATTTTTCTGACAAAAATTACAGCTGCGTTGGTGTACAGTAGTTTGGTAAACCTGAGGTGTGATTTTAGGTTTTACGGGAACGTTGACTTTGGTATGCGTCAATTTCGGACAAGTAGATTTGTTGTCAACGGCAGTAGCGATAGTGGCGTCATCTAGACGAGTACACTCGCGTTTCAAAAAAGTAAACAATTCCCCAATTGTGGGCACCTTACGGTCTGTTGATCGTTGGTCTTCAAATCGTTTACGGGATTCCTGATCCAGTTTCCTGAATAGGATGGTCAAGAGACCCAACTCATTAGAAATATCAAACTTTAGTACTTTTAGTCCCTGAGCATTTTCGGTAAAAGTGTCTAACATCTGTCTAATATTGTAAACAGAAGGTGAAACAATAGGTGGCATGTCAAGTATGTTTGATATATGAAAATTGACCAGGCGTCGTGTGTTTTGGTACCTGTCACACAGAGTATCCCACACAATGCGATAATTAGTAGAATTTAAAGGCAGACCCTTAACAATTTTTAATGGTTCACCAGATAAAACTGAAACCAAATATGTGAATTTCTCCACGGCGGAAATTGACTCATTTTCATGGATAGTAGAATTAAACATGTGATAGAAAGTAGTCCAAAGCGACAGATTACCATCAAAGGTAGGTAATGAAAGGCGTGGTAAGCGAATTGATGATTGTTTTGCAATGTCAATATCATGCGGAGCTGTGGGAGAATGTACAATAGTGCTAGCAAGTTTATGTGGTATCAACACTTTAATTATCGATTTAATATTAATCGACAAGTCAGTTATTGCGTCTTGAGCGGCGAGAACCTTTTGCAACTGATCTTCTGTCGTGTTTTCATCTTCGACAACGCGCGCTATATAACCATCGAACTCGAGAATCTTCTTTGCGACAACCTCCGAATATTCTACGAGTTTGTATTCCCCAACAGTCGTTAACGGCTCAGTTTCAGCCTCACTAAGCGTGTGAACTGCTTCATAAATTTTCTCAAACTGCGCTTTAATTAGTGTTGATTGTCGTGAAAATGCCGAAAATCGCATGATTGCATACAGTCAGTTTCAAAATGGCCGGTGAATTTCCAATTAGCGAGTATTCTTGTTATGTATAAAAATAATAGCGGAAATTAATTGAATGTAATTATAATTAACGTGGATAGACAATTACTATTATTGCAACTGCAGTGATTTAATTAAATGTCAAAAATAAAATTATTGCATTCAGAACGTTACTTTTAATAGCATGCAGAATCGCATTTTGTTGATTTCGTTAGATTGTTTATCTGTTAAATTAGGCTAAGTAGATTTTGTTATACAGGTCTTAGTTAATAAACAAGACCTAAGTAAATACAGATAAGTTGGCTGGACAGCTGTGCTTGAACAACAATGATACAGACTTTCTGTTTTCTGTCCAGTATTGCGATCCAAATGTGGATATAGCGTAACAAAATGGCGAAACAAAATGGCTGCCACCGTTTTATAAAAATGTCTAAATCGAATGCAATTTTATTTAGAACTTGCAGAGCTTAATTTAAGTCTGACACGAAATTAGGTTGTTTGAGTAATTCAATTTTACTTTAATAATTAACTGAGAATTTGGATAGTAGGCTATATTACTTTGTGAAGCTTAGGCCAATATGACTGATTTAGGCTACTGTGTGTTAGCGTTTAAAACAAAAAAAAATTATTTTGTTTAAATGATGATTACACAGATTACACTCCTATAACGTAATACCCAAAACTGATATAGATCCGGCCCGGATGACCAAAAATTGTAACGTAATTTTAACGCCTCTGGCAGCGCTGAACAAAAGGGGTGTAAATCTGGTGTAATGTTTTATTTGTTATTTCCGGAGGACCTTTATTATGATATTAATTAAATAACAGACACTGAAATAATTAAGTGAATGTTGATCTTACCTTGAGGTATGATGTTAGGATGATTCCTGGCCAGGACTGGTCTGCAGAGCTGGAAGTAAAAGATCACAAACACAAATATTCCAGTGTCCTTTTTAAAATAGAGTGGTGAATTGAAGGTTAAAGCGTAAAAAATATATATAAGCGGTTTTTTTTTGTAACACGCACACTTGACAATTGCAAAACAGCATCTGAGCAAACCTGCTCTATTATCGCATGAATCAGAAAAAATGCGCACGCCGCCTCGTCAAGTGTGTAGCCTAATTGGGTTTATGCAGGGGCCATATGAATACCAAACACGAGGTACATTTTTACGTAAAATGTGAATATTGACTAAATATATTCAAACAGTAACCAAAAATATAATTTTTATTCTAAACAAAAGTTTTTATTACCTATGTTCTCACAAATATACATAGATTTTATGTGTGTAATGCAAAAAAAATTATATGGAAACATTTTAGAGTTATTACGCACGGAATCAACAAATTTACCCTGTAACCGAGGCAAAATTCCACAGAAATAGGTATATAAACCATATTAAAAAATTTTTATGATTTTTTTTTAAATATTGATACAGATTTGTAATATATTTGTGGATAAAAGTTGCTAAAAAGAAAAATCAATTTTGAAAATTTTCATTAGACATGGGTCATTTATGATAAAAATCTACCTTCACAATAGCCTAGACGTTGAGGTTAGGGCTGTGAAAAAAAAAACCAAAAATATGAAATATCACTAATAAATACACTCTACAAACATTGACACATTTATTATAAGTTGTATATACATTTATATATTATGTATATACATATTATAATAAATAAATGGTTTCTTGAAACTAAAAGTTCCAATAGCAAATCTAGAACTAGGCCTGACTAGTACTAGATTTGGCTAGACTAGGCCGAAAATATGAATTATCACTCATAACTACACTCTACAAACATTGACACATTTATTTTAAGTTGTATAAACAAATTATAATAAAAAAATCACTTCATGAAACTTATATTCACTATAAAAACACAAAGCTATTGCACTTTGAAATTTCCACATCGGCAAAAATCTTGCGAGATCGAAGTAACAAATTTGAGGTTATTCTACGTTTTATAAAGTACCACAGCCTTTGTATTTTTCCTTGTACAGATGTGTTTCAAATACAAGGTTAAACATTGAAACCTCCTCTTTACAGTTATATCAAAAACGACAAGATTGTATAAAAATAAAGATCGGATTCTTCAAGACTGTCTAGACATTGAATATCGCAAACCGGTCTGAAAGTTCAGAGGATCATTTCCTAGAATGGATATAACTCGTAAACTATATAACTTAGGATGATTTCGTCTTCATAGTTCGAAAAAGGAAGAAAAATACTATATAATATTGTCAACTTGTAACATTTGGACAAGTTTTACCATTTCGAAAAAATATATGAACATATAGGTGATATTTTCTATATAAAACTCGCCGTGAGAAACTGTCGCAATCTAGCGTTAACAAGGTAAAGTTCAGTCTAGTCGTTCAGTCTATTTCTCAACTACACGCTACATAAAATTTTCTAAACTTGGTTATGAAAGATTGAAAGATTACCTTTTCAATGGTATAGAATGCATTTCGATAATCTAATATCTACTAGGATAAAAGTTGAATTTCAAAAAATGTAATTTTTAGCGTGTAAAATAGCGTTAAAATTCCTGATTTGGTTTAATTTTTATATAATAAAAACTATACTAGTTGGAAACATTTGATAAACACGGTTTTGAAGAGAAAGACGCGATCTATCAAGAAGTGTTATGTCAGATGTGACAGATTGAAATTTCGAAATAGGAATAATTGACAAACGAGACGAATGTTTTGTTTAAAACTTGTTAACGTAAAACTTGGACGTTTCGCATCAAAAATATGCGAACTTCGCCAATTTTTGGAATATTATTTATAACGTTTTGTGGTTTTTTTTTGCATGATATGCATCTACGGAACATTAGCTTTCCAACGGTATTTTATTTATTGCGATGGGACAATTTTAAGTGGGCGTAACGTTGAATGGCAAAATACGTGTTTTTTAGTTGGTGAATTGAGCCGTGACTAATGAAGCGACCACTTTTAAGGCAAAAAGGGGTCGATCACCAGTTGGTGGGTTAAACTTTTAAACTGAGTATTATGTTTATGTTCTTGAGTATTATGTTCTTGTTGTCATGCTTTGGAATTTTTGGTTTTTCTTTGTAATGCTACAGTGCTGCTCTGCTGGTCACTGGTAGCTTCCTCATTCATAAAACACTCAAACTTCAATCATTACATTATTTATTGACTTTTACACCAAAGTACAAGCAAAGTTACAAGCACTTTGACTGGCAAAGTTACAAGTAAAGATTGAAGTTTGAGTTTTTACATCTGATGAAGCTGCCAATGAACAATGAAACAGTTCTATATCATTACAAAGAAAAAACAAAAATTACAAAGACTTGATACCATGAATTGAGGTAATTATAATTGTGAAAGACAAACGAATGATATAATATTATGTATTATATAACCCCCCCTTGATTTCTGTTATAATATTTCTTTTTAAATGTTTTATATACATTAATTAGCATTATTATAGTTTTTGCTCATTTTATTAATTTTTTCTTGCAACCCAATACAATTGACTCAAGTTTTTATATGTCCTGTCCTTTGAGTCTAGTTTTCTACACTAAAGAAGATGGTTTTATTCATAATGGTATCGGGTTGTTTACATAGTATGCAACCAGCTGAGTACAAAATATTGATCCTGCAGAGATGAACTGCTGAGCAGTCATGTCCAGTATTCGTTATGAAGTGTCCCAATGATTCTCTTCTCTGATTTTTCTTATTAATTTCCCATTTGTCAGCTATATTTTTTTCTTCATATTTTGTCTTTTATATATTCTGTTATCAGTTCTTTTTTAAATAGTTTTAGCTTTAAAGATATAGATGGAGGATATCGTGTTGGTTTTTATAATGCTTTTTTTAGCTGTTTGTTTGGCTACTTCATTTCTGGTAACTCTTATATGGAATGGTATCAATGGAAGGTAAATTTGTGCCAACTTTAAGTAAAGTTTATATCCTAATATGTATGTCTAGGCGAAGTTGTTTGTAAAAAACTCAAATAGTGGTTTTAGAATCAGTAAGGTTAACTATTTTTTGTTGTTCATATTTGGACTTTTTTAATACAGTAATTGTAGGACTATGGTTTTGCTGTTGTTTCAGTAGCAAAGTTTGTTTTGTTATGTCCAACTGAGATATTGTAAAAAGAGTGACGAATATGCCACTTCGTCCTTTGCTGTCCATTGATCCATACATCTAAACTGCAAACCAACCATTGTATAGTGGTCTTCTATCGTAGCTGTTGTAACTTGTTTTAATAAAATTGAGAATATTAATTAGATCTTTATGGCTTTACAGATTAGGTTCAATTTGTTCAAGATTAGAGTTTATTTCTATTTATTACAAGGGGTTTGTAAGATTACAACATGGTTCTACTGTCATTGGCAAATCGTTTCTATAAGATATTCTTTGATGCTCTTTCTGGGTATTCAGTTTTTAATTGATAAATGCTTCTTTGTCCAATATGTTTGTAACCCTTAAAGACTTGGATATGTTAATGTTATTTAATATTTATAATAGTAATTTATTTAAAACTCATTGTGTTTGTATCCAAGTCACTCTTTTTGATATAATAAAAGAACAATAATGTCCGTCTATGTGACTTTTTTTAATAAAGTAGTTACTTACTTTATAATTATATGACGCGTTTCGGAACTCGTTCCATCTTCAGAATATCGCTCTGCTGAGGTCGTTAAAACATTAAAATAAATTATTACACAACACATATACACATACACGCGCACATTAACACAGACAATATCACCGCGTGTGCACACCATCAAATACGTTTATATACTGATCCCTAACCTGCAGTACCGCTTAAAACAATACCTGCAGTCCAAAAAAAAAAAAACACCATTGGAACAAATGTCAGAGATATATAGAATCAATTGTAATGAATGCGAGTGTTTCTATGTAGGGCAAACTGGGAGGCAATTTAAAAAAACGATTTTTAGAACACCTTCCAAGTAACAGAGTAGTGTATGCAAAATCTAACTACGCACGCCACATTATAGAAGAAAACCACTCGTATTCTAATTTTGAAAGCAACTTCCATCCAATTCACATATGCAGGAAGAGCAAACAAATGGACGCGCTAGAGGAATATGAAATATATAAAGCACAGTTAAAAAGTCCAGAACATATGTTGAATGACCAATTGAATTTTAAGTCCAACTTGATGTACAACTTTGCTAGAGGAATAGATAAGAAACGCAAACACTAAGCGGTACTGCAGGTTAGGGATCAGTATATAAACTATTCGAAAGTGTGCACATGCGGTGATATTGTCTGTGTTAATGTGTGCGTGTATGTGTATATGTGTTGTGATATGTTGTGTAATAATTTATTTTAATGTTTTAACGACCTCAGCAGAGCGATATTCTGAAGATGGAACGAGTTCCGAAACGTGTCATATAATTATAAAGTAAGTAACTACTTTATTAAAAAAGTCACATAGACGGACATTATTGTTCTTTTATTATGTAATTAATTTTATTTCAGTTGTAAATCCGACATTAAAAATGATTGGATTGCACTAATATCCAAAAATTAACTGTTATATGTAGGCCTGAATATTTAGTGTATTTAGTTTTAATGTAAGAATTTACTGTTCAGGTTAGATTTTAAAAGTGAAATGGATGATAATTCAGACAACATGAATGAAGAGTATGAAGGAAATGATCAAGAAACTTCTGGTAGTGATGAATCTGAAGAAGACGATGAAGAAATGGATGCTAGCCCAGAGGAAACATCTAATTCTGAAAACTCTAAAAGTAATGCCAAAGAGGACAAAATGGAAAACTCAGAAGAAGAAGACGGCAATGAAGAAGAAAATGATGATAAGGAAGGAGATGACGACAATGATAGTTTATCTGATTTAAAAGGTGAATTTCAAGAAGATTCAGAATCAGAATTGCAATGTGATGAAGAATTTTTGAAAAAACAACCAAAAGAAGTGAAAAAAGTTAGTTTTCAGCTAGATATTTCGGAATCAAACGTAACCTCATTAATTAAAAACAAAATTGAAGTTAATAAAAAAGAGAATAAAAAATTAATAAATAAAAATAGTGATTGTAGTCAGAATGAAAATAAATTGGATACAGATAAATTTAAAGAAGAACTGATGGAAAAGAAAAAGTTGATGGAAGAAGCAAGAAAAGAACTACCATATACATTTAAAGGTAAGAGAGTTCTTATTCATATTCATGAATATGCTAAAAAATAGCCATTTAAATTATTTAAAAAACAGATTTCAATGTTGTAGAATATAAATTGTTATAAACTTATTATGACTATAAAATCAGTTTTCCTTTCTCTTTCTCATATATCCGAACCAGAGGAATAATCTTTTGAACGTTTTTGAAAACAAAGATTTGTTATGTTTCAGATTTTTAATTTTTGTATTTCATTTCAAAACAAACACTTATAGTTATGTGTCTGTCTCAAATCGTTATCAAATGCCCTAACTCGAGATCAAAAGTGATCTATCGCCTGTCAATGCGGCAAAGGAAAAACATACACAAATATAGTAGCCAGGTATTTGTTGATCCTTCTGATGTTATTAACCTGTTAGTTAACATAAAATTACTTTAAAAGGTGGGGATTAAAAGTTTCTTTTCCTTTTTGTAAACTTAATGTGGTTGTTTATCTTTTGAATAAATATATTTTAGTTTTATTAAAAGATACAAATGTATTATCAAATTTGTATACTGGGTGATCACTTTATCATGGGCACCATTAGTATCTTGTAACTATTGATTCTATGAAAAACTTTAAATGGTGACCTTAGTTTTTTTTTTCTTTTTTATGGAATTTAAAACTTTACTGTGAAAATCACCACCATTTTCCAATATGACAGCTAACTTTAAATTTTTTTACAGAACCCCCAATTTTTTATGTTCTTTTCAGATTGTACACCTTATTTTCAAACTCTTTACTTTTGGGTATTTTTTTTATAAACCAACTTGTTTAGTAGTTACATGCACTTGAATTTTTTTTTAATTGAAGTTGGGTGGATTTTTGGAAGTGATTTTCTGTACTTTCTTCTTTTTTTTTAATCAAGTTAAAAATTTAATAATTAGTCATAGGCTAGGAAGGTTAAATACCAATTTTGTACTAAAATTAGAATGAGTAATTTGTAGAACAGGTGAAAATTACCTTAAATCAACTGTAATTTTAAGGTTTTTATCAGTTACACAAATTAGTTACTTTAATTTTACCTCTAAGAATTTACCTAAGATTTATATATTTTAAAACAGGTAAAAAATCGTTATTGTTGTGAAAAATATTAATGTAAAAATAGATAAAATCAAAAGAGCTACATTAAAATCAAATGGGGGTACAGGTTATTATACCCCTATTGGCCTAATTGAATTTATTTTGTTCATAGTACCTGACACCTATGAAGACCTTCAACAAATGATGGCAGGAAGATCAGCGGAAACACAATCTGTCATTATTGAAAGAATGATTAAATGTAATCATCCAAGCTTGGGTAAAGATAACAAGGAGAAGTTGTCGACTGTGTTTGCTTTTTTACTACAACTCCTCAATGATGCTGAATATAGTGTAAGTTAGGCTGTTTTGGTTCTTTTTATAATTATATAGGCTACACCCTATTATTTTTCAAAACCACTAATTTTGTTTGCTTTGCATTGTTTTATTAATAAACAAACACAAACGAGAACTAAAGTTTAAAACATGGCCATCAAATAAATACAACAAAAGAGAGGAACAAAAAACCTAATACATATGAAGTGTTTCGAAAACTAAAACAGATTGCTCCCTACTATGTGCCTTCTGGTGATCAAAGATCAGCTAATCATTTACCCTCTCAAGCATGTGTTGTACTTATTAATAAGCTTCCAGATATCTTATGACTAAAAGAATATTCAAACAAATTAAAAAATAACCTAAGACAACTTCTATTGTCAGAGTTCTACTCTACTCGTGAATAAGTTCCTTAGCTGTATATGGCAAGCATAATTTTTTTTCTCACTCTATCGGTGCACTTTGCATTTTTATTATTTAGGCAATGTGAAAGAAAAAAAGAAGTTTTATGTCTTGTTAAACAATGTTTTTGTATGTATAACTTCTATTTTGTTTCATAATTAATATTGTTTTCTTATCTGTTTTCGTATTGCATTTCAATTAATTTGATTATTGTACTGTTGGTCTCTATTATGACTGTGTTTCGAGTGTTTTCTAGGCTAATTTTTATTATTGTATTTTAATAATTTAAATTATTATTTTATAGTTTGTTATAAGGTCTGCTGTATTATTTTGTCTTTATTATGTCTCAAATTATTTTTGTTTATGTTGACTCAGCTATGCAAATACATTTTTTCTACAGTGAAAAAATAAATAAAGTGAAGAACTTGTTACACTATTACAGGACCAAAGCTCGAGTCTTATCGTCTGAACCCTTACGGAATACCAGGATGGTAGGAGAGGTAGGTTTTTGTTTTGTTATTAGAATGGAAGTGAGTGCTACCCCCTAGACACCTCAGCGTGAAGCGTTTCCTGTATCAGTAATCATCATAGTCAATAGAGTTTAATTCTTAGTTCTTCGTGAGTCTTAGAACCTGCTTTGCTATGTTGTCTTCTACTGTTGGAGCTCCGGTTGAACCAAAGATGAGGAAAGTAGGGTAATAGTTAATAGTTTTGTCTTTCATTTCCTTTCTAATCAAAGTAATGTAAACAGAGTGAAAGGAAACTCAGCTATGAAAACCATAGCTTGTAATGGCAACCACCATTACAAGCTGCTTGGATTAAATTAATTTTTTTCCGGTTTGGTCAGTTAATACTGGTCGTGTCACAATTTATAGCACATCTTGATGCTTACATAAACTGAGTAGGTTATGTCCTTTTTTAATGTATCGTTTCAATATTCCTGAACCTTCCTGGCCCTCTAAAACAAGTCCTGTATAAGGTCAAGATTCATATGCTCTGGTTGAAGATTTCTTTAGTAAGGTTTCTGTGGAAGCTAAGCATTTTGTCTTTATGAAGTGTATTCAATTTTCTCATTTTTTTCCTTTGTTTCATGTGTTGTATATGACAGCTATTTTTAATGGTCTCTTGTTTTTGTTTGTGTTGTGCTGTATTGTGTTAATACAAGCAGCACAAAATTTGTGGTTTTGAAAAATAAGGTGTGTAGTCAAGTTATGTATCTTGATGAATTTATCCCATATACAATTATTATAATAACTTTTAGATAAAAAATGGTGCTTTTTAGTTGTATATATTGTTTTAAATTTAGGTTTTGTACTTTTATGGTGACTAATTTTCATAGAGGAGGTTTATTTTGTTTTAATACTTTGACTTTTAATAAGACAAATTTAAAAATAAATTTCCATATTGATAAAAATGTATATTTCAATAATATTTTGTGTTCTTGACAATTATGATTTTTTTTTCTTTTAAGGTTTTTTTTGATGATAACTTAGTTATTTTTCAAGCTATAGAACAATTAAAAACCGTCTTTTGTTTAACATTAAAAAATATAAATATTTTGTCTTATAAAATTTTTGTAAAATTTACGGTTTCCAAGATATTTGACTTTAAACATTTTAAACAGTTGCCATTTAGAATATTATAATAGTAAAGTTTTGGATCTTGGTATACTGATAAAAAATACCATAAATAATGCATATACCAAATTTAAAGTCATTATCTTAATAATTTCTAAAGTTATCATTAATTTTTCTTTAACGCGAAATGGCCGACAGATAGAAAATTAAGCTTTTCCAGACCTACGTTCATATGATCAATTTTGCTTTTTTTTAGGTCCCTTATCCTTTCCTGAAGTTGTGCCAACCTCTCACGAAACACTTTGTATATATATATATATATATATATATATATATATATATATATATATATATATATACAGGGTGATTCAGTAGGAAAGGGCAATACTGATTCTAGACCTAAAAATAAAAAAAAAATAAAACTTTATATACATGGGTCCGGAAACTTTTTATTTTCGAGTTACGGCTAGCGAAAGATTTCACCCTAATTTTTTCTCCAAGGGTCAAATTATGCCATACTGAATTCCAGGGACTCAAATATGATTTGATGTTTTCATATTTTTGAACTGAGCAATTGAAAAAAAGGGTCTCAGAACTGTACTTTAAGCAGTTTTGAGAAAATTGGTATAAAATATAAAAATTGCAGTAAAAAAAAAAAACTCACTTTTTTAGGTTAGGCATAAATTTACTTTTTAAATTGTCAATAATCAAATAAAAGTTTTTTACCAAATTTGTAGAAACTTTAATTTTGAAAAAAAAAAGTTATCTAAATAAATTCAATAGAAAACTAGTAAAAGTTGAATAATGTCGACTTTTATTAACAAAAAAACATTAATTTTTAACAGATTGAAAAAACATTTTCGTTATGTAGAAAGTAACTGGAGGAATACAAGAATATTCACTGTAGCTTATGTTAAAATGGTGCTTACATGTAGTATTTCATATGGTGTATAAATCATTTTCAAAAATTCCACCATTGTGATCAAAGCACTTTTCAATCGTTTTACTAGATTTTATGTTGTCAGTCTAACGGTATCTTTGCATTCCTTGAATGTAGTTGCAGCATCAAGAATCCGATCAATCAATTCATCGTGTGTCTACTTTTTGCTTGTAAACTTCATTTTTCATCCATCCCCACAAACAATAATCTAACATAGTGAGGTCTGGGGATCTAGGTGGCCAATTAAGCGGCTCTTCACGTCTCTGGAATTTCAGTATGACATAATTTGACCCTTGGAGAAGAAGTCAGGCCGAAATCTTTCGCTAGCTGTAACTTGAAAATAAAGCATTTCCAGACCTATGTTTATATCAAGTTTTTGTCTTATTTTAACTCAAGAATCGGTTGTCAAAGTATTTCCCTTTCCTCCTGAATCAACCTGTATATTTAATGTTTAATCAGCTATAAAAATACTTTTCTTTAAACAATTATTTTTGTTATTGGCTATATTGATTATGTAGACTTGAACTCTGTGCAACAGACATCATTATAAAAGCTTCTTTTTTTTCTTGGGCCCTGTAAGAAGATTTAGTTTCCCATTTCAATCATTTGTAAACTATATATATATAGATAGATAGATAGTTGATATATTTTATCTTGTTTGTTTATATGTACAGGACTGTTGGAGGTTGCTGGATAGATTAAGCCCGCATCTTTTTGATTTGACACAATTTTCAGCTGAAAATGCAGCCAATTGTATTTCAGAAGTTCTCAAAGAAAAACAAAATGACTTTAAAGCACATCCACACAGATATCCATCTTCTGATACAGTTAGTTTTGTCATCATTTCATCTTTTAAAAACATTTATTGTAATAGTTCATTGTATTTATATATAAGACATTATTTTGAATGTTGGAAAACTGTTATTTAATTGTAGATTTAAACTATTTATACAATGATCTGATGTTTTCATAAAGCAAAGATCTTCTTTTAATTCTATATGTAAACAGTTGCTAACTTTTTTGAGACAACAACGTTAAATTAAGCCTACAACATCTAATTCAATTATTTTTCCATTAATTGTCTATTGTAGTATTTACATTGGGTAAAGGCGTGACCAATTTGACCTGCTAATCACTTCCCTCCAACTAAAAGTACATTTTTGATAGTTTATACAATATGCGCCATAATAAACAATACTGAAATTGTAAGATTTTATTTACATAGTTTTACCAACATATACAAGTAAAGGAAGCAAAATCGGTTAGACTTGGGTAATAACATGTTCAATATAACCTCCATTCATTTTTAGGCAACACTCGTACTATTTTTGAAGGTTTTTCATCATTTTTGTGAAGTGGGGTTGTTTCATCATGCTCCTTATACTCATGGTTATTTTTTCCTGGATTTGGACGATGGTAGCTAGTTGGTCTTCAGAGAAAATCTTCTCCTTAAAAATTTCCCAGACGTAGGCGTCAAGTGGTGTGAGATCGGGGAAGTGGGCTGGGTAAGGAACGTTTGTTCTAAGGGAGATCAGGTGGTTGCCTAAAGTTTCTTGAAGGTAAACATTGTTGGTTAAGGCAGTGTGGCTGGTTGCGCCATCTTGCTGGAACCATTGTGAACGAAAAGAAAGGTTTTGGGCACAACAAAATCTCCTGAGGTCTCCTATAAAACTATCAAGAATGACCCTATATCGGTCCTGATTGACAGTAAGAGGATTTCCATTATTGTCTTCAACAAAGTATGGACCAATTATGCCTCTCCCTGACACAATGCACCAAATGGTTACACGCTTACTATGCTGTGGCCTCTCTACAACACTGTCAGGACGTTCAAACCCAAGAAAAAATGTTGTCTGCTTGTTTATGAAACCATTAAGATGCACATGACATTCATCTGAAAACCATACATCACTTAGAAACTCGTGGTATCCATAGCACATTTCTAACATTGAAGTGCAGTACTAAACTCAGACTGTTTTGTTTATACAGTTCAAAGGTTGCCCATTTTCCATCTTGTAGGGAAAACCAACATTGTTTTAAAACATTCTTCTCAACGACGTATTGTTTGTATTCAGTTCCAAAGATGTTCGGTTTAGGCTTCTTTTTGGTGACTGTAACACTTGTGCTGCAACACTCTTCTGTAGTTTTTCATTTGTACAGACAATAGTTGGGCGACCTGAATAGCCCTTTCATTGTGTCAAAACACTACCTGTTCTTTGAAATTTTTGAACAACTCTGCAATACTAGGCGGGATTTTGTAAAAATGTTCCTGAAAATGTAATGCAAAGTGTGACAAACTTGGCCCACCCGCACGTCCAATTCCGTATGAGTGAAAACAATGCTATATGATAAAAGCTTTCTCTGCAGTAGTTAGCACCATGTCAGCAAATACTAACCTCAAATAACAAAGAAATAATAACCACGAAGACGTGGCAACAATCAAAAGTTGACGTAGCTGATCGAGAAGGCAGCTACAGCTGATTCAGTTTTACTACTGTTTATTTTGGACCATACCGTACTTTCACCTCCTGAATTATTCAACTGTTTTTTTCACTGATTTTCCATTTTGGCATTTCTTGCCATCTGATTTTACTATGGAAAACATCATTTTCTTCATCTGGTTCTTCTGATTAAAGTTGTACAGTTATTTTATAAAAGTATGCTCACTACGGTTTTTCTTTGTATTTTCTCAGTATTTTTGTCAAAATTTTCCCCTTATGTAACATATGATTATCCTACAGTGCTGTAAATCATTACTTATTAAAATATTTTTGATTAACTCTAATTTGGATGAATATGTACTTTATATGATTTTTGACTTTATATTTAAATATTTCCTTAATTATAAATTTGAATTTCATGAAATGTATCTCTACCCCCCCCCCTTTCTCATCATTAACTTTTACCATTACTAAAATTTCCAACACTTATATCGTGTTTATTTACAAAGAACTGTTCAAGAAATGACTTTTCATGCTCATTAACACCTTTAATTAATTACCATTTCAAAAATTGTTTTATACACAAATTGGTATATCCCTTAATATCTTCCTCTTTAGATTTTCCTCTGTGTCTATTTTTGGCTATAACTTTACATTAATAATGACTTAAAAATTATTTTTATATATTCTTTGTACTAGCTGACCCGTGCGAAGCATTCACACTTCTAACCTATTTAAATCCCACTTAATTAAAGTACACACCGAATATTTAGTATCGTATAGTGCGTATTTAGTGCGTCATGGGCATAGGTGAGGGTTGAAGTAAAGAATAGATGTGTTTAAATTGTAGATTATTTATTTTTTGAAACATTAGTTTAAGGTATTTACATAGTAATTACATGTTTACAGGACCTCTTTGAACACTATGTTTGAAGTTATGATATGGTCATCTGTGATTGTTTGTTGGTGAGTTTGTTTTACACAGACATAGATGTCACTGAAAGAGCGCACCCTGGAAAACGCCACATACAACTGACCGTGTGAAAAAACAGGGTCAGGCAAGTACAATCCTGCCTTTGTAATCGTCTGTCCCTGTGCCTTATTAATAGTCATGGCAAAGGCGACTTTTATAGGAAATTGCTTCCTACTCAGTTTGAAAGGCACGGCAGGATCAGAAGGGGTGAGGTTAATGTGTGGTATGACGACAGTTTGACTGGAGTCAATCAATTTCGCTGTGATAGTGTAGTTGCCCAAGTGAGTTACAACCAATCTGGCGCCATTAATTAAGCCCTGCTTAGCGTTTAGGTTTCTTATCAACATGATAATAGCATGTTTTTTTAGTATGAGTTTATGAGGTGGCATACCTGAAGGGCTTAATGAGTTCAAAAATTCTAATGGATACAACTAAGCGTTTTCAGTCTCTTCGCAGACCACCGTATCAGAACTGAGATAAACCGTTTCCTGTCCAGGTAACAATTTCGAAATAACGTAATCATTAATTGTGGTACAATCGTCATTTTTTGGACATAATATGTCTGTTGAATAAAATTGGTTAACATTGAGTTCATTGATTTCTGTGACGTTGAAAACTTTGGAAATGATTGTAGTCACAGTGGCAATGTTTTGGAATTGCGATGGCTTGGTTGGGGTATTCTGGCAAAATATCTAAATCACCATTCCCTAATTTAAGCAACCATTCTGTGAAAACGGGGTCGTCATTTGCTCTCATGTTTTTTGTTAATTTGCGAGTTTGAACATGAGCCCACAAAGGAGACCGTTTAACTGAAAGTTTGACAATGGCTGTTCTAGCGCTGTATCTAATAACTGGCAAAACTTGTCGGAAATCACCTCCAAATACAATAATTTTGCCTCTATAAGTTAGGTTGTTATTCATGATATCATGTAAAAGTCTGTCAACTATGGCGAGTGCCTCTTTTGGAACCATGAATACTTCGTCACAGATGATGAGGTCTGCTTCACGTAGACGTCGCGATGAAAAGCTTTGCAGTTATTACCGTGCTGTGTGAAAATTGCTTGTAGTTCCTGCAGCGTGAGGTTGTACGCCTGTTCGGGCGTGTGTTGTCTAAGGAAATCTTCGCTAAGTGCATCTTTGAAAGTGTCTCACAGCTACGGTATGTTAGCAGGAGAGCAGAATATGCACATGATTGCAAAAAGCCATCTCAATTGTGTAGGCATTTTCAGCAGACAATCTTTCCATTCAGAGTCGTTAATCGCCAAGTGAAGTTTTTTTGCAACTTGCTGAAAGGAATGGCATAGGGTTCCATCTACCGTCCGAATGTCCTCAAAGGACTATGGGCCTCTGACGTGGAGAAGCAGCACTTGTAGGTAATATTTTTTGATATCGGCGAGATTGATGGTGAATATTCATCCAATGCATTTGGTGTTCTTCTTGCGGATGTTCCATTTATCGTTGGACCACACGAAATGTTCGGGAATCTCATTGTAAAGGTATGCGCGTACAGCAATATTGTTTTGGCACAATTTGAAAAATGCCATGAGTATGGAGGTCCTCTCAAAGTTGGCGTGAGCTTCGTTTTTAGCTTGAAAGTAAAGTAACTGTTCCTCCGGTAAATGAACAGGGAGCCGCTCGATCGTGTGAGATCGGTGGAAAAGTTTACGTTCAAGTATGCGCCACATCTCCTCGGGGGGGCTTACATTATTTCTCAAGGGGGGCTCGGGGGCAGCTCAAGAAATTATCAATGTCGTCAAAGTTGATGCACTGTTGCCCTTCAGCATTGGAGGTCACACGTACGCAGTCATAATCCTTATATACATATTTATAAATATATTTGACAGATTTGATTGAAGCGCAATGTTCCACATTGATATGAGCACCGTATTTCCTACTAAGGAATCTGTTGTAGGGTACAATCCATCGGTTGTCAATACTAAATGATTGTACAGTAATTGTAACGCCGTTATTGCTTCTCCTATAAAGGGGGTAGCCATTGACGTTTAAATTTGTTTCACTTTGAAAAACCTTTGGTACAGGTTCCCTCTTGAATGCAAGGACTGATTTGGTTGATAGCACCGTAAGGTCCGTGTATCATGCTTTCTTGAATGACTTTGAAAAGTTCGGGGTTGGTCTCTTTATCGGGAATTTCCGCACAGATCAAAGAGTCTACACCCTCAGCTGAGCGCAATTTATCCGCATCAGTCAAAATAAGCAACATGTGACAATCAGGGAGACCCTGTTTTTGAAATTCAACAACCACGACATTAGCAATGACTACGCCCAACACATGTTTTTTCAAGATATCATCAAAGATTGCTTGTAATTTTAGCTGGAAAACCCTTGCTACTAAGTCAGGTCTATGTTCAACTCTTTCGTATGATTTCAGTTGAGAGGTGATTTCAGGTCACTTGGGATTACAAGTAACAGTTACAAAGACATCTGGTTTGCCAAAGCGGGAAACCATGGTCATCGAGTCTTGATAATTTTGCAGCTTATTGCGTGGACTGCCAATATAAGTAGATGGAAGAACTACAGGAATTCCAGCAATCGCATCTCTTTGTTGAGCATCAGCATGAAGGTAGTCCATTAAACCTTTATATGTATCAGCTCGCAAGTCTTTTTGATGAGATCTAATAAATGCAAACCGAGAACCTTCCACTTTGACATAACTGTCTACAATATATTGCTGAAATAATTTTCCTGAAGCATGCAATATACTGAAACCATCTCTCACTGCCAAACAATAACAATAGTACTGTAACTGGGTTGTGGCTGTCCGCGAGGCAGTAACATGGACTACTACACGTTGTATACCTGTGGTCCAACCTGAATCCCCAAGCTGGAAAAGCAACGGGTAGCATAACGGATCACAGTGAGGATTTAAGAATGAGATCTTTGTAAGTGCACCGGTTGTTTTGGAGTACATGACAAAATCAACTTTACCTGGAGGCGTTCCATCATTAGTGACAAAAACAGCATCAACCTCACTAACTGCAGGTGCATTGCATCTTTCAGGATGGAAGGCATTGGTCGTAGTAAACTGTAGTTTTAATTCTGGTGGAGAGGGCTCTACGTCTTTGACATATTTGAACAACTGAGCATACAGATTGTGTCTATCAAGCATTGCTTGCAGGGGAGACATTAATTCTCTGCGACAGTTTCTATTCGCTTCATTGTCACTACAATGTTGTAAGGCAGTGTCAAAAGGCCAGTATGAAAAGGCCAGCGTAAGAAGGTGCATACTCCTGGAGGAGGCTGTAAACTTCCTACTGTATGATACATCTGGCCATGTACTTTAAAGCAAAAATGCCCTCTGCCAGGAATGTTAACAGAGCTACCTTGAACCGAAGCAAAGACTAGAGCATTGTTAAATTGTCTAATATTTTCAAGGTAGTTTCTTGTATCAGCATTATTTTGCTCTATGAGTGTTTTTAACTCATCACAAACTTGAATAGGTGGTAACACCTTACCTTTGTGACAGCACATTGTTGCTGTATCCACATCAATCTCACCTGCAAACAATTTTGCTGAACAATGCGCACATACTTTGTCCATGTCACCAACGGAGTGAGTTTGCACTTCATCATCTTTTGGGAATAGCCGAGCAGAACAATATGTTTTTGGCAGCTTATGTATCTGTCGCCTTGATGTGATGTTTAGATGTAACTGTTGTAAGTAAGCCGTTGACACATAGTTGTTGTGCAGGAGCTGTTGTTGTTGGTGAGCATGCAGTCTGTTTTGCTTGCGATTCTGTTGAGCCAGTCTATCCCTTTCAAGTCTTTGTTGACGTTGTTGTTCACTCTTTGCAGCATATCTCCTTGTATTTTCCGAGACACGGTTGAGGGTCTGCGTTTTTCCTCTACATGGTGGTCTGCCTCTGGGCCGTCCCCTTGCACTTGACATAATGTGAAGCTGGGACACAAAAGGAAATGTAAATCAATTATTTTGGCCAGGTCAGAGGCACTAAATCACTTGTTAAAGTTGTATTAGGAAGTTACCTTGAAGCCAGATTGCATGCAAATGTGAATATTAGTTCATATCATAGCAGTGAGGAGTAGAGAGGAGCCATGAGTAACCTGTAATATAGAAAAGAAATGAGGTTAGAAGACGGAATACTTAAATACACATATCGGTTTCATTTCGATATATATCGATAGTCTCGATAGAGGGTCGACAGGTTGAGGGCGGGAATTCAAAAAATGTAAAAAAAAAAGTTTTTTTCAATTGCAATTTTTCGAGACACAGTGAGGGTCTGTGTTCTTCCTCTACGTGGTGGTCTGCCTTCGAAAAACAATTGAAATGTGAGTGATTTGTATTTTTTTCCGGTGTAGCTGTTAAGGAAAGCTTTAAAATGATTTTATAAAGTATAATGTGTTGCCTTGGACTGTTTAATATAATATAATATAGTTAATTATCTTAGAGGTAATTAACTATATTTAAAATGATGCCTCATTCATGAAATTTGATGAAGTATTAAGGAAGTTATGGCGTACTGACAAAAAAAAAAGGCCTTGAGAAATAATATATATATGATGATTATTCATTTATAGAAAAGATAAATTGAAATATTCTAACTTTATAATTCTTTTGTTCTTTTCTAACGTGTAAACTTCTGTATTAAACTGTCATAGCTTTACTGGAGAAATAGAATCTTGGCCCCAGCCTCTACATTTTATCACATCTCATTATAATCTTGTGAGAAGCTGTCTTTCTGACTTATAATCATTTGTAACATATTTTAAATATAATTCCTATTGTTACGTACTGGGTGGGCACTGATCCAATCATTTGATCTTGCAAGTGGAAAACTTCTGCTTAAATTTACTCTTTAATGACAATGAAGTGTGCCTCCATTCGCCATTCCATGGTCTGTCATTTCCATTCAAGATTTGGGTTAGCCCAGTGACTATACAACTCAATAAATCATTGTATTGCTCAATATATTATGTCAGAAGACCAATGCACTGCCCTGCCATTTCATTTTATGTTTTACAGAAACATCTACAGCTCCCAGTCTGTGCACAATTTCTGATAAAAATTTCTCAACCACAGTTTCATAAAGAAGTATGGTTGAAATATGTGGGAAATGCTGGAAAAATTATGTTAAGGTGAATCTCTACATTTCTAATATGGTGAATATTTTCTCTCTAATATTCAATTGTACATACCAAATCTTTATTCAGCAAATGTCACCTTTTTTTATCATCATTCACATTTTTTCATCCTTTATTAAAATGGTACACCATTAGATTATATTTTCAATAAACTTCGCAAATTTGATGGTGTATTTCAGTTGGATTAATAGACTTCACATTCAAGAAACAGATCATATATCGCATTTCACATGTGGCGGGTATTGTGATTTTCTTAAACATACACTTCAATGTGTACACAGTCCTCATGTCTGAAAATTACATCCATACATTGCGAACAAATTAAGTAACTCAGTATGAATGAGTGTCAACATGGCTTAGATTGAAAAATGTAACTTAATTCCTCGATATCCCTTATACATTACTTTATTAACCAATATATAATTTAAAACTCCCTACAAAATATTTTAAGCAGATATAATTTCATTTAACATATTTGAAATCATCAGAAATGTGCTCAGTTTTATCCAAAGAAACAGTCTATGGAAACTACAATAATCTACACAGTCGATATGCAAGAATTAATCTATAAAATGCTCATATCCTACAACTTCTTTACACTCAGCAAAATGACTTGATCATGATCAGACGAATTTTATAACTTTTTTTGTACAATCTGAAACAATATTTTATATAACTGTGTTCATTGACTAGCACAGTTTAAACATCTGATAATAATCACAACTGTATACAGTTTTGGCCAATCAGAAATGTGCATGCAATACTAGTGACAGTGGTTACAGATATAGGGTACTTGTTAGTCTCAGTTTCAAAGTTTACACCTTGAAGCACATCATTCGTCAACATCTTACTGTATCCTTTTTTCATTTTTTGTAATTTGGGTTTTTATTACAAGAATGTAGATTGGTTTGGGTTAAAAACAATAATTTTCAGAAAATTTTATACAAAATTGTAGATTTTTGTTGTTTTTAAAACGTATTTACACATTTTGAATAACTTTTAGAATAGCTTTTTTAAATATCCTTAACTTTTGCTATAAAATTTATGGTAATGTAATATTACAATTTTAAACCTCACATTGTTTTACATACTATAAATCCAAACTGAAATTTCTTCAAAATATTATTCTATATTTTTCCTTTTAATTTTTTTTATTTACATTTAAGACTTAAATACCAATTTTTATAGAGAGGAAATGGTTTCATAATTTTTGACCAACCACATTTTGATTCAAATTACAGTTTTTCTTGTGGAAAACACTATATCACTTAGATTATTACATAAGTATTTTCAATAAACCTATCAGGCCAGTTCCTGGCTACACTGTTTTTAGGTTTTAAGCATAATCAAAATGATAAAAGTCCAAGTTAAATTTGTATAATTTATTTATTTAAATGACATTATTTGTCAACATGTCAACATTTGTTTTATAGAATTATTAATATTTCACAAATGATTTGAACCTAACAAATATCGGTCTAATGTGTTTGCAGCTAATATTCCTGCAACTGATTGCCTTGTTGTTTCCTACATCTGATGCCAGACACCAAATTACAACTCCTGCGATGGTCTTCTTGTGTCAGTTATTATTTCAGTGTAAAGTTACGACAGCCCGAGAGATTGCTAGTGGACTTTTAGTTACAACAATTATATCTCAAGTAAGTTCATTTAATAAAATTGCATACATATTAGAAGTTTCTACAGATGCCATGGTTCCACAATTCATTTAATATAGAAGAGTCTCTTCTTTGTATTAGTCTCTTGTGGTATTCCAGTAGGTTAACCCTCGAACGGGTAAGCGACCACTTTTTGCCTTAAAAGTGGTCGCGACATTAGTCTTGGCTGACTTCAACTATAAAACACGTATTTTGCAATTCATCATTACGCCCACTTAAAATTGTCCTATCGCAATAAATAAAATACCGTTGGAAAGCTAATGTTCCGTAAATGCATAATCATGCAAAAAAATACCACAAAAACGTTACAAATAATATTCCAAAAATTGGTGAAGTTCGCATATTTTTGATGCGTAAAATCGTAAATTTCAACTCTGCGCCTTTTCGTAAATGCGACGCCATTTTCCCCGATATGATTACAAATCTATATTTCTGTCAAACGGGTTGACCAAAACACTGTTCTATAGATCACATCTTTCTCTTTCAAACCGTAGATTACAAATTTTTCTGCGTCTCACAGATCCAGAGATATTTCTACTAGACCATAGAAGAAACTTGATGGCACGAAATTCAATTGGCATTCGGTGCAGTTAACGAAATCGCATAATCGATTTTTCATTTCCATTTTTATGTTTCAATTTTTATAGTATGTTGTAGATGACATTTCATTCTTCAAGTTGGTACCACTTGACATACCGTACAGTTATTTTCAGTTACTCTTTTTCAAAACTAAATATTGGCTATTTTCCGAGATGCCGTAAAATAAAATACACGCAAAAGGGCGTGGCATTTGTGTAATATTTTTATTATTTCTGTTATTTCTAAGGTTTGTGTATACAAATTATGTGTACAAGTTACAATATATGTGTTTTTATTTCTAAAGTTTATGTTTTTAGTGAATTTCTAGTTTGTGAAAGGTTTATATTTGGGATAACCTAGAAGAATATTGTAAGTGTAGCCTATATGCAAATTCTCTTATATTTAATGTTTTATTTGATTATACAAGTGAATATGTGTGTTATTCTTTGTAAAGTATTTTGTTTTATTGAAATCTAATGATTTTGTCTTAGGCCTAGCTTTAGAAAGTTACTAATTACGCCTAAATTGTCGAGGTGTCAAAACCTAACCTCAACCGTCAGAGTATCACTTTTTAGGGTAAATCATTATTTTTATTTTGAAAATGTAACAAATTATTATTTTTTCCCCCTAAATATATTCACAAATATATTACAAATCTCTAGTAATCGTTGTAAAATTTCCGAAAAATCTATTAGTATGTTATTGATTACCATTTCTGTGAAATTTCTGCTTCGTTACTCTTCGATTTTTTGGTATTTGACCAAAAAACTCCAAATGTTTTACATCTAACATTTTTTTTCACTACACAGCTAAATTCTATGCACCTTTCTGAATATAATGACATATAGAAGTTGTGTAAAAGAAATATACTATTATTAGTGAATTTTTGAAAATAAAATGATGAAATAACATTTTTCGTAAAATATTTTTTTTAATTTTGAAAATTTAACAAAATTTTTTATTTTTTTTTCTAAATATATTTAAAAATATTACACAAAACTTTTGTATATCTTAGAAAAAGGTGGTAAGCTTTTGATTTTGGATGATACAGGTTTATCCTGAAAAATGATAACTTCGTTTTTGAAATGTAACATAAGTACTTACTCCAAAACCGTTCCAAAAATTTTTTTTTTTTATTACATAGATGAATTCTATGCATCTTTCTGAGAAAAATGATGTCTTATAAGTTAGGTTTTGTATAAAAATAATATATTTTATTAATATTTAAACAAACGAAGAATTTTTAAGACAAATTAACATACACCAGTTGGAGGGTTAAGTTTATGCAAAATGACACAAAATTTTGTACTCTATAGATAAAAGAAAGTTCTTAACCAAAATCTTATTTTTTAAAATATTATAATTAAAACCACCATAAAAATTCTTTTGTACAATATCATTGAATGTCCATTCTACAATAAAATCAATATGTAGATTGGAAAAGTGAGATCAATAGCTTCTTTCACTAATACCGAATTAAGTTCTACTTTTAGTTAGTATGAGATACGGTCCCTAAGCAATTGTAGTAGTAGTATCAGTATGAATTAGGCCAATCAAGTACCTTGGGAAAACGTTGATCAATAGAATAAAATGTGTATGTCCCAGCACCGACTTTTGAAGTATTCCTCCCTCATTTAATGTTCTTTAGTTCTATTTTATGTGGTAGGTAAATTATTTTATGTAATTGGTACTGATACTTGTACATATTGAAAAATAAATTAGTTGTTCCATCCAGTCATGTAGCATCAACTTGCTTACATTAGAAATAACAGTAAATCATATTTCATAGTAAATAGTCTTGGCTCTGTATCTGTAATTCAAAAAATACTTTAACATAAAAATTCCTTGAATATTATTATAAACCACTACATTTAATTTGGTCCATGTAAGTTTTCAGTCCATAACATTTTTAATTTGTATTTTAATATAAATTTATTTTGTGTAGTATGTCTCCCTATCGAAAAGATTTTGTGGAGAAGCAGTGAATTTTCTCAGAGGATGTTTAAGCATGGCGTTATCTGCAGATGTGAAAATGGAAACTATTCCTCCATTCAAACCTAACCATCGATTGTTAGTCTTAGACCAGTCACAAAGTGACGTGTGAGTATGGCATCAGTTTTACTTATACTAAACATTAATATTGCACTAGTGCTGGCTGGCACTTGCCGATGAGTTAAACACTTGTACAAAACAATATAAAATATTTAATTCAAATAGTTTAGCCATGTTCTTTAAAAGTAGTGATATCATTTTAATTATTCAAATACAAAACAAATTGTCAATATCTAGATGATTTTAAAATATAATTTTATATCAGAACACACCATTTAAAACGGATTAACACTATATCACCTGTTTATGTAAGGGGGGAATTGTTTACAAATGACTAAAAAAAATCAAGGAGTTAGGATCCATAGCTAGAAACATGTGCTGCTGATGAGAACATACCCAACAGGGTTTCAGTTGCAATATGTTTACCATTAATAGGAAGGAAGGACAGAGATTTTTTGGTAAGCATATATGAGATAACAGAATTGGAGTGGAGGTTGAATCTTCAAACGACCTTGAAATGTCTGCCACTAAGGATTGTCACATCTGAAGACACAAAGGGTTTGTTTTTTTCTAAGGAAAATGTTTTGTTGTGAATTGACAATATTTCCAGGATATTATGTCTTATTGTGTGTGTATGTGTGTGTGTGTATGTTGTATGGTTTGAACAAGAAAACTTTTTTTTTTCAAATACTGGTATTTGTTTTTATAATTGACTACAATATCTGGACAAACTTTTTTGTCAACAATTTTAAGACGAGTGAAGTATAATTAATTTAAACTATGTTTCTACTTTTAATTGGTACATTCATTACTTTCCTCTCTTTCTCCTATCGCTAAATGGAATTCTTTAAAATTTGAAATTCCCTTGCACACCATCCTGTGTTCGAATGTTAATTTTTATAATTAAGCTATACATTAATAATGTTTCATCTTATAAGTTCTGAGTTCATATGTTTCAGAGAAGACAGTGGGAATGACTTGCGAATGAGATGTTCCGACTTGACACCAGACAGTGTTTGTAATGATAACTTTCGTCTTCGCTCTATAAATACTTCAGTACAACTACTAACACAGTTTGCAAAATATTACGAACCTTTGTCAACATCAGCAGTCATATTCAAACCTTGCCTGAAGATTCTTCAACAAATGCCGGTAACCAATTTGTTGGTTTTAAAAATTTATTTTGTCCATTCTTGTTTTAAAGTTATTGGTGCATGTTGCTATTATGGTATAGATAATTCGTACATTTGCCATTGTTTGTGTATATAAAAATTAACACGCAATGTTTAGAGGGAACATGAATAGAACCAACACAGCTTGAGGATTGTGTTGGAAACATAGATTTAAGTTTTGGAGAAAAGACAGTTTATGCAGGAGAAATTTTTTTTAACACTACCTGAAACAATAAAAAATATCAATCAATTTTCTTTATTTAGAAATACGAGTAAGTTTAAATTTTATTGGATACCTAAACCTCAATACTCTATAAAAGAGTATTTTGTTTGATTACAATTTATTGTTGTTGAGTTGCTGTATTTTGGGTTAAGTTCATTATTATGACACCATTCTCTCTATATAGAAATGAATAAAGTAAATTTTCAATTCAATAACCTAGCCAGGAGTCACGATAGGGAGACCTTGATAGTATTTCCATTAAATTATTTAAAGATATGAAGTTTTAATGATGTTTTAAAAAAAATTTAATTTTGTTGATTTAAAATTGTTTTCTATATAATATATTTGTGTAAACACTTTGCCCATTTTGTTTGTCTACAATAATACATTAAATGTTTGTATCAGGTCACCTGCTACCCAGAAACAATCAAAAGGAATATACAAACTCTACAAGATCTTCTTGTTACAATGACAAAAACGAAACTGCAGTACGTTATGTTAGAAAAGAAAAAACCTAAAACTCTCAAGTTATATGAGCCTGACGTACAAAAAGTGTAAGTCATGAGTACCAATGAGTTATAGAACTAATCAATTGACAATAACTGGTCAAAACCGGAGACAAACAAGTTGATAGGTGCCATCGTGATACTTACCCAGCCCATTGTATGCTATAATACAAGCAGATCCTCTAAAAGTGTGTTTCTTGAGCCTTTTAGAAAATATTAAATTGTATTGATAGATCAAAGGGTCTTACCCAGTAGGGTAAGTTCGCTTAAAACAGTTGTTACACAAGTTTACTGAACCTACTTTCTCAGTATTGGGTAGGCCATTACGGCCCTCATAGATGTGTATATATTAAAAAGGCTTTGATTGAGTCGGTGACTCACCCTTGCCAGATCTCATAACTATATAAATATCACATTTTCCTGAGTGATCAGAGTACAAAATTTCTTTTTTTGACAATAACTATTTGCCATTGTAGAGATGTGATGTTGTTACCATTACATACAGAATTGAAATCTGTAAAATCTTATGTAGTTTAATATATTATAAATAGAATAAGAAAGAAAATATTAATAAAAACTTGTGTAATATTGCTGCCATTTACAATTTTTTTTCAATTTAAATATTAAATTTTGATAACATTTGTAGATTTATTAGGTTGAATCGATGAAGACATTGAACTTTCTAAAATAAACTTTTTTTTTCAGATTTTTTTAAATAATGTTTCTAATATATAGTTCAAAATAACTATATGTTTTGGAAATTGTAATTATTTTGTTAGATTTTATAACAGTTGTAATTTTTTCATCAAGGTTTGAATTTAAATTATTCTAATTCTTCAACCCAGGAGATTTTAGTTTAAAGCAATGCCTGTTGTACTTTTTGAAGGTTTTTAGTAAGCGATTGCAAATGTTTATTCAAATATTTATATTTCTTTTATAACTTGAGTTTTTATAAGACTCCATCACTAAAAACACTTTGAATATACTATAAAATTATTAAAAGAATTATAAACAAAACTAATAACAGAACTATCCTATAAAAAGTTTAGCAGATAAACACATACTTATCTTTCAAAAACTATAGAAGCATACCAACAATCTTTACACATAATTTAAACGAAATGATTCACTTTTATCTATCCAAAACACAACAATAATAATACTATAAAAACACTGTTTAAAGACAGAAACTTTTCTTGTTGAGCACAACACACACAGCTGATAAGTAAACAAACACTTGATTTCAGAATTTATTTCAAACTTATAAAATACAGTGGGTTCAGACAGACCGTTAGTAATGATAAAAATAGATTGTCAAAATGTTCTGTGTATTTTAGTTTCTTGATATATTCCTAAATATAGCCAGTAAAGATCATTGTCAAACTATTGCCATGCATACACTGCTTTGCAAACCATATTGAAGGATAAATACAAATTATAAATTACCATTGTACAAATCAATCTTTTATTTAAGTTCTCGAATTACTTATAATTTAAAAACTAGATAATAAATACATTGTGTCTTTATTGTCAAAAAGAAAATGTGTAAAAGTAATAATAAATAATCCATCACAATATCTAATACTGAGAATAGATACTTTGGTTAAAAGCTGAGAGAGGGTGCTTGTAGTCAGAGTTGAACTACAGTAGAGTCTCGCAAACTCGGCACTCGATAACCCGGCAGTCTGGATTACTCGGCGACCCCGACGGGAAAAAAATATATTGCTATAAACAGCGATGTTCATGAAAGTTCGGCAGATCCCAAAGTGGGCATTAACTTCGATCGCTCTTATACAGATTCCCCTCTGTCAAGTCTTTTTAACACATTTAACCGCGTCTCAAACGAAACCAACACACGCTTCCGTTTTCGTAACTCGTTCATTTTTATTTACTGTATATACTGTGCGTAGATCATAACCAGTCAAAGAAAACTGAAAAGAAATGTTATATTTTCCGTAATCTATACTAAATTGATTCGTGGAAAAAAAAGCGGCCTATCAAACGTTTTTGCAGGTGTATGTCTGCTATACCGACGGGTGCCAATGCCGCAGTGTTTTTACGCCGCCGACAATGGGATACCGCTATCGACAAAGTCGTTTGATATCGCCGCCGCTTTGGTGTTTCAATTACAATTTATTTTTTGCCCTTATTCCCGATAACCCGGCATTTCACAAACTCTGCACTCTTCCGGTTCACATTACGCTGAGTTTCCTGGACTCTACTGTAGTATTTTAATAACACATTTTTCAGTTGTTTAACATGATATTAACTATGATTTACACTTTGACCTAAGTGTATATTTGATTATATTTGTGGTTAAAAATCTGTTTTAAAAATTGAATGTTTTTAGTAATCAATTTTTTATAGTATGTGATATAATGGTTTCAGATATGATGGAAAGAGCTATCGAGATTTACCTGAAGAGAAACTACAACAACAAAAATTATTACACAAGTATAAGAGGGAAATGAAAGGAGCTCTACGAGAAGTTAGAAGAGACAAATCTTTCCTGGCAAAGATTAAATTTAGGAACCAAGCAAAGAGGTAGAAATATTTAAATAATTTCTGTTGTTATTATATTCTATAAATTCCCTAAATTAGGCTTCATGGACCCTTCTTTTGTTATTAATGTAATAATATATTTTTATTTAACTCTGCCAATATTAAATCATTCTAAGATAGATTTTTTTGGTTAGCACATTTGTTTTTCACATTTTGTTTCATACATTTTGAATTAAATAACCTTCTAGACTGTTAGAGATTGGAGGCTAAGAGAAGAGACCTCTTAACCAGAGAAGTCTGTGACACTGACATTTGACAAAAGCTGCTGAGGCTCCTTGAAGGCTCAACAGCTAGGCGGCCCTGTTAAATCAATCAGAGAGCACAATAAGTCTTGAAGTGCAGGGGCCTCGAATCCAACTCTCCCAATATAATCTAATCTAATTAATAAATTGATTGAAGTTATGGTAGAGTAATAATTATACATTAATTAGAGCTTAAAGGCACATAGCCTATTATGTTTAGATTTTTATGGATAGGAGAGACAGGCTTCTCTTGGAAAGTGGTCCTTGGTATTACCAAGTAACACACAAATAGGAAAACACAATAAAACATTAAAGTTGTGACTGAGAAAGTAAACAGTGTTTTTACAAAATATTTCAGAACTTTAGTGTTTTATTGCGTTTTTCTATTTGTGTATTACTTGGTAATACCAAGAACCACCTTCCGAAGTAAGCCTTTGTCTTTCCCAGCCATAAAAAATCCAAACATTATGCAAAATTACTAGTTTTAATAATATAATGGAAATGATATTATATTTTCCTGTTTTAAAATTTGTTTTATAAGATCCAAAATATTTTCATTACTGTTGAGACCGAAGGTTCTTGGTGGAATTCCATGTTTAAAGATAATAAAACACAATTTTTTATTTTGTAACTTCCACTTTTTATTGTGGATTATATAAAAAGTGGAAGTTACAAAATAAAAAATTGTGTTTTATTATCATCAAAAATATTGTTTACAGGCTTGTATCTCATATGACATCAACTTCCCATCATTTGTGTAATACAATATTTCCCATCTTTTATTACTGTAAGAAAATAATAATTTTTAAGATTTTCCAATTGATAACTTTGGTTTTGTTTATTTCAGTGATGAGGAACGAATGCAACGGGTAAAACAAATTTACAGCTGGGGTGCGAATCAAGAAGGAGAGTTAAGAAAATTGAAAAGGAAAAAATCATAAAAGAAATAAAATGTTTAAATTTTCAGTTGAGTATTTAGTTACTTCATATTAATATTAGAAGGAAGAAATAGACCAGCTGTTTTAAAGACAGATTTTATTGTAGGGGTGTGAATTCTTAAGGGCCACTTACATGTTTCAAATTTTGTACTGTATATATTTTATACAAATCAACATCAACTGATTTATGAAGTTCACATGGTTTGTTGTTTTACCATATGACTCATATGACCAATGTACTTTTCTTGTGTGCTTCTTCACGTTCATTCATCTTGTAACTTTCTTTCAACATGGTTGTAAAATTCATCTTTATGAATCCAATATTTTGTTCCATTTTATTTTTCTTCAACTAATCTGATTTAAAGTTATGTATTAATCTTCTCTATTACACAAATGGTTAACAACATAAGTATGTTAAACACTGACTAGCCAAGGTCAATACTACAGGTGCTTGTAAAATCCATATTTTGTGAATGTCCCCACTACAAATATATATGCACCACAATTTTTTTTTAAACTGGATCAAATCGTACATATTCTCTGGGTTAATTGAATATTTAAAATTGTTCAATAGGTGATTTGACGATACATGGTATTTTTATGAACAGGGAATGTAAAATATATAGGCCACTGCGGAAGACAGTAAAACCAATTAGGTACTTTGAGGACAATCTCTTTACTTCAGTTTGGTTCCAAATTCAAACTTTAATTATGTGAAAAGTTGGTTAGATTCAATACTTTAATAATTCTGATCAATAAATGTGTTTCAGATTATAAAATTTGGTCTGATTTTGGTTACGGTCAAAAAAATTAAGCTAGTTTAGGTTAGATTATGTTGTATTGATTTGCTTATCAAAATAACATGAACCATTAGATTCAAAAGTTTAATTTGCTTCAAATAATTTGATCCAGATCCCTCACATATACGTAGTATAGAAAAGGTTATTCAATAGGTCAAGAAATCAATTTCTATTTTGTGTGGATATTTTGTATTTAGAGGCCCCCTGAGTCCAAAAAAGTTGTTTTTGGAATAATATCTGTCTGTCGTGTGTAGAGTACTGTACAGGCCAAAAGTGTGGGCTGATTTTAATGAAATTTTGTATCTGAGAATGTTTTTCCATATCTTAAGAATTTTTAAAAATTAAAATTTGGAGGTGGTTGCCACAAAAGAAATTAGATTTTTTTCCAAAATCCATGATTTAGATAAAATTTTACTCAAGGCCTTTAAGGACCCAAATAAAACGTGCTTGTTGGCATATTTCCAAAAATCCCAGTATGTGAGTAATCGATAAAAACAAAAAATCGGCCATAAGATTGTTTACAAAAATTTATCTCATAAAATCAGCTTTATCGATTTTATTAAAATTTTAGCTAAATGTGAAAATAATTACCCACACCCTTTGAAAAATCACAGGTAAAATTGCGAGTTCAGGAATAATTAAATAAAAATGAACCTTAAGCTTGATTTTAATCATATACAATTTACACTGAGGACACATTTATAGGACAAGCAAGCAAGTTTAGGGCCTATTTAAATATATAAATATCTTTTTAAAGACAGCATCCATGGTTCATTTTCATTTCATTTTTAATGGTTGACCAAATGATGATGATGAGCATATTGTTGATAAAATATAAACATAACTTAAGGGAAATTTAGTACAACTTAGTATTTGTGTATTATACAGACTCTCCTTTTTTGTAAGTTCAAAACTCGAAACATCCTTTTACAAATTTATTATTTAGGTTCTGTCGTCTTTCTACAAACAAAAATAACATAACTGCAACTTTCATTTGTCCCAGTGCAATCCTTTCAAAATCGGTTATATATCTCATCTAGACCATACCCCTACGAGGTCAGTGCTACTACAAACAGTCTTACATGTGTTATTTTACTGACTTATTAACTTGTGTTATTTTTAAAACAAACAATTTCATAAGTCTATTTGAATATAGACATATGCCTGGCCTAACCTAATATATTTGAGTTTTTAGTGCAAAATAATGTAGGTCAGATATGTGAATAGCAAATATCACTAGAAATAAGTTTGGTCATTTTATATATAATACATTAACTTGCAGTATTATTTTAATTAGTTCTTGTTGTACAAGAAAAAGGGAGTGTCGTATAATTCACATGTAGCACTGCCTTTATTGTAATCCTTATTTTAAACTTCTGAATGTTATAGACAATTACCAAGAAATTATTTTTTATAACTTTATTGATAATTTGGTTACTCTTAGACGTACTATAAAAATTAAGATATCTTTGTATTTGTTGTTAAAAGGGAAAAGTATTTTGTCTCTTACAATTTTTTGATTTTTGAGATATTTGAGATTAACAATTTTATATGATCACTATGTTAAAAAAAATGTACAAAATTAAGTGTTGATTTTTGGTATACTGATAAAAGGATATATTATACAATATGCATACACGAAATTTGAACTCATCCATTTCAGAAGTTATAAATTATTTATAAAAAACACAAACAAAAGCGACAGACAGAAAATGAAGCATTTTAGGACACATGTTTATTGGAAGAATTTTCTTTATTTTGATTTCCTGAATTCATTCATGAAATATTCTACCTCCGTAAAGACTCGCCATGTGCCTTTATATTACAATAAAATGTGAAATTGGTGAATTACAGTAAATCAATTCTGAATATTCACTGAAAATATAAATATTTGTTTCCCACTGACACTTGTGTCTCAAGTATTGATAGTATAGCGTAGGTAAGTATTGATAGCCATGTACTTACTACAAGACTCTTGGACTTGTGTTATAGTAGGGCACGGCCTTCTTCCCCTCCATTCCTCTATACTGTTTTTTTGCTTGTTGAAACAGTATAGATAAAAAATCTACTTAGTCATTCTTAAATTGCACTCAAATCTAGTTATACTATTGTGTTCAGTCAAAATCTACTTTTAGAACAGAATGTACATATGGTAAGTTAATTCTATTTCTTTCTTCCAATATTAATAAAACCCAGTTTCTTTTCCTATATATTTAAGATGGGTTGACAGGATTTTTCTGTATATTGTATTTTTCTGTTAGTATTTGATATTGATACTAACTGATACTTGATACAATTATGATATTTTTAGTACTTGGTAATGCTCGCATAGATAATTTTACTGCTTTTTCTCCTTTTTGTTTTCGCTAAATCCTTAGTCATCCTCGCCTTAATAATAATAAGAAAATAGTATAAAATAGAGACTCCTAACCTTCAAATACTCTAATAATGTCAGGATTAGAAAAGAATAAGAGTTGACAACAAAGTACCTGAAAGGAAAGATGAAATAGAAGGATACAAACTGAAACTACACGAAGGAGATCCTCAAAATTGCCTCACTTATACTCACTGTAAATGAGCCTCTTAGGGTCCACTTAGAGAAAAGAAACATATTTATATCTGTATACATTTATATATATATATATATATATATATATATATATATATATATATATACAGTAGAAGTCCGATAATCCGGCACGTTCGGGTTCAGCTCGGTGCCGGACTACCAAAAATTCCGGTCTATCGGGTGGTGCCCCTTATTTTTAGTGTAGGCTTTGCCGTAAAACAAATGTACTTTGTTTTTTTAACTACAGTACATACATACATAAATCGTAATTATAAGAACAATTAGGATAATAATTAAACTACAAATACAGTATGCAAATACAAGTTTATTTTACATTTCATATAATGTACATGTACACGTACTGTAAAACATATTTCACTTAGATTTAAAAAAGTCTGATTGAGAGTCAGTGTTATGTGTTTTCGTTTCTCTCCTTTTGAACTCGAAGGCTTAGGTTTTGAAAAAATGGTCACTGTACAGTTAGAACAAAACTCACTTTGTTTATAAACAGTTTCAAAAGTTACGTATGTCACTACAGATGTACTGTATTACAGTAGAGAGTACTGAGACACAGTTTACTGCGATGTGAAAGGACACAAAACAACAACTCACAAAAAAAAAATGACGAAGACGCTGCACGCTACAGGGCTGCATTGCACCTGTATTTGTTGTGATAGCTGAGACTAGCTGGCCGCTAATTGTTTCCGAACAATACCCGAGCGCTTCCGGATGATCCCGAACTACCCCGAAAACTATCGAGCGTTTATATTTGCTTTAAAGACACACTTTTGGACAAAACCAAAATTTTTACAATTTTCCGGAGCGATGCCGGACTATCGGGCATTTCGGACTGTTGGATGCCGGACTAATGGACTTCTACTGTGTATATATATATATATATATATATATATATATATATATATATATTTAAATTTGTAATACAAATTTACATTTACAATTTCACAAATAAATTCTGTGTATTTGAACACTTCTGACAAAATTGATAGCTATCAGTAATTGAAAATGGTTAGAAATGTGAATACAGTGTACTCTCAATTATCCACAAGCAGTTGATCCGTGAGTCTTGCGGAAAAATTAGTAAACATTTTTTACGGTTCTCTTTACCTGTTTAGTACGGGTACCAACCAGTAAAACTACGATAACGAAGTTGTGCAGTAGAAATAAGCTTACTATTTAGAGTGGTTAGACTGTGATGTTAATAATCTGGGATTAGAGCGACTAACGGACCAAGAAATTGCAGACAAAGCAAGAGGGGCGAATGAAGAGCAAGTATAAGTGAAGAGGAAGAAGGAACAAACACGCATGCGCGATTGACATGAAGTGGCCTTGCAACACATCAATGGACTGCTCACTGCTCCAGTATTTAGAGAAACAAGACGACGATGCACATTTAGCTGAAAAAAACTGATGCTAAGAAAAGTTCAGTCAAGAATCAAGAGACAGTGTTTTTTTAAACTGTCAGGCAGTAGAACCCCTCTTAACCGGTCTAGTCGGGACTGACACCCGGGCCGGTTGCCCGTTTGGCCGGTTAATCAGAGGTTCCTCTGAAAAATCGGGTTTCGTTGAAAGAAAGCTTATTTAATCAGGTAGCGCTAAGAATTATGCAAATAAGATGTTATTGCAACTCATTTTATTGTACATAAATGTATCTTATATATTATGTTATGTATATTATACATCAAACATGAAAAAATTAAACACTACAAAGCTCGTTTACAGATTCCCCTCTGTCAAGTCTTTTGACACATTTAACCGCGTCTCAAACGAAACCAACACACGCTTCCGTTGTTTTCCCAACACAGGCTTCCGTTGTTTTTTTTATTTACTGTAATATACCCGTCAAAGACAAGAAGAAAACTGAAAAAAAATGTTATATTTTTCATAATGATACTAAAATGATTCGTGGGAAAAAAGCGGCCCATCAAACGTTTTTGTGGGTGTATGTCTGCTATACCGACGGGTGCCATGGCGCGGTGTTTTTACGGCGCCGACAATGGGATACCGCTATCGACAAAGTCGTTTGATATCGCCGCCGCTTTGGTGCCGAGGTGTTTTTACGTCGCCGACAATGGGATACCGCTATCGACAAAGTCGTTTGTAATCGCCGCCGCTTTAGTGCCGCTGTGTTTTTACGCCGCCGACAATGGGATACCGCTATCCACAAAGTCCTTTGATATCGCCGCTTTGGTGTTTCAATTACAATTTATTTTCGGAAACTCTCATCCAACCCGTACACTACGATATAGGCCGGTTAATCCGAGGACCGGTTAATCCGAGGCTGGTTAACAGAGGTTCTACTGTAATTAAAATTGCAGTACAGCACCAGTGTAGCTTAATGTGCTTCCTGTATTGTTCTTTTGTTTTACAAAAACTTCTCATGTATTACACTTTTTTATTTCATGTAAAATGAACATTAAAACTCTTTTAATTTATAGGTTTGTACTGTGTACTATGTGTTTTATATACGGCATATTCAAGTCTTTTTATGTCAAAACTATTTTTTTATTACAGTAGTTTCTCTTTATTTTTAGAATTCTTGCAGATTATCCACGATTTTTGTTATCCGCAATGTCTGTGCCACCCAATTTCGCGGATAATCAAGAGTACACTGTTATGAATTCTAGGTTTTCTTCTATACAGTATTTATTTTCTACGAGTTCAAATAAAATAACATATTCGGTGGTTCAGATTGTTAATATTAATTTATTCTTTATTTCCTTAGAGTTGTTACACTTACTTTAGGTCTTTAAATAATTCTATGTCAGCTTGACGTATATCCCTATCTAATATTTAATCCTATAAATTACAATGTAAAACGAAATCTGTCCTAAACAGACCTTTAAACCTTCAATCCAGAGCAATGGCAAATTATTGAATTTAATAACTCGTTGTTTTCTAAACACACGAATCTGCTCACCTTTTCAATATAACTGCCAGTGAGTCCCTTTCGTAAGTACATTCCTGGGCCACGTCTGTCTGGTGACCAGCAGCATTTCCCCGTCCCCACCGACGTCTTGGAGGCCAATCCTCTTGCTAGGTCACTAGCAGTTTATATAGAGCTTCACTATCCATGTCATGCTAATGACCTGCAAGCTAAGTAGTTGCGACACTTTTCAATTATTTCCTAATAACTACCACACGTCTTATATTGAAGATTTAACTAGTGCTAACATTTCACTATTATTTGTTAATAAAATATTTTCTAAACTTATAATAAATATTTTCAAATACTAAATCCTAACATCACTGTATCTTAAAAAACCTGATTTTAATTTTTCACTGCCTCCAATAACAAAGATTCAAAAATCACCACGGATCTTAAGATCCAATCTCTCATTTACTTCAAATTTCTAACTCAAAGTATAGTATACAGAACAGAAATTTATGGGAACCATTGAGGTGCTTACCAATCATACCTTTATAAACTTACCCTATCTGTCGTACTTACCCATTATACAATGTAATATTAGTAGATCTTATAAATAAATGCCCAAAAATTGGTCTTTTAGGCAAATCAAGAGGTCATACCCTGTATTTATTTATTCCTTCTGCTGTGAACAATTAGAGATTGTACAGCAGGTGTACAGTAATATTAAACATGATATAACAATTAACATGACCCATACATTTAGTTCAATGCATCATTATCAGTCAAATAAACTATGTCATAATACAACCAAACACTTGAAATTTAAAATACAATAAAATATAGGAAATTACAATTTATGATAATTATTAGCCTACTAGAAACAAATTTAAGCACTGGATAAAATATTATCTCTGAATTAAATGATAGCTCCAAGAAATATACAAATAATATACCCATATATGAATACAAATTAATATTATTAAAGGAAATACAACCCTGTCTGAGGAAATTCCCCATCGAGCAAAAGGCATTTGACAAGAGTTGTTGAATACTCCTCCTAAAGTATTTCTATTCTTGAATCATTTAACTTTTTAAGGTTGACTGCCAGACCGTTTTAGGCTATCATTACTCACAGGCCATAATATTTGACTCTTTAAAAATGTGAATTAGTGCATTTTTCTACATCTTTCTTTCAGATAGAACAAGTTTTTACATTTTTTTATTATATTAAGTTGTTGTTTTTTTGCCGAGTATCATATTTGATACTCATGGCCCCCAAGTCAAATGAGTATCAAAACTGATACTCAGACCGAGTATCAGTTTTTCACTATTTACATTTTATTTGCAAAGCCTGATAGGTTAGATAACATTTATTAGGCTTATAATCAAAATACAGTGATGTAAATATTTTCATTTATTTAAAAAAAATTACAAATATATAAAGTTGAACAAAAAACAAACATTTTTGTTTTTTGTTCAAACAGACACAGGTCTGGTTTATGAACACATATATATTAAAAAACTGATTGCTAAAGACAGGAAAATATAAAATAACTAATGAACAATTCTATTTCATATCAAAATACTGTTTATTTGACAATAGACTGGAGAACAAAATTAATTCCCAAAACCATTTATTTGAATAGTTGAGTATCAAAATTGATACTCATGGCTGGTTGGAGTAAACTACTGAGTATCAAAATTGATACTCATGGCAGTCAACCTGTTAATAAGCGTAACATGTTGAGAAGGCAGTTTTTTAAACTTGTCAAGTCTATGCCGCCTAAGCCGTAAGTCACTTTCATACCTGGTATTCTAACCATGTACATTATAAGTATACATAGTATAAGGGTAAGTTTGTTTAAAACAGTTGTTACACAGGTTTTATGAACCTTAAGTATATCACTGCTATCTTGACATTGGCTAGGTCTTAATGGGCCTTGTAAATGTATATATAATAACCCTCTCAACTCATTTGCTTGTCTCAGTCTCTGACTCGACTCTGCCATAACTATAAAACATCATATTTTCTTTTATGAGAAGTAATGATTTGAAACTTTGTTATTTGATGATAACTTTGCCATTTGTTATCATAGAGAAGTAGAGTTGCTACTATTACATGTAGAATTTGATTGAATTTAGTGTGTTATAAGTTGAATAACACATAATATATAAGCAAGTAACCGTTTAAAAATGCTGTCATTTTGAAATTTTTAATTCGATTTTTATGAATTTCAATAGGGCTCTATATGGGCACAGTCCACTTTAGTAAATTTAATGTTCCTATCTTAATATTTGAGACCGCTATCATACTTATGTTTTCTGAAGCCATAAATTGTGAAGATGTTGGGGTCAATTTTTTGTGTGATTATCAAACTTACCTTATACTTTGTATACTGTGTAACTAACACTGAATTCAAGAGTAATTATTTTTATTAGAACTAGAACGTAGAGTTTCTTTAAAAACTTTGGGAATAATTTGAAATAGTATAATTTCATCATCTGCATTATAAATGTTTCAATTTTCTAGATTAAACTAAACCAATTATTTATTTTTGGTGGTTAATTATTAAGTTTGTTCAATAAAGTATTTTCGAATACTACGCCACAACTAAAATTTATTATTTTATTTAAATTTTCAACTTTGAAGTCAATAAATTTATTAGTAATAAAGGTTATTTATAGTAACGCCATTCCTTTAGGAGTTCTATCATATTGAAAAGAGTGTGGCAAATACGAGGACCTAGCTGGATCTACACTTTTTTTATCTAGTATTGTGTTAGATCCCTCTCTTTCATCTTTGCTTTCGGGTCTTTCTTTACCAATTCTTGTTCTTTTCCCACAACGATGCTATTACAATTTGGAATATCCTCATGGTAGGAATGTGTCTGGGGTGGAGAGGAAAAGAGGGGCCCCCACACTTTGTTTATTGCATTTACTTTCAGCGGTACAACTCCAATAAAAAATATATATACCTCAAATGTTTCTGTGTAAACACGAACCCTACTTTTGTTTCTTTTATCGGTGTAAATAAAAATAAAACGTTTACAAAAGTCTGTCACGAAATTGTAACTTTAGGAATTAAATGTAGCGAAGCAGTAATTTGTGTACCTAGTTTTCTTGGAATGGGTTGTACCTTCAAGTGAGGCTAGGGAAGGAAGTAGAAGGGAGGACACACCCTTTACACCAGACACAATCCTAGTCTGAGATGTGTATCTACTAAACACATCTTTGAGTCATTTTAACCCTTGAATGCCCAACCATCTATTTTTGATAAGTGTAATCATATAATTTTTAATTGTCAAGTAAGACTTTATTCCTTAATTTTTATCACAATTCTATTATTTTTGCTAATAACTAAACAGTCACCTTTCATATGATATACAACAACTTGCCACAAATTAAATTTTACGAGTTAGTAGACTTATATAGAAGTAGTTGTTTTTGTGTAGCTGGTCTTTATTACTGTGTTGATTTCTTCCAAGTTTACTCCTTTTGTTTGTAACTTGTGGAAATACATTTTCTTATTCAATGTAAAATTTTTGATCTTTTGTGAATGTTAGAATTGAATTTTGATAATATGTGTTAAAACAATTTTTTTTGTCTAAGGTAAATATTGTTTGTTTTTTTTGTTTTTTTTTAAATATACAGTAATATCTTAAAGATTGAGCATCCTTTGGTAAAAAGGAGCTAAAGGCATTAGAGTTGTTATATTTTGTAATGTTATTTTCAAAAATTGTAAGTCAAAATCACCAAGATAAATAATGTAAGAGATCACCAAGAATACTTCAATACAGGAGATTTTAGAAACGCCTGCTGTACTTTTTGGAGGTGTTTTAGTAAACCCTTGCAACTGTTTATTCAAATATTTATATTTCATTTATAACATGAGCCATTATAAGACTCCACCACTAAAAATTATAAACAAAAGTAATCACAGAACTAACCTATAAAATATTAGGTGATAAACATAAGCTCACTTCAAAACCTAAAAAAAACTTACCAACAAAATGACAAAACATTCTTTATATATAATTTTAACACAACAATTCACTTTTATCTTTTGAAAACACTGTTTAAAAGACAGAAACTTTTTCGTGTTAGCACAATACCACCTGCTAAGACTGTGACAGCTAATTGCCACATAAACACTTATTTCTGAATAAAATGTGCTAGGTTCAGACAGACCATTAGTAATGATAAAAATAATCCTACATGTTCTGTGTATTTTAGTTTCTTTAAATAGTTCTAATTATCGTTATATGAGCAGTGCTCAGAAATCTCCAAATACAAGCAGGTAAAATCATGCAAGTGCTGCTCGGCAAACCATGTTGAGAGGTTAATAATGTAAGACAAATTCTAAAAGATTAATAATGTAAGACAAAATCACTAAAATTAATAATGTAAAACAATATGAAAGAAATATGATTGATGATTTTATTTGTTTCCATTCTAGTAGGAAGTTTTGAAACAGAAGTTTATACTCTTCTACAAAACATAATAATAAAATTATAGATTATACATTCAATACTGCTTTACTATATTAAGATTTAGGCGGAAAGTGTTAAAATAAATAAATAAAAGATTATTTCATTTAATATTCATATTCGAGGTATTCGAGTTACAAAAACTCAACTAATAATAACTAAGAGACAATGATAATGAGAATATTAAAAAAAAAAAAAAAAAAAAAAAAGCAATATTGATCTGACTTTACTTGAGTTTCAAGGGAATACTAAATTAGTTATCTGAAAATAATAAAACATATATAAACATACAATAAAAACAGATTTCTTGGGTTATTTCCAAATTAAGTAGGAAAGAACACATATAACTCAATAACAAACATAAATTTAAGTAAAGCTTTCCTATTTCTATTATTGTCAAATTAATATTTAAATGAAAGTTCAATTACTTGATTTTTATTACCTACAAATTATATTATATAATTGAAAAAAAATTATAATGATATTTATTATCCCTAAAAGCACAATAAAGTTCATTGATAAATGAAAACTTAATTAAAATTTTTATAAAAATCTCTATGACGGTTGTTGAGATAAACCGTTCTGACTGTTCATTTAATATGATACTGGTTATGTCTATAGATCCGAGTTATATAAAATTGAACAACAAAATACAAGTCCTATCTCGAGTTTGGTTCGTGCCAGCTTTTACCAGTGTGTGGTGATAATACGGGGATCCTTGACATATGCGGAATGACTTAAGATATGCGATGTGCGCGCATCGTAGGCAAGACCCACCACAGTTGTTCATGAGGGAGCCTAGTAAGCAGACGTGAGTTACGCATTGTTTTTTAACCTTTTGGTAATAAACCTAAATGGCTGTCTAAACCATTAATTGCGGGGTCTGATCGACCCCCGGGTGTTACGTAGTCATTAGTAGGTCATCCAACAAAATTCAGTAAGGATTATTATGACCCAAAAAATTTAACGTAATTCTCCCATCACGCTTTTCCCTAACCGTAAATTGTAACCGATAAGTTAACCAATTGTAGTAATTAATAAGTTAGTTTAATTAGTAAATTATACCTTATCATAAGCTGGCTGTGAACACAGTGATTAGTTGGGCTTGAGACTAAGCGTTAATTAACGTTCCAATATATTTAATAGTTAACTCCTAGCACGTTTAACTAAACCCTCCCCCGGAATCATAAACGGTTCAAATGTTTGGTCATATCAAATATCCAGGGCCCACCTTTGCCGCAAATGATTAGGGGGAAAACAAGAAACACATTATTGATATATTAATGTTTGAACAAAGTCTTCAAATAATCAACAAAAAATGAAAAAAAAATATATAATGTAAAGATGGATGGAATGAGGTGTACTAAACACTTCAAATATTGTACAGTTTAATTATAGAATCTTAATCTTAATGTTCAAATATGTTGATTAGATTGTATTTGGTTTATATGTGATTTGTAATGGCTATCTATTATTAGATTGATCTCACCAAATTAGTTGAGCGTTGGTTTTTTTTCTTCTTTCTAATTTCTTCCTTGATCTGTCAAGATCGGAATTACACTATTTCAAACATCTTGAGTTATAATTTACCACTTATGTTTGTAAGATTGAACTGATTTATAACGATACAAAGGCTTCAATCATGGAATGCATCTTTTCCTTCTGGAGAGTTTTTATAAACTGGTGTCACTCTCCCATTTTGGCCGCCTTCTACATCAGGTCTTCTATTGTTGTGTGTCTTCTATATGTATGTATGTATTTGGTGAGAAATGACAAGATTTTTATTTCCCTTTTGTTAAATAGTTTTTTTCTTTTTTTAAGGTTAATTAGGGTTTAGTTCCAAATAACAGATTTCGTGAGAACAGCTACGTAACTAAGAGCAATAAAGGATATAATAACTTCTCGAGGAACTTAAAATTATTATCGACTAATTTGCATATCTAAAATAGTACAAAGATCATAGAGGTTTGGGATTTAACGTAATGAAATTTGTTGTCCAATCAGCGGGCGAGTTCCTTCGTGGACGTTTACTTTGAACGTAACAGACTTGCGTCAGCCATATGTCCTAATGATTTCACGTTAGTTTTTTTATTTTTAAAGAAAATTATTTGTACATACTTGGTCTTTTCTTAACAACCTTCTACAGTAGATATAAAATATTCTGCTTGGTACAATGTTATCATTATTTATTACCCCCAAGTTTTTATTTTCTTGTAATATTTTACATTATGCTGATAGACAGTTTAGAATCTAGGATGGTGGTCAAAGACGAACACAATAACACTAAACAACATTATGCTATGCAAATATATGTGTGGTGCACACCAAGATTGAAAACTAACTGCTGGTCTCATGATTTTCCAAACCTAATCTGCAGCTTAGTAGAGATATCCATAAGAATATTTGAGGCTGTTTCGAAAAGTATATTTGAGGAGAAATTAAGTTTGTCGTTCAATATTAGGTGTTGATTGATTTTGAAGACTTTATATATGTATATATCTTATTCGTTAACAGCATTCTTGAAAGTCCCCTTTACTACATCCATGCAGAAGTTTCAGATTTATTTTAAGACCCTGAAGAGTGAATGAATTTATAAATAATATACATGGAGTAGATTATGATCGATCCAACTACAGATTTTATAAAAATATTAAATAATAGGATAAACAAATTTAACCAGGCTATGTGTAAAAACAATAGTTCATAATTTTCAATTTATTGTGAATTTAATTTAAAACCACCACCAGGCAGTTCTAGCGTCAGTGACTTAAAATAACATTCAGTAATCAATTTTAATGATGTTGGAAAAATACACATTTATTTACAGACACTGTGGTAACTTAACAGAAATCTTTAATTTTTCTAGTAACAAAACCATTTCTAGTAACGTTGCGTTTCTGAAATGAACGACCCGTATCTGGCAATTCTCTTGTATGGAGTAGATGTTTAAAGTAGTTCGAAGACAGCTTTGGAATTCTTTTTGGTTCAGGGCCTTCAAAATCAACATGCGTAATGCCAAATTTAGCTCTGAAAAGAAAATAAATTAGTTATTAGAATTATATTTTAGTTTTTTATTGTATTTTAGTAAAAGTCTACTTTTCTTTTCTTTTTTGTGATTTTAAGGAAAAACTTTCAAAAGGCACCAACCACCCTATACCTGAATGGTAGTGTGGGATTCTTACCACACTAAAATAACCCTTTCATTTCCCAAGACTACTTTTCGGCATTACTACAGGGGGTGGGCTAGTGCCTTCTAACACTTTTTTTACTTTAACATGAATCTTCCTTCATATCTTTCCTTTTGCTCTTTTTCTATCATAAAAAAACTGGCTGAGAAAACTGGCAAACCCAGCCCACATTTCCTGGTTTTCCAGCATTGATGACAATGAACTCTCAACTGTTACACTTTTCCCCTCTGTGTTCTTCTGTTACCTCTCTTATACGTCTCCATCGTGGGCAAACAAACACGGAATGAAAAACTGCCTGCCTCAGGACAATATCCACATGTGTCTATCTCACTGATGGCATCGTGTTTTTGTGACTACCAAAGCAGCTACGATCACTGAGAATTTAGGACAGATGGTAGCTACATTCCCCACATAGTAAAAGTCAACTTACAATATAATATGAAACCATACTTGTATTTCATTCACAAGAAGAATACTAGATTCCTAAATTAGAATATGAATGACATAAAACCTGGAGGCTTTTTATCACCAGGGGTTGTAACTTAGATAGATAGCATTTTATTTCCTGCCATTACACAACAAATGGTTGTGCTGTCATTGTGTTGCAAGGCAAAACAAGTTGATGACACCACCAACATAAAAAAATGGGCACCATCATGGTACTTATCTAGTCCCATTGTACAATGTAATACAAAAAAATCCTCTAAATGTAATGCCCAAAACTTAGTTTCTTGAGCCTTGTAGTAAATGTTAAACTTTATTTGTAGATCAAGGGGGTCTGCATTTCAACAATTTAACAGTTGTTAGGTTAGGTTTTTTGAACTTTTAATTGTGTATATCACTACTTTCTTAACATTGCCTAGGCCCTAACAAGCGTCATAGATTTGTGTATTTAAAAGTCTATATGTACTTACTTTTACTTAGCTTGTGTCAATATCTCAGCTCTGGCAGGCCTCGAAGCTGTACATATGTAACTGAAGTCTTTTCAGTTCAACACAAACAGCCAATAACAAAGCGTTGGTCATGAACTTCATGAAATGTCATCTTGTGTGTTTAGATTACTTTCCACAATTTTTATTTACTTGTTTTTTGTGTTTTAAAGTTATTGACAACAATAAATTTATTTGTCAACGTGACTTTTTGGAGAAGAAATCAAATACATACAAAAATTGAACAATATGAGTGATTCCTGAATAATTGATGAGGAAGAAACCTCATATCGACAACTCTGTAATCGAAATTAATCATAATAATCGAAAATTTTAGATGATTTTTTGACTGGTTTTGTAAGTCAACTATGTTTTATTTAGATGAGTACACAATTTATTCAAATTATAAAAATAACCTAAACTTTCTACTCAACGAAAAGCGCAGTTTTGCATACAATTCTAATGTATTATGATAATATAAAACCTGATTTAAAAAAATTGAAAATCCACTAGTTTAAAACTAAATCATGTTGATAACAAATTAGTTTCCAATCTTTAGAAATCTGTTATAAGTAGAACCTAACAGACAAAATGAGTATGTGACCATACTCTTACTTTATTCATGTTATCATTCGATTATGTGTTCTATTGTTTGGTTTAATGTTAGTGAGTTTTTAGTGACAAGTCTATACGTAATGAAGCCGGCTGTGTGTGGTGGAAAAATGCTGTAGTGTTTTATACAAAATTTGAATTACACAGACTCAAAAACATGTTATTTATGTAACTAATAATATTTTATTGAGCTGTACTTACGTATAACCAAGGGACCATTCAAAATCATCCATAAGATTCCATACAGTATAGCCAATGACATTGCATTTGTCAATATGAATCGCCTTTAACATTTCTGATAAATATCCCTGTAACCAATCAACAAGATTTATTTCTATTTTTATTAACTAAATTATGAAATATTTTTAATTTCATACAATAAGCAATTCTAAAACATTTTGTAGCAAGTTAGCAGATAACAAAGGCAAAATCTTGACTTGCAAGATTTTTTTTTAAATAATATTGATGTCATCAATAATTGTGACATCGTGTGTAACCTTTCTGTTCAAATGTTTATAGTAATTTTTTTTAAATACACTAAGTATTTTATAGTTTAATGGGCGCCATTGTATGAATGTTATAGTTTTGTTATTGTAGCTCATGTATCACTGAGGATGGCGACTTTGTCATTGAAACATGTTTGATTCAAAAAACATAGTTTTTGTGAGATCTTGTGTTCGAGTTTTTGTTCTACATAATATTATCTCACAAGTCAAGCTCAATATTTATTTATAGACACTTGTATTTTAAATTTTCAGGATCGTGGGATCTAAGAAAGTGTACTTTTCTAGTCACAAACAAACTACAGATCTCTTTGGAAATACCTGTTTTAATATTCTGGTATTTCTTTTTTGCCTGAAATACAAACATCTGACTAATAATAAATTTCTAAAAAGAAACATATATATAGAAATATATAAATTTTATAGTCTGAGTCCTTTTTGTGTTTATATATTTTATAACAATGGAGTCAACACGACCACTCTTGTTAAACTATGTCAAGATAATGAATTCTCCAAAATAGAACTAATCTCTTCCAATTTCAAAATACTGGCATTGGTTGAATTAATGGACCAATCCAAAACATTCTGATGAAACACATTGGCGCACTAACCCACTGCATAGACTCTGAAGATGTTTTAATTATTATGTGAAAAAACTAATCTTTCAAATTAATTAATAATTTTATAATAAAAGAATAAAGTTTATAATGTAAATTTATTATTATTTTTAATACAATATTTAAACTTTCCAATTCATACCATTCCGTTTATTTGCGATTCTATAACATTTACCAATTTCGGAAGACTTTCTGTCCGTCCATACTAGCCTTTGACTATGTTCTAAGCTAAGAGAGAGAGAGAGAGAGAGAGAGAGAGAGAGAGAGAGAGAGAGAGAGAGAGAGAGAGAGAGAGAGAGAGAGAGAGAGAGAGAGAGAGAGAGAGAGAGAGAGAGAGAGAGAGAGAGAGAGAGAGAGAGAGAGAGAGAGAGAGAGAGAGAGAGAGAGAGAGAGAGAGAGAGAGAGAGAGAGAGAGAGAGAGAGAGAGAGAGAGAGAGAGAGAGAGAGAGAGTTTTCGTGATAATTAAGATTTCAGATTTAAAGATTGCTTATTCTTTGGTAGGTTAATAAATTAAATGATTAAACTATTGATTTGGCTTATATGCATTTCTATTTAAAAATTACATAAGATATTTTAAAATCAAAAGGGTTATCATTGCAGAACCTCTACTTATTCCCCAGTTCAGATATTTTGAATTAAAGTGAATTAATAAAATAATGAATATATTACTATATTCTATTAGTATATAACTATATTATGTTAACAATAGAGGTAAGGTATTTAATGTGGAGAAAATGAGAAAGTTTGTCAGTAAAGAAAGAGAATCTACAATCGTGGCACTGTTACAAAGTTAGAAGTATGTCATGACTAAAATACAGTTGGTAAGTTCGTTATCCCACCACAGTTTTTGTGGCTGGCTATATACACATTTTTATTTAGTTAGCTCTGTCTGCTATACTTAAATCTTAATCTTCCTGATCTTCAATCTCCTTTAAACCTTGCGTACTTACCTATTCCTGATTACAATATTATATCACACTTAAATTGATTCCATCTCCTTCTGAATTTTCATATTTGGAGAAAATTCCAGCAGTGGTTTATAATGCTTTGTCATAGTGTCAAACCTTTGTCATAGAGGTCACGGAAGTCCTTGAATTTATAGTAGGGTCACGGAAATTTGTAAAAGTCCCCTATCTTAGTGGTTTAGATAGAACAGATTCAAGGAGTATTTCATTTTATGTAAAATATTGAAAGAACAGATTCAAAAATCATTTATGTAAAATATTGATGCATCAGTAAGAGTCGTTAATAGTATACAAGTTTCAATCAAAGATGTTTATCATCTTCAAGTTCTGCGCCAAACCATCATGCCCAGTGGTAGTGAAATATTAGAACTAATTCTTTTTGTAGGATATCTTCATATTTTTAACATTTTGTTGTTGTCATTCCGAATCTTGATTATAAGCTATTATTAATGAAACTTAACAGCTTCAGTATTCTGCTTTTACTATACAAAGATGGTCGTTTTGACTATTCAACCATTCTCAAGTGGAGCAGAATGTATTCCTTAACTTAAAAAACTTAACTTTGATTCCAATGCATTATTAGATACTACAATATCAAAGATGGAAGTGATAACAACAATCTCCAATAGATAGTAAGCAAGCATTGTTTCGCAGTATGTATTGTGAAAGTAGGCATAACTGCTTTTTAATATTAATTTATTATTTGTGTGTATGTGTTCTAACGGTAAACCTTTTCTTGGTTAAGTTGAACGATGTTTTCGGACTCCACTTTTTTTTGGGACGCCGATTTATTCAACGGTTTTTCGTTTGAGAATAAGTTATTTCCACCTACTGGAAGTTTTATAGGCAATCTCGTTTTGTTTGGCCTAGGTGAAATAACTATGTGTCGAATATTCAGTTTTCTGAATATCCTGACTAAAAAACAAAACTTCTACGTTATACTTCCAGTACTTTATATTTGATTCTAGCTCAGTTAGGACACAAGTGAATGATTTTACTTTTTGTAAACCTCTGAGTAGTGAGTACACTGAAACTAACCTTGTAAATTGTTTATTTGTGCTTGCAAATATTTTATGAAATTTCACTGTATCAATTCTTAATCTATAACTCATAAACTATTGGGATATTTGAATACTAGGTGTTTTTTGTAAATAATAAATTTTTTATAAAGCAAATAAAATTTTAATAATTTTTTTTTTATTTCAAACATAAAATAAAACTTTTTGGATTTTACTTTCTCCAACAAATACAAAATAATAACTTTCTTTTCAATTTAATAATAATTTCTTAAACTACAAGGCAGAACCAATTATTTACCTAACTATAATTTATTCTAATATTTTATACCCAATTTGATTTAATTAATATTTTAATAAAAGATTTAATTCGAATTTACGATTTAATGAATTTAATTTTTAATTAATAATACAAATATTTTATCTAATCTAACATCCTAAGTAACCCAGTATTTTAAAATAAATTTATTTGAATTTATTTCAGGCAAATTTAATCAGGGACTAACGTAGTTTCGTTTCTACCGACCTTTTCACAACTGTCCAGGCGTCGCGTCGTTTGATATGAAGTCCGCGAGCGTTGTTTAGCGATGGCAGGCTACAGATGCTCTGCGTGCTGGTTAAGTTGTCTCGTTGATGAAGATCCCCGTAGGGTTGTCTGGAAGAATGTTGGATGAATTTTTAAAGATGGTTGTGTTGATGTCGTGTCTGAAGTCCCGGTTCGGCTATTCTCTAGACGTTAAAGTTGCATGTCCAAGTGGTCGCCTGGTGATGTCCTGGAGTCCTATCCGGAAGCTATACGAATCACTCCATGTATCAGCTGCTATGTAGGTTATGTTACTTCTCCAGAATAATCCAAGTTAGGCCAATTTTGTAATGACTAAGTTGCCACTGACGTTCTTGTAGATTATAGTTGTGTCTATTGCTGCATTCCTAATTAATATCGCAATGACGTATGTTCACACTTGTTATACAAATTATTAGGTTAACTAAGAAAATACTTAGCTTTTTGCATACTATGGTATTTTATAAAAAACGAGATCAAGGCTCGATGTGTTCACTTACATCGCAGAAATATCAAGGCTCGATGTGTTCACTTACATCGAAGAAATATCAAGACTCTCGAGTTTCCCCGAGCAATCGTTTATATAGACTCATCTTCAGCCAGCCCCTTCTACCGTACAACTCTTATCTCTCTCCGTGCAGTTTTGGCTATTGAAAATCCTTTTCCTTTGTAACTCCTCCAGGGTTTTCCCTATTTTATTGAGAGTGACATTTTTGAATTCAGCTCGTTGTCTTCTTTACCCACGAACTCGAGTGATGTTCGTACGATTCTTGGTTCGCGTACACGACCCGCGCCCGTTTTCCCGTGGCGATTTCTCCCGGAAAAGTCTTTGTTTTTTGTTTTTCCCGGTTTTTTGTTTTCACTTCTTTATGTCCTTTTGGTTTGTGTTAACTAGCCGGATTTTCTATTTTTTTCTGCTTCTGGCTGTCTTGCTGTAGGGTTAGGGAGTTAAACGATTTTCTACAAACTTGGGCTTTCCTTTACTCCCGAAACATATTTTAAATACTGGATTATTTTTACATAACTACGTTATCAGCATACTATTTAGCGTTTTGAGTTAATAAAAATTTAAGTTTAACTTTCTATCTTGCTGTAAAGGTGCGAATTCTGTCATCTTTTCCCTTTAATAAAATTTCAAGTTTTTCTTTTTAATTATACATTTTGTTTATCATTACTAAAATTTGTTTTGGTTAGAATTTAAAAAACTTTCTTTTTTATATACTTTTTTATCATTTGAACTTAGTGAATTAACATTAACTTTTTTATTTAACGAAATTTCGCAAAAACTTATTTTACCTTTATTTTAGGCCTTCTTATGAAAAGCCTGAAAAACCTTTTCTTTTTCAATTTAGAGGAATTTTGAATTTCTTTACATACTTTAATAGTCTGTATTTTACGTAACTTTGTGACTTTATATTATCTAATCTTGCAGTAAATACACCCGCGGTTAGCGTAATGCATTTCCTGAAGATATTTGTTTTTATTTAATTTCTGGATTTTGGCTTCCCGTATTAATTTTTAAGTATTTTTTACAAGTCCTTATTCCTTTTCGAACAGGCAGGGTCCAAGAGTTTAACTTAGCCAGATAACTACTCTCCCGCGTCAACATGATTTTCGTGACCTACATGCGGCTTTAGCCCGCGGTAAGTCCGGACTATTCAAATTTATAAAATTAATTACAAATTCAAAATCCAGGACCTACAACGGGTTGTGTCCGTTGTAGTGTATATATAAAGTTTACGAGCTTACTAGCTTCACGAGTTGATGTTTTAGGACTATGTGCATACTTAGCTTCAATTCTCTCCATAGCATCCTCCGGGGTCTGTGGACGGCCCGAACTTTTCTTGGCACACAAACACCCAGTTGTCTCAAACTGCCTCGCCCAACAAGCTATGCAGTTCCGATGAGGAGGATCCTTTCTGAATTGTGTTCGAAAGTTCCGTTGTACACTAACAACAGCATGAGTTCGAGCGAACTCCAAAACACAAAATTCTTTTTCCTGCTTTGTGGTATCCGTTTGATAAACAGTTTAGCATTAGTCAATCAAGCAACCAAGACAAAAGATAACCTTATCAAAACAAACTTATATACATGTCCTCTCCGTTGTTAAACAATCAGCTGTTTTAATTCATGCAATCAGAAGTACCAACTGTTTAGTTGTGTACTATTCTTTTTAAATCACCATGTATAGATTTATAATATTTTCATATGCCTTTCCATTTAGTGCCCGTTTCCTTTTAGTAACAAATTCTTGTTGGCTATCCAATTTGTTTAGATGATGATCTTTAACTCTAGTGAGATGTTAGCAGTTAAAAGAACAAGTGGAAAATGCCCATACTCACTTGTTTTTAGTCAAGTGAGTGTGAAAATTTGATGGCTACCTGAAGAGAATCTTATATTAAGAGCATATATTTTCAATATAAGAGCAGACATTAAAAATGCATTTATTTTAACTTGCCTTAGACAACACACAAATTGTATGACAATTGTTGATTAGAAATATAATGTCTAACAATAAAATGTGTAATAATATCAATCCTGAATTATAAAACATACAGCTAACGTATACTTACAATAACTTAACAAACAATTTTAAAGTTAAAAGGAAAAAAAATGTTATTTATAATTTGTTGTATAGTGTGGCTTCAACAATATAAAATGCGTTGATTTTCAGTAAATGGTTTAACTTTTTAAATTTTGATTTGCTCCTTAAATTCCTTAAAATGTATTCATAAAACGGACTCCAATTTCAGATGGTCATTTTTTTCAAAATCAGCCAAACTGTGCTGTTGTCCAAAGAAATCATATCTCTTTCAGGAATTATGTGCATGTATATAAATATTACGAACGATAGAGCACTTCAACTTGTGTTATAATATTACTTCTAAGATGTACAAAAAAAAGTCAAAATATTAAGTTTTTTAAAACATTTCTACAAGAATCAGAACTGTACATGGACCATAATTCTTGCTGCTCGTTTCTGAAAACAAAAGACTCTTTGGGTCATCTGTTTAGTGGAGTTACAGAGAGAAATTCCATAATTTAAGATACCACAATATACTAATTTCAGATTTGGTTAAAGACAAGTACTGACCCAATGTCCTAAGTAAGAAAACCACTGAGCTCATGTTTTTGCATTAGGTACAGCGTAAAACTATGTAGTCTATTCTTCCTATCATTTTAAAAATATAATCTAAACCATTGCCAGATCTTGGACAATGCTAATTATAAAATTTGTGAGAATGGCCCAGCAACAACTCATCACAGGCAATTTCCAAGCACTGGAAGATTCTGAAATCTGTAAAGCTTATTGGTCTTTCTGGGGATGTCTTGCACAGCATCAAACTATATATTTTCATTTGTGTGCGTAATAATCATTTGTAAAAAGGATAGTCTACCAATTGAAAAAGTAGAAATGGTGGAAAGATATAATATCTCTATCTTCAGAAAAATATTGAGAAGGCTAATAACTGGGCACCGCTAAGTAACATTAGTAATAGATATATAATTTCCTGCTAGATTTGGCAACAACACCATTGAGTCCTGAAACAATCCAGTAAATTATTTTATGTTAGAATAGTCTTATGTTTCCTTACTTACCTGAAAGAAGTTAATACGTTCATAATCATCAATTCCACCAGCATCGCCGTATCCATTTTCAGTTATAAAAACAGGAGGATTTTCATAATTTTCATTAATCCATTTTAATATCCCTCGTAAACCAGTGGGTACAAACTGTCAATAAAAAATCAGTGTCATTTTGCAACTTATAAATTCAAAAAATAAGGATATTTTTTTGTATGGGGGCTAACTTTAAAAAATGTCTCCTAAGAAAATATTTAATAATAAAATAATTACACCCTCACATCCAAAAGTGTTTAATTTCTTATTTATTAAAACATACTAAAAATGTTAGACAACACAATTTAAATAAATTTACTACTAAATCCGATTCTGTTCATCTGTTTTGTGCAATGATGTAAACATAACGTTTATCTAGTCTAGAATGGGCTACTGTTTATTTGCTGTAGGGCCAAGCAATTGTAATTTTTTTTAATGTATTTTATAATAATAAAATATAGATAGTTAAATGAAAACTCGTAAATACAATTTTTTTTAATTTGTACCCTAAATATGCAAAGGTGTTAAAATTAAGTAATTAGTTTTAAAAAATGAATATTAAAACCTTCAACTATCCCAATATGACAAAATTAAGTCCCCACTTGGAAAATAATTATACCCAATCTCTGTTCATTAAATGAAAACTAATTACTGTACATGTATCATTTTTTAACTATGGACCTTTTTTATTACAGAAAACTTAATGTAAATGAAGAAAATTTCATTTAAAAATAAAAGAAGAAGTTTGTTGATCCCTTCATCACTGAAGTCTGTTTTAACCATCCACAACTGATTATTTTCCACTTCATCCCTATTCCTACAACTTCTTGGTACTGGAGTTTAACAGATATGATGTTATAAATTATCTTTATCAAGTCGTCAGTAATGACATTTGGCCATCCGGATCTTCATTAAACCTTGAATAAACCACCTACGCTATTTACACACATTTCTCTTATTCATAACTCCTCCATACATGTTTACAAATTGTTGATAAATTTCATCAGGACTAATATTTTTGTATTGAAAAATCTATTCACTTTTGCAATTGGTAATAACATGGTGTAAACAATTTAATGTAAACAACTTATAGTGATTGCCTGATCTTGAAACTATGGTCTGTGGCTTGTGCAATTACAGTGAGCCCAATACTTCACAGGTTCTTACAGAATACAAGAATACAGGTTCTTACTTAATAAGTGACATCAATGCATAAAAAATGTGACATACATTTTATTTGTGTATGGCAGACTCAAAACACCATACCAGAACAGTGTATGATTTATTTTTATTCTACAACTACATATTCATTATATGTCAATATTGGCAATTTTTGACAGACAGGTTCTGTTATGAAGAAAAGGGTATAATATTAATAGGCGGTCGGAGTCAGCCGCACGGTCCGCCTGCCCTTCCGCCTTTTTAACATGGGAGGAACTCTTAAATTATGTAATATTGGCTATGGGTGAAAATTTTAAATTAAAATAAAATGGTACAACCAAATAAATAGTATTTACCAACACGTTAATGTAGAAAAATATTGTATTTACTTTGTACCGACTTGAAAAACAGTTAAAACAAATTGTTATTTTCCCATAAGAAACACGTACTTTTAGGGTGACTTTGTCGACATTTTAAAATTAATGTACAAGCTAAATATAAATTATTATTCTATAAAAAGTACACTCATACTATTGCAATTGTCTCTATTATTTACTTTAGTAATTTTAACCGTGTTTACTATTTATACTAGGCATTTTAAAATATGTTAGCATTTGCAATGAAAAATACAGGGCGCAGTAGTTCGGCCGTTACCCTGCACATAGGGTTGGCGTCGCTCGCCAATATTCTTTACCGTTTGCACCCTCCAGTAATAGATCCAATGCTCGGTGCGTCAACTTGATATAAACCATGCATTTAATTTATATAAACCATATTCGTGTCAAGATAGATAATCGAATTGATTTTAAATAATCCCGGCTCACACGCCTGCTGAAATTGTTACAAAACCGATTTCACCCTCTTATGTCAATTGACAAGAATATAACAAAATAATCGTCTATATATTTTGAAAACTTACCATCATTATCTGTAAAAGTCGGAAAAAAATGTGAACAATCTGTTCCCGATTTACAAAATCAAAAACCTTACTACCTAAAAAGGACGTTTACTACTTGTGAAGCATCAAATTAAAGACTTTAAAAACAAATGAATTTTTGTTGTTAAGGAAATAAAAATAGCCCAAAACATTCGTTCGCTACCCTCAAATATGTAATTTTATAATAACAGGCATTATTATTATGTGTTGTTATTATTATAATATGTATTGTATTTATTACAAAGTTCGATATTTAAGATTGGACAAAGTCAACAGCATGTAATGGACAATTTTTTTGTTTTCATGACATTAAAACTTGAACAAAGAAAAATTTAGGTGGGTCTATAATATTAATTTTTTTATGTCAATGTGTCTTTTTTTGAGAATGTCTTTTCAATTAGTCCAAACTTCCATTTTTAACAATTAACCTAAATATTATTTCTTGTACTTCCCCAACAATAATTTATTATAGTTGTTAGAACTGGTATAGCAATTTTATTTTTGTGAGAAAACTATTTTATTTTAATTAACTTAAAATTAGTTAATTATTTTAGGTAATAATAGAAAGTCAGTTTTTCTTAGTGCCATCAACTAAGTTATTTTCATAGCGCGATTTATTATACTAATTGAAAATAAAGATAAGTTAAAAAATTTGTTAAGATTTCTACCATTAACAAAATTTGGTATGTGGTTGGTTTTACCAATATACCAAGAATAATCTTATAAAATTTCAAAATGGCGGTTGTTTACATTTTTCGTACGGTTAATGGTTTAAGAGATATTCAAATTAAATTATCAAATGGCCACTGAGTTGACAATTTTTGAAATGAACTTTTGGTTCTTTGTATACTAGTAAAACTTAGCATACAAAATGTGTACACAAAAATCTTAATATTTTATAAAGTTATCAATAAACACAAAATATCCGACAGACAGATAATGCATGTATTGTATGATTTCACGTTGGCTGTTTCACGTTGGAGATAAAGGCTTAATTATATGAAATTGTGTTCCATATTAAATGCTAACAGCTATATATCAAATTTGAGCACCCCTTTACTAAATAAATTTGTATATCTTATGTTTAATTTAAACAGTTAATTGTTGGCAACAGTTTTTTAATACTTCTGATCGCTGTAAATAAATTAAACTCAAAGGTAACATTTTTTGTTAATTCAGGAAAAGGAAACTAAATTTCGGTTTGGTTGGTTCATTAAAAAATGAATATTAAAACCTTATTTTCCGAATCGAATTAGTATTGTTGGAAGAGTTATGTTTACAAAAATATACCTTCATGTATGTTACACATGGATACGAGAACTAAATGAATAATTTGTAATCATAAGTGAAGGGTTGTTGAATGTGTGACACATTGTCAAGAACACTGGATATTCTATTGGTTGTATCGTTCTAAGTTCTGTTGTATATAAGACTTTTGATAAGAGTAAAGTACGAATGTTATTGTGTTCTATATAAGTTATTTTATTCATTTACATGAACAATTTTGGTGTGTCGGTTTTGAAATCCTGTATTTTGTTTCAAAAAATTACTGTTGAATACACTAATTTACTTTACAAAATAAATATACTTTATGCGCAAATCAAATAAAGCGATATTTGTACTGCTTGACAATTTACTTAATTATTTACCCTACTTATATTTTTTGTCAATAGCCTAGATTGTATCCTCATTTGTATCCACAAATAGGGACAATTGAGTATTGGAACACTCTGTATAGGTTTTAGTAGTCATTGCTATAACTCGCCGAGCACTTGGTACTGTGAAGACCGCTTGGTACTGTGTCGGCAGTGAACAATGGAGTGGATGGGGTGTGAAATGTGAAAGTTGGAGGGGGCTAAGGTTGACGTGAGTCACTGGCGGTCGGTATGACAAATTCTTAGTGCGGGTGGTGGACCACTACATTGAGGGCAACGCCAAAAGACGATTTTCAAACTGACTCCTGCCGCCTCTTAAGTTATTTGGTCTTTTTCTTTTTCTATTATTTTATTAATTAAATAATTTTATTTTTTAATAGTGTGCATTCCTAGTACACAGCCACCATTGGCTACCTATCTTGAATATTATTAGTCAGCCACACCCATCTCTAGTGCTTTAACTAAGCTGATAATAGATCTCACTATAATTTCACCCTCACCTGAAAGTAGTCGGGCCTCTTGTTTGATTCTGACATGCTCCAGTGCTTCACATTCAAATACCATGTAATGTATTCGATGGTCTCTTCGTGCATGCTTCATAGGCAGCACAATACGAATTCATGTATTCTTGCTAGAGACCTATAATTTTCATAGTTTCCTGAGCATTTCATTCATGCCCTGTAATGAATATTACCTGTCTTAGTTGAGTTTTCCCCGGGAGTCTTTTTGTTAGTTTCTGCATGATATTGCTAGCTAAATGAAGTCCAAAGACCAAAGTGAATTGTTTTTTTCCAGCTTAATGTCCTGATCTCACTCTGATATTCCATGGTTCCGAACCTATAAGAAATGCCCTTTTTTCCAAGGATGTCAACTTTCTCATTACCAGTTTAACCCTGGTGTCAGGAAATCCAATAGAGGTAAACTGTATTAGCCTATATATGACCACTCTATTGAGGTGAGTGTAACAATTCTAGACCAGCATCAACAGAAAATTCTTTTAATCCAACTACTGTCGCACTGGAGAGTTGTCAGAATAAAGATATTGCGATTCCTGCAATTCTAAACTAAATTAAACTGAATACATACTAGAAGTGCAAATGTCTCAGCTTGGCATACTCTACTAATGCTCCATGTTTTGGTATTTAGAACCACATAAAGATTTACCATTAACTTTATCGGAAATAAACCTTTATGGGGAATAAAATAAAATATTTTGTATGCTTATTTGTTTTGTATGGAAAGAAAACACCTTTACTACAGTAAAGAATTGACAATTAAAATATTACCTAAACCCTTTTTTAAAACTACATTCAATTAAAAGCTATTAACATTACTGTCATAAGCTCATAAATAACTAATAAATTTATCATACCCAAAAATATGGAACTGCGGAAGAAGCATTCCATGATGGATCAGGTTTCAAATCCACCATCATGTCACGATAGTAGTAGGTTTCGTTACTAGTGTAGTTGGTCATTACTGATGCTATGAACGATGAATAATGGTTTAAACCAAAGAAGTCAAAAGATCCTGAAAACAAATATAAATTTAATAAGAAAGCAAATAGATTGAGCCAACTACTGTATTTTACACTTTAAACTTATTAGTTGCTGTGTTGGATGTTTAGGAGGATCTGAAGCAATTGAATGTCGGGAATTAGAGAAGAGTTGCTGTAGGGAGTGAGTAGGGATGGATTTTGTAAGAAACCAGGACTCATTGTGGGATGTAGCAGTAAAGGGTAAGGTATTAGCTGCTGCGTGTCTGCCTGGCCGGCAACACCTCTGCTGATTTTATAATTCTAAAGCAAACAAAGAAAACTAGGCCCTACTTCTTTATCAATTGAAATTTATAAACAAAATATACAGTCATCATTTGTCTCTGGCAAACATTTTGGTACCATATTAAAGTTACCATGTGTGGCAGTAACAGAGTTTGCTGTTTACAAATATTGGATCATTGATAACTAATGTGACAAAAACGAAACACAAACAATTATTAGCAAATCAGAAGTTTACTATTATTCAACAAACAGTAAAAGGTAGTACTAAAAATCAGAAAAGACAAAATGAACCACATTAGTACAGAGTAAAGATTATGTTAGGGTGTTGGTACAGCTAATTTTCCCGTAGCATCAGACTGTAATATAGCCAGAATAACATTGTTAAACAATTATTACTATTTTAAATCGCCTATATTATGAGTTGGACCTCCTGCGAATGGACAGAAATGGAAAAATACATAATATGTTCGACAAATACTGCACTGTAGGTGTATGCGCATCTAAGCTTGTAATAATGTGAAAAGTCAGATTCTAATATTAACTAATTTAAAAGACGCGGTTAAACTTGAGAGATAAGAATTCAAATAATAATTGTATTTGATAAATTCATTTAAAGGAACAAAATGGATTTTCGAGACGAAAAAATAAGTAACTATGTTTAAATTAGTATAATATAAGAATTACAAGTGTTTATTTTTCTTTCATGTATTTAATAATTTGTGTGAAAAGGTAGGGGTGTGTGAACTATTGATAACAGCCAAAATGTGACCGGAAAGAACACTTTCGGAAGTGAGACTTCTCGTGGCGAGGAAGCATTCTAAGTCGAGCAGTTGAAGAGGTCAGACGTATATAGTTAGAGTCCACCGCTGTAATGGACAAGTCATGTTTTTCTTTAAAAAAGAGTCTTAGTTAAGAAGTTGGACTGTGAAGATGTAGTTTATAGTTAAAGTCGAGGATCAGAACTTTTAAAAAACTAGTACATGTTCGAAAGTGAGAGACGATATTTTAGTAAGAGAAATCTTAGAACAATTTAGTGAGTATAGCGTGTCGCAAATAAGACAATAGACTATCGCGCACGCAATATTATAATGGTCGAATAATGAACAGTTAAGGAGTGCGGAAATGAACTATCGAACTAATAAACATTTTGAAACACTGTCACATGTTCGACAGCAAATAAGAAACTCTAATTGTGCGGATGATGCGACATGGACGGACGGACATCATTTGTGCTTCGAGAAGGAAAATCCACAACAAAAAAGACGGTAAAACAGCGTAATATAACGCTGAAACAAAAAATTCATGTATTTATGTAAAATTTTATATCTAATTTTTATTTGTTCTTAAAAGATTTTGTGATTTAAAGTGTCATTTATGTTTTTTCTTGAGAAATAACAAAGTAAATCAAGTAAATTTAATGCTAAAGGACAGAATATCATAATCTGTTTTTTTTAAATTTAATAAAATACTTAGCAAGTTGCAACTTAAAAATAAATTCATGTTTGAAAAAAGTAGACCTTCTTCAAAGGTAACAATAATAATTTTTATTAAGATATATATATTGAATGTATATGTATAATTTAAATGATTTTATGTTTAATAAACCTTTATGTTAATTTCAGCTACAAGTGTTCTCATTACAATACCAGATTTCACTGTGAGTACACTCTTGAAAGAACTTGCGACCCCAGAGACAATAAATTTAATAAATCCATTTTTTTTAAATAAATAATGATCAATAGATCTGGCGCCCAATATTAATCAATTAACAATAATTAAAGTCAATTTCAATATTAAATAAATAACGTAGGAACTCTTCAAGTTCAAAAGATATTTTTTTTTATTTTTAAATAGCTTCACTATTCTGATAAAGCCTTCTTTTTGAATTACTTCAAGCTGTGTTGTCTAATCACTTTCTCCCATACAAGGACCTGTCAGTTGGTTTGCTACACTATTGCTGAAAGTTGTGTTTTTTTACAAGTTAATGTTGTGAGTCAGTGTTTCACTTTTTGTTCAACTGTTTCCCACACATGTCTATATCGAAACAATGAGTGTATAAAACATTAACTTTAGCAGAAGAAGTCACCGCTAATCATAAAGTTGAAAAGGGCGTTAAAAAATTTGCAGATAGCAAAAGATATTTGTAATGCCTCCAAATATGTTATTTACATGGAAGGGGCTCAAAATGAGCAAGAAGACTGGAAAATACTTTCATTTCATTTATTACAACCATCGACAAATTACTTTGTATGGCCAAGTCATAACATTCTCAATCATTTCAAAAGAGTTTTCCAATTAGTTATAATATTTTCATAACAGCACATTCATTACAAAACAAACTAATGAAATCAACAATAAAAAATAAATAAAATTACGAAACATTAAACATATACCTCAAATATTTATACAATCCAATAGGTAATCCTGAAGGAGCCTAGCTGGATCTATATCTTTTTTTTACTTAGTCTTAGGTTAGATCCATTGCATTCATATTTTATATGTCTATCTTGACCAACCTTTGTTCTATTCCGATCCTAGCACTATTAGAGTATTTGAGAGCTAGGAGTCTATTGTATCTTCTTTTTTTCATAAGGCAATAAAGAACAGCAGGTTTTACACCTTTAAACAAGGGGGGGAATACATTTCTTTGATGCAATAGCCAAAAGTATCAGAAATTGAATTTCTGCAGGCTACTTTGAATACTTCCGTATACTTGCATGAGAAAATGAAGAACTGTGCATACAGTGCCGCACTTGAGATATGAGGAAGGAAAAAGAACCCCGCAAATAGGTACAAACACAGATATGCAGGTCAATGAAGTTTGAATTTGTTTTTTCAGAACTACTAGATTGATATGAAGGCAGACCCAACCTGGAAGAAGATTCACGTAAGTGATATTCTGATGAAGCCATTAAAGGAAATTCGGAACATGCGATTAAAAGACCTACTACTAGCAAATTCTTGAGTTATTCTGCCCAATTTCAGAGCAGACACATATGCAATAGAACTAACAAACATCTCAAGGGTACAAATAATTATATTATATTATGGCTCTCAAGTCTCTGAGTTTGTATATTATTCAGTTGAGGCTGATCTGGGAGTAGCTGTAATCAACAGATACTAAACAACACTGTTACTCTACAGTTATACTATACATGTATAACTTTTTTCAAATATGTTTTAGAAGATGGAATGATTAAACATTTCACACTTCCTGATTGAAGCTTAACTGTAATGAGTACTATTGTATCTCATTTTCATATAGAAATTTAAAATTTACCAATAGTTTTGCCTTGAAGTGATGTAGCCATAATATTAACAAAGCCAATCTTTTAAAATTCAAATTTAGGCCTTTAATTTGGAGAGAATATTAAAATTTTGTAGTAATTGGTAAAAAATACTCTAACTCTATGCTATGTTATTTTTGAACTCTTGACATAGATCCGGGATATTGCTAGACAAAAGCCATACAGTGTTTTGAAAACTTTACCTTGATTATTTTCAATAGGTGTTTTCCAAAAGTTGAATAAAATTTTAAATATGTTACTCAATTTGGTCTGATACTTGAAATATTGTTATTGCTCATTAGAAAATGTATTTATTTCTGAAAAATATCAGCTAACTACACAAGATGCTGAAGTCAGTCACTGTGCTAAAACTTTTGTTTAAGTTAGATATTCTCAAAATACAAATAATATTTTAATTTACTTATTTAACAAAACTCTAGCATATCTCAATCACAATTTAAAAGTTTTATCATTAATATTTTTGTACAAAGAAAACAAAATAATATTGTCTGTTATTTGTGTTAAAACATTGCAGTATTTCCCAAGGTAGACTTCGCTTGTAGTGTGAAGCTTTCTTCCTGATGGTTGAATTCGACATTTTCCACGTTGTATCTAAGTTGATTGTCTCAGGTTCAAATTTACGATTCATAACTATCGCACATTTCGTCTCTACTAATAATACATAGTAGTAGAGTGTTACAGTGTTAGTTTATGTTTTAACACTCAGAGTCTCTCAGATTAGAAATACTATTTAAATAGTCCATATTTCTAACAAAGCTTAAATCACACCATGTGCTCAGCGTTCACTCTCAAAGACTAACTATTTCACAAACAAAAATTACGTCTGTCCATCTCCGACATTGTCCAGTAACTGATTCTAATATTAACTGATTTCAAACTATTAGTATTTTACATTGTTTATTATATAAAAATCACATCAGTACAAATTCCATTGTCCTTCAACTATTTCTTTCACTAATCGAAAATACGTCTGTCTACTTTCAACACTGCCCTGTAACTCCCAAGGCTGTTTTAAGACTGATCCTATGCACGCTTTCAGATTCCGGATATCACACACTTATCACGTGATTATAGCTTCAAACCCATAATCACATGGAAACAAGTATTTTCACTTTACTTACATAAGATTTGACTCAAAGACTAAACTTATCTTAAAACTAAATATTACTATCAATATAAATACATTTTTTGGGAATTTATTTTGATTTATCTCGTCATTCTTGAAACAGCCATAAAGCCTATTTTTGCTTAACATTATTAACTCTTCCTGTTTTGTTTGAACCAATAACATGCAAAATAGTCATGCAAAATTTGTTATTTGTTCAAATGTTATTTATTTTGTTAAATATTTCTCTATTTTATTGTTTATACATTCTCTGATACAACTATTTGTATAAAAGAAATAATGTGTTGTGTGTTTTGTAATGCGTTTTATGTATTGATGTAAAGGTTTAGACTTGTTGTATGCAATTGTATTGTCAACTACAACCAAATAAATGAAATGAAAAAAAAATAATAACAGCACTTATCTATTTTACCGCGACTTTCCATCTCATAATCAAAAATTCAAAAAGTGCATATCACATCCAATTAATAATTTGGCAAACGTAGTGTTGTCTGGTGCCCAAAAACAAATAAAATAAGTAACTTTTTTTTTTATAAAATAAATTAAATTCAAACCCTCATTTTTAATATTACTTCAGGCTGCATCATCAACACGGATGTAACATCATATGTTATAAAACACCCAGTTGTATTGTCAATAAATATGAACTCCTCGGTTATAACAGCATTTAAAAACCTTCATTGATTTAATCTTGATCTTGTTATAAAATGTATTTAACTTGTGTTATGCACTGTGGGCTACATAAAAGCTGTAGGATGAATGTAGATAGCGATTGACAGCACTACGTGGCATTGTTTCGTGAATCATAAAACAACTGTGAAGTATTTTTGGAATGGATGTTTCACCTTGCCCCATCCTTTCTACCCCTCCTACAAGAAGGTCAGGTGTTAGCTGCAAGTCTAGGTCAGTGACATTTGCACCACCACAGCACAATCACATCTTAGTATGTGTACGCTTGGCTATCGTTCCTTTTCGGTTTTTGTCATTTATGTACAGTAGTGTCATTTGTTTATTCTTATAAATTTCAGAATTTTTATCGCAGTTTTGAATAACATTTCCAACTTAATTATGGCGAGTTGTAGTGTAAAAAGAAAAGTTCTCCCTATTAAAGACAAAGTGCGAATAATAAAGCATGTGAGAGTGGACGTAAAATAGTAGACATGTGGCGTGAGTTTGGGCTAGTGAATTCAACTGTTTGTTCAATTTTTTAAAAAGAGGACAAAATTCTTTAAAATTTTAAGGAAAATGGAGAAAATTATTTGGAAATGTGATCGGACTGATGTGGATGCAGCATTGCTGAAATGGTTCAAACAATGGTGCAGTTCCATTATTCCTGTGAGTGGACACTTCTAAAAAAGAAAGCAACAGAGTTTGGAAAATTGTTTGGTGTTGACTTTACATGTTCCAATGGCTGGCTAGATAGATATAAAACCTCAACACTCGATTTCCTTTGTGGTAAAGCAAAGACCGTGGGTGAGAATGTTACTCGTGATTGGGTACATAACACATGACCAGTTCTTAGACAGTCATATAAAGATGAGGACACTTTTAACGGAGGTGAAACTGAACTTTTTTATAAGCTAACACCAGATAAGACCCCCTAATTTTAAAATAAAAAATGTGTTGGCGGGAAGCTTTCGAAACAAAGACTTATTGCTTTTCTTTGTGTAAATATGACTGGAAACGGAAAAAAGACAGCTCCTGGTTATTGAGAAAAGCTTGCGACCAACATGTTTTAAAAACACTAAAAAAATTCCAGTAAATTATACTGTCAACAGTATATGATGTCTGGAATGATTATAAGATTAGATGTCTGGAATTTTTGAAGATGAACAGAGAAAGTGGGATAAGGACCTGTCATAAAAAACAGAAATATTCTTCTCTTAGTTGACAACTGTGAAGCCCAGCCAAAATTGAATTTGACAAACATCAGTTTCTTACCTGAAACTGCACAAGTTTACTACAATCAATGGACCTAGGCGTCATCAGAAATTTTAAATGTCACTACCCTAAACTGCTTTTGGAAAAAAATATTTTTTATATGGACAGCAGTTTCGTGGAGTAAATGAATGGGTTTTGCATGTGAACATAACTGTTTTGGATGCAATTGTATTCTTAGATAATGTCTGGAGAAATGTAACTCAAATGTCAATACAAAGTATTTTCATAAAGAAAAACTTTCGTCCCTAAATGCATGGGATGATGAGGAAGATGATGAACTATCACTGTCAAAATGGATTAAAAGCCTTAATGTAAGACGAGATGATTTTGAAAACCTCGATGCCTATGGACCAGTGGACGACCATATAGAGATATTTCAAATGTTAAGTGATGTTGAAATTATGGAGGAAGCACAAAACATTGAACCAGAGGACAGTGTTGAGGAAGATGGGGAATAAGAAGAAGATATTGTCTGTCCGACAGTGCTAGAAGCTCTGGCAGCTGCTGAAACACTCTGTCAATTTTTCGACTTCATGGAGGCATCAGCCAACGTATTTGAAGCAGCTCAGCTTCTTCACACAACTACAGAAAAAATGTATTTTTCCGAGAGGACTGTATAAAAAGAAATTAAAGACTTTTTTGCAAGTAGAACCCCTTGTACAGGATAAACGTAACTTACAATGTGCTTGTTTAACTTATTAAAAAAATGTTTTATGCTCTTTTATACTCTGTACTGTACTGTATTTTTTAATTTTTATACTGCATTTTTGTATACATTATGCACTGTTTATATAATTATAATATATACCATACCTCATTGTACTAAACACTTATACTGTATTTCTAAATTTTCATTGATAAGTATACTTCAAGTAAATTAGTAATTTTTAAATTTTTCCTTTGTTAAAAATTAAGATTTTGTGGTAACCCTCTTATAGCGTCACTCTAAAATAGCGCCAAAATTTGAGTGGTCCCTTCAATGACATTATAACCCAGTTACACTGTATTACATTTTATGTAAGGGGTAAAAATAACTTAAAAGATTGACTGGGGTAAAATTTTAGTAAAAGCCTAGTTAAGGATAGCAAGACAAAATATGTTGGAAATCACTATCCTGTAACAATTACAAACTCATTTTGATTGTTATATTAAATATTTCAGTTATTAAATGTGTGTTTGTAACATCATAAGACCACTAACCTCTAATTTCTTTAATTTCTTTCGGTGTAAAATAAGGCAATCTGGACCGTCTTCTCCCTTCTGAAGCACTGTTCCTGTCAATTACTTCTCTCATTATTGGAGGATAGTCACCGGTTTTACTAAAAATCGGATGAACAAACCAACCACACTAGAAACATAAAATAGGTTCTGTTATACAACTTCAGAGATTATGGGCAACTTAGACATTTTAAAATTAAAACACCTAGATAAATCAGCCATAGCTAGAGATTGTTTAGAAGAGAAATATTATTATGTAGAAAACACTGAATTTTTGAAAAAAAATGTTACCTAATTGAACAAAATAGATGCTTGAGAAACATTTTATATTAACAAATATAATTGTAAATAATGAATTGGGACCTATATAGAATTCTATATTAATGTAAAATAAAATTGTATAATTTATATATTTATATAAGTTACATAGATTAGAGTTTAATAGGGCACATTTTCTATTATGTTTAAATTTTGTATCGATACGAGATACAGGCTTACCTTGGAAAGTGGACCTTGGTATTTCCTAGTACCGGTAGTACACAAATAAAAAAAAAACAAATAATAAAACACTGAAGTTCTGAAATATTTCATAAACACTGTTCACTTTCTAGAGAGTATAAAAAGAAGTCTTCTTTTTATACACTATACTCTCTAAGTAAATGTTAAAAATGTTAAAGTTGTACAACATGTAATTTTTTTTAATATACTTGTTTCAATTACATATATTCTTATTGAATCACTTTGTACATTGACATAAAAATATTACATATAAACAGGAAAAGTTAACAAACTATTCTGTATTCTATTAATGGCTGTTCCATAAATTCTTCTAAGGAATAAAAATGAGTTTCCAATAAATATGTAACTATTTTAATGTGTACATTTTTAAAATTTGAATTTGGCGCAAAGCACATGAATCTGGGAAGTTAAACATGTTTGGTCCAAATGAGCAATATGAGAAGCAGTTAATCAAATTTCGTTTTATAACAAAAAAATCAAAATTTAAAACAAAGTGAATGGTAAAAAATAGCCAGAGAAATGTATCTTGTATATTAATATAATTAGAATTAGTGTAGACCTAATAATTAAGAATATTGAAATGTAAAAAGTGTTGTGAACCGTGTTGATAGGCAAGACATTGTGATTATGTAATCTAGAAGGATTTCAGTTAGCTTGCCCCTGTATCAAGCCCGTCGGACGGAATTGAGTGCCCAGAGCGATCAGACGTGTTAGTTTTTTGTGTTGTCCTGAAGTAGAACTATGGAAAACCGTTAACAGTGACGAAATGTAAAGTTTAATAAGGACAGTTAGGAGTTGCTTCCTTAAAAGATATAATTAATAGACAATTGTGTATAAACAATAATTATTAGACCATCTCTATTCAGTGCCTAGAGAGGTCAGACGTATTATATTTTTTTGCTGTTCCGAAATAGAACAATGGAGAACCATTAAAATGTGAAATTATAAGGTTTAGCGAGGACGATAAAGATTAACTTTGGTAAAAGACGTAATTAGTAAATATTAGTGTATAAACAGTTGTTAGAGACTGAATTAATGAGAGATTCTTTTGTACATTCGAACAAAGTACCATGTGCTTCTTTGTATTGGTTAATATGGGCTAAAGGTTTGGGTTTTGAGTGTTTTCTGGACAATAGATAAATAAATCAATGTTCAAAGTGTAATACCTGTTGATTTTAATTGTGAACTCTTAATCTGATATATGAATTTGTAAAACGTGGTGTTTTCGCATGGAAAGATAAACATGGATTCATTGTAATAGATAAGGACAATGAACCGGAGAATGGAAGATTTAGAATTGGTTTTGATCGAATTGTAACAGATTTTTAAGGTACAAAAGGCGTGATACTTACAACAAATGTCATTCTACAAGATGTCTGAGAAGCGAGAGCATCTAACGCTGGAGATAGCCAGATTGCGTAAGGCTATAAAGAAAAAGTACAGACAGTTGAGATACGGAGAGGTCGAAGAGGAACGAATGTATACTAAGAAATACACGCCAATAATTAAAGAGTTGCAGAAGAGTGGATTGATTTGCCGAAAGAAGAAATTAAACCCGAAGAAGAGTGGGATGGAAATAGCGGATGAGTGGAGCAGTGAGAGTGAGGAAGAGATAAATGAAGAGTGGACTGTCGGGGAAGTACCGGCTACTCCCAGGGTTGATTTTATGGATACCGAAATAATTGCAGAGACTCCTGAGCCCAGTGTAAGGGAACTATTGTCCACACCTGTACGGCAAAGTATATCTGAAAAATGGGTAAACAGTACTTTCGTACATCCGCTGGCACGAAAATATATGCTCAAAATGATGAAAGATACCGCCGATAGTCGGAATATAGATCACAGTTACGGACCGAAAATCGGAGCCGACTCTATGATGATCGGTAACAAGACTCTTCAGTTGTCGGACGATGGTGAAATTATAATTTACGGAGTACACTATAAATGGACGCCCGGATTGTACGAGTTGGTGTTTAAGCGTATACCCGATGATGAAATATATACCGAGGCCGATTTACGAGCGTATAGAGATATCTGTGTGAGATCCAGTGCACACAAAAGATTATACGATCCGAACGGAAAAGTTAATTGTAACAAATCTATAAAATATAGAAACATTATAGAGAGGTTATTCCCTCCTAAAACAGTTAGCGGTAGAGGTTATTCATACTGGGACGATCCGAATGAGTTGTGTGACAGACAAAGACATTATTTGTTGGCATCTCATGATGCAGGACATACGGGACATGCAAATGAGATAGCTTCTATTATAGAAGAACTAAAAGAAGCTGGAATTATAAAAGGCGCGGGAAATGCAAAATTAGAACATTAATACGATGAGTGTCGACAAGTTTGGACGTTATAAGAGTAGCGGCTCCAACAGAAAAATCGGTCCTAAAGGTGTAGGGTTTAACCTTACACCAGAGGGAGACTATGATATAGGAGGTAAATTGTTACATAATGTAGCTACAGCACGCTCTGAAACCGATGCAGTCACCCTTAACCAATTAGAAACAAAGTGTTTAATGTTTGATGACAAGAGGAAACGATATGACGCAAGCTGGAGACCTATAGGTGGTTTAGCTAAACCGAAAGACAATGATGATGCCGTGACAAAAGAATATCTCGAATCGTTAATTCCAGTTAAACTAAATAGTGGCTATGACTTTAAAAATTATCGGCTACAGGATATTGGTAATCCTCTAAACGACGGCGATGGCTTAAACGTGAAATATGCTAGAATGTACTTTATTGGGAAAAACGCACAGTAAATTTGACGCTCAAAAAAGCTACATATGCAACGTAAAAACCACAATACACACGGAAGACGCAGTCAACAAATACTATGTGGACAGCAAAGTAATGCCGTTGAACAGTAACGGTTGGAACTGTGGCGGTAGAAAACTGACCAACATAAAGGATGGCACTAGCAGCTTGGATGCAATCATCCTTCAACAGCTTGAAGAATTGATGACGTTGATTATAGATCGTGCTCTACTCAGAGATAAAACAAAAGACTGCTTTGATGCCTCCTTAAAACGTATTTGTAATATTGCCGACGGTGCTACGGATAGTGATGCCATCACACGAGCCCAATTAGTACAGGCTATAAGAGCAACTGAAGCTGAAACATTAAAAGCATGCAGTAAGAGAGTGAACACATTAGACAACAAATGGCGAAGGGAATTGATTGATCTCGCACATACGATTAAAAAGCAATATAGTAAAGTCGATACTCCTAAAGAAACATTTAGTCATTGGTGTATGGTGTGGAGTGACGACACTGAACAACCATATATACGTTGCACCCATTAGCATTGATTCAGTATAGAAATGGCAAAGGGAGGAACAACATCAAAAAGAGTTAAAAAGTTTGACTAGACCTTATTATTACAAGCACCATTTCTTATAACATCAACATGCATAGCTTTTAACTTGTTATATTTAAATTATTATATTATAATAATATATAATATATAGTAAATGATATAATAATAATAAAAATATTATTTTTAACGTATATATTACATTTGTAATTATTTATAATTGTTGGCTGTCATCTTGAAAGTGAAATACAGTAAAATCCAGTTAGTTATCATTAATACACTAATCACTTAAAATTTATTAGTTACAACACTTCTTACATATTTTGTATTCAATACTTACTTGGAATTGAAGTGCTCTTTCAGCAGCTTCCTTGCTTTCTTTAGTTTCGTCCAATGGAAAATCAAATTCACATAAATTAGCTATACTAACCTGACCTAGAAACAAAAAATGAAATATATTATATCACCAATTCAAAATAAGTACAGTAATACAACACAAACATTACTAATAACTCCAAAATTAATAAAACTGGAATCTTTGAGTCAGACATAGACAGGAATATGCCCTTCCGATATACAAATATAAGCAACAATGTTTCAATTCGAACTTGCAATTTTAATGGAACGTATCCAAGAAAAACCTAAGACATAGATACATGAATATATTTATACAGATAACGGAGGAGGCTTTTAAAACACTGGATTCCAATGAGTTTAGGATAAAGTTAGTCTGTGATTATCTCAAAACCACATCATGAAGAAGGTCTCAACAATGTAACACTTTGCTGGGTTCCAAGACATACTAGGATTAATATAAATGACTATGTAGGTATGCTGACTAATAGAGCATCAGTATCAAATTTCGTAGGATGTAAGTAGTTTTATGACATACCCAAATGATAGTCATGCAGTCCATTATTTGGAAAAAGCATTAGAAAAGGTAGAGGACTGTCTCAGGAAGAGTGAATTTTTGTTCAATCAAAGCAAACTACATCTTATCTTTATTCGAGAGGCAGAAGCATTAAAATGATAAGTTTCATCACATGGCAAATTACACACAAAGCCTGATTTTCACTTGGGTGGAGGTACAGGTAAACAATAAAATCGTTATATATTTTGTGGCTTTTTTTCCTCTGGGTGAGACACGGTTTAATTTGCTCTCTAAAGAGAAATTTCAGCCTTAGGTTCTATATTTGTGACCGATAATGGTACATTTTATCTTTCTGCTACAGTCATAAAGTGTGCAATAACATAGTATGGTTTGTTACACAAATTTGTTGAACATGAAACTTTTAAATAGAAAACATTTATAGATAGGCCTAATTATGTTTACTGTGAACTTATCAATAACAATTATCATGAAAAATTTTTGGAAATCCATTTACTAGTATATTTAAATTCATACTTAAAGGGTGGAGTATAAGCCCTCTGTATATTGTGCCACATTTCTTTGACAACATCAACTTTGATAAAAATCGCCAAACTGTGAAAAATGAGCTGTTGGGTAGTATAAGGTTTACAGATAAAAAGACATATCACTTTAAACAGCAAATACACTACTTAGTATCTAGTAGGTACTAACCTTTCTGTTTTTGTTTAAATTCACGTTCATACAATCTATATGCCTTAGCATGTGCCCTGATAATGGTATGTCCTGCCAAGTATTCCCCACTACCATTTATAGCCAACCCTGGTGCCATTGTATTCGTATTGTAGCCAAGAACAATAATATTTGGTTCATTTATGGTTATCCATATTTTGACCTGGTAACAATAAAACATGTTATGAATTTTATGATACTTATTTATCTACTTTAATTTAAAACAAAACTTTAATAAACATTATCAAACTCCTATTAAACATCGGTTTCTGTTAATCATCAGGCTCTAATGATTTTGATCAATATACTACAACGGAAATTCATTGTATGGGATTATATTTTGGTCAAATATGAGAAAATTCAAAATGTAATCCTAATACAAGGTTAGGCTGAATTGTAACCAACTTTGCTGCTCAGGGCGAGTCTGTGAAACTGACCTATGGCTAGGTCTAAAGTCAACTTTCCCCTATTCGTTTTGACAGTCAAATCGTATGTCGGTAGATTTTGAATAAAAAATTTGTTTTGATAAATTATGAAAATATGAAATAATATAGTTAAATGATGTGCAATTGTAGTACAAGTTGTATGAAATACAGATCTGTTACAGTTTTTTCATATAAATTAATATGCGTTACAGCAGATTTTAATGAAGATATAAAACATTTTCAAAATTACTCAAATTCAAAAACCGTGGTACTTCTGTCATTAATAAAGAATTCTAAGAATAAAAGATTCTTGGATAAATTTTGAAAAAGTCAATATTTAAATAATTAGAGGAAATAAATGGTATAATTTGAAACTTGAATAAAACTTAAATAAATGTAAATTTTGAGAATCTATTGTATAAGGTTAGTTGCAAGATTAAAGTTTAACAAGTAATTATAGTAAAAAGTAAAGAAAACTTGATTAAAATCGAATATATGCTAAAGAATATGTAAGTCCCAGGGATCAGTAATGATTAAACCCCCAATCAAGGAAGTGTGAAACAGAGTGCGAGATTACGTAATACAGGAAGGTCGGACAACATCTTCGTTACGGCCAGTGTGTTTATTACGGAAACTCAACAAAATGGTGAAGATTCAATACTTTAAAGTGAAAGGTGTGCTATGAACGGCCCTTCAAAATATGCCTGGGTTCCTTTTATTAATTATTTACAAGATCAGTGGTTCAATATTTTATTAGCTCTTATCTTTGACATGAAACTTATGTCCATTTCCCTAATACTTTACTACAACACTTTAATACATTACTTTAATACAATATTTTAATACAAAACTTTTAACACAAAATTTAATACAATACTTTAATACAAAACTTTTAATACAAAAATAGGAATTCAATTAAACAATAAAACAAAACAATATTATTTATTCAAAGTCCAGAAGTATTCCAACTATTGTTATTCTTTAAATGAATGAGATTACAAATGTTTTAACTGGTGACTTTATGTATAGAAATGCTTGCTTACGGTTTGTTGAGTAGATTTCCTGGGCCATCTTCCACCACGGCTAGCAACACAGTCGTGTATCTTCCAAGCTCCAAAAAGACAAGAGACCCCCTACAGATCATGCTGACCGCTTATATACCTTTAGGAGTCTTGGCTGTCCTAGTTTAAATGCAAGACAAGCATTTCAACATTTTTTTAACTGTTTCCCAATAGTTGGATCATTCTGAGCTTTGTGAATATGATTTCTTCCTAATCTAACCTAATATTAACTTATTCCTAACATCACCGGCGCCTACGAGACATCGTCCCGATGTCATGTTAGAAACCTATCCATCTTTAACATTTCAAAGTTTGATTTAATAATATATAACTATATAACATTTAAATAATAACATTCACAAGCACAACAAAAAAAATTGAAATACAGAATATTTCACATCTAGAAATACAGAATATAATACATGAAATAATAAAAAATTACAATTACAATCCTTTTACAAAAAAATTTACAATCCTTTTTGATCAATACTAAGTTCTAGTCCTAAAATGCATACATGTGATTTATATTTAGTTCAAAAAATATACATATATAACCCAACAGGTCTAACCAAAATAATGTAGGTAGTCATCAATCCACCAATGTTACTACATTAGCGTAGTCATGTGACCGCCTCCAGTTCTTTTGACCAGCTCGAATCTCCAGCTGGCTGGAGACCGCTTACACTTTAGCCGAATGTTGTCAAGATGGGCCAAGGAGTCGGCTTAGGACGCTAATGAACGCACGCAATGCAAGTGAAATTAAATGTTATATTTTATTTTAGTGCCGAATTAAAAGATTACAAAAATAATTATGATTTATAAAAAAGACATAACGGCAAGATAAAGCCTTAATAGTGGCCGAAAAGCATACCGTTTAATTTAGCTAGCACGTGGCCGAAAATGGACTGACCTGACCTCGTCCCGTAGCGGTCTTCCGTCTCGCGGCTCTTGGAAAAGAGTCCCGGTCGGCTCGCTAGCTCAAGCCATCCACTCCTCGTCTCTCCCCTCCTCTTCTTCTACTTCATATTGCACTGCTCATCAAAATCGCAAGTGCCAATTCATATTTTATTATTTAGAATCCCTTTTCATTACATCCTAATTTATAATTATTATGATTTTGGTTTAGTGGGCTCCTTGGCTGGGCCACATCCACACCTGCAACAGGGTAAAAACAATTAAACATTTTTTTACATTATGAATATAAATTACAATATAAATTTTCTGTGGCTTGATGTCCTGTAACCTGAGCAAGCATTTCATATCAATTCACCAAAAATTGAATGGTATAATTTGAAAAAAAAAAAAAAGAAAAACTACTAAAATTTTGACTTATTAGTTGGAAACCTTCTGAAATTGGCTTTGAATGTTCTTTTATTTTAATTTTTATATTCTTTAATTACAGCATTTAAATATAATACTACTTTTAGATTTACGTTTATTATTATGACTAAATTATATCCATTTATAATTCTCAAACCTATTTTATTATTTATCTTATAATCTCATTACTTAAATTATTATTATTCACAAACTTTCTCAACTTGTTTGGTTTTGCTGGGTTAATTTCTTCTCTATAGATCTCATAAAACATTTAAAAAAAACTTCATTATTCAACACTTTACCTCAAATTACAAATACTACTTCATTTTCTTGAACAACATTAAAAAAAAATCATCTATTATCTTTAAAAACTCCTTTTACATTAATATTACATCATAGTGTCTCATCTCAAAACTCATCATTATAGGCTTCTCATAACTTAATAATTAGATTGCATTGACCTCTTATTAAAACTCCTTTAATTATTTATATAATCACATATAAATAATTGTGCACATATAATAAGCACATATGTGCTTCTCAGATAACCACGTATTTCGTCGTAGTCAAACTTATTATTTCCTTGTAGGCTCATGTAATAAGTTCATTTAAAAACTCAATATCGTCGTAAACTTCGACGATTCCTCATATTTCATCTCAGTAAAACTTATTATTCCCTCGTAGACACATGTAATAAGTTCATTTATAAAACTCAATATCGTCGTAAACTTCGACGATTCCTCATATTTCATCGCAGTAAAACTTATTATTTCCTCGTAGATAAAAAAAAAGCTCTCAATGCAATCTAACTTGTTCTTCTATAAAAAGCCCCTTTATAGAATAACTTCATTATTCGACACTACTTTTAAATACTTTTGTACACTCATTTCTCCTTTTTTAAAGAAAAACATTATCTCTTATTATTTTATTTAAAAAAATATCTCAATTACTTTAAAAAAATTACTCACAATTATTTTCCCAGCAACACCTTAGTTTTTATTAAAACATCATCATCTCTTTTTTATTAAATTACTCCCTTTAAAACATTTTATCTTAAATTTCTCAATTATTTACTTTAAAACTCATCAAAAACCCTTACATCACATTATTTATTAATCCCTATTTATCTAAATCTTAACGTTTATTAATTTTCTTTTAATTATTTTCACATACAATCAAAATATTTCTTATTTTAACTTAAACTATGCATTCTTTAGAAAAATTTATTTATTTTATTTATTTTTTTTTATTGGTGTTCCTACACAAACAAAGAAAAATTCAACACCTGACACCCATAAATATTCGTTTCAGCTACTTAGTTCACCGAAAACAAGATAAAAATGTAATGTCAAGTTTGTTGTGAATTTTATTTCCGAGAAGACTTTTGACGCAATAAATAAGAAGCAATGTAAATAATCAACAATGACTTGTCAGCAGTCTATGATCTAACTGCCGTGACCTAGTGCAATGTAAATTGTTGACACGCCGTTTATGTAACTGTTTATGTAACTGTTGATCATAAGTGGAACAAATTCTTTATAGCTATGCGATTTCTTAAAATGGTTTACATTTTTGCGATAAATTGCACACTTTGATTTAGCATGTCTAAATTTTCGTCGTAAACCATTATTTGCCATAGAAATCGCATAACACCTTCATTTGTTGTAAATCCTCAGCATTCACACTACACACCTTGCCAAAGGTATGCTGAAATAAACAATCAAACTCCAAGGAATTTCCCTACTCAGCATGTTATATAATCTTCACATTACACTTCATTCACAATAAACCTGACCTAAGTATTTCATTGCCTATGAAACATACAAGACTAATTTAAACTATTTACTATAGACGCTGACAATATCAAATGTTTCAAAATGCATAACAACCATCTAATGTAATAAAAATAATCGGTCACAAATTTCAAAAACAACGAAGCAACACACTAAATAAAGATAAATTAATTGTCTATTACAAATTTTTCTCTTAATGTTATTGTAATAATGGCATGACTAGAATTTAGCCTGTCTAAATATTAAATTCACTAACAATAATTAAATAACAACATTAAGTTAATAACTTCTAAACTTCTTAAACTAAAAAAAAATTTTAAATCAATTTCAATAATATGTATTAAAAAGAATATTGCCACAATTTTAATAGTTATAAATTTTTTAGTAAAAACTAAAAACACGGCCGATGCACCATTTGCTATGAACGGCCCAATAAAATATGCCTGGGTTCTTTTTATTAATCATATCACAAGATCAGTTGTTCAATATTTTATTAGCTCTTATCTTTGACATGAAACTAATGTCCATTTCCCTGATACTTTTGTTAGGAATAAACAACGCTACTACAACGCTTTACTACAAGACTTTAATACAATACTTTAATACAATATTTTAATACAAAACTTTTAACACAAAATTTAATACAATACTTTAATACAAAAATAGGAATTCAATTAAACAATAAAACAAAACAATATTATTTATTCAAAGCCCAGAAGTATTCCAACTATTGTTATTCTTTAAATGAATGAGATTACAAATGTTTTAACTGGTGACTTTATGTATAGAAATGCTTGCTTACGGTTTGTTGAGTAGATTTACTGGGCCATCTTCCACCACGGCTAGCAACACAGCCTTGTATCTTCCATGCTCTAAAAAGACAAGAGTCCCCCTCCAGATCATGCTGACCGCTTATATACCTTTAGGAGTCTTGGCTGTCCTAGTTTAAATGCAAGACAAGCATTTCAACATTTTTTTAACTGTTTCCCAATAGTTGGATCATTCTGAGCTTTGTGAATATGATTTCTTCCTAATCTAACCTAATATTAACTTATTCCTAACAGGTGTAAAAAACACAAACTGAAAATTGTGTCGATTGTTGCGTAAAGAATTGCAGGTGAACAGGCGGGCCGACAAACATCACGCGAAATTCTCGTGAAAGCTGACGTGAAGGCCTACAAAATGCTGATCAAGAAAAGATGAAAATTCAATCAGAAGAACTGTTAGAAGAGGTTAAAGAAGAAACAATAGGAAATTTTACAGTAGCAAGTTTGGAGATGCAGAGTTCCAAACTCCAGGACTTCGTGACGTATAAAGGGGATTAGCTATTGTACCAACAGACAGCTACAGTAACAAAAATGATTAATGAAGGTAAAACAAAGAATTAAAGGACCTGGACCATGGTAAACAACTCATAGATAAACAACTGAAGCACTAGAACTAAGAAATGATGCAAAAGTTACGTCATAAACAAGAAAATAAAGAACTATCGTATTATCCCTGCGAGGGAAAAAAATTGATAATGGAATACAATAATTTCAGGCTATAAATACAGTTGCACCGGATCACAAGAGGTCTCTCTCAGAAAAAAATTGTAAAACAGTGGTAAGGCGTTACTATACCCGAAGCTATATTAAAAAGTTTATTATAAAGTAAAAATGTTCAAGGGTCAGTGCTGAAGATAAAATCCTAAAGGAAATAAATAAAAAGTTTGGAAGTGAAATGTGGAATTATCAAATCGGTCGTGAGTTCCGAAAACAGTGAAAAATTTTAACATCCAGAGTTAATGGAAAGTAACATGTCACCGGAGCTCTACTAAGAACACATGGGTCAACTGTAAACTTCATCACAACAACCAGACATCAGAGAAGTAAAATCATCCCACCATCCAGGAGCATCGATACCAGGATTATCAAGACGGCGGTCAAGGTCTGAAAAACTATCTAAATTATTCCATTCTTGTTAAGGCAAAGTTGGCCAAAAATAAACTTAAATTCAATACTGATTTTCCTGGGATACAAATTTAATGTAATCTAATAAAAATTGTTTAGGCTAAGATTTATTACCTGTGTGCTGATATTTCTTTTTCATTATAAGTAAAATATTAGTATGATAATCCTGGACAACTAATTAGATTAATAACTTAGAAATTAGTGTTCAGAGATTAATAAGAGTATATTCATAGTTAACATAGTAATATAAAACGTAAAATTTTCCTTTTAAATTCAAGTAGTTGCCTATCTGCTATACATAAATAAAATTAATAACATACCGGTAATAAGTTATCAAAGAATATTTTGTGTTGTAATAATTATATAGTTTAAGATTTTTTTTCTTTTTTGAATAATTTTTGTTTGTTTGAGAAAATTTGATTTTGTTCCTGTTGATAAAATAAATAAGTATTCATTTATAAATATCAAAAACAATGTGTAATCTTTTATAACTATCCACACATCTTTGTTATAGGTACAGGAAATATTTTTATATAAAGGTAATATATATTGTATTTAAGAAGGTATTCTCAAGAACATACTCCCTAGGGATAAAAAAATATAAATAAAGTAAATCATGTTCTCCCTGAGCAAAAGGGTAAATTAAATATGATAACTGGAAGTATTAAATACAAAGGAGGGTACCAGCAGTTTGGGGTAACCTAAACTGTTGAAGGGGTTATTCAATCCAGGCCAGATAAAATAAGCCTACACTTCCAGTGGATTGCATAACTCATTCTTTGTCACGCGGAAACGGATCCTGAATGAAAATATTTCAGGATTCGAGACTAGTGTGTATAGTAAATAAGATAGGGGAAGATTACAGTCTAGCTGATAGAAAAGTTGAGTTTTTCGTCGTAATATATTGATCAATGTACTATATACACTGTCAAGTGCCAAATATCAAGTTGACTAGGTGTCAGCTGAGAATTTGACACACACCTTCTCATGTGTTTACCCGTATGTTTGTTCTGTTTGTTAAATAAATATTTTGTAAATAATTATTTTGCCATGTTTATTATTTATACGAGTAGGTTAAAGTTTCTTCAATCATCAGTCATAATAAATAAATACTTCAATGTACAAACAAACTGTTTCTATATTTTTTAATTACTAGACAATTTAAAATACTTATTACTTTTCATAATAGAGATGAAATTAATACACATAATTTACAAATGTTTAATAACAAAAGAAATTCTGTGATATGCCTATTGAATTTTAATTTTTAAACAAAATAAACTATAGATCATGCACAGTAATTTAAAAAGTATGAAATTTTCTATGTTTAGTTAGGTTGTTTATAAATAGTGTTATTGTACTATGCAGTAAATTAAATTTTATTTTATACTTTTATTGGAATGGACAAACCATGCTCAATTTTAAGATTGAAATGACACACAACAGTGATTTTCATCATCACTATACAAGGAAAAGGGGTGACTTCAGATGTGATAATCATAGATTGAGCATCTACAGAAGGCTCCCAATGCAGGTTGGAATTCCAATATTTAACAGACTTCCAGAGTCTTTAAAACAAATATCTGATGTTAAAAGTTTTAAATCAGTGCTGAAACATTTTTTGCTCTGGAGGGGGTGTATAATTGGTGGATGAGTTTATGTCATTGCCTTAATTATGAGTTTTATTTTTTCATGTGTGTTATTCTATTATTGTATAATGAGTTTTGATTGTAATTTTTATTATAAATGATTGTAATTGTTTTCTATTATAAATTAATGTTAAATTTTTGTGGTAAAGTATTTGTGGTATAGGTATTATGTTTTTATATTTACTGATTGTTATAATGTAGGCCTATCTCTTGGTAACTTTATATTCTGTATTATCTACTGTAAATCGATATTTGACTTGTCTTATACAAAATGTTAAAAAATGTCGAAAGGGTTAATAAATTGAAGTTTATTATGTACTATTTGACAAAATGTAATTTCATTAGTGGCACCATCCGATAAGTATCTATCTTAAGTATATATTCAAGTATGACATAAGTATCTATTCAATTCAAGGCCTTGGCCATGACTCCCGACATATAATTAACATGTAACCTTAAGCCTAGTTGCCACGGCCATTGTTTTCGCAGACGACAGGCGGCCCGATGTCGGTACACGGATAGCGTGTCGCCTGTGTAGGCAGCGCGGCCTGTAGTGGCCTGGCAGGGATGACCAGCATTCCGACATTGATGATTCCAACTCAATAACAACCTCGTTCGTCCACTCCACTGCTAACGTAGTGACGGTCTCAGCTTGTCTGAGCAAACAAAATTATCTCGCCTAGTCTGGCGTCTCGTGGGAACGGTGCCTCGGAACAGACACACCCGCCTAAACTCCGACCACAGGCCTTTGTAGTGCCGCCTCTTTTCCCATTTTGTACGGGACCTGTTCAGGCAGCCCCGGACGGCCTGTCCGTACGTCAGGCGTACACGGGCAAGCTGTTTCCACGACCTGTTATCTGGTAGACGGCAGACGAGGCCTTACGGACGGCAGGCCGTAGAAACTAGGCTTTATACTGCAAGCTTATTGTATTTTAATTTAAATTTTTTATTTAATTGATTTTAATTTGTTAGGTACCAGTGTGTAAGTAAGTACAGACACTTATAAAACAAAATGTCCCGGATCATGAATTCTACAGGAAAACGTGTACTTCAATTATAAACAAACCACATTTAGTTATAATTTGAAAAGATTGATTTTATGTAATGAGTTCTTTGATATTTTTCAACTGGAATATTATAATATTAACAATAATGTAGGTATCTTATAACAAAGATGCCACCACTGAATTTAATGAAATTAATTTAAAAAACTGTCAGTTTTGATACTGCTAATTTTTTAGGGGGTCACTCATGATTCGGAGTGAAGTGCTGATAAGGCAAATGATAAGTTTCTAATGGACAGAGAGAGAGAGTCAAACATGACTTCTCTCCCTGGCAGGTGTAGAGCTGGTAAGATGTCCCAAAACTCAACTGATCCCCTCTATTTCGAAAAGATTTCATTGGTCATCAATGCAGCCAATCACCTTGTAACACCTAGAAAAGGTTGGTCTAATTAAATATTTAAAATAGCGGGTAATCGTATTGGGTGTGACATGAGTCAAAAACGTGACTAATGATTTTCAATGTTAAACAGAGTAAATTCATAATTAATAGATTTCCAAACATAAATAAATAATGATGTATAGCTTTTAAGGTAATTTAATTATAAGAAGTTTTAATAAATTGTATGTGTAGTGAATTTGAGAGATTCGTACAATTTATGAATTGCGTGGTAGTAGAATAAAGGACTAGATCAGAGTTTTGGAACTGGACGAGAAATATATCGCTTACACAGTGATATTTGGGAGATGTCCTGAGACCGTATATTGAAAAACCACCATGTGATTTGCTCAGTCGTAGAATGGAGTCTGACAAGGTCAGACCTATAATAATTTGTACAAGTGTGTTTTAACAAAAATGTATAAAAAAACAGTTTTTTGTGAAGGACTTATAGTGGACAGAAACTTTAATAAGTACTAAGAACAATATTTTCACATATTGAAACAGTATTAATTTAAAAATAGCGGAAAGAATTAGATTTTTCGGTATTGAGCACGTGGAGTGAAGTAAAGACAAAAGACTATCGTATTTCACATGCTTTAGACGAACAATGGTGATAAAAAATCGCAATATAAACTTTTATGAAATCGGAAGTGCGTTTAAAGTAATCTCAACGGTAAAACTACCATGCACGATATAGGACACCTCGACTAGATTACATTGAGGACAATGACTCTCCAAAAGATTGGTAAAACGTGTTATATAACACGCCATATCTAAATTTGTATATTGTATAAAATTTATTATGTTCTTTGTTGTGTTAGCTATAAATTTAATCATTTTAAATAGTTAAACTTTTGAGTCGGATTACCAAGAAGGTTACTGACATAGTTAATTTTTTTTAAATGCATTCTGATAAATAAAGTAACAAGTAATTTTAATATTTTCAAAGTCATAAAATAAAATTGATAATTGCAATTTAAAAGTAAATTTAACATTTTTAAATGAAACTAGACCTTGGCAAAAGGCAATTAAAATTCAGATAGAATGTTAGTAATAGTTGATTTCCATGATACAATTTTTATGATAAATGATAATGTATAAATGTTTCATGTTTAATAAATTTATGTTAAAATTTCAGTTTAAGTGTTCTTCATTCTAACCAGAAATCGCTGAAAGTACACGGAGAAAGGACTTCGACCCTGAGATTAAATTCATTTAAATTCATAAATTCAATAAAATAGTTAACTTTTCTAAATTGATGTTAATTCATCTGGCGCCCATAATTGCTGAGCAAATCTTTAAATAAAAACTTATAGTAAAATTAAATTCATTTTTTTTTTAAAGATAATATTTATAAATGAACCGTAGAAGGTCATAATTTATAAGTATTACAACCTGTGTTATGATCAAATTCTCCTATAACTAACTTTGTTGATGCACAAACTGCACTACTTTTTACTTCACTTTTCTAAATAATTATTCTTTTTACACATTTCCTTTCTTTTCAATCTATACTTTTTACAAATATCAAACAAAAGTAATATTTAAACCTACTATTATTGTTTAACATATTTTTTATTCATACACCTCTCACTCATCCGTCGTTCAGCAACATTAACCAATTTTCAAAACTTGTCCGTCCATTTATAGCATAATACGATACATGTTTGTAACATCTGTTTGACACAATTAATTACTTCATATTTAGCTACACCTCACTTACCTAACAAGATATTAACCTGATATTAAACACACAAAATGTGGAACGTTACAATGTGCTGTATAAATAAACACTTTTTACATGCCACTTTCTCATTTTTCAAAGTTCAAAAAATAATCAAAGATTGTAAAAAACTTGATAGGTTTACACCAGCCTAAGAACATATCTCTATGAAGATTCAGGTTTGTCATTCATAACTAGTTAATAAATTTTGACAGAGAATCTGAGGATGGATTTAATTGCAGCCATGATTTTTTTCACATTTGTTGAGGGAAGACCAAAAACAAGTGTGCACAGAGCTGAAAGCCCATTGTGAATCTGCCATGAATTTTATTTCAAACGCCACAAGAATTAGGGTTTATGAGTATGGCTCTGAAACAAAACAGCAATTGTCACAGTAGAAATCACCAAAAGCACGAAAATTAAAAAAAAAAAAAAAAACGCTCAACAATTTTGCAGCAATACCAAGTCAATGCTTATTTTCTTTTTTGATGTGCAAGCTGTTATCCACAAGGACAGACAGTGAATGAAGAATTCTACATTGAGGTTCTAAGGGATCTGCGAAATCGAACTCACCAAACACATTCTCAGATGTGGGCTGACAAATCATTTGTCTTGCATCACGACAATGAACCAGCTTTTACATCTCTGATTGTGTCTGAATGTTTGGCCTCTATGAAATTGGCTGTCATTCCAAACACTTCATACTCTCCTTATTTAGATCTGTGTGACTTTTTCTCCATAGCTAAATATGCAATTCAAGGGATGAAGTTTTGACATGGTAGAGGAAATCCAGAAAGTAATGATTGATGTCTTGAACACATTGACAGACAGTGACTTTACAGAGGTGCTTTGAAGCTTTGAAATTGCAGTGGGATGTATTTATCAACTCAGTAGATGACTACTTCGAAGGATTTGGTAACCCTTTATAGTTATTTTGTATATAAATGGTTGAATAAATGTGTTCCAGGAACTTTAGGTTCGTACCTTATCTAATAAAAAGTTATTTGAGGATTTATCTTTATCGCATTAAAAATTCCTTTACTCTCTCTACCTTTATTATTCTCTTTTGTAATCTTGCTGCTTTTTTGAAAGTCATAGAATTTATTTTGCATTATCAGAAAACGATGACTGCATTATCATTACCAAAGTTTAGATCTTCCATCAGATCATTTAGCTTCAGAATTTCATAGTTGTCTATATATGTTTTGTACTTTTTAAACTGTTCTTATGAAAGAACTGTAGAAATGTTAAACTAATGAGATATCACATTCAACATTCACATCTCACAACTGTTGTAACAATTTTAAAATAATTAATAGTTGACAGTAAGTGACTAGTTTGATATAACAAACTATTAACAAGATGTTCTCCTTAAAAAGTTTTAACCAGTTTATTTCAAGGTAGCCTATAGATTTCTTACCCGATCTCCAAAGTGTTTGTATAAAATATAAGCATAATCTTCAAAGTAATCTGCTATTAAAGGATTTGACCATCCTCCCAAGTCCTGGAGGGTCTGTGGTAGATCCCAGTGGTGCATTGTAACCTTACAAACAAATACATTTATACAGATCAGCTAACTTTGTACTGGGAGAAATCTTAAAGGTAAAACATTCAAATAATACAGTTTCTGTCAATATATTATGCTTCTTCCTAATTGAATCATTGTAAAATTTTTTTTTTCTTTAATAGCTTAATCACTAATGAAACTATAAAGTTCTAAAGAACTCAAATTATTATTACTCATTGTTAGTAGGGTCATGACAAAAATCATCCTAAATCGATTTAAATATAGAAGAAACAAGGTATGAAAACTCTCATTTAAAGCACGGTTATTATCTGATTTATAATAGTTTAGAGTTTAAGTTAGCTAGGAGACATCGAGAGAATATATAGAACTGATGTGAGAAAGTGATACTTCATTGTGTGACTGGAGATCTGTTAGTGAGGGTAACAATGACTAATGAGTGATATCAAAGGCTTGGAGGAGAATTATTAAGAAACCTGAAAACCACAAACGGCCTTAGAGGTAGGATAACAGTAACTCTATATAATTAGTACCTTATAAATACAAATCCATGAATTTTGTTCCTTATGTATTTTCCTTGACAAAAAACACATTACACCACACAAAATAAAACACAAACAACAGCAAATGATAACATTAAAGAAATGTCAAGTAAAATAGAAAGGATACAAAAATCAATTCAATATATAATGTTTCAGTATATGTATATAAAAGTATATGTTAAACAACTCTTAGTTACTTAAAAAAAACACTTCCTTTTTTTACTTCCATTTCGTTAAGACGATCATGTCTATCAAAGTAGCGTGGACCTATGAAGACTAACTGATTTTCCGTTTGGCCGTTGAAGGAAAACTTTTCTGCTTTGTTTATAAAATGTTTACACTGCACTTCTCTTATGATTAAGTTTATAATTGTTTTAAATATTAAAATACATACAATAAATTACTCTGATCATTTAGTATTAGTTATTTTATTTACTTATTTATTTTTTTATTGATTTTATTCAAAAAACTAAATATGTTTCCTGTATGATGCATTAAGTTCAAACGTATATCCCATTCTATCAAAGATCAACATATATCCCATTCTATTTAAAATCAATGAACTAAAAATGTACACTATTACTACCCCTAGTGATCAGATCTGTCTATGAACTTCGGAATCTTACTGATAAGATTAGTCTTTTGTCAATGATCCAAGAGTCTTAGTTTTTTCCCGATCAAGGTATTCACATTTGAAGGTTAGGTGCTATACAGATTCCTCTTGTATGCTACATATTTTATGCAGAAGCTTCCCAATGAATATACCCAACATGTGCAAATGTTTTCTCAGTAGTATTGCTGAGTAATGAATCCTATCACCCACCTAGTTTTTGTGTTTATTGTTATATATTGTCTTGTTTCACTCACTCATTGCAGTTTAATTTTAAAATATTTATACACATGAATAACTTGATTGTAATATGTTTTTTTAAATTTGTAAAGATTGATTAATTATTTACATTTCCTCAATCAAAATTTGAAATAGTTTAATAAAAGAGGTTTTGAATTTTATTTATTTTTTAATAAGAGGAAAAGAATAAGTTGCTCGTTTTATGGGCGCCAGGCAGCATTACGCTTACCAATTTAGAATAGTTAAGGTTTTACTTTTAATCAATCTTAATCTATACTCAGGGTCGTGACCTCTTTTGAAAGTGTATTTGGAAAATGGTATTCAGGTAAATTAGAAATCCTTCTTTTGTTTCTGAAACTGTACAAGTCATGGGCGTCATCACCAGTTCATTATTGGGGGGGACATATGCCGGGGGTCTGGGGGTATGGAAATTTTTTAAAATTAAACTTCTCAAAACATCATTTTTATGCATTTATTTATGAGTTTCTAACAGAAATGTAATGTTAAAAACCCTAGTAAAGACAAAGCCCGATGTTTACCTTTTAAGGTTTTAAGTAAATCATTCGTTTTTAGCAAAAATATTTTTACGTCTCAAATATTGGGGGGCGCGTCCACCCGTCCCCCCCGGCGATGACGCCCATGGTACAAGTTTATTAAAAACATTTAAAATTAACATGTATATTATTTTAATCTTATATTAATTTTAATTTAAGTTTGCTAGCTTTCCATTATTTCAACAGAGCCTTAAAATTGTTTTAAACAAGGACTCTACTTTACTGAATCAAATTGCTATATGAGCATATTATTTATACTTATTATCAAAACTACTTTGGATTAATTCATTTAAATTGAACTTTAAATTTTAATGATAGACATCCATTGTCTCTAACAAATATTTAGCTTCTTTTTATAGTTTATATTTTAAAATCTTCTTATTTAAAAATACACAACTTATTTTTATATATATGAAGAAAGGATATCAACTTAAATTTATTACCGGTACATAGTTATATTAATATTGTTTTTACACATGTTACCACATCGTTGCATATGTTCCAAGTTTCCCTCACAAAATGGTGTCCACAAGTTGGTTAGGGAAGATCCGTCATTTTCTCCTGCTGAATTGAAGCTGGTTGTCTTTATTTTTGATTAATGATTTATACAAATGTCACGTGCATTCATTCTTTATTAAAGTAACAAGGTTGTTTAATAATAACTCACTTTCTTTTCACAAAGAACTCCTTTTGCTAATAGTTTATACTAAGGAATGCAGACCGTGTCACGTGTTATCACTGAACTTTCGGTTTTTTGTCTTTATCAAATTATTGTTCACATTAGCAGTGTTAAATGGTTATTCATGACCCGACACATCGTCTTTGAACATACATACTTTAAATAACCAGTTCACCTTTCTTTACTTCGTTATAAAGTGTCTTTTATACAAACCACATTGTTCTATGCAAATTTATATCAAAAAAATAACGTCTGACTTTTATAGAAACTGTCTATGAACTGTTTGCTTAAAACTGATTGACGAATGTTTATTGTCTATTTAACACTTCTCGACTCACTTTTAAAGCGTCTTTTTTAACACATTCCATTGTTCTACTTAAAATCTCACATAACTGAGAACACGTCTGTCTCTCGTGACGACTCTCCCAAAGACTGAACGAAGACTGACTCTATGCACGCTTGCATGCGGTTTTCTAACCAGGGCTCACGTACGTCTTTTCACAGAACATAGCCTCTACAAAACTTTTGCCTAGAACTAACATTTTCACTTTATTTAAACAAAATTTTATTCAAATTACTAATTTTATCTTAAAACTAAACATTATTACCGGTACAAACATATTTCTGGATACTTATTTGGATTTATTTCTTCATTTTAAAACACAGCCATAAAGCCTATATTCACTTGATATTACCCCTTTTTCCGCTTCTTTAAAACGAATAACGTAACCCCATTTATATTACCGCTATTCATTATCTCAATTCAAAAATTATAAAACTGTGTATTACAAATTTTCATTATTATATGTTAATTAATTATTTTTATTTTATTGTTTTATCTGTGTTGACTGATCATTGTACACTTTTTTAATATTGCATTTTTAGCTAATTAATTCTATTGTATTATAATGTAATTACAACTTTGTTTATACAAATTAAATTTATCCATTACTATAATTATTAAATAAATAAATATATTACCCTTGTCTAATGAGAGAATGTTAGATTAAATTTAATCAAGTAGGTAAAGTTAGATATCAAAAACGTTATAAAGTGCCTTCCGGTGCTCCAACGCCAACCTTTGTCGCAAGACTGAGATGATAGAGGAGGAAGTTAATAAACTTGCAATTATTAATCTTATCTTTCATTTTCTTTCTAATCTAAAGTAAATGAAACTCTTAATTATTGTGAAAAACAATCCATGACAACTACCCTACACAATGCTTTGATTAAATTTCTTTTTGTCCAGTTTGATTCTTTATGTACCGTACAATACTGACTGCTTGTATTGATTCCTTTTCTTTCTATTTTTTTTTTTTTTTTTTGTGTTGCTTAAAGGCGAAATATATTTTATTCAACATCATTTTATAAAAAAGAGAACATAGAATAAAAACTCCTAGTCCTTGAATATTCTAATAACATCAGGCTGTTACCAGGGGACTTAAATTTAATAAAGGCGGAACTAAAATGGTAACGATGTTTGAAAAGAAAAATAAAAAAAAAAGACAAAGACAAGTTTAATAATTAACAAGGCTCAAGTTTATTGAAAACAGAAAGAAATTTCGACGGTTCAGACTTTGTCATTTACAACAAAAGACATCCTGACACAAATCATCAGTAAAAAAAAAACTTATGATTAACAAGATCATAAATTGTAAAAGTTATAAGCCCTTAATTGTAACATATAATAATTTAGATAAAAAAAAATTAATCAACAGATTCTAAACATTTATCCCCCCCCTTTTAGTTTATATATATATGTTTATAGTTACAAAAATTTAACAATAAAAAAAGACAATGAGCACAGCTTAATAATTCACAGAATTATAATTAATCAAAAAAAAAGATTATACGCCCTTAAAGTAAAAGTATAATAATTTAAAAAAAAAATTAATCAAGATTTTCAAAAAAAAAAACTTATCCCCCCCTTTTTAGTTTAGTTTATAAGATGATAGTTTCCTTTTAAACAGTAACAGAAATTAACAAAATATAAAAGAGCTTGATATTTTAAGTTCAAGAAAGATCATATCTATAGTTAACATGTTTATCACTAAACTAAAGTAACATAATATAATTGGTTTGAAAATTTCTTAAAAAAAAAGAAACTGTATTGGCCAATAAATTTATATTTAAATAAAAAAAAAAGGAAAATTAATTTAGAATTTTGAAATTTTGTTAATTGACGTCAATTATTTTAATTTAGAAACTAACCTCTTGGAGGTTGTTAGGACCGAAAATTGCATGCAGGCTCCACCCAAAAAAAAATTGTTATATAATTTATAAATAATTACAAAAGTCTACATCTAGAAAATAGAATATTAAATAAAACATGAAATACATATTTTAAAGAATACATGATAATTAACAAATTATTTTAAAAATTAACAAAATATATAATATGACAAAATCTGTAAGGTTGAAGTACCTGGTTAATCCTGTCGCAGTTCACGTGAGCTTGTACCGAGAAAAATGATGGTTAATTTAACATTTTTGAACTAGGTTATTTAAACTAAAACGCACAAACTGTAAATTAACATGATGTTGTATGAGACTTGTAAGGTTAGAGAAAAAAAAAAACTTTTGTTAGATGAGTGATGCAGAATGTAGACCATGTTGTTATCACATCTAGACTGTGGACCGGGTATTAGAGAAGCTCTTGACCGGCGAATGGACTTTGTGTTCAGGTATCAGACGATGCTTGGTTTTGGAGCGGGCCGCCAGGTGCCAGCATCTGTCAAGGGACGGAAATTGGATGTGGAAGAGAGTTAATGAAGTTATATTGCGGAAGTGTTTTTTGAATTTAAATGCTACAGCTCTCCCCCCCCGAAAGACGGAGTTAGGGTGGAGTCAGAAAGGGGGCCAGAAGGGCCTCCCACAAAATTTAGAAAAAAAAAAAAGGGACAAGGGCCAGAAGGGCCTCCAAAAGGATTCTAAGGAAAGGGGCCAGAAGGGCCTCCTACAAAATTTTGAAACGGGGCACCTGATAGAAACAACGCTTCATAATGCTTTTATAATCACCACTCTAGGGTGTAGCCTCCTTCGGCACTTACTTATTAAATTTTGAAATTTCTATAGCGTCTCAGCTCTTCCCACCTATCATTGGGACAAGCCCCCGACAGAAAGAGCTGAAGGGTGACGCAAAGGTCGACATTGCTGTGCATGAACTGACTTTGTACACTAAGGTACGTGGGGAAAGGGGTGGAGTGGCACCTCGGGAATACCAAGTGGAGGTGACCACTCCGGGGACTGGGGAGGGAATGTGCATCGCACATTGGACTTACAGGAAAGGCCGGACTCAGACGGGGGGAGTATCCTCTGAGCCGACCTTTACATTAAATTACAAAAATAAATAAAAATAAAAGAAAAACTCCTGAAGCCAATTAGGTCAGATCATGCTCAGCGTCGTTATTTTTAAATTCCTCTTCTCCCATACGAAGAGAAATTTAAACTATTCACGGCTCTTAACAATTTCCGTGAGAAAAAAGAATTTTGAAGGGTCTAAACAAATAATACATTTTGAAAATAAACAAAGAAGCAGTATGAAACGTTGGGAAGTCAAGATTGTTTTACTGCACAAGGCAGGGCATGTGGTGTTTGACTTAAGGTCTTATATGTGTATCATGTGCCCCAAAAAAAAAAAGGAATTTAATTTAATCAAAAAAATTGTGTAAAAAAAAATTTCATCAAAATCTTTAAGTGTTAAAAAAAAAGATGTACAAAAGAAAGAAGTGTAAAAAAAAGGTGTAGCAAAAGAGATGGTACCAAGATGAATGTATATAAAAGGTGACCCATGACAAAAAAAAACAAACTCCGGTTTTCTCAACCCTAAACAAACTAAATAAGGAACCAACATGTTGACCTGCTAATAATAAAGACAAACAACCGAATAATTTAAAGAATAGACAAACAGGCCAACCATGTTGTCCTACATACAAAACTGGGCCCCTATAATTTGGAAGAGAAAAAAAAAATTTTAGCACACAATGATATATTATTAAAGGTGTTCAACATTTCAATTTACTATTAAACAGATGCCACCATCTGCATCAACCAGTCCACCGCCATGATGATAAAATTAAAAAAAAAATTAAATAAAAATAATTTTCCTTCAAGATGACAAAAACAAAAAAAAAATTCAAAAGCAAGCTCCGTGTTCTTTAACGGGTCCACTAATCGCAGCAAATCCACTGCCATTTTAACTGTTGCTGATAATAATAGATAAAAAAAATAAACCAAGTAATTTAAAAAAAATTTCTTTTAAGATGATGCAAAAAATGAAAGAGCCAGAGAATGACTCAAGAATTATATGTAGTGTAGTTGTTGTGTATATGTGTGTGTGTGTGTAAGTATGAATTAATACAGACAAGCAAAAGAAAACTCGAGAAAATTTTTTGAAGGAGATTTTGAATTTTTTTTGTTTTTTTTTTTGTTTTTAACTATTTTTGGATTTTATTATTTATTTAAATTTTTTTGGATTCCCGAATGAGCCCGCTGTCTGGATCAAATTCAGTGAATGACTAGTGTGCAGTGTATGTAAATATATATATATAAAAAAAAATATTTAAGCAGACAAAATAATAATAAAAAAAAAATTTTATCGAAATTGGTTTAGAAGTTTTTGTGTAAGTGTTTATAAAAATAAATAAATAATAAAAAAGAGACTATAGATTTATAGAGATTTAAATATTTAAACTAAATAAAAAAAAATTTCATCAGCAACAGTTGTGCAGTATTTGAAAAAGCTGCAAAACATAAAAATGAGCCTTGTTTAACAAAGATAATTTTGAATTTAAATTTAGATAGTTCCAATACAAAATTTTGAAAATTAACTAGGGTTCCAGAATTTAAAATAAACCACGCTATAATCTAGAGATAACCACACTAGAATTTAATTTAACCACGCTCTGCTACCAAAAACATGTTACCAGGGGACTTAAATTTAATAAAGGCGGAACTAAAATGGTAACGATGTTTGAAAAGAAAAATAAAAAAAAAAGACAAAGACAAGTTTAATAATTAACAAGGCTCAAGTTTATTGAAAACAGAAAGAAATTTCGACGGTTCAGACTTTGTCATTTACAACAAAAGACATCCTGACACAAATCATCAGTAAAAAAAAAACTTATGATTAACAAGATCATAAATTGTAAAAGTTATAAGCCCTTAATTGTAACATATAATAATTTAGATAAAAAAAAATTAATCAACAGATTCTAAACATTTATCCCCCCCCTTTTAGTTTATATATATATGTTTATAGTTACAAAAATTTAACAATAAAAAAAGACAATGAGCACAGCTTAATAATTCACAGAATTATAATTAATCAAAAAAAAAGATTATACGCCCTTAAAGTAAAAGTATAATAATTTTAAAAAAAAATTAATCAAGATTTTCAAAAAAAAAAACTTATCCCCCCCTTTTTAGTTTAGTTTATAAGATGATAGTTTCCTTTTAAACAGTAACAGAAATTAACAAAATATAAAAGAGCTTGATATTTTAAGTTCAAGAAAGATCATATCTATAGTTAACATGTTTATCACTAAACTAAAGTAACATAATATAATTGGTTTGAAAATTTCTTAAAAAAAAAGAAACTGTATTGGCCAATAAATTTATATTTAAATAAAAAAAAAAGGAAAATTAATTTAGAATTTTGAAATTTTGTTAATTGACGTCAATTATTTTAATTTAGAAACTAACCTCTTGGAGGTTGTTAGGACCGAAAATTGCATGCAGGCTCCACCCAAAAAAAAATTGTTATATAATTTATAAATAATTACAAAAGTCTACATCTAGAAAATAGAATATTAAATAAAACATGAAATACATATTTTAAAGAATACATGATAATTAACAAATTATTTTAAAAATTAACAAAATATATAATATGACAAAATCTGTAAGGTTGAAGTACCTGGTTAATCCTGTCGCAGTTCACGTGAGCTTGTACCGAGAAAAATGATGGTTAATTTAACATTTTTGAACTAGGTTATTTAAACTAAAACGCACAAACTGTAAATTAACATGATGTTGTATGAGACTTGTAAGGTTAGAGAAAAAAAAAAACTTTTGTTAGATGAGTGATGCAGAATGTAGACCATGTTGTTATCACATCTAGACTGTGGACCGGGTATTAGAGAAGCTCTTGACCGGCGAATGGACTTTGTGTTCAGGTATCAGACGATGCTTGGTTTTGGAGCGGGCCGCCAGGTGCCAGCATCTGTCAAGGGACGGAAATTGGATGTGGAAGAGAGTTAATGAAGTTATATTGCGGAAGTGTTTTTTGAATTTAAATGCTACAAGGCTTGGAAGAGAACAATAGTTTTCAAGAGAGACCTGATAGGAAAAATGAAAGAAAAGGATCTAACCCAAGAATGAAGTGTAGAGGGATCTAATCCGTCAAAAAGTGTAGATCCAGCTAGGATGTCGGGATTGCCATGCCCATACTCACTATAGAAGAGTCCTTGATGGGACATCACATTTTATAATATATCCTGACTCCGATTCATATTCATTTATCTTTGAGAAGGTTATGTCTTTTTCCTACTGAAGAAAAATATAAGAGGGACAAAATTACTGTATTGTAAATAATGTTGGTGTAGCCTTTAAGACATTTATTTTTATCAATTCACACATCTACAAATAAGTATAATTGTCCTTTAAATAAAATATGATTGTATTATAATAAGATGTACTTACCACAGGCTCTATATTGTTTGCTAATAACTCATTTATAAGTTTATTATAATAGTTAATTCCTTCTTGACTGATTTCATTCATTTCTCCTCTTGGTTGAATTCTACACCATGATATAGAAAATCTGTAATGGTCGAACTTAAACAAACAAAAATGATATTTATAAAATGAGACACTGATTGCTATTTCTTACTTAACACATTCACTATTTATTTAAAATCAAACTTTCTTTGGAAATTCTAAATGAAGAATATTTATAAGTTTAAGGTTAAGTGTATTGACCTTTTATCATACTACTCTAAATTATGGTGAACATGATTGTGATACCTAATTTAGAAGCTACTTACAATTAATTATTAGAACAACACAAGATGGTGAGATACTCTTTTATAGCAGAAAAACATTCAATTTATGATATGATATGACGACATTTGTTGTCTATTTCCTAATATTGTGAAGTCTGAAATCGTTCTGCTATGATATGAGCACAGATTATAGTCATATATTTGGGTAAGGGTTGACGATCCATCACCTGGTGGGTTTCAACTATAAACCTCCTCCGATTCCTACTCTTTATGTTGTTCTGATGTCCTTTCTGTAACCACACTACTTCCAACTTCCGTTCAGGAGCTTTTTTCTATATCTATTTTGTCTGTACTTTTTCACTTTAACACCCTTTTCTGTTTCTTTTGTTTTCCGCCCAACCCTAAACTGTAAAGCAACCCCTACTGATGGGATCCACAGGGCAAAAGGTGAACCATATGAAGTTTTTGTGACCTCTCACAATATTTAGTATTATACGAACCAAGAGGGACTCTGGCCAGGTGGACCTTCCTTTACCTAGCTACTCGTGGGAAAAACATGGAGAGAGAAATTAAAAATAAGCTTATGGAGGATTTCCCCGCTAATCAATGTGCTGATAAAATTAAGTATGCTCTCCGTGATGACTTAATAGCGTGAGGACTGCTCCGCTTCTTCTTCTTGATAATGAGGAGATAATAAACCTTAGTAGAAAAAGGTCAAACAGGCCACTCACGAGGAATCGCACTCCTGATAAAAGAAGCACTCAACAAAGAGGAGAATACAGGCCAGAACAGTCACAGATACATTGACAAAAGAGCCTGCTCCCACCACTAAAACAACCTGGTGGATAGGTAATCACTGAAAATGATGGAACAAGCAGATTGTATCAAGAAGGGGAAAAAACCCTCACATCTACTAGTCGTAGGTGGTGTAATAATGCACAAAAAGGCTAAAAGTCTGGGAAGATACCTACCCCTTTATATACCGTACCGCAGTTCTTAAGTAGTAGAGGCTGGATGAGCTTCTATAGATGGGAGTTCCCTGTCTTAGAAGAAGTAGAGGGTGCAATAGTAGAGGTTGCAGTGTATTTCACCCCTACATCACAACTACTACTTAGTTATAGATTTATTTACACTAGTTTTTAATATAATTTGTTTTGTTTATGTTAATTCATTGTTGTCTTTCTGTATCTTTTATAATTCTATTAAATATTACTGACGAGTTTTACACATATTTTTATTGTTTACAAGATAAAATACAAATAAAAAACAATAGAATTGCACTAACTTAAAAACAATGTATTTACAAGATGTTTTCAAAAAGTAAGTATTGTACCATTTTCAAATGTACCCACAAGAATATTTCAATTACACATGCAAGAAGTTCCCATTCCAGAAGAAGCAGGCATTTTTTGTGGTTCATTTTATATGATTAAAATGTTTGAGACAATTGAAAGACATACCAACTAACTATGAACTATCAAGTATAATAAATTGTTTTAATGCAAGAAATGTGAAACCGGCAAAGATTCATTCCCAGAATGGTAAAAATGGAATGTTGAGAGAAAAATGTTGAGAATGTTAGACAGTTTACCAAAATGTATAGGATTAGAGGAACAGAGGGGTGGCCACCTGTCAATAATAATTGCGTGCGGCTTGTAAACGAACAAATAGCAGGTACCGTTTGTTCTTTCTGTCTACATTAACTGACTAATGGTGTTGTACTTACTCCAGTATTTTTCAGCAACTGTACATCTTCCTTATACCTGTGGTAGGAATCTGCAGCAATATCCCCAGTAGAACCATCTTTAATTGGGCTTGGTTTCTTATGAGAAAAAGTGTCCCAAATACTCTGGCCCTTTCCTAAAATTAATAAAAATATTTTATCAGCTATAATAAATTGATCGTGAAGCAAAGCTGTTATTACTGTTGTTAATGAAGATAACTAATGATGATCTTAATTGTAACAAATTAGTTACTAAATGAGGCACGAACTATCTTAGAAACCCTTAGACAAAATAAATATTCTTTAGTGCCGTAACATTTTTAGAATGTATGGCAAAATTAGTTATTATTGACTGATTGAGTCAAGATACTGTTTTACTCAATCAATTGTGTGTTTGCTTCCTAGTCTACCTATCGTTATGAAATTTAGATATAAGCTTCTTCGAAATTAGGCAGAAGAATCTATGTAAATTTTTTAAAATATATTTTTTGTGTTTTAAAACGGTGGCTAATCAAAACACAACTAGAAATACAGTGAGGTCTCGCCATAGAATGGTGTGAATCAGACATGAAACAAAATGAAATTTAAAAATAAATTTTAACTGTTTCTAAAACTGTTTCGCAGGAAGTTTTTAACTTGACCAAAAAATGAAACCTTCCTTGATTACTACTTTTATTATTTTTTTATTTTCATGTTTCAAAACATCAAATAAATTATTATTATTATTACATAACAGCTACACTGTTTTATGTATATCTCTAAAACAATATATAACTTTCATTTAAATTGTATACAGAGTGATTCAAAATTCTGCAATATTTCAAGAACTGATTCCAGAGCTAAAAGAAGTTGATATAAACATCATGTTAATTTTAATTTGTTGTTAAAAAAAAAAAAAAAAAAAAAAAAAAAAAAAACTTTGTAACTTTGGTAGTAGGCTATATATAATATTGAGTGAAGATGGTATACAATTTACTGTATAAATTACAATGGTTTGTGTAATTTTTTTACAGCAATCAGAAAACCCAAACTGTCTTTTGTATATTTTCAAAATGGCAAACTGTTTAAAATATTTAAAATTGAACATTACAAAATATTTACAAGAGACAAAAGATTTTCTTCTTTGGACAAAAAACAAAAGGTATTTCTTTCTGTAAGTTAAAGAATAACCAAGTTATCAACAAAAACCAATAAAAGATTTAAATTAGTAATAAAACACCACTCACATGCATGGTAATTTTCACAACATTAAAGACAATAAATGTTAGTTTAAAAGTCTCGAGAGCAAACTAGATTATGAAAACCTAAATAGATGGATAAATTTACTATCATAGCATTACCTTATGAAAAGTGAGTGAAGTAAGAAGAGTGGTTTTAGTGATGAAGTTGTAGTTTGATTACAGAAAATATAGTGATGATGATATAAATTTAAAAAAGAATGAATATAATACATGAATTGTAAATATAAGATTAGTGTTAATTTATTTTGTATGGGAGAATAAATTTTAGGTATCATACAATTTTAGGTAGAATATATTTTAGGAATAATTATATGAGCCAGGAATGTGTGTAATAGTATTAGAAATAGAAATAATAAAATTAATTTTATAATATATGTTATACTGAAAAAAACACTTGTATAATGCCTTAGGGTGTGGTCCTCTGGAAGTGATGAACTAAAGTCAGAATCAGAAACAGTTAGTCTAGGCAAGAGAGAGAGAGAGACAGACGTTTTCACCAAATGGATGTGATATTTAGAATTGAATAAAATGTTGAAAAAATTAATAGAAATAGAGTTATTTCTCTTTGGTAAAAAGTCGGAAGTCTGAGAAAAGTGTTGAGTTTGAACTAATAGAAAAATTGGGAAGTGAATGGTTGAAAAAATGATTGTGAAAGATCTGTAAGCTAAGCCACAGTTTGGTAAACTGGACATTTGGAGAAAAGTTATTTAAAATGAATCATTGATATTTGAGCATAAAAGGGTAGTCATTTATTTTGTATGTAGAATTAAATAATAAAAATTTTGATTACAAGATAAAAAATAAAATACATAGGTGAGAAATAGGTCATCACATGACTCTAGATTTTATTCATCTTAAAACATCACTAACACCCTAAATATATATTTTTTTAATTTAACAACAAGAAACCTCATTAATCATTTCAAATAATAAGAAATAATAGACTTTTGTGTAAATCCCTTTTCGAGAAAATTAAATGAATGAACTTAACAATCCATTCTACATATAAGAACTAGTGTGCTTTTTCTTTATAAATTTAATATGAAGGTGTATGTCTTTATTTTGATTGAATATATGTATAAATATTTGATATAATTCTATATGTTCCTTTACAGGAATTAATCTTGTAAAATAGATAACTATGAATAAATATAGATTTTTCAAAAGTTACATCTTTGGTTCTTAGTACCTTTGCAAAGAACTCATGACTCTAAGAAAAATTAAATAAAAATTTAATCTAGGTTTACATTTGACTTACAGATGATAAATCCTAAGGAAAAAAATAACTAAATATAATATAATAATTTTGAATTACAAGAATAATTTAAATTATGTAACCCCCTTTTATTAAATCATTACACAAGTTGGTTTTTTTCATGTTCTGTGCTGTAGAAACTTATCAATAAATGAGACGTTCACTCAGTGTTCTGTTTCAAACTGCTTCCCTAACTTAGAATATTTAACAATTTTAGGGAACTAATTAGATGGATTTAAATTTATTAAAAAACTGGTTTTGAGGTGGTCACAGTTGTTACCATTTTTAAAGAATTTAAGGATGAGATCCTTAAATGGTTGATTGTGGAACCAGGTATGGCAACATGCTTGAATGAGAAAATGTAGAATTTCAATTGTCCTGCAATTTATTTAATCTTTTGTGAAAATTGAGTTAACCATTTACATAAAAAAAAAAATTACATGTAACATAGATTAGTAGTTCTTACTTATTTAATTAGACAAATAAAACAATCTGCAAGGTAACAATTGACACTATATATATATATATATTTATATATATAAAATTTCATATTATTTATGCGCCCCAAAAGAAAATTTAGATAATTTTTTAAACAAACCCCCCATACAATTAATTACTAAGTAAATTAAAAAGAAAAAGACAATTCATCAAAGTGTGAAATGTTACAAAATTTAGTTTTGAAATTATAATATATTAAAGTTAACAAATTTTAATTTATTAATTACACATAAAATATATAAGAATTAATTAATTACATCTGGAAATGTAAGTTGGCCAACTGTAAAAGAAAAATTAGTTTTGATTATATTTTTGATTAAGTATATTGACGTCAATATTTTAAATTTCGAAAATTAACCCCTTTGGGGTCGTAAAGCCGAAAGGTGCATGCATATCCCATCCATTTTATTTTATTTTGCATTTTGTACATATTTAATAATAAAAAAAAAATATGTCTAGTTCAACAAACATTCAACATTATTCCACAAAAGCAGTTCAAGTTTATTTCTCACTAGATTAAATTCACAGCTTAAATTGTTCATTAGTTTTCTCTTCGTCCTTTTACATAACTTAAAGGAAGTCCTCAGATTTTTGCATAAACATGAAATTTACTGCCGGAATTTAGTTTTTTATTACAGCATGCTCGGACCAGCTGTATAGCTGCACAAATAAATGTACCAATTAAAGAAAGAACTGACTTTTCTAGACAGGTTTAAACATTTCTGTTGCTGGTTTATGAGCAACATATTTTTCTGTAATTAAGTTTTATTAAAAAAAAGGCAATTTCCTTAAAGACAAAATGCTATATATATTCAAATAAATTACTAAATGACTTTACTTTATTAAAGATAAAAAAGAAGCTTTTCTTTTTTTAAAAGATTGTTTGAATTTAAGCTGGTACAATTTACAGACAATTTAATATTAGTTGTAATTAAATTTAATGATTCATTAATTGATGATTTGATTTTATAATTACTAAAATAAAGCTTTGTTTTATTCTTTCAAAAGATTATATAAATTTATAGTCTAAAAGAATTTACAGACAACTTAAGGTTTAATTATGATTGAAAACAGATTTCAAAATTTTACATTTATAAAATAGAAATACATATTTTTCTTAAGATGGTTAACTTAATATGGTTTAAACTGAAAATTTTCTGAGTTACCTGGTTTTGATAGAATGGAACTTTTGTGATGGTCAGATGTGATTGATGGTAATAAATAGGCACTTCATTGAACTTAACATGTTCATGTATTCAATTTAAAAAAGATTTTGCACGCATTTATAAGAAAGATTTCGACTCATTTTGAATAGTGTTTTAAGAACTTTTTATAATTAGAAAACGGGTTTACGTGCTTTGAAAACGAACTAACATTTTTGCCGTTATATCTAGACTGACTACCTGAATGCTATCGCTTGGGGCTAAGTTCACTGTGGAATCACGTGAGGCTGTTTTCAGAGTTTATACGCCAGGGGCCAGCACGTGACGGACGGGCTATTACTATAGAATCTGAACTTTTACAAATTTAATCTGTAATGAAATTAAGAAGGACGTTACACAGTATACTTCTCAAAGTGTACTTTTGATTCCGCCAAAGAGACCAAAAGTTGGTCAAGAGATACCTGATAAGATAGATGGAAGAGAGATATCTAACCTAAGACTTCATGATGAAAGATATGGATCTAGCTAGGTCTTCGGGTTTGCTACAACCCTACTCACTAAAAGTGAGGCTCTGATGAATATATAAAAGAAACAATACAGGTTTAATAACAAACCTGTGGTTGACACCATAGTTCACTCAAGTTTGGTCAGAAATTCAAGTAAAAAATAAAAAGTTGAAAGGATTTATCTGACAAAAAATGAAAATGAGAGATGGACATATTCTTAGAAAGTCTCGTATTAAAATTGACCAAAGCAATATGTATCAAATGTTGATGAAAACTAAACATTTAAAGCTCATAAGAAATGGCCCTTGCTACATGTAATAGAAAATTATGATTCACAAGTAAATTTAGAAAAATGAAATGAACTCGGTTTACCATTTTGAAAAGATGGTAGCAAATACTTTTGATTGGATATTTCTTTGGTTTCATATATTGGTGTGTGAGGAAGTTAACGTAATGTGTGTAATCATTTATTTGTTAAGTAAATTAACATTGCAACAGTATGGATGCCAAAGGAATGTAAACTCCAAATGTTTGTTAAAATAAAATGAAAAACCTGTGAAAAGATTTCAGCTAATGTTAATTAAAGAGCTCATCATACCATCTTCATAAGCAGCTCCTTCTATTTGATAAGATGATGTTGCAGCTCCAATCTTAAAACCAGAAGGAAACTTTTTCTGTTCAATATTGTTACTCATAGAAAATCCAAAAAGGAAACATATTATAACAAATTGTCTGCTTTGGAACATCCTTAATAATATCTGTAACGTATAGACAAAAATTAATTAAAATTGTGTTTTAATTTTTATAAATATTTGAATTCTTAGTGAATTTCTAACCTAGAAAATTTAGCTATTGTGGAAACACTGCTACCTGAGACTATTAAATGTCCACTTATTCTACCTTTAAAAGAAATTTAATACCATTTCTTATTGAATGTATATATTCTATTTGCAGAAAGTGTCCCATACCTTCCTACTTTTTATCATAATTTTCCTCATATCAATTTGGGACCAAATAGAGTTTAGATTTTGTTTATTATAACTTACTATGTTTTATGACATAAGGGTTAACAAACTCACAGCCCTATATCCAATGCAAACATCCTCCTCAGTCCTTATTCTTCATGTTGTTCTGAGGTCTTACCTATGATGTTCACTACTTCCAACTCCTTTGCAGGTGTGTCTTTCTTTATCTATTATGTCACCCTCTACTGTGTCTTCATCACCCCCTTTTTCTTTTTATTCCGCCCAACCCTAGAGAGTAAAGTGATCCATACTGATGGCACCAATGTAAAGGTCTAGCATATCTATAATTGGGCATTTAGAATAATTGGTTACCTCTCACAGTATTTAGCCTTACTTGACCAAGCAACTTTCCAAATAGTATTGTAATGACGGAGACTGGGATAATCCATAATTAGAATGGGATAACCTCTATAAGAGCCTCTCGTTCTGGCTGGAATATTTCCAAAAATTTTATTACTGTACCCAGGGTTAAATGGGTTATAAATAATTTTGATCCATTTAAGTCTCCAGGATAAGATGGAATCTTTCCGGCTCCCATCGTAAAGGCTCCGGGGTCACTCCTCCCTCTACTTTACAAAATCTTCAGTGCTACCCTGGCTTATGGCTATACACCAATAGCATGAAAATTTAGTAGAGTAGTTTTCATACTGAAATCAGGAAAGGGAAACTACACAAATCCCAAAGCATTTCAACCAATATGTTTAACCTCCTATGTTCTCAAAACAATGAAAAAAATAACACAAATACATTTACAGAATGGAATTTTTTATTAAAAACCTTATTCACTGCAACCAACACGCATACCAGTCAGGCATGTCCTGTGAAACAGCTTTGCATCAACTGGTGAGCAGAATCGAGGAATCAATACATAACAAAGAATTTGTGTTATGTGCATTTCTCAATATACAACCGGCTTATGATAATGCTGCTTATCAATCAATCATAGCAGCAGTTAAAAATCGAGGGGTAGAAAATACTATTAGTAATTAGTTAAATACAATGTTGAAATAGAATAAACTGTGAAACTCAGTAGGTGAGAAATTAGATGTGATAGCTATGAGAGGTACTCCACAAGGAGGAATTCTCTCAGCAATGCTGTGGAACATGGTAGTTGATCCCAATAACTGAATTGAGCAAATTTATATTTTTACACACAAAGTTATGCAGATGACATAGTAGTGTTGATAAGAGGTAAATTATTAAGTTTTCTTTCAGAATTAATCAATAGAGCATTAAAGAATATTAAAGACTGGTGCAGGAACAAGGGTCTTTTCGTTAACTCGGATAAGACTACCATTATACTGTTAGGAATTAGGATAGTTTTAATTAGAAGATAGATAAATAAAAATAATAATAAATTCAGAATGGAGACCAACTGTTGCGAAAGACAAAAATGGAACAATAATGATGATGAAATGCTTACCATGCAAAGGCAGTTAACGTTACAAACAAGAGGGAAGCTATACAAGAGGAGACAGGGTCTTTTGACCACAGGATGAATCGCTGCTCAAGGGGTGTTAGGAAGATAGCCATACTTGGCAAGTAAGAGTCAAGAGAGCACAATAGTTTGAGAGGGCAACTTTGAAAGAACTTTCCAAGAAAGGTGAGCAAATCATTGTGTATTAGAAAACTTGTAATTGTTAAATACGAAAAGTAAACAGTAGAGTCACAATGGTTGGAACAATTCTGGGTTTATGTTTCATATTGTAGTTGATTGGATACAATTTTAAGATTCAGAGAGATAAGATAAAAATTGTGATGATATAAATATATATAGTTATTGTGATTGTTTGAATAATTAAAACTAAAAAGAATCTTGTAAAACCGAACCCAGGCCTAATCAAATTAACTTCCCAATAATACCCTTCACGAGAAACAGAAAATAGTCAGAATTAAGGTAAGTCTAGTAAATACTAACATAGAACTTTCAAATGATGTTAAATACTTAGGTGTTATTCTGGATAGAAGACTCATCTGGAGTAAACATGAAAATTACATTTTGCAGAAATCAACCAAATCACTTATGGCATGTAAGCGATTTCTTATTAAGAACTGGGTTCTCTGTCCAGCTATGACATGGCTTTATGGTATGGTAATTAAACCTCAGATACAGTATAGCGCCCTAGTATGGTGGAGAAGAACACTTCTAGATGTCTCTAGTCATAGGTTGACTTGTCTACAAAGGTTGGCCTGACTTTGCATTTCAGAAGCTTTTAGAAGTATACTTACAGCAGTAATAGAAGTTCTGTTAGGGAATAACCCCACTAGACCTCAGTATAACAGCTGATGCTATTTCAGCGGCATACAGAATGGAACATTCTGGTATGTATATAGGAAGCTATTGGAAAAAAGAATACAGTACCATTTGTAAATATAAATCATATAATAACGTAGTTACTATGAGAAGTGATTACATCAGTAAAAAAACTCATGGACTCCATATGAAGTTATCATCCAAGAGAGAAAGGATATTGAGAGAGACTGGTCTCCAATATAGAATAGTTTGAATTTTACTTTGAACACATACTTTATAAATGTGAAACATTACAACGTCCAAGACTACTGATCTTCGGCCCAGATGCAACCTTAGAAGCAATAAGTAACCTAGCTGGAAAATCCTGACTCTAACCAAGGGAATAGACATAAACTAGTTAGAAATTTAAGAAGTACATGAAAAGTTCTTTCAGGCTTAAGTTTCTAGGGGGTAACACCCACTTCTATAATAATAATACCAGACCAAGGAAACCTCTGGCTATATAAACTGTCCTTTGCTTAGCTCAGGAAAAATATGATGAAGAGAAATGAAAAATAACAAGCAAGTACGTCACCTCAACTTAACTTGCTGATAAAATGAAGCATGTCCTCTGTGGTAACTTAATAGCATGAGGAATTTTCCACTATGTTGATATTTACTCGACAATGCTGAGATAATAAACCTAGTAGAAAAGGGCCAAACAGAGCACATGGGAAGAATCATACTACTGATAGAAGAAGCATTCAACAAAAAGAGGAAAACAGTTCAGAGAGGTATCAGAAACATGGAAGAAGGAACATCTTGCTCCCACCATTAGGACAATCTGATGGAATATATGACTAACTGAAAAGCGGCTTGAACGGGGAAGGAGTATAAATTGAAAACACTCACAGGGTTTCTATCAGATCATTATAGACTCAGAGAACAGCTTAGAAGGACTGGTATAGAAATTATGGGACCTCCAGATTCTGCCAAGAAGGGGATTGAAACCACACATTGAAAAAATATTGCAGTCTTATTATGTGTCACAAATAGTTTAAAACATTAAATATATTTTGACAGAATTTAATCAAGGTTCAATTTGAGAATGCTTTTCATGAATAACTGGAGGTTGAAAACAAATATCAATATAAAACTGGTGTAATTGAACTGAGGATGAAAAAACATTGCTTAATAATGTTTCACATGTCTATTATACTATTAAAAAATTAACTCAGATAAAATATGGTAGCCATAAATTTTAAACATTACTAAACATATAAGGAGGGGGTGGGGGATCAGATATAAACATCAATTGTTCTCATATCAATAAGATGAAAATTGTAAGAAAAAAGTGGTGGTACACTCTTTTTAAGCCACCCAGTACTCAGGCTTGGTTCTAAGAATGGATGAAGAAGTATGTTAAGTAATGTAGTGGACTAAAAGAATTAACAGTGTAGTAACAAAGGCTTCATTATCAGATTTCAAGCCTACCAATCAGCAAACTAGAAAAAAAATTTAACAAGAAAAATTAGTTAAAAACCAGCCCTTATTTTTATGTCTTGTTTTGGTCTATAAATCAAGGGTAACGACAAATTTAGTATAAGTTCCTTCATATATTTGCTTCAATTCCAAAACATGTTACTGTAAATGTATAAAATCATTGAGATATTCTTGTGGTCCTATTTCATAAAAAAATTATCTTTTGAATTTTTGAAATTTCAACTAAAACCCTTTTTGAGGGCCGCTATTTTACCGAAAGGTTTGCAAATGTTGCTCCACCCAATGTAATTTTTTGTTTTTAATTAATTTTACAATTTTTAAATGGATTTAACTAGTAATTATTTACTAAATTTAGTCTAAATCTATACAAGTTAGAAGAAATCTGAGCTATAATTCTTGCACAAATGTGCCATTAAGAGCAGAGGACACATTTAGTATATTGGTATTTAGAAAGAAAAAATCTATAGATTTATAATTATTGATATTTCATAGTTTTATAATAATAAATAATAACTTCTGTTATGGAAAGCTTAGTCTCAATTTACACCATTATTAATTTGATTTACACCTGGTAGAATCAAAGCGAGTAAACTCTAAAGTGAAAGTGAGAGTGTAATAGTGTACATTTTTAGTTCTTTGATCTTAAAAAGAATGGGATGTATTTTGATCTTAGATGAAAGTGGGGTATACGTCTAGACTTGATGAGACAAGCAAGAAACGTATTTTGTTTTTCATTGAATAAATTAACAAATACCAAATTAGAAAATAAAATGAGTAATGGCAAATGATCAGAGAAATTTATTCTATATATTGTAATAATTAGAATGATTATAAACTTTATAATTAAAAAAGTGCAGTATAAACAGTTTGAACACAAAGAAGAAAGATTGGGGGATTTACCGCCTAACTGCTGTTAGTTTAGTCTAGATAGAACCTTCAAGGCGAATGGACGTTGAAAGTCGTATCCACTTTTGGACAAAGAAAAGTGTTTTCTTTAATAGTTATAAACTGTTTTAGTAAAGCATGTGTTATGGAAAAAATTCAGTTACGTTTGAACCTAGAAATCGAACATTTATACTGAAAAGACTGAGAGCATGTCACTCATGTAATCGTGTTCGATTTTGAACAAAGACAAAACAATATTAAAAGTGTTTTCTATAATAAAAATGAACTGTTTTGATAAATAATGTAATGTGATAAAGATTTAATCACGTTTGAATCAATTATGAACTTTCAAAGTGAAAATATTTGACTTATTAATTTTACACATTCAGCAAATGTAAGTTACCCGGAAAGTACGGATGTAAAGACTAAGTTTTATTTTGTGTTTTATCTAAAATAAAACTATTTGAATATTTAATTATTCTTTTCACAAAATGAAAAATTGACGTGTTCTTATTAGTAAGAAATGTGTATTTAAAACATTAACTTTCAATAACGGTTGGAGTGATTGTGATGAAACGACGTCATGCAGCTGCAACAAGGAAAGGATGTGATTTTAAATAAAAGTTTGTTTCAAACACACGTATTTGGTAAAGCACGTAATAACTATTATTATATGAAATAAAATGTGATTTTTCAATGACTTACAAATTTGATGAATATTTTAATCTAACACTTAAAATTTTGTTTGATGGCTTATTAAAATAGGTAATATGTTGTTTTGAAAGTAATATTAAGATTTTAGAACCTATATGAGATTTTATTTTTGATTTAAATATTTGATGAATATTATTGCATATTAATACAAGAATAAAGTTTATTTTTTATTTTTTTTTTATATATAGGCCTATAGAGAAGTAAAAATCCATCATGGACCTTTTCTTACCCGGGCCCTGCCCAGGTTGTGCCGGACTCTTACCCACTAAAAAACCTCCTCTTTTCCTCTTGACCTCCCGCTTTGGCATCGCCTATTCAGCATTCTTCAAAGTGGGTGTCATGCTAACAGATCTCTAATACCTAAAAATCATTGAACTTTCTTCTCTTTACTACTGCAATTGCCTCTACAAATTTATCCACCTTTTCCCAGGTGTATTTACTCTGAAGCATAATCTCCACCACATCATCTGGAGTTATATTACCAACTTCTCTTATTAGTTGTTGCCTTTTCGTATCCCACTCCTTGCACTCGAAAAACGTGTGAAGGACGTCATCCTTTTGTTTGCTACACCACAAGCATTCTGGGCTGAGAATAAAGTTTATTAATATTTTTTATAAAATCTTATTAAATTCAATCTTAATAGTACGGTTGCAACCAAAATTTTAATTTAACAAAAATTTAAAAAATTGTTTAAGGATTTTTCAATAATATAAATATACAGGATGTACTAATAAGTAGTTAATGTTTATAGGAATTTGATTTCATATATGTTTACATGTTTTAATAATTTTATTTTAATATAAATTATGTGCATTTCAGAATAAAAAGACTTCTATTCTTTTATCCAATGTTCTATTCAGTACACTTGTTTTAAAAGAATTCACAACCCAAGAGATAGTAATATTCACTAATAGAATTTTAAATTTATTTTTTAATCTTTATTTTTTTTAATAGTTTTTGTAAACAATACATTACAAAATAGCGCCCAACTTCATTCAATAAAACTTTACAAATTATTTTCTATTGTTACAAGAGAGGGGAGGGTGAGAGAGAGAGAGAGACATCGTCAATATGTCTCATTTGCCAATATGTGAACATTAATTATTTTGCTTTTTGAGGTATGAAAGATTGTAACTTTGTTCGGATTAAAAACTTTCATTTCACTAACACAATTCTAAAACTTTTCATGATGAAATTAACATTTGAAAATATTCACAATGAACTCTAACTTTGCAATCTCAACACATGCGAGCAGTAGTCAAGCTAGCACTCATGTCGTTTTAGGAGATAAGAAATGCATTTTGTTGCTTCCGAAACTTCCTCCATGCCTTTTTTAACTATTAAAGGTCGCTGCAGTCTGTTAGCATATATTATAACTACTATACAAGATTTAAATATGATTATTTAGAAGTAGTTACACCATTAAATGGATCCCGAATATTATCTAGAGATTTTCTTTGACTCTTTATTTTGAATTCGTTTGAATAGACTAACAAATGGTTGGAAAAATGGCTGTTTCAAAAGGTGTATAAGCAGTTCCTCTTTTCTTAGTTTGTATTACCTCATTTTTTATTGCATTCCAATCTACAAATATAATAATTTCGAATTCACATTCAGCAAAATAATTTATGTAAATATAATGACCAAAGAAATTTGTGTTCTTTAATGTCACTTTATTAATTGCATTTTTGATTCCACATCTAAAAGTGTAAAAGCTTCTTATTTCTTTTGTTTAAAAAAAACAAATTATGTCATTATAATTCACCCTTTTCTCTTCTGGCTATTTTTTACAGAATAAATGTTATAGAAATGTGGTCTTGAAGTGATGATTCTTACGATATTCAAGTAGTCTCAGATTTGGCGATAAAAAAATTTGATGATGTGTTTATTTATTTTTTCTTGTTGTTTAAAGTAAAGAAAATCTTAGTCATTATAGTCTTATAAAAAAAAAGATTTTAAATAAAGACACCAAGCTCTTGAATACTCTATAATAATGTTAATAAGTTTTTGTCAAGAGAGATCTGATATGATAAGTAAAAGAGAAGAACTAAACCTAATACTACATGAAGAAATGTAAAGATCCAGCTAGAATGTTTCTTGTGTTTTCCACACCCATACTTATTGCAAGTGACTCCCTTAAGGATTATCAAGATGTCCCTAAGGAAATGCCAACAAGATGTAGGTCTATTAATTATCTTCTCCACTTTCTATTGAAGTATAAGTTAACAAAATATTCCGAGGTAACTGCCCACATGCACAAACCATATTTAGAATTCAAAAGCAGGTACCGGTAATTAGAGTATTGGCAAGAGTAAGCTTACAGCCTTGTACAAATCTTTTTGAAACTTTTAATTCCATTGTGGTAGACCACAGCATATTGACAATTTAATTTTTGTACTATGTCAACATATCCTTTATTCAGGTATCTCTTAACTTATACCTACTGCAATTTCTGACATTACCCATCATCAGGGGATCAAAAACACAAACATACATTTAAACACAAAAAGAGTCTTTTGAAAAGACGATCTATCATGCTAATGTCATATAAATAAAATTAAAACAACAATTTTTTTAGTATCAACCACAATGTTTTAATAGAAACTTGCCGACCATGGTTTCGCTAGTTAAAGCATTGTCAAGGACTTATACAAGAATGAAACAATAAGGTTCAGTACACAATATATACACATTATAACAATAGCTGGGTTTTCCCTTATAACCTAGATGAGAAAGGTAGAGGAAGGGAGTGGAGAGGAGGGTCAATGACTTGACTTGGTTAATGGTTTCAAAAGTGGGGAATTACTTAAATCTAATTGTTCATTTAAAACTAACACATTTTTATTTTTAACTAATCTATTAATTTCTAAATTTTCCAGAAGGTTTAATTTTTTAGATTTATTGACTATGTGTAAAATATCAAAATTTATATTACCATGAAAATCTGAAACATTGTGTGTTTTTAAATGATTAGAAAAACTAGAGTCCTCATGTCCTAACCTCCCCAACTCCTGTCATGCTCACTTAATCTAGTTTTAAAATTTCTACCAGTTTGCCCTATATAAGTAGCGTTACAAATTTTACAAGATAATTGATAGACCCCACATTTACTCATTTTTGGTATTTTATCTTTACTGTTAATTAACAATTTACCCAAATTATTGTCTAGATAAAATGTCTACATAGCCAAAGAGAGTTTGGCTATGGGGTCACCTCTATCTCCATTATTAGCAAATTATTTTTTTGTTTTTACTTTTAAACAGATTATCTTCAAAAGCGGTCATAAATATCTCTGCTAATAATGGAGATAGAGGTGACCCCATAGCCAAACTCTCTATTTGTGCATAAAATTTTCCTTGAAATTGAAAATAATTTTGTTTCACACATACATCAATAACATCCATTAACTCTATAATGGTAACAGGATCAACTTTAGAGTTATACAATAATAATTCCACCTTTTCCAAACATTCTTTGACTGGAATGCTGGTAAATAAACTCTTCACATCAGTGAGTGTGATAACAAATCCACGAAATGGCGGAAAGTAGGTTATGTTGGTCAAATTAGTTATAAATTGGGTAAACTATTGGAAAATAAAAAAAGTTGCAAACCAGCATTTTATGTAGACAATAATTTGGGTAAATTGTTAATTAACAGTAAAGATAAAATACCAAAAATGAGTAAATGTGGGGTCTATCAATTATCTTGTAAAATTTGTAACGCTACTTATATAGGGCAAACTGGTAGAAATTTTAAAACTAGATTAAGTGAGCATGACAGGAGTTGGGGAGGTTAGGACATGAGGACTCTAGTTTTTCTAATCATTTAAAAACACACAATGTTTCAGATTTTCATGGTAATATAAATTTTGATATTTTACACATAGTCAATAAATCTAAAAAATTAAACCTTCTGGAAAATTTAGAAATTAATAGATTAGTTAAAAATAAAAATGTGTTAGTTTTAAATGAACAATTAGATTTAAGTAATTCCCCACTTTTGAAACCATTAACCAAGTCAAGTCATTGACCCTCCTCTCCACTCCCTTCCTCTACCTTTCTCATCTAGGTTATAAGGGAAAACCCAGCTATTGTTATAATGTGTATATATTGTGTACTGAACCTTATTGTTTCATTCTTGTATAAGTCCTTGACAATGCTTTAACTAGCGAAACCATGGTCGGCAAGTTTCTATTAAAACATTGTGGTTGATACTAAAAAAATTGTTGTTTTAATTTTATTTAAAATGGAATACCACCAAGTACCTACGGTCTCTAGCATAAATAGTATATATATATATATATATTTATGAATTAATACTTTTTCTCGATAGAAACAGTAGTCGAGAAATTATTTTATTATATTTATTATGACTCAAGAAATATTATTAGAAATATTTATTATGACACAAGTAGCCTATAAGACTAGAACCAAATATTTTTTTTCAGTTATCCATGTACCATTTTGTTTCTTATGAAGGAAATTTACATGTGAATTATACTACAACAATTTACATTCTGATAGCAAACTCAACAATATTTTTTTAACATTCTAATTGAGTTTAAAAACTTTGTTTAATATCCAATGTTTTTGATCAATATGAAAATTAGTGGAATTTGAAAATGCCTTACAATAGTGATGAAAAGTGTGGCATTATGTAACATGAATTAACACTCTAAATACATTGACAGTTTCATTTTATTTTCTTATCTATTGTAGTTAGTTACTATCTTCAATTATATCTCCTCCAAATTTACCATAGAAATATTTACATTATTTTAAAATGTGAATAGTGACTATTTTTTTACATTTGATTGTATTACATTGTATTCTTAATTTTTTGCTTACTTTTTAACGCCTACACTTTATGTTGTTAAAATATTGAGGCTGGTTTTTTCTTTTTGCTTAAAGTAAAAAATCTTGATCATCATCGCCTTACAAAAGAAGGAAGAAAAGAACATAAAATAAAGATCATCCCTATTTTAAATAAGGTTAAACATACTGAGACTGTTTGGATTCTTATAAAACCGCTCAAGTCTCTCAAACATCAAAAAGGGGAAAAAATCAAAAAAATACAGAAATGTAGATTACAAGAATGGACAAATACAAGGTTTTGTTCAATGGAATGCTACGAGTAATCGGCAGCCGCCTTAAAGCAGCATCAATTATTTCATGTCTAACGGGAAATTAAGTAACATGCCGGTAACATGCAAACCTTATTTTGTTAAAAATCGAAAATATTTTTTGTTTTAAATACTCATCTAACCTGAAAATATATAAATGTGTAAAAAGAAATTTAATAACTATAATAATTAAAAAGTTACAGTAATTTGAAAAAAACAGTAAGTTGAAAAACTCAAAATAAAAAATATTTTAAAAACTAAATAAACTCAAATAAAGCCTAAAAGGGGTAATGTAATAATATTTAGAAAAAATAAGTTAATAAATAAAAGTAATTCTTTATGAAAAATGGCGGCAAAAATCATTATTTAAAATTAAATAAAGATAAACTGTTTAAAAGAGCACAATTTTGGTAAGTTTAGTCAAAATCGGGTAAACTTTTTTCAAATAAAAAAGTTAAAATTTTCAAAATAAAAAATAAGTATATTTGAAAATAAAATATGAACATTTTATGGTTGAAATAGAATAAAAATATGTAGTTTTGTAATGTAAGATCAATAAGAGCATATATATTATAAAAATCGGGGGTTCACTAAAACAAGTTAGATGAGAAAATTAAGACCTTGGAGGACGAATAACTCCGCAACCAAGAGGAGTACAGTGAAAAACCGTTGAAATTCTTTTGTTTCTACCCAAAAGGAGCCAGGAACCAATGAAAAAGTGTAAAATTCAGTGAGGATCAGAATATGGTCAAAAAAATAATACTAAAACATTTAAAACCGAATAACTTGAAAAGTCATAATCGGATAACAACAATTCGAGTTTCAAAGGATTCTACAAGGCCTAAGTCAAAGGATAACACTTTTTGAATGCCCAAATTCCAACTCAAAACAAAGATATAGCAAAACTAAAAGAATTTGCATAAATTAATTCATTTTAAAGGATAGGACAAGAAACATTCAGATAAGGAAGCTCCACTACACATAGGCGGAGCGGCATAGCCAACTGCATTCTACACAATACAAAAATATATAATTAAAATATTGCAATTAAATCAAAAGTCAAACAGAAAATAATTAAAAGAAGCATTACTAATAATGTTCAAATGTAAAATAACTTGGTGCATTCAAGTCGAAATGAAGCAAATAACCTTCAAAAGACAAAAGGGAAGTTTTGAGGGAAACTACCTATGTAATAATTGGAAATTCTGAGGTATGAACTTGAAGAGTTCTTATATATTTCCTGTTACAAAAATTAATGAAAATGAATTTTAATTTATTATTTATAATGATATGCCAAGCTTTTATGGGCGCCAGATGAATTAACATCGATTTTGAAAAGAAAAGAAAAGAATTTAATTAAATTTAACCTCAGGGTCGCAAGTTCTTTTATTAGTGTACTTTACAGTGAATTCTGGTAAGAAATGAGAACACTGTAGCTGAAATTTTGACAAAGATTTATTATACATAAAACATCAGATATTCATACACATTAATTAAGTAAAGTATATCATGACACACTACCATGATTGACATCCTATTTATTTTTAATAGGTAACTATGCCTTTGAGGAAGGTCTATTTTATACTTTTTTAAGTGTTAACTTGAAAATAAAGAAAAAATTGAATTTACTTTAATCAGACTTGCAAGTACTAGTTTAATTTGTGATATTAAAATTTTGAGAGAATTTCATATTCATTTCACATACTAATTCATAAAAATGAGTTTAAATGGTTAAAGCTTCTTTAACATTTACTTATTAAAATTTTCTTTGTTTTATATTGAATTTAACGTTATGTTGTAACAAATATTTTTTAAGAGACAGATTCAAACTCTCTGTTATTTGGCAATTAATTTAGCTCATTTCTGATAAGCAATATGTCAACAGACATCAATTGTTTTTTTTATTAAAAAATAGCAATATAAAATATTAATGTATAAAATTAGAAAATAAACATATTAAATTTTATACAAAAAATGAATTAAGTTCATGTGTTGAATAACACATTTTACCAGTTCGTTGACTCAGAATGTATTTACACAATGGTGAACCTGAAGTCTATTATTTGATGATTCTTTTCTTCTACCCGCGGAAAACGTGTTCTACCGAAAGCATTTCTGTTACACTTGCAAAAAAAAATTTTGTGTCTAAAATGTCTACTAATTTGTTAGTCCATCTTTTCACTTTGTAACTGTCCACAATACGACCGAATTCAATTTTACACGCTTGATTGTCTATTGTCTATTGTCTTTCAAAATTCACACGCGATTCGCAATAATCACCTCCAACACACTATTCTTTCAACATCTCAAACCACACTTGTCTTATAAATTTCCAATTCAGACTCTAAAGAACAACCGTTCTACATAACATACCAAAACTAGACTTTTAGAAATAACACCGACCATGCTCTTATAAGCTCTGATCTAGCTTCCGAGAAACATGACTTGTCCCTCCAAGCTGTGGACTCCAACGTCTCCAACTGTTTATCAAAACCAAGAGATGTCTCACTTCCGAAATTGAGTTCTTCCGGTTCACCGTTATTAAGGTTCTACACACTCCCTATATTTCACTCAAATTTACAAACACTTTATATTAAACAATTTATACTAAATTTACACATGATTATTTATTTTGTTGTTTTGAAAATCTATTTTCATCTTATTAATGAATTTACCGAATACTAATTGTTATTTAAACAGCCTATCCGCTATTACTCACCCGCGTCTTTCAAACATACAAACTAACTTTAATTTTTCACATTATTAGGGGCCTACAACTAAAAGGGAAATTGACAGAGTTTACTTCCTAAGTGAAGTGAAAAATTAAACAAACTCTTATTATTTCTTCCTTCAAGAAGTCTCTTCAGGTAAGAACTACTGGTTGATAGGTATCATCCAGTCAACTAGTTCCAAAGGGTTAAAAGTAATAGCCTAAGGTTAATTCTATATTCAAACTAGATCTAGAAATGAAGTAACTTCATAAAGATTGTGGGACAGTTTTTGTTTTAATGAATAATTGGAAGAAAATAAAATGGATAAGAATCAAAATAAATTTAAATGTTGAAGAATAAATAAATGTACACAAATTCAATTCTAAAAGACTACAAATAATAACAATAAAAAAAGTTCGATTAAAATCAACTAAAATTAAACTTCAAACAGATCCTGAGAATTCGACGTGGGAGCATTTCAACAACAGCATATCTTCGGAAACTTTTCAATCGATTTCTACACAACTTCAAGATCGTCGCTTCACGACTTCCCTTGATTAATTTGAGGACATCAGGAAATAAACTGTCGCTGTTAACTACATATTTCCATTCAGGAACTGAAATCAACTTTAAAATGTATAACATAATATATAATATAAATGTTATAAAACAGTCAGGGTTAAGCTTATCTTGTAATTCAGATTGTATTTATTTAAAAGTGAAAAAACAAAAGTTATATTTTGCAGAGATATAATACTTTTTTTTTTTTTCAATTAAATAAACAAAAGTTATACGTTACATTGAGAAATAAAAATATTTTTTTTCAATTAAGTAAAAGAATAATTTTAAATAAGAAAACTTTAAATAAATTAACAAATAAAACATTTTTGTTTTATTTATTTTAAATGATGTGTTAAAATACTGTATATGTGCTCATATTTTAAATAATTACTATAGATTTTGCAAACTGCTTTTTCAAATGACACTCCCACAGAAAGAGTTCTAGTAGAAAGATGAAGTAGAGCTAGAGTAATCAAATTAAAGAGAATTTCAATAAAGATTAAAATTTCTTGCAAAAACTAACAAGTAGAAAAGTAGTTTTAATTGTTCATATAAAATATAGAGAACTGTATTTGAAGTTAAATAATTTTTAAAATATTAAACTAAATTTTTTATTATTTTAAAAAAAATTTGTTGGTAAAGTAACTGTAGAACCTAAAACGGCACAATTTCAACCAAATCTGGTACGTAGGGTCATTTATTATTCTTACAAAATTGTAAGAAAATGTTCACTGTATTAGTTGGCACTACAAATTCCATTCATTTTTCCTTGTTAGGCAAAACTCTCAGTCATTATCGAATTATAAAAAAAGAAAACAAGGACATAAAGTAAAAAGTTTAGATCTAGCTAGGATCAATAGGGATTGCTAAGCCTATGAATTAACTCCTGGGGATAATGAAGATGGGGTGTAGGTATCATATGGAAAAACAAAATTCCATCTACTGGGCTTGAACCTGCATAACCTTTAACGGTTTAGTAGTTCAAACTGTGACGAAATAAACAGTCTGCACTCTGGAAACTGGAGCTACGCTACTACCCGTTAGTTCTTTAAAGTAAATGGATAGATAAATATAATAAATTACCACCCATGCTTCATTTCTTTTTGTGGGAAAAGACCAAATAGTATAATTTTTAACAGACTATACATACAGGTACTGCAAGGATGTACTGAATCTTAACATAATTAATTAAAAATAACAAATATTATTAAGAGATAAAAGCAAATATTTTTTTTACAATTTTTAGGTTTTAGTTCGATTTGTTCTAATAAATCTCCTGGTTTTCAACAGTATATGACATTTAACATTTTTTTTTTTTAATTACATAAAAACATACATTAGCATTTACAAACATGTTTTTGTAAAGCTAGATCAGTACATTAGGAATGTATTTTGGAGATTCCGTTCTTTACTCATTAGTAGGTCTATTTAAAAATTGGTTGCTAACATAATATTTTGGTTGGTAAATTGTTTTGTTTTCGGGTGATTGGGTTGGCAATTCAGTTGCTAAAAGGATACTTTGGTTGGTAAACTGGTTGTAACTCGGAAACACAAAATATGCTCGGAAATTTTGGTTGGTAATTGTATGTATGGGTTGGTAAATCGTATGCAGAAACAGTATTTTGCTTGGTAAATATGTTGCAAAAGCAGTATTTTGTAGTGATGTGTGAGTTAGAATTAAAATACTCTGTGAATACGTGTATCAAAATCCTCGCAACATTCCGAGTATTAAAATCCTCAGTTTCGTATTAAAATATTCGGACAAAATCCTCGTAACTAGGAACAAGGAGGTAATGTGCGAGTATGAATTCGAAATAAAATCCTCGGACAACGATATCCGTTAGTGTTGTGTCAATTCGAAATAAAATGCTCGGTGTTTCTACTTTGGTTATATTAGTTTCTAAGCTGATTTTTCACTAAACATTAATTAAACACTACGATTTTGAGTTAAAATGATTTAGATTCTGTAACAAGTTCAATTTAAAATAACAATCATATTCATTTATTTCCACATTAACAAAAAGTAAATTAAATTATTATTTAATTGTTATTATTTATATTTAAATAAATATTAATAGGTTACCATCTTTATAAAAAATATAGTAAATTAACTTATTTATTTTAAATAACAACTTTATTAGATCTATTAATGTTGGTAATAATTGTACTTACGTTAAATTACTGAATTTGTGTCGAGGCAGGATAACATTTAATTACGTATTAGGCCTACAAGTGTCAATCACATATTGTTTTAAAAAATAAATACTTGGTGGATCAGTCTAACAGATAGAACGCAAAAGTGGAGGTTTATCTAAAACGTTCTGATTGGTAAACTGAGTTCGAATCCGATGCGCAAAATCATTCTACGCAGATAGTCGAAATAATAATACGAGTATTGAAATCATTTGAAACCGAGTAATTTGATTATCCATTTCACCCGAGTATCAACATCGGTAGTATTTTGCTTGAAACATCACCCACAATAAGAGTAACACACACAGTCACACACACACACACACACAAGACACGAGTCACAAGCAGAGGTCTCGAGCTAAGTTAGGTTAAGATCTCTCTCTCTCTCTCTCTCTCTCTCTCTCTCTCTCTCTCTCTCTCTCTCTCTCTCTCTCTCTCTCTCTCTCTCTCTCTCTCTCTCTCTCTCTCTCTCTCTCTCTCTCTCTCTCTCTCTCTCTCTCTCTCTCTCTCTCTCTCTCTCTTCTTAAGTAACAACTCTTATCTTAAGTCACAGGATTTAGACTATGGTCACACATTACAGTCATATCGGTTTGGTAAGTCATATGGTCCTCCTCAGTTAGATTAAGTTACGTTAAGTCACAAAAGTTATATTTTTGAGTTGGGTGGGTACTATGATGATTAAAACTACATTTTGGGTTGGGCAAGTACTATGTTGGTTCAAATTCCTTTAGGACTGGGTAAGAACTATGATGATTGAAAACACTTTTTTTGGGCTAAGTAAGTACTATAAAGATTAGGTTGGATCCCTTCTGGCCAAGTAAAGTGAGTAGGCCTACCGTAATCTTTTCAATTTAGTAGCTTGAAAATGAATAAAGGCGAAACATATTATGTCGCTCAACAAAGCTCTGTTGTGAAATTATATAATTGTTTCATTTTTCCAAAAAATATTATATTCATAAAAACCAATATATATATCAGGGAATACTTATTACAAATATTTATTATTAGAAATTATACTGCACATACAATGAAGTGTTTGTTCACTTTTAACATGGAGTTTTAGAATTTAAAAATTTTTGTCTTTTAAAAAAATATTATATTCATAATAACCAAAATGATATATATATATATATATATATATATATATATATATATATATTATACTAGGCCCAATGTAGCTGTACACCGGTACCCGCTCTACTATCCGTCCTTACAACTTTATCTCTATTTCTACTTTTAATGAGCGCAACACACATGTAAAACATATCACATAATTGTTAAACCTACCTTGACGTATCGGATGATTCTTGCATAAGTGTGTACGCGTACCCGCTCTACTAGCCAACCTTACATTATCTCTATTTCTACTTTTAATGAGATCAACACACATGTAAAACATATCACATAATTGTTAAACCTACCTTGACGTATCGGAGTGATTCTTGAGTTTATATTTTTTGAAGCATCAGTAGAATCAAATATAATAAACAGTTAATGTATAATAATTAATTAAATAACTTATTTTAATGTAAAAAATTAAGAATAAATTATTGGAAACACAACATTTTTTGTCTGCAACGAAATGTCGTATCTCTTGGTCAGGTGATTTTCGTCTGTGGGAAAGTTTTAGATAATCGTTCGATTTAAAAATTAAATATTTAATCTTCAGCATAGACCTCTTGGTTTAACAATGGGTTCAGGTTGAAGGGTTGAAGTGATATAAGATTTAGGCCTACGTGATGTATGCCGCATGGAGAACAAACAGTATTTACTTCATTAACAGTTAATATTTTCTCATTAACACGTCTCACTGTATTATTTTTTTTTAACATAAACTTGTTTAGGATGTATACTTGTGTAGGATAAAAAAATTGTACAAAACCTAAATGAAATTGGTACATAAAAAAGCATAATTTACCTAAACATAATGAATACATAGAAATCAAATAAGAGCTTCAAAGAACTTAGTTAAGTAGTTGTATAATATTAGACTGTATTAGATAGATTTCACATACATATAGACAATATACTGGGTTATCATAAAAGAATGGTGGGGATTTGAATATGATAACTCCAAATTAGTCATTTTTTGATTATTTGTATATTATTTGTTCACGAAAGTTACGTGAGTAGCGCTGCGGTTGTGGACTTATACGCAACTTTATATACACTTTTCAAAATGATGAACCAGTTGGCGGCCAAGACTTGGCAACGCTGTAGCGGATGTAATTTGTTCGGCTCGCCCCTGTCTTCCAGTGATCCCTTTCAGTTCGCAAAGACTGCTAAATAATATTTGTACTAACACCAAACTGTCTAGTCAACAATAATTTCTTAAACATAATTTAGTGTATATTATTAATCATGTCCTTTTAGTGTATACGCTACCCCAACGATACGCTGTGTGTGTGTGTGTGTGTGTGTGTGTGTGTGTGTGTGTGTGTGTGTGTGTACACCGCTCTAAAAGTAAAATTACTAACACTACTTTACACAACATATTATTTACAATTGTTATAAAATTTACACATCGTTTTAAATAAAATTGTCTAAGGCCATAGGTTATTGGACACCATATTTGGACACTGTCGGAACTCTATGTTATCCCTGTCATCATTCCCTTCATTAAAACCATCTATTTAATCATCACTTATGTATGAAACATTTTAAATAATACTAGCCGATTTTATATAAAAGTAACGCATAAATCACATCAATACAGTAGAATGTGAAAACGAATATTAACACCCGAAAAACTGATCGAAATTAAAAACAATTTGGAACTAGTTTATACTAGACTCGTATTAGTCACGCTGACAAAAATAGATTCTTATCTGTAAAAATGATTGCTCAGTTTCCGCCACACGAACCAGCGAATGTCCATCCATGGTGGCAATTTTAGTAAGAAAAATAAAATACCAAGTACACTTTTGGAAGGCATTTCATTTTTATTCAACCATGATATTTTGTTACATAAATGAGAGATTATATAACAAAGAGTATTAAAAAAGCTGAAATCTCCATAACAGTTAGTTTTTGATAGTTTGCAAGTTTGAAAGCAGTTTGTACTAATGTTACTTTAATAGATAAGTAACAATCAAATAATAATCGAATCTAATTTGCGTTCAGGGATCCAAATAATACCCGAAAAAAATAAGATAAAAAGGCTATGTAGTTATTATATTTTTGGTTCTTAATCTGCCATAGACGAGAAGAACTTTTACATATTTTTTTTATCAGATTCCCATAAAAACTTGTGGCAGAAAAATAAAATGTCTGAAGTAAGCAATTTCCCACTTTAACATATTTATTAGTAATCATTTTCTTTCTTAAATGCAATTTTGCAAACTCCTTTAAATAAAAGAAGTTGAGGAGGGGAAATTAATGATGATTTTAAGCCATTTAAATTTTATGCCCATAATTCTTATCACATTAAAAAGACATGAATTGATAATGATTTCACTTAAACTCATACAAAGCAATATTAAATATCACATGTAAAAGTATATTCTGTTTTAGAGTCCTTTACACTTAATACTAAGTGCGGGGTTCTTATCACCCTGTATTAAGATAACGCGCATAGTCATGCAGGGTAATAGTAATTCATTGGGTATTCAAATGTCCTCGAAGTTGGAATAAACGAATGATGAAATATACTTTGGTTGTCTGCCTAAATGTGAGTACCTTTCTTGTTTTGTTTATAAAATTGACATTTATTTGTGGTATAAGCTACAGCGATGCCCTTTATTATATTCATTTAACTAATTGAAGGTAAACTCCACGTTAAATTCTAAACTTAAAGTTTCCCGGTTTCGAAATTTAAAGTAGCACAGTATGGTAATTTTATCACACATTTAACGCGTGAAAAATGCTAGCTGTAACAATGTTGTTTCATGAATTATCAGTGAAGTGTATTTCACTGAAATAGCTACTATGAATGTGTTGTCAAGTAACTGAAAAAAACACATCGAGCTTTGAGATTTGATCATACTTCTTATAACCTCAGTTGAACGGATATAATCCTGGTAACGGATGTAGTTTCCTAACCTCCACATCAAAAATAAGATAACATAGAGAACATAACGTAGCATAAGGTAGCAGGAACGATTTGGTCTCAATTACTATTTGTTACTAAACTCAGTTGGATAGTTGTGGACAGTAGTTAATTTAAAAAAAAAATAAATAAATAACCTAATTAACCAACGTTTTCCATAGCCTATTGTCCAATTTTCACTCCAAATGCAGGTAACTTCAGGGAAAAATTACCGAAAGTCGGTAAGTATTTCCGCCGTGTAATAGCCTATAACTAATCAATAATAATTGTAATTTTTTTAATTTTTTCATAATAATTAAACGTGGTAAAAAATTCGCTACTCAAAATTACTTTTTTTCCTTTTTCATTAAAATTACTTGAGTCAAAAAATGATTAGCCTATGTCTCGTGGCAGCGTACCTATACTATTTTTAAGACAGACTATTTCGTATATATATTTAATAACAATTTCTCACAATAGAAAGCCAGTGTTTGTATTGGGTATTAGAGTTATTTCCACAAAAAAATGTTAAGTAATTTATAATTTAATAAATGTTTTTAACAATATACTTATTCATATTGCTATAATTATTTTGTAAATTTCCGATTCCCTTATTTAGTTATTTATTCATATTTCACCTCCCATTTAGCAATTATAAATTAACCTTATCCATTGAAACCCTTGCAGTTTCAGTATCCTAATCTTAATTATATCATTATTTTATTTACTAGCCTCAAGTATTAAATAAAAAAATATATATATGTCTATTCATTATTTATCTGATTCACATTCCGGTTCGCCCAATATAATTATGATTGGCGATGTCACGTTACCCGGTTGGCCGGATTTCACAAAACTTATTATGGAACTGATAGAGCCCCGATCGAATTTTACGCATTTTCCGGGGCATCTATACCTCGTATTAAAACTAATTACAGTGACATTTTTCCGAGAAGGTGGGTTTGCATTATTATCGGCACAAATGACATTTTACGACTGCAAAATAAGAACGTCAAATATAATTATTTGTCGTTAATCCGACTTATCCGCCGACAGAATCCAAACGGGATTTTTGCTTTATTTAAATTACCCAACTTTCCGGTAATTCGGGATAATACATTAATAATTGATCAAATCCAAGCCTTCAACATCTTTCTAAACATCCTCAAACACGTTGATGTCACAATTTGTGAAGAATCATCTCAATCAGAAGAGCCTACGGTATTTTTCCGGGCCGATAAACTTATATTTTCCAACCGTGTGAATCGCAGAATTTTGTCCTTCCTTACTTACATAGACAGACGAATCGCGCATCACTAGTTACGTTTTTGTGGAAACTATAAGTTATAACTATAGTATAAAGTAGAACCTTGACCATTTTAAATTTGTTTTTAAAAATTTTCAATAATATCCACGATTACTTTTATTTTTCAAATTTACCAGTCACTTACGCCCTTTGTATTAACAGAGCCGTTCACATAATTAATGTAATTATCATTTGTTAATTTTATTTTTATAAATAAATATATATATATATATATATATATATATATATATATATATATAATATGAAATGTATAAGACATAAACTTAGGGATATTTTGTTAAGATCTTGTAAGGTCAAATTTTTTGTCATACATGATAAAACATTATCAGGAGGTGTGTGACCTTCAAACCAGTTTATATCTGGACTAATAGCTCCTTATCTCTTGTTCAACCTTGAATGTTCGAGTTGTCCTTTGAGAATCAAATGCAATATTCGTATTTCCACTAAAATTAAAATTGTTTTTAAAATAGACTCCAAATACAAACCATTATCGTTGACATTAAACTAAACTTCTTTCTGTCCGTCCGTCGACCTAATAAAACTCTAATCCACATAAATTAACTTAACTTAACTTTTCATCTGTCCTTACGTCCCTCACGCAGTAGGCGGCGCTTCACTGCCAACACTCGCTGAATGAAGTACAATATGCGTACGAACGTAATAGACACATCAATGGAAAGCTCTTGATTGGGGCTATCTACAGTATGCGCCCAAACTCAGGTTCCATATACAGGATGTTCCAAAAATTATAAAACGTATTTTCCCTGTCTTTTTTAAAAGTAAACATATCAACTTTTTACCTCTTCAATTACACTAAAACGTTTCTTTGTTCTGGTGAAAAAAGAATCTTTTTATTTTACTTAGATACAACGTAATGATAAATCAAATTTCACAGTCTTATCTCATCTGTTTACATTTGCTATCTGGTAATGTAATTAATTTTTTATTGCAGTGTTCCAATTTTTTTTTTTTTTTAAATACACCCCCCTACAATAAAATTATTTTATTTTGTGTACAATTCAAAACTAAGAAAAACTACAAGCTGTACTAAAACAGTTTATATCTAAACAACGTAAACCATAGAAGACTACGGAAAGTCTGTGTTTATGTTCAAAATGTCCACCAAGAGCTACTTGACAATGTTCCAAACGAGTATAAAACGCATGTATGACTTAACTTTTAATTTCATCTCTAATTTTCTGTATTGCTAGTCGAATTTTTCGTTCAGGTTTCAGATTTGTAGGTCTATTATAGTAAACGTTTATTTTCAAACAGCCACACAGGAAATAAAATAAAGGATTTCAATATGGAGACCTAGAGGGTCGTTCGGTGACCAATTCGCCCAATACATCTGTTGGGTAAAAGCTGATGTAATTTTGCAATACTAGGGAATAATGAATGAGAATTCAAAACCTTTGAACTAAGAGTTAAACAACAATTCACTTTGGGTTAGAATACAACCCCAAAATAATTCTTTACAAAATTATTTTTGGAACACTCTGTGAAGAAAATTTATATATTTACTTAGGCCTACATTATCAGATAGCAAATGTAAACAGCTTTCAAAAGAGATGTCACATGAATTTTTATTATTATTATTTTTTTTGTCTTATGGCCGAGTTAATGAGATAAGACTGTGAAATTTGTTTCCTCATAACTTGATATCTTAGTAAAATAAAGTGATTCTGTTTTCACCAAAATGGGGACTTTTTAGGAGTAATTGAAGGGGGAAACATTAATATCGTTATTTAAAAAAAGTTTAATATTTTTTTGGAATACCCTGTATATGGAACGTGAGATTTGGCACTCCCTGTAGATAGCCCCAATCAAGAGGTTTCCAATAATGTGTCTATCACCTTCCTACGCCAATTAGAAGCTGAGATATTCCAATATTATTATGCAGGATTTTTGCGGTATATATTCCAATCAATGCGGCATCATCAGGTGAAAATCACAGAACATTATACAACATATTATAGCCTACGTACACTAATACAAACACTGAATCTTTAAATTCACTTTTGTTCGAGCACCTCCAATTGAAATGAACCTTGTTTCGTTCCTGCTGATTTGAAGCAAGTTGGTAGTGGACTGGCAGTTTAATCTTTTGCCTTGTTTTAATTTCTCATCTGATATTGGTTCAACTGGTCTATTTATTTAGTGAGGCCATTGTGTCATAAATTCCATTCAATTTTTCTTTGAGATTATTGCAAAAACCGTCTTTGTAATAAGGGATGTTTTTATATTAAGCAATCCGGAAGAGTGACTAAAAAAAAAAAATTCAATTTAGAAATAATTTAAGGTTATGTTGGCGCTTAAAAGAGTCGGTGTTTTAAAGTATAACGATCTCAAACGATCACAATGTATAAATAATTAATTAGGCCTAGTATCAAATATTAAAATAATAATAATAATCAATCAAAAAAGTTAACATTAATAAATAATTGTATGAATGTGTAAATGGAAACAAAACACATGTGAACAAGCAACCTTACCGAAAGAGCAGCTGCAAGGTTAAGTTGGGAAGATAACTGTACAAATTGACAAACGTGACAAGAACAAGGGAAAGAAGACATTCTGTTTTACTTAAGAGAAGAAAGTTCGCCGACACAAATAAAAAATAAGTAGAAAACATAACGGAGTTTTGCTATTCAACGCAGCTGCGTGTCATAAAAACTGGGAACCAAGAAAAAATGAGAAAGCGAATACCTAACGGTAGCTCCGAGGGTGAAGCCAGCGCGTGTAAGAAAAAATTAACGATTTTAGAAAGTTAGAGGCCCAATCAGAAGAGGCCTGAGTTTTAAAAAATGAGATTTGACCAATAAGCGAAGAGGACGCTACACTTGAAATTCGGGAGAGGTGAAATCCAACGGTAAGGAGAGTCAGTCTAAAACTGGGGTTAAGAGCGTGTAGGTCTTGGCTTACAGCTATGAATCAGAGTAGGAGGTGTTAAGTGTTAAGAATTAACCTGAGGGTTTAATTCAAAGTCATCGGGTAATTTAAAGGCAGAGCCGACACAAAATTTAGTAGTTTCTGTTGAAGTTTGTTAGAATCATAATTTAAATAGAGTCAAAGAGTATAAAATTCATAAAAGAAGAGGAGAGAATCATCGCGTCGAAATCCATAGTAGTCGAGAACGAGTAAGGAGACCAAACAGAGTTTAGCGGACGTATCACCAGAGATTCACCATCCGTCAATGAACCAGTGATAGCAGCATCCGACCTCCCAGGATAAGGATACGTCTTGTGTTTGTGCATCGTTAGTGATTGTGTTGTGTAAAAGTGCCAAAATTATAGCGGACGAGGAGAATTGTTTGATAAGTACAAAATTTCATAATAAATAATCATTAGAGTTAGTATTTCACTTTGATGAGTCATAAAAGTTCCCATGCACGAGATAAGAGTCAAGTTTTTTTTATAATTAATTTAAAAGTAAAGTAATTGAGCTAGCCGGCAAAATAAAAGTAAATTTGGAAATATAAGTTAATTAAAGAAATTTGTCTTGTTTTTTGTTATAAAATTGATATAAATTTAATAAGAACATTTTGGACAAGATCTGTAGAAACATTTGTAGAGTTTTGTTTTTATGTAAATTGAATAATCAATTTAGATTTTAAAATTTGTCGTCCATAATATTGTGTATTAGAGTAAATTAGTTTTAAAGAATGCAAGTGTGAGAGAATGAAGTAGTCTTAAGATTTCAATGAATAGTTAAATTGAATTGATACTTGTTTGTTATAAATAATTGTTTGATAATAAAGCCTGAAGATAGTTAAAGGGTAAAAACTTGTTTTGTGGAACTAATTTAACTAAACCATCCTAGTTTCAAAATATTTAAAATAGATTAAATAAGCATATAACAAATTTCCATTGTTATATTTGTCGCACAACGTGTGGCTTTTTGTTTAAAGTAAATAAAGTAAATTAGATTAAAATAATATATAACAAACTTCTTTTTGTTATAAAAGTTTAGAGATTTGGTTATTTAATACCGGTATCCTTAAATGAGCTTTTCATGAACTTAGCCTAATTTTACTTTTTAAATAATTCAACACATTTAACAAAATCCTTCAGCTGTTTTCAAGATGAATTTTCAAACGTTCAGAATGTATAGTATTCGATTTATATTGTTTGGAAAGCAATATTGGATACAACTGACACAATCAGCTCAAATCACAGTGAGTAATCGATTTCTGATGGTATTTTACCTTTACAAACAAATAACACTATCTATTAGTGGTACTTAATAAACTGGAGGAAAATCGATGATCAGCTGTTGTTAAGTAAACGATCAGTGACGATGAAACTGGTTCTGTGTTTAGATTCTCTACGGTTCTATGTAATATGAATCAATATTTTTCGCTTGAACCTAAGCTTAATCATAAATCTACGAACATTCCGTCAATTTAGTTTATTACCGGGACTAATTTGAATTATAAACAATTACCAACACAGTAAAACAAGTTTTGTTGCTTATTACGTCACAGATTCACGCAGCTAATACGCTGAATTTTAAGGGAAGCGAATTTTCGTTTATCGTCTCCGATAAATGTAAATAACTAACGTGTACAAATGTGTCGAAACTTTTCATAAAAGTTGTACCGAAAGTGTCGGTACAACGCTTGATAGTAAGTTTAATTTTTCTTAACACGCCAAACAAGTAATATAATAAACAGGACGAGTCATAGACTTTATCCTGTTATTAAAAGAATACCTCTAAAAACCAGGCTGACAATGTACAAGACTTAAAGATTCGTCAAATTTTAACGTACGCTCTCAGAACTTGTTATTCACTTCTTGGTTGGAATCTTTCTGAAATACTCAATTGAGAAGCATAATGAAATCCCCATAGAATGTCAGAAATGATAGTATATCCCAGGATATTACACCATTAGATATTCTCGAAGAGTCCGTCTTCAAACTTTCAAAAGCCATATCGTGAAGAATAAAAAGGTTCAAATATGTGTACCTGTCACCAATTGTACCCCAGTAAGATGATAGACCTCTATACCTGGCGGTTGATTCTCTACAACATAGAAAAAACAACAACAACAAAAAACAAAAACAATCGAAATACACAACTTTAAAATAAAACTAAATTAATGTTAAATATATTACAAATTTCAAGTTCAAAACCCTCTTTAGTGATCATTTAAATTCTTAAGTTTTAGGTCTCTCTGAAATTCTATTTCCAACTTAAAATTACCGGTTTCGACAATCAAATTGTCATCATCAGATTTTTTCCATTACCTAATAGGTAAGCATTGTTACTTTGTACAAAAAACACGACACTTGTTAAAACAAACCAAAGTTTCATTCATCATAGGCCCTACATGTAATTAGGATGAAAATCTGTAAGTCACTGAGGAAATTTATTAGTCTGGAGTCCTAGAACAATTCTTCGTGGTTTGGAGAATTTTTTTTCCCAATTGTTAGATGTTCTATATGAAAATGTGATTCTTTATTTACTCACTTCTTTATTCAACTTGTACTCAAGTTTATTTCCATATTAAATACACACATATCAGGTTCTCGGTATTGGGTTCTGTGTTTTCTGTGCTTTTGGAGTAATTAATCTATCATTTGTCTCTTGTAATCGCTGACTTCTATAATGTTTCTTTCTATATTGTAATTTTCACGACTAAAGAACGTTGAGGATTCGGTGGATAAAACTTTGATAGGCTGCGAGTTTTTGTGATTGTGGATTGTTAGACGATGAAATGATGAATGGATGTTGTCAGTGGTTATTGGTTTGCTGTATACGGGAGTTATTGTTTGGTCAAGGAAATTAATTGAGTTCTGCAAGTCAATGAAAAACACATTTGTGAAGAGTAATTGCAAAACAGAGTTACCAGCATTGAATAAGTGAAAGGAATTTCTTTAAAGATAATGTCTGTATTTAGGAGTAAATTGAAGGTTTTGTGCCAGTAGTTTACTGCACTAATACAAAACACAATCAGTAAGATACGATGCTATCGTGAGTTTCATAAATTTGTACAATTTTATAACATTACCTGTTTTACATATTTCTTACAAGGCATGATTAGGCTAAAACTGAGCTTACCTTAAATTTTTTTTATCATAAAAAATTGGGGCAGAATTTAATAATCTAGTAATTATTTATTGTAAAAATTAAAAATTATTGTAATTTAAATTTAAAAAATTAATTAAACGATTTTATATCTTTGGTTTCATACAAATTAGAAAAACCTGCAACACGTCATTTTAAAGCTCTACCATCTACAGGATGGTACAAAAGTTTACTACATCATACACTGTTCCAAAATAACACAAGACATGATTTTTCTGAACTTTTTTTAAATGTAAGCATGCATTTAACCTACGACATGTCAGTTTAAACCTCTTGAGACCTTAGGGTGGTACAAAAGTTTACTACCACATACAGGTTATTTGTAAAGTGGGTAAAAAGTAGGTTGTTAGGTTAGGCAACCTCTACATAGTTATTTATGTAAAGAGGGTAAAGTAGGTTAGGTTAGGTTAGGTAACTTTTACAAAGTTATTTATGTAAAGAGGGTAAAGTAGTTTAGGTTAGGCTACCTTTGGATAGTTATTAATGTAAAGAGGGTAAAATAGGTTAGGTTAGGTAACCTTTATATAGGTTAGTTATTTATGTAAAGAGGGTAAAGTAGGTTAGGTTAAGTAAGGTAACCTTTACAAAGTTATTTATGTAAAGAGGGTAATTTAGCTTATCGCAAGGGACAAAAGAAATTTCTCGAGAGCGATAAAGACGCTTTACACTCGAATTGCATACACATATTTTTCATACAACGGCAGTATTGTGCGATAATCACATCTTAATTTACAGAATAGTAATCAGCTGTTTTAGAACCTGTTCTGAGGTCGTAAATGAAATCTTTAGACAAAGTTGTAGCAAACATATTTCATTGCTTTTGACACACATTTCGAGCGTATACTTTTTCTCCGGTTTTATGTAGACTTTTTTTTGGAGTGATTTCACAGTTTTTTTAGTTAACTTTTCCCGGTTGTTCCACCACGGATATTTAGTATGGGAGAACAAAATTTTTATGACCGCTATTTTGAAATTGAATAATTTGACTCGCCTGAAGTAATGAAAAAAAAAAAAAAATTAACATCAAATTTAACAAAAATTGTACAAATACGCAAGTTTTGAATGATCTAAGTCACAGTTTTTCAAATATTAAGATTAAGAAATTTAATTTGTTCAAGATTAATCCTTCTTGATGGCTGTGAAAAGACCTTTTTCATATTCATCAATAAACAAGTTTCCTCCTGTTACATAAGGTTGTATACCTAAGTTTTGTCCTGGTACATTAGGTTAGGTTCAACAACTCCTAGTTTGCCTAAAGCCTATAACTGGTATTACGACCTGCCTAACGTGTTACGACGTTTTCTTTAATTTATGTCATACTTAATCTTCAGGACCTTGAAGACGATTAGAAAGGTACAATTTATATACTTTCGCCTAAATAAAAAACATACTATGTTACTAATAGGCCTACCAGAACTTGTAAAATAAATCACTTAAACATTTAATTAGTCGTCCCTTTATAAATCCTTGAAAAAGATATTTCATATTAGATTGATCTCACCAAATTAGTTGAGCATTGGTTTTTTCTTCTTCTTTCTAATTTCTTCCTTGATCTGTCAAGATCGCAATTACACTATTTCAAACATCTTGAGTTATAATTTACCAATTACGTTTGTAAGATTGAACTGATTTATAACGATACAAAGGCTTCAATCATGGAATGCATCTTTTCCTTCTGGATTTTTTTTTATAAACTGGTGTCACTCTCCCATTTTGGCCGCTTTCTACATCAGGACTTCTATTGTTGTGTGTCTTCTATATGTATGTATGTATTTGGTGAGAAATGACAAGGTTTTTATTTCCCTTTTGTTAAATAGTTTTTTTTCTTCTTTTATTAAGGTTAATTACGGTTTAGTTCCAAATAACAGATTTCGTGAGAACAGCTACATTTTATTAAGAGCAATAAAGGATATAATAACTTCTCGGGGAACTTAACATTATTATCAACTAATTTGCATATCTAAAATAGTACAAAGATCATAGAGGTTAGGGATTTGACGTAATGAAATTTGTTGTCCAATCAGCGGGCGAGTTTCTTCGTGGGCGTTTCCTTTGAAGGTAACAGACTTGCGTCGGCCATAAATAATAATATGTCCTAATGATTTCACGTTAGTTTTTTATTTTTAAAGAAAATTATTTGTACATACTTGGTCTTTTCTTAACAACCTTCTACAGTAGATATAAAATATTCTGCTTGGTACAAAGTTATTATTATTTATTACCCCCAAGTTTTTATTTTATTGTAATATTGTAAATTATGCGGGTAGATGGTTTAGATTCTAGGATGGTGGTCAAAGACGAACACAATAACACTAAAAAACATTATGCTATGCAAATATATGTGTGGTGCACACCAAGATTGAAAACTAACTGCCACTCTCATGGTTTTACAAACTTAATCTGCAGCATTCATAAGGATAGTAGAGATATCCTTATGAATATTTGAGGCTGTTTCGAAAAGTATATTTGAGGAGAAAATTAAGTTTGTCTTTCAATATTAGGTGTTGATTGATTTTGAAGACTTTATATAAGTATATATCTTATTCCTTAACAGCATTCTTGAAAGTCCCCTTTCCTACATCTATGCAGAAGTTTCAGGTTTATTTTAAGACCCTGAAGAGTGAATGCATTTATCAATAATAATTCATGGAGTAGATTATGATAGACCCAACTACAGATTTTATAAAAATATTAAATAATAGGATAAACAAATTTAACCAGGCTATGCGTAAAAACAATAGTTCATATTTTTCAATTTATTGTGAATTTAATTAAAAACCACCACCAGGCAGTTCTAGCATCAGCGACTTAAAATAACATCCAGTAATCAATTTTAATGATTTGAGAAAATACACTTTTATTTACAGGCACTGTTGTAACTTAACAAAATTCTCTAATTTTTTCTAGTAACAAAACCATTTCTAGTAACGTTGCGTTTCAGAAACGAACGACTCGTATCTGGCAATTCTCTGGTATTCAGTAGATGTTTAAAGTAGTTCAAAGACAGCTTTGGAATTCTTTTTGGTTCAGGGCCTTCAAAATCAACATGCGTAATGCCAAATTTAGCTCTGAAAATAAAATAAATTAGTTATTAGAATTATATTTTAGTTTTTTATTGTATTTTAGTAAAAGTCTACTTTTCTTTTCTTTTTTTTTGCAATTGGAGGAAAAACTTTCAAAAGGCACCAACCACCCTATACCTGAATGGTAGTGTGGGATTCTTACCACACTAAAATAACCCTTTCATTTCCCAAGACTACTTTTCGGCATTACTACAGGATGTGGGTTTGTGCCTTCTAACACTTTTTATCTTTAACATGAATCTTTCTCCATATTTTTCCTCTTACTCTTTTTCTATCATTATTTGGCTGAGAAAACCGGCAAACCCAGCCCACTTCTCCTGGTTTTCCAGCATTGATGACAACGAACTCTCAACTGTTACACTTTTCCCCAGTGTTCTTCTGTTACCTCTCTTATTGTGGGCAAACAAACATGGAATGAAAAACTGCCTGCCTCAGGACAATATCCACATGTGTCTATCTCACTGATGGTATCGTGTTTTTGTGACTACCAAAGCAGCTATGATCACTGAGAATTTAGGACAGATGGTAGCTACATTCCCCACAGAGTAAAAGTCAACTTACAATATAATATGAAACCATACTTGTATTTCATTCACAAGAAGAATACTAGATTCCTAAATTAGAATATGAAAGACATAAAACCTGGAGGCTTTTTATCACCAGGGGTTGTAACTTAGATAGATAGCATTTTATTTCCTGCCATTACACAACAAATGGTTGTGCTGTCATTGTGTTGCAAGGCAAAACAAGTTGATGACACCACCAACATAAAAAAATGGGCACCATCATGGTACTTATCTAGTCCCATTGTACAATGTAATACAAAAAAATCCTCTAAATGTAATGCCCAAAACTTAGTTTCTTGGGCCTTGTAGTAAATGTTAAACTTTATTTGTAGATCAAGGGGGTCTGCATTTCAACAATTTAACAGTTGTTACACAGGTTTTTTGAATTTTTAATTGTGTATATCACTACTTTCTTAACATTGCCTAGGCCCTAACAAGCGTCATAGATTTGTGTATTTAAAAGTCTATATGTACTTACTTTTACTTAGCTTGTGTCACTATCTCAGCCCTGGCAGGCCTCCAAGCTGTACATATGTAACGAAGCCCCCACTCTCTATGATCATGTGAGCGACTCAGCCGTGCCAGTAATAGTAACTATTCATCATAGAGACATATCATGCAATTGGTAGGATTACATTCACAAAATCAACAAATCTTTAGTCTGTTATAAGTTTCAATAATACATGAGATTTGAAAAAAAAAAAAAAAAAAAAAAAAAACATTGTTTTAAATGGCCGTTATTTTAACATTTTCAAAGAGATTTTCTTAAATTTCAATAAGGTTCTATATGAGCACATATGCCGATGACAATAAAGTACTTGTAATATACACAATTAGAAGAATAAGAAACCTGTGTAGAAACAATTTTAATCAAAATTACCCTAATGGATAAATACCCCTGATTTATCAATGTATCAATACAATTTAACATGTCCAACAAGGCTCAAGAAACCAATTTTTGGGCTAGAATTACATTATATGGTGTGCCCAGGTAAGTACCATAATGGGCTCATCAACTTTTTTTCTGGTTTTCAATAGATTATATTTCGTTTGTATTGTCAAATTTGAACAATGTTCTAACTCCAAACATTGCACTTTTCCTACATAGTGCCTCCAACAGTAGAAGTCTTTAGTCCAACACAAACAGCCAATTAAAAATCATTGGTCAGGATTTGATGAAGTGAAGTGTTTTATCTTCATGAAATGTTGTCTTGCGTGTTTAAATTACTTCCACAATTTTTATTTACTTGTTTTTTGTGTTTTAAAATTATTTGACAACAATAAACTTATTTGCCTACGTGACTTTTTGGAGAAGAAATCAAAAAAAAAAATACAAAATTTGAACAATATAAGTGATTCCTGAATAATTGATAAGGAAGAAACCTCATATCGACAACTCTATAGGCCTAATCGAAATTAATCATAATAATCGAAAATTTAAGATGATTTTTTGACAGGTTTTGTAAGTCAACTATGTTTTATTTAGATGAGTACAGAATTTACTCAAATTATAAAAATAACCTAAACTTTCTACTCAACGAAAAGCTCAGTTTTGCATACAATTCTCATGTATTATGATAATATAAAACCTGATTTAAAAAAATTGAAAATCCACTAGTTTAAAACTAAATCATGTTGATAACAAATCAGTTTCGAATCTTTAGAAATCTGTTAAAAGTAGAACCTAACAGACAAAATGAGTATGTGACCATCTGGTATTTTATTCATGTTGACTCATTCTGTTCAGTACTCATGCTTCATTTTTCAGTTTGCATAAACTTACTCTTTCTCCCACAACACGCCACATCGGAATAGTCCATTCCATAATTCAAGGGGTGTTTTGCCTTGTATTTCAAGTCTAAGGTCTAATGACATCATTTATAATATTTTTGATATATTGACGGATATCACGTGATTATGGACGCGAAGCGTTACCTACCCCAGTCGTCTCTTGTATATATGTTTGCTACAACTCCGTGCATACAGTTCAGGTGCACACTCTAACGGTTTGGGGTTTTCACCAAAATCTTTCCAAAAACAAAATTTTAGTTAAAATATAATAAATAGCAAGAATACATAAATAAATGGTAATTAATAATGTGTACAGAAAAAGGTAGTTTAATATGAAGAAAAGTAGAATTATAAAAGTTTTGTCAATTTCATTAAAAATTGAAACATCCAAAGCTTAAGGGAGATGGGGCTAGCTAACAGGATCCAACATGTCAAAAAGAGAACAATAGCTCGGTTGATCATGTGATATTACAGGTCCAGACTGGAATAAAATAATGTGATTCTACCTGTTACAAAAATTATTCAATGCAATCTCCTATGTTTAATTTTTAATTGTTTAAATTTTGAATATAAAAGCATATATTATTATGATAAAGAATAAGGGAAATTAGCTAAGGAAATAAAAGAAAATATTTATTAAACCGAATAGTAATAGTTATTGCAAAAAACATGCATAGACAAAAAACTAAAATTTTGTCTAGATAATAAGTTTAAATTTATATAATGGAAATAGGTGGATATGTGACATAATAAAATGATGCCAAAATAATTACATATATAATTAATTGGGGGGGGGTTGACCATCTAAAAATCGACAAAGTTCAACAATGAATAACTCATCAGAAAATAAAAATAAATGAAAAACGTAAATAATTCCTTCATTTCTAAGGCAGAGGCTACAAAAACCAAAAAGAAGAATTAAGAAATTCCGAACCGATCAAAAGTTGGTCAAAGAAAAAATCACGAAAAGCAAAAAAGGGTACATCTTAGAAAGTTATCATCCTACAACTTTAAATCAAAGTTGTATGGAATCCAGAAGTCAAGAGGAACAAAATGACATTTACAGATTTCCAGAATTCCTGTTAGAACCAGAGATATGAGAATTTTCAAGAAAGTTTACAAATTAAATTCCAGAAAACAGACTTTACAGGAATCAACCTGCAGAAACCCCTACCACACAATAGGGGAGGAGTCAAGTGTTTGGATTTTGCAAAAGCAGTGCTGGCAACCCATGTACAAATACACTAAATAATAATTAGTTAATCAACAACTAATTAAAGTAAAACAAACATTAAAATAACCAAAAGGGTTATAATAAAAACTAACTAAAGTGCAGTCCGGAAGGGAGACTCTGGAAGTACTCCTGGGATGTCACTTTCCGGATTGCGAGATAGAGGGAGGAAGCGATCCCTCCCTGTACACTAGGGCAAGTCCGCGTAGAGCGGACTGGAACTGCTTGAGGAGACTCATTAATGAGGATAAGGTGGACTGGGCCATAAGATCGTTCGAGATGCATAGGGCCTCGGGGCCGGATGGGATCACTACCTTACTCCTCAAGGAGGGTTTGGAGGTGCTCAGGCCGGTTATCATGGGTGCTTTTCGAGCGAGCTTGGTGCTGCACCATGTTCCAAGGAATTGGTCTGTGGCGAGGGTGGTCTTCGCTCCAAAGCCTGGAAGAGCGGGATATGCTCAGGCCAAGGCCTACAGACCAATTTACCTAAAATCTTTCCTGCTAAAGGCTATAGAGAGAATTCTGGATGTCAATATCAGAGATAGCGTGCTTAGGAGTTCAGGCTTGCACGAAAATCAATTTGCTTATAGACCAGGCAGGTCCACTGAGGCTGCTCTACATCATTTAGTGAGCAGAATAGAGGAAAGTCTGGAAGCAAAGGAAATAGCTCTGGGGACATAGAGGGAGCCTTCAGCAACACTTCAATACAATCAATGATTAGGGCTTTGGAGGATTGTGAAGTGAACAAGACTGTTGTAGGATGGGTGTCTGCTATGCTGAACAGCAGGTCAATCCAGGCTACTCTGTATGATGAAATTATCACGGTCAGAGCTAGACGTGGATGTGCACAGGGCGGAGTCTTATCCCCCCTGTTATGGAACCTGGTAGTGGATAAGATCCTTAGGCGTTTAAATGAACAAGGATTCTACTCACAGGGATATGCCAATGATGTGGCCATCGTGGTTAGAGGTAGAGACATGAGCGTCGTTTGTGACCTCATGCAGGCTGCCTTTATCCAGGTGGAAAGGTGGTGTCAGGAGGAACAGCTATCTGTGAATCCTGTAAAAACTTCTCTCATTCCCTTCACAAGAAAAAGGAATTTAGGAGTGGGGTCGCTACCTAAGCTCTTTGGGCAGGAGGTAGCGTTGGAGAACCAGGTGAAATACCTAGGTACTGTGTTGGATAAAAGGCTCACCTGGAACCCACAGATAGAACGGGTAGTAACCAGAGCCAAGTGTCTTATGTTTGCATGTAAGAGGGCTGTTGGTAAACAATCGGGTCTGCAACCCAAGGTGGTGATGTGGATTTACACCATGATCATTAGACCACTAATCTCCTATGCTGCGGTGGTTTGGTGGACTAAGACGTTACAAGGTGGGGTTGGAAGTAGAATGGATAGTCTCCAAAGGGTGGCCTGTTTGGCCATCACGGGGGCCATGCGGTCTACACCAACGGTTACCTTGAATGCTCTACTGGATCTCCCTCTCCTAGGGGTATATATTCAGGGACAGGCCAGGATGAGTGCATACAGACTACAGCAAACGGGTTGCTGGAGAAAGAGGTGGTCTGCAATCGGGCACTGCAGGATAATTCAAGTGGTCAACAGGGAAGTGTTAGACATGCCCTCAGATCACATGATACCTAATGTTTCATTAGACAAGCCTTTCAAGACGAAGATCTTCTCTAGGGAAGAATGGGAGTCTGGAAGGAGGTTATATAACGAGCAAGATATAGTCTGGTTCACAGATGGCTCGAAAACGGAGATGGGCACAGGCGGTGGCATAAATGGGCTCAACCCAGAGAGTTCCATCGTACTGAGCCTAGGTAGGCATGCTACTGTTTTCCAAGCAGAAGTAGGTGCTATCTCTGAATGTATCAAGGAGAATCAAAGAATGAAATACATAGGTAAGAACATTCTGATCTTCAAAGATAGTCAAGCTGCTATTAAGGCACTAAACACGACTGGGTTAAAGTCGAAGCAGGTATGGGACTGTATCTCATCATTGATAAAGCTTAGTCAGATGAACACGGTCACTGTGGGCTGGGTTCCTGGCCACTCAGGTATTGATGGTAATGAGAGAGCAGATGAATTAGCCAGGTCAGGTTCAGAATCCCCTTTCGTGGGCCCGGAACCGGTGTTCGGAATCTCCTATGGACATGCCAGGGCAGCGGTTGATACGTGGATATGGGAGGGGATGAACAGGGCCTGGACGAATTCAACCACTAGTAGACTTGCTAAAAGGTTATTTAGACCAAGCAAGAAACATGCGGAACAACTCATCTCTCTCAGAAGGGATAACATGAGGTGTGTGGTTGGGCTCTTAACGAGCACTGTCACCTCAGAAAACACCTACACAGGATAGGGATTGCTGCAGATAACACTTGCAGGAAATGTGGTTTGGCTGAAGAGTCCGCAGAACACATTCTTTTAGAGTGTGAGGCGTTAGGATGAGCCAGGCTATACTCTCTAGGCCCTCTGGGGAAAGAGATGGAAACCATCCTAGACAACCCTATCGGTAGTATCTGTTCCTTCATAAGGATGACGGGTATCATAATGGATGTAGGAAGGAAATTGGGGCGGCAAAAGATCGCTAGGTCGACGCCGGTAAGGCCTCTGAAGGAGGCTTTCACAGCCCAGAACGGAAAAAAAAAAACTAAAGTGAAATCTTGAAGAAATAAACCAAATTAATCAACTTTAAACGTCATAAATCAAAGGGAAATGTTCATAGAAATTGGTACCATAGAACAGAAAAAAAGTTTTGGAGGTCCATTTCAACAGAACTTTTCTGGAGTCTTGATCCAGCCCATAGAAGGAGAACAACTCTTTATCAAGCTCCTGGTAGGAGAACAATTCTCTATCAAGCTACTAGAAGGAGGGTCATCTACAATCATCTTTATGTGATCAGCACTATACCGATAGTTTTATTGGAAGCGACCTGGCATTTCAAATGGTATAGCAAGATACAATAGACAGCCACACTGATTCAAACTTGGACTTCATCTTTAAACTTTTCAACTACAAGACCTTCAATCTGCAACCATTCAACTACAACAGCACAACCGATTTCAACGTAACTGAGGACTGCTAGCTGACATCAACTAGACTTCAACCTTCAGCAGAACAACTGTAAACAGCCTTGCCTAATAGGAGCCGAAAACAGCTATAAATATGTTCACAAGGTACCACAGTTACGATTTTGAATAATATTTTCTTTGAAATAAAAAAAAAAAAAAAATTTATTTTTCTGGGGTAAATTATCAAATTTAAATTCTTTTTTATTTTATATATGTACTTTTTAAAGTCAATGTGTTTTTATTTTTTAAAGTAAGTTTGATTTATATATTTAGTAAAGATATATTCATTTTAATAATAATTAGAGAAATAATAGAGTCATTGATATTTATGTTGAATTCTTGTAAGATGTTTTAAAGCTAAGAAAAGTTATGATTAAATCAAGTTAAGAAATTTTATAAATTAAAATCTTGATTAATATAAAGAATTAAAAAATGAATTTTTAATTAAAATATAAATTTTATTTCTGGATAACATTTTGTTGTGTGGATTTTAAACTAACCCTATGTTGTTTTCAGCTTAAAGTTAAGAGTGTTTTTTAAAATAATTTGTGCTCTCATAAATTTCACAATTTTAAATAGATTCTGCAAAATAACTCTTTCAAATGACACTCCCTGAGAGTGGGTTTTAAAGTTATAGCAATAAGAGAAAAAAGAGCTAGTTTTGATTAAATAATAAAAGTAATAAAGGAATTTTAAAGTAATTCCTAACATATAAGAATAAATACTAAAGACAGTATTTCATTCTTGGAGCATTGTGTTGTTTGGCATAATAAGGACGTTAATAAATAATTTATCAAGCAGTTCCCCAAAGGTGGGACTTGAATATAATTCGCTATAGTTAGTATGTCTTCTACAACTCCGTGCGTACAGTTCACATGCCCACGTTACGCTTATTCCACTTAACTTCGCATCAGTTGAAGCTAAGCTTTCTCAACGCTTCTCGTGCTATTCAGCACATCTCATTAATTATATGTTCGTATCAGTCAACGTATAATTTGCTATATGTATTTATGATCGCTACAGTAATTCGTTCGTATCGAGCAACGCATAAATCGCCATACTTTTTATGAACTTTCAACTCATAACGATCTCACAAGGCCATTAACGCTAACATGCTATCGCGGTATGTTTCTACCATAGTGCTGTGCCAAACCATAACTTAACATGTGTTAAGTGATCTGTGTAATTAAGAGTAACATTATAAGTGGGACCCAGTGCACTGAGGAAGCCAAATTACCAGGAAGACACATAGACATCGCTTCAGACAAGGTAAAGAACAATTTATATTACTCAATATCTTTATTACACAGATTGCATATTATATGTTAAGTCTTTGTTTCATAGATAATTCTCTTTTAATCGCACGTATAAACAATTAAAGGTTTATTGGTCCTCCGGAATAATAACAATTCTTACAAAACTCACGCTTCAACACATTCGATTATGTGTTCTATTGTTTGGTTTAATGTTAGTGAGTTTTTAGTGACAAGTCTATACGTAATGAAGCTGGCTGTGTGTGGTGGAAAAACGCTGTATTGTTTTCTACAAAATTTGAATTACACAGACTCAAAATGAATATTTTATTGAGCTGTACTTACGTATAACCAATGGACCATTCAAAATTATCCATAAGACTCCATACAGTATAGCCAATGACGTTGCATTTGTCGATATGAATCGCCTTTAACATTTCTGATAAGTATCCCTGTAACCAAACAACAAGATTTATTTGTATTTATTATTGATTAAATTATGAAATATTTTTAATTTCATATAATTAGCAATTCTAAAACATTTTGTAGCAAATTAGCAGATAACAAAGGCAAAATCTTGACTTGTTAGATTAAAAAAATAATAATAATAATTGATGTAACATCATTATCATCGATTGTGACATCGTCTGTAACCTTTCTGTTCTAATGTTTATAGTAATTTTTTTTTAAATACACTAAGTATTTTATAGTTTAATGGGTGCCATTGTATGAATAAGTTATAGTTTTGTTATTGTAGCTCATGTATCACTGAGGATGGTCACTTTGTTGTTGAAACACATTTGATTGAATAAACATAGTTTTTGTGAGATCTTGTGTTCGAGTTTTTGTTCTACATATTATTATCTCACTAGTCGAGCTCAATATTTATTTATAGACACTTGTATTTTAAATTTTCGGGATCGTGGGATCTAGGAAAGTGTATTTTTCTAGTCACTAACAAACTACAGATCTCTTTAGAATACCTGTTTTAATATTCTGGTATTTCTTTCTGAAATACAAACATTTGAGTAATAATAAATTTCTGAAAAGAAACATGTATATAGAAATAACTAAATTTTATAGTCCAAGTCCTTTTTTGTGTTTATATATTTTATAACAATGGTTACTAATATATCATTTATCACAATCCACCTGATTGTTCTTAAAAAAGATATTTACAAAACAATTGTTTTTGTGAAAGAATTTAATAAAAAGTCTCTATTTTGTAGTTATTTTGGTCATAACGTAATAATTTGTCTATGGTGTACTGACAATTATTATTTGCACATTACTGTTAAAAACTTTCATCTCTAAAATGTTTTAATTGTTTATTAAAAGTTTTAACATAGGCGTCTATACCATGATGCAATCACTGACTCTATTTAAACTGAGATTTTATTAAACAAACCTACCCCTGCTTGTGTTGCTAGTTTTTTATACCATATTCATATACATCCTTATTCAGATTGAGGTAACATTTAAATTTAACATAGACTATAGTATTATTTCATATATATATATATATATATATATATATATATATATATATATATATATACACTTTGAACTGACAATAAGCCCAACAACTAGAAAGCATAATATATAGATGGCAACTGAATGTACAATAAAATAGCAGGTGGAGGAAGGGCAGATCAAGAAAAGGATGGCTTCAGGATGTGGAGTAAAGTCTGTGAGGATAGGTATCAAGAATTGGAAAAGATTGACTGATGGTAGAATTGAATGGAGACGAATCCATTTAAGTCTCTTTTTCAAATCATCTAATCAAATTTTGCATGTCTTTACTTTTATTTATCCCTACCATCAGTCATACTACTTGTTTTTTGTAAAATAAAAACCCTTTATATCATCTGAATTGATGAATCACTACATAATATAATTCCATAACTCAGATGTGAATGTATAAGGTCTTAGTAAGCTGTAGTAACAACATGGAACGGCTACAATAATTTCTTATTATGATAATACAAGAACTAAAGTTTTTGTATACACTTTCAATATGGTATTTCCAGAGATAAGTATATTAATGATATAAATATTTAGCTTTTAGAAAAGAACATATAACATTACATAGGTGTTTTAAAATAACTATTTCCAGAAGCTTACAACTAAACAGATCTGGTGTAAGCTAAAAATTTGGACGAATAGACTAGACAAAGCCATTCAATAGACTACATCCATGTTAGATATGTAACAAATTGGAACTTCTAGGGACATGGGAATATCAATTTTAAAAAAAGATTGGACAATCAAGAAAGGAAAAGTATAATGGGTCAGTAAGCAAAGAGATGAGATAAAGGGAGGGCTGGAACTGCACTCACGGTCAGTCCCTGGTCCTTATCCAACTACGGAACTGCACTCACGGTCACTTTGAGCCTTTCTGGGGGTATTGTTCGTACATGACTCATATACCTGTTGTGCCAATATACATTTCGCTTTCTAGTCAGTTTCAGTTTCAGAGCTGTTGTGATCTGTTTCCGAAGTTATGAGTAGTGCGCCGTGTGATACTGTTAAGATGTTTAGTGAGAGGGGGCGGGAGTTATTAATATTTAGTCATTATAAGTTTTATAAAAGCCGTTTAACGACTCAGGGACAAAAGTGGAGATGTTGTAAAAGGGGTTGTACGGCAAGAATATACATCAACTCTACGAACGATACGTTGCCTGTTGGGGACCATAACCACCCTGTGAGTGAAATTTTGCATCGACAGTTCGTTAGTAAAATGGATTTTATATCTCGTATAACAGTAAAATTACAATGTTTAACCTCACTAAGTGTATGTAATACTAGTTGACCCCCGCGATTTATAATTTAATTTTTCATTATAAAAAGGAAATTACGTATTTATCATGAAAAGTAATGACGTTATTTTGAAGCTTCAGGAAATGTGTTCTCTACCATTATATTTTGCGTATTTAATTTACGCGCTCCAATAAAACCAAGGATTGACACACTTAGCCATTGTATTAAATTTTGTATACATAGTTCCTGGTGACCAAGATTTGCTCATAAATATTAGAAGCAATATAAGTAATTTAGTAAATAACTAATAAACTAGAAGAAGTAATTTAGCAGAAATAGTTATTTAGTCTTATATTTATTGGGACAGACACTAAAACGTGTATTAAATAAAGTATTGGATAAAGTAAGACAGAGGACGGAATAAACAGATGACTAAGGGGCTAGCGAAGCGTTCAGCCGTGAAAGACCGATTTTTGACCGTGAGTGCAGTTCCATATGGCTTAGGCGGGCGACCCTTCCAACCTTTGTAAATTCCTTTCACCGTGAGTGCAGTTCGTTGTCAGCCGAGATAAATGAGTCGTGATTTGAAGTGAATGTAGACACTGGATTTGGGATATTCCAAACATTAGGTAAATTTAAGTTGTACTAATTTTAGGTGATTCTAAAGATATTGATATTGACTATGTTCTAAGCTGAGAGAGAGAGAGAGAGAGAGAGAGAGAGAGAGAGAGAGAGAGAGAGAGAGAGAGAGAGAGAGAGAGAGAGAGAGAGAGAGAGAGAGAGAGAGAGAGAGAGAGAGAGAGAGAGAGAGAGAGAGAGAGAGAGAGAGAGAGAGAGAGAGAGAGAGAGAGAGAGAGAGAGAGAGAGAGAGAGAAATCAGATTTAAATTTTGCTTATTCTTTGGTATGTTATTGTTAATATTGAGTTAATAATTTACATGATTAGACTATTGATTTGGTGTATATGCATTTGTATTTAAAAATTAAATAAGATATTTAAAAATTTTAAGGATTATCATTGCAGAACCTATACTTATGCCCCAGTTCAGATATTTTGAGTTAAAGTGAATTAATAAAAATAATGAATATAACTATACTATGTTAACAATATAGGTAAGGTATCTGATGTGGAGAAAATGAGAAAGTTTGTCAGTAAAGAAAGAGAATCTACAATGGTGGCACTGTTACAAAGCTAGAAGTATGTCATGACTAAAATACAGTTGGTAAGTTCTTTATCCAACCACAGTTTTTGTGGCTAGCTATATATACATTTTAATTTAGATTGCTCTGTCTGCTATACTTAAATCTTAATCTTCCTGATGTTCAATCTCCTTTAAACCTTGCGTACTTACATATTCCTGATTACAATATTATATCACACTTAAAGTAATTCCATCTCCATCTGAATTTTCATATTGGGAGAAAATTTCAGCGGTGGTTTATAATGCTTTGTCATAGTGTCTACCAGTCATGGAAGTCCTCGAATTTATAGTAGGGTCACGGAATTTGTAAAAGTCCCCGATCTTAGTGGTTTAGATAGAACAGATTTAAAGAGTCGTTTCATTTTACATAAAATATCAATGCATCAGTAAGAGTCGTTAATAGTGTAAATGTTTCAATCGAAGTTTTCCTATAAACTCTACATAGATCATCAGTCTGAAAGTTCGTTCCACGAACTGTATTTAACTTCAACTTAGGTCTCTATATATGAACTGCAAACTATGTAGATTTAACTGCCTATGACTCACGCATGCGATTTGATTTAATACCTACGCCAAATATTTGGTATTGTTACTGTGCAAAATGCACTAGTGTCCTTAGTAACGAAAAGTTAAGTTCACCAATATGCAATACATATATGTGGAAATTTAGTAGTTACTTATACTACTATATTCATAGTGCCGATAAAGTAATATTCATCATTTTAATTATGTTGAACATGTTAAATTTTAATTTGGAAAACGTGTCGTGAAACTGAATGGACCTTTCCATATCTGTATATTTCAAACTCTCCTTTACTTCAGCACGGTTATTGTTCTGATATATGATTCTTATTGAACTGTTCACTCTCCACTGTGAATCTTTGATCTATCTTGTTCTTTAAATTAAATGGTCTCATATTTAGTTACAAAGTTGTTTTTTTTTATAATCTGACAATAATACACAGTATTATTTTGTGGGAATATGATGCGCAGAATCACTATTTTATAATTTAAACTAGATCGATTGATCACCATCTTTTAGAAGATCCGATCTAGTCCATAATCTATTCTAGAGGAGTTGATTACCATATTGTGACATTTCATAAGACGGCAGCTATTGCTGTGTAGTTAGCTGTTACTAGTTCAGTAGAAGTAAGAATTGGAACTGTAGTTTGTTATGAACGGCTCTCTAAGCTATGCCTGGGTTCTTAGTTTAAATTAAATATCTTCAAATCATCAGTGGTTCAGTTTTTATTAAATCTTATCTTTGGTATTAAACTTATGTCTATTTGCCTGATACTTTACTACTATACTTTAATACAAAAACTTTAACACAATAATTTAACTACAAAACTTTAATACAATAATTTGAATACAAAACTTTAATACAATAATTTAACTGCAAAACTTTAATACACTAATAGGAATTTAATTAAACAATAAAACAAAACCATATTATTTATTCAAAGCCCAGAAGTATTCCAACTATCATTATATTTTAAATAAAAGAAATTACAAGTCTTCTACCAGGTGACTTAATGTATAGAAATGCTTGCTTACGGTATGTTGCGTAGATTTCCTGGGCCATCTTCCACCACGGCTAGCCACACAGCCGTGTATCTTCCCAGCTCCAAAAAGACAAGAGAGACCTCCAAATCCTGTTGATCGCTTATATACCTTCTGTTGTCTTGGTAACCTAGTTGAGTTTGCAAGTCAAGCATTTCAACATTTTTTTACTTGTTTCACAATAGTTGGGTCATTCTGAGCTTGGTGAATATGATTTCTTCCTAATATAGCCTTAATAATATCCTAATATTAACTTATTCCTAACATCACCGGCGCCTACTAGACATCGTCCCGATGTCGTATTACAAACCTACCCAATTTTTATACAACAAATAATAAATAAACTAACAATTTCCTATCCCTATCTTTTTTATAATAATAAAAACAATTGCACAAATAATAAAAACAAATAATCTACAATTCTTCTATGATACAATAACAAAATCTAGTCACAAAAAAATATACCTATATAACTTAACAGGTATAGCCAACTAAATGTAGTCAATTGGCTACTTAATCCACCAATCTTTCTACATTAGTGTAGTCACACCTGCAACATGGTAAAAAACAATTACTTTTTTCTTTTTTTTTACATTTTCTTAGGGCAAATAAATTTTTCTTTTCTCTGCTGGAATTTATTTTCTGTGGCTTTGTCCTGTAACTGAGCAAGCATTTCATATCAATTCACCAAAAATTGAATGGTATAATTTGAGAGGAAAAAAAAAACTACTAAAATTTTGACTTATTAGTTGGAAACCTTCTGGAATTGGCTTTGAATGTACTTTATCTTAATTATTATATATTCTTTAATTACAGTATTTAAATATAATACTACTTTTAGATTTATGTTTATTATTATGACTAAATTATATCCATTTATTAATCTCAAACCTATTTTATTATTTATCTTATAATCTCATTACCTAAATTATTATTATTCATTAATCTTCCTTTTTCATTAAAAAAAAATTCTCAACTTGTTTGGTTTGCTGGGATAATATGCTCTCAAAACACTATTTATTACAAAAACAAACTTCATTTTTAATTACCTACATTTCAAATTATATCATTACCTTTTAAAATAAAAAAAATTCACCTGTTGTCTTCAAAAACTCCTTTTACATTAATATTACATCATAGTGTCTCATCTCAAACCTCATCATTATAGGCTTCTCATAATTTAATAATTTGATTGCATTGACCTCTTATAAAAAAAAAAAAACTTCATTGTTATTATTTATATGCAGAACTTTTTGGTTACTGTCATATTTCGTCGCAATAAAAACTCATATATCCTCGTAGAAACTCATTAAAAATTTTATTAACTTCAATAATTATGTGTATAGTGCCCCTTGGCTCGCTATCACATTTCGTCGTAAATGTCGTAGAACCTCAATAAAACGTCGCAAATTCTTCTTATATAATCGCAGAAACCTCGTAAACTTAAAAAAACTACCTTTCAATGCAACCAAATTACTTTCTCCAAAGAAAACCTCTTTATAGACTTCATTTTTCTATTTGACACTACCCTATCATATTCCTGTAAACTCCATATCTCCTTTATTAACCTAAAATATCTCTTCATATTACTTTATTTGCATTTAAAAAATATATATAATCTTACTATCTCAAAAAACCTTGATTCTAAATTATCATTATTCTCAGCAAACCAATTATGTCCATTAAGCACAAGTAACTCTCTTGACAATTCATTTATATAAAACATTTTATCTTTAAACCTCCACTTATATATATCATCTATTTCATTTTTTTATCATTTACCTTCAAATTTACTCAAATTACCTTAAAATTACATTATTTATTAATCATATCAATATTTCAAATCAGATACTTTAACATTTTAAACTTTATTGTTCTATTTTATTATTATTTAATTATTCCAAGTAAAAACTTTAACATTATTTAAACCTTAGTAATTTATCAATCTAACCTCAAATTTGCCTTCTAAACTTCTTATTTTAGTAAATTCTAACATGTTTATTATTTATTATTCCCTATTTATCTAAATCTTAATGTTCACTAACTTTCTTTTAATTATATTCACATACAATCAATACACAAACAAAGAAAAATTCAACACCTGACACCCATAAATATCCGTTTCAGCTACTTAGTTCACCGAAAACAAGATAAAAATGTATGTCAAGTTAGTTGTGAATTCTATTTCCGAGAAGACTTTTGACGCAATAAGCAAGAACCAATGTAAATAAACAACTATGACTTGTCAGCAGTCTATGATCTAACCGCAGTGACCTAGTGCAATGTAAATTGTTGACACACCATTTATGTAACTGTTTATCATTAGTGGAACAAATTCTCTATAGCTATGCGATTTCTTTTTAATGGTTTACATTTTTGCGATAAATTGCACACTTTGGTTTAGCATGTCTAAATTTTCGTCGTAAACCATTATTTGCCATAGAAATCGCATAACACCTTAATTTGTTGAAAAATCCTCAGCATTCACACTACACACCTTGCCAAAGGTAAGCTTTGAATACTCCAAGGAATTTCCCTACTCAGCATGTTATATAATCTTCACATTACACTTCATTCACAATAAACCTGACCTAAGTATTTCTTGCAGTTCAATGTCTATGAAACATACAAGACTAATTTAAACTATTCACTATAGACGCTGACAATATCAAATGTTTCAAAATGCATAACAACCATCTAATGTAAAAAAAAAATATATATTCGGTCACGAATTTCAAAAACAACAAAGCAACACACTAAACTAAAAACTTCTTAAACTAAACAAAAATTTTAAAATCAATTTCAATAATATGTATAAAAAGAATATTGCCACAATTTTAATAGTTATTAATTTTTAGTAAAAACTAAAAACACGGCCGATGCACCATTTGTCATGAACGGCCCTTAAAGCTATGCCTGGGTTCTTAGTTTAAATTAAATATCTTCAAATCATCAGTGGTTCAGTTTTTATTAAATCTTATCTTTGGTATTAAACTTATGTCTATTTGCCTGATACTTTACTACTATACTTTAATACAAAAACTTTAACACAATAATTTAACTACAAAACTTTAATACAATAATTTGAATACAAAACTTTAATACAATAATTTAACTGCAAAACTTTAATACACTAATAGGAATTTAATTAAACAATAAAACAAAACCATATTATTTATTCAAAGCCCAGAAGTATTCCAACTATCATTATATTTTAAATAAAAGAAATTACAAGTCTTCTACCAGGTGACTTAATGTATAGAAATGCTTGCTTACGGTATGTTGCGTAGATTTCCTGGGCCATCTTCCACCACGGCTAGCCACACAGCCGTGTATCTTCCCAGCTCCAAAAAGACAAGAGAGACCTCCAAATCCTGTTGATCGCTTATATACCTTCTGTTGTCTTGGTAACCTAGTTGAGTTTGCAAGTCAAGCATTTCAACATTTTTTTACTTGTTTCACAATAGTTGGGTCATTCTGAGCTTGGTGAATATGATTTCTTCCTAATATAGCCTTAATAATATCCTAATATTAACTTATTCCTAACAAGTTGTATTTAAAAAAATTCCCAGTTTTTAGTTACAGTGTATCAAACATGTTTACAGTATTTTTGGTTGAATATAGTTCATAGTTACAATAGCTAACTAATATATTACTTTGTGCGAAAATTTATATGAATAGGTTACATAAATAGTAGGAACATAGATTAGGACTTTTCATAAACATTTTTCTTAAGCCTATGGAACTCTTGTGTTCTTATTTTGATTTGACTGTAAGTTAAATTATATTGATATTGTAATGAGTTTTATCCTTTAAAATAATGACAAATTTTTAAGCAATAATTAATACTTTAGTTTATCGAAAATGGCGGGTAAATGTCATTTCCAGCCAATATAGCTTGAAGAACCAAATTGAAAATGTGGTTACACGAGGGAAAGAAACAACTCTTCTGCGTTTTGTGCGCTTTCTAATTTTTTAAAAAATATTTCACATTCAGGTATTAATTCAATTAAAAGCCAAGAAAAAGTTCAGAAACATCAAAGAAATTGAAAAAATTTAGAAACATCTCAACTTACAGTGCTACATGCCTTCAAGAACTTCGGGTTATGATGCACCCGAACCTTTTGCTTCAACTTCTACTAATGTTGCTAGTACTAGTTCTGTAGCTAGTTATGACTTGATGAACGTAGTCATCAGTAATAACATTGGCATTCCTAATCTATGAAGTTGGATTTCATAATTTTATAAATCTCATTTTCTATTAAACGTATGCATTTTGGGACTTGAACCGTTTCTTCCAACAAATAATATGATCTGATCCCATGATTACAAGGTAGACCTAAATACTTTACGTTTTAATAATTTTTTATAGAAAAATCCGAGGACAAGGTACAACTTGTATTCTTACTAGTGGAACAAACATGTTTAATTACATTAATTATTATTCTAATAATTTGTTATAAGGTTGAGACAGTATACAAATTTACATTTAAAGTAATGTAACTAATTTTTGTCTTTGATAATGTCCCGATTTTATCCAAATAGGTACCCAAAAGTCACCAAAAAGTCCCCGAATTTTATTTTAAGAATCTGGTAGACACTCTGTTTTCAGTGGCTTCAAATTGGTTTACACCATCTTGGATCTGGCTTCCCAGTTAAGTCCGATGCAGCTTTCTATCTTGTTTGGTTTTATAAAGTTTCCTGTATATCAGAAGATGATCTTGTTCATTTTGCTACTTGGATCTTCACATGTCCAAATTTAAAATGTTTATCATCTTCAAGTTCTGCACCAAACCATCATGCCAGTAGTTGTGAAATATTGGAACTAATTCTTTTCTTAGGATATCTTTATATTTTTAACATTTTGTTGTTGTCATTCTGAATTTCATTAAAAGCTATTATTAATGAAACTTAACAGCTTCAATTTTCTGCTTTTACCATACAACGATGGTCGTTTCGACTATTTAACCATTCTCAAGTTGAGCAGAATGTATTCCTTATTTTAAAAAACTTAACTTTGATTGCAATGCATTATTAGATACTACAATATCAAAAATGGAAGTGATAACAACAATCTCCAATAGATAGTAAGCAAGCATTGTTTCGCAGTATGTATTGTGAAAGTGGGCCTAACTGCTTTTTAATATTAATATATTATTTGTGTGTGTGTGTGTATATAAAGTTTATGAGTTTACTAGCTTACTAGCTTCACGAGTTAATGTTTTAGGACTACATGCATACTTAGCTTCAATTCTCTTCACAGCATCCTCCGGGTCTGTGGACGGCCCGAACTTTTCTTGGCACACAAACACCCAGTTGTCTCAAACTGCCTCACCCAACAACCTATGCAGTTCCGATGAGGAGGATCCTTTCTGATTTTTTTTTTTTTTGAAAGTTCTGTTGAACACTAAAGACAGCATGAGTTCGAGCGAACTCCAAAACACAAAATGCTTTTTCCTGCTTTGTGGTAGTCCTTTGATAAACGGTTTAGCATTAGTCAATCAAGCAACCAAGACAAAAGATAACCTTATCAAAACAAACTTATAAACATGTCCTCTCCGTTGTTACAACAATCAGCTGTTTTAATTCATGCAATCAGAAGTACCAACTGTTTAGTTTTGTACCATTTTTTTTTTTAATCACCATGTATAGATTTATAATATTTTCATATGCCTTTCCATTTAGTGCCCGTTTCCTTTTAGTAACAAATTCTTGTTGGCTATCCAAATTGTTTAGATGATTATCTTTAACTCTAGTGAGATGTTAGCAGTTAAAAGAACAAGTGGAAAATGCCCATACATTTGTTTTTAGTCAAGTGAGTGTGAAAATTTGATGGCTACCTGAAGAGAATCTTATATTAAGAGCATATATTTTCAATATAAGAGCAGACATTAAAAATGCATTTATTTTAACTTGCCTTAGACATCACACAAATTGTATGACAATTGTTCATTAGAAATATAATGTATAACAATAAAATGTGTAATAATATCAATACTGAATTCTAAAACATTCAGCTAACCTATACTTACAATAACTTACAAACAATTTTAAAGTTAAAAGGGAAAAAAAAAAGTTATTTATAATTTGTTGTAGTGTGGCTTCAACAATATAAAATGCGTTGATTTTCAGTAAATGGTTTAATTTTTTAAATTTTGATTTGCTCCTTAAAATGTATTCATAAAACGGACTCCAGTTTCAGATGGTATTTTTTTTCAAAATCAGCCTAGCTGTGCTGTTGTCCAAAGAAATCACATCTCCTTCAGGAATTATGTGCATGTATATAAATATTACGAACTATAGAAGGCTTGAACTTGTGTTATAATATTACTTCTAAGATGTACAAAGAAAAGTGAAAATATTAAGTTTTTTAAAACATTTCTACAAGAGTCAGAACTGTACATGGACCATAATTCTTATTTCATTATGATCTTGTTCTACGGGGTTCGACCGCGTCAATATTGTCTGCACATTGAGTACAGCCAACGTTTCTGGCACTTTACAGATGTCCATTCTCAAGGCTTAACAAATGTCAAGTGAAGCGAGCCATCCTAGGCCTGAGCTTTTATAGTCCTGGGAGTGGGCCCTTGTCGGGCCGTTGCCCTTTGTCGGACGGTTGCCCTTTGTCGGGCCGTGGACCTTTGTCGGGCCGTGGACCTTTGTCGGGCCGCCGTTTGACTACCAATAATTCTATTGTTTTATTGTGACAGTTGTCGTTTCTGGAAGATTCTAAGCTGCATTGTGTATTTATTTTTGAAATAACGGGTTTCCACGTGTTACTGAGTTCATAGCCTTGGTCTTTATTAAAGTTGTCTTTATGTTTTCTTATTTCTATTGCTTCTAGAATTTTTCTCTCGTAATAATTTGAAGAACTAGCTAATATCTTAATTTTATCGAATTCTATTGCGTGTGATGTTGTAGTAGAATGGTCTGCTATTGCTGAAATGTCTGTATCTGATCGTTTTGTACATCTTATGTGTTTCTTTACCCTTGTTGAAACTAATCTCCCTGTTTCTCCTACGTAGCACCTACCGCAACTGCAAGGAACATGGTACACTCCTGAGGTGTGTAAAGGGAGCCTATCTTTATAGGTTTTAAGAGCTGCTGGATTTTGGTGGGTGGTTTAAAGATTGTTTTAACATTGTATTTTCTCAGTAATCTCCCAATTTTGTCTGTAGTTCCTTGAATATAAGGCAAGAAGGCTAATTTTTCTTTTTGTTTCTCAGTATTGTTGTTTTCTGTTTCTTTCTGCCTTGGTTGTGTTTGTTGTAGTAGTGCCTGTATAATATCAGACTTCCAATAGCCGTTTTGTTGCAATGTTTTTATGAGGTGTAATTTTTCAGAATCTATATGGTCGGAATCTGATATAGCACACGCCCTGTTGGCTAATGTACTTAGAATAGCGGTTTTCTGCATAGGATGATGGTGAGAAGATGAGTGTAGGTATCGATCAGTGTATGTCTTTTTTCTGTAAACCGTATGACCTAAGCTGCCGTTGTCTTTCCTAATAACCAATACATCTAAGAATGGCAGTTTTCCATTCTCTTCTATTTCCATAGTGAACTGAATTTTCGGGTTGATTGAATTTAAATGGTCTAGGAAACCTTTCGACGTGTTCATTCCGTGTGGCCATACTATAAAGGTGTCATCTACATATCTTAAAATTGTTAAGACATCGTAGACATCTGACATTTGTTAAGCCTTGAGAATGGACATCTGTAAAGTGCCCGAAACGTCGGCTGTACTCAACGTGCAGACAATATTGACACGGTCCAACCCCAAAGAACAAGATCATAATGATGTTTGTGACCGTGGAAGTCTATCATTCATAATTCTTACTGCTCGTTTCTGAAAACAAAAGACTCTTTGGGTCATCTGTTTAGTAGAGTTACAGAGAGAAATTCCATAATTTAAGATACCACAGTATACTAATTTCAGATTTGGTTAAAGACAAGTACTGAGCCAATGTCCTAAGTAAGAAAACCACTGAGCTCGTGTTTTTTGCATTAGGTACAGTGTAAAACTATGTAGGTAGTGTATTCTTCCTATCATTCAAAAAATAAAATCTAAACCAATGCCAGATCTTGGACAATGCTAATTATAAAAATTGAGAGAATGGCCCAGCAACAACTCGTAACAGGCCATTTCCAAGCACTGGGAAGATTCTGAAATCTGTGAAGCTCATTGGTCTTTCTGGGGATCTCTTGCAGCATCAAACTACATATTTCCATTTGGGTGCGCAATAAACCATTGTAATTTGTAAAAAGGATAGTCTACCAATTGAAAAAGTAGAAATGGTGGAAATATATATCTCTATCTTCAGAAATATTGAGAAGACTAATAACTGGGCACTGCTAAGTAACATTAGTAATAGATATATAATTTCCTGCTAGATTTGGCAACAACACCATTGAGTCCTGATTACAATCCAGTATATTATTTTATGTTAGAATAGTCTTATGTTTCCTTACTTACCTGAAAGAAGTTAATGCGTTCATAATCATCAATTCCACCAGCATCGCCGTATCCATTTTCGGTTATAAGAATAGGAGGATTGTCATAATTTTCATTAATCCATTTTAATATCCCTCGTAAACCCGTGGGTACAATCTGTCAATAAAATAATCAGTTAATAATGCTCACTTGTTTATTTATTGTAAAAAAGTAAAATCAATAAATGTAAATAACTTTATATTATACGTAATAGAAAAAAGTATGAGATCATAGTGTAGCTTGAGATCCTTCAACTGGAGTAGATAGCCAAGTTAAGCCAGATACGACCTTGAAGAAATGAAAACAAGTATAACTGAACTATTTAGAACATATGAAAGGAAATTATTTTTCCTTTTCATTCACATTTCAATTACAAAGTAGTAAACAGAATAAATTATAGCCCTAACTATTTATTACTTTGGTAATAAATGTGTAAAATGCATAATATAAAACATCTTGCTATCTAATAAAGATAATGATACTTTTTACAATCTTCATTTATTAAATACTTTTAAGGTATTAACAGTTTGAATTTGTATACAAATTTCTGATTAAAAAATCACATTTTACTAAATGCTCAAAATGCATGCTAGATGCATCTCTTTGCATAAAAACCATCTTTTAAAAAGCTATATTTTAAAAAGAAAATTTAAGTCTTAATGACGTTTTGGCTTAATTCTACAAGGTATCAAACTTTTGTCGAAGAATTTGTTTTTTTATGTTATGTTTTGAATATTATTGCTCTAAATTTAGCATAGTTGTTAATCTTCAGAAGAACCATCTGTCCTTAAAATTCAATAAAATCTATCAATAATTTCTATACTAATTTTATAAAAAAGTCATGTGTAAACTTTGAGGTTATGTAACAAATCGTCTTGTTTTTTTTGTAATGTGATATTGAACAAATTTTGTTGTGCAAGCTATAGAAATTGAGTTTTTTTAAACTAAAAATCAGTGTCATTTTGCAACTTATAAATTCAAAAAATAAGGATATTTTTTTGAATGGGGCAAACTTTAAAAATGTCTACTAAGAAAATATTTAATAATAAAATAATTACACCCTCCCATCCAAAAGTGTTTAATTTCTTATTTTTCTTTTAAATACTATAAATGTTAGACAACCCAATTTAATTAAATTTACTACTAAATCCGATTCTGTTCATCTGTTTTGTGCAATGATGTAAACATAACTTTAATCTTAAGTCTAGAATGGGCTACTGTTTATTTGGTGTAGGGCCAAGCAATTGTTAATTTTTTAAATCTATTTTTTAATAATAAAATATAGATAGTTTAACGAAAACTCATAAATACTTTTTCTTTTAATTTGTACCCTAAATATGCAAAGGTGTTAAATTTAAGTAATTAGTTTTAAAAAATGAATACCGTATTTAAACTTTCAACTATCCCAATATGACCAAATTAAGTCCCCTCTTGGAAAATAATTATACCCAATCTCTGTTCATTATATGAAAACTAACTACTGTACATGTATCATTTTTTAACTATGGACCTTTTTTATTACAGAAAACTTAATGTAAATGAAGAAAATTTCTAATAGGAATAAAAACTACAACATTTTTGTTATTTTTATGAATAATCTCCGTAGAGATCTAAGCACTTATTGCGATGTGGAAGAAGTTTGTTGATCCCTTCATCACTGAAGTCTGTTTTAACCATCCACATAAAGCAAGAACCGGGCATATCGTTACTCAGGCATACCTCTTCCGTTTTGGACTGGCTGATTCGCCCACTTGTTTGGTATGCCAAGAACAGGAAGAAACTCTCCAACACATCCTTCTGCAATGCCCTGGTCCAGAAAATGCTCCTAGAAAGATACTTAAAGCGAGACTTAAAGAAAAATGCACCCTTGAAAGAGTACTGTCGAACAACACCTTTTGGCGACTTGCTGCCCTTGTTTATGAGAGACACCGTGTGGTTGATATCACTTGATATCAGATACACGCACAAGAAGTAAGAAGTAAGTAAGTATTTAATATTATTATTTTTTAATAGTGTACATTCCTGGTAAACATCAGCCACCCTATCTTGAATATTATTAGTCAGCCACACCCATCTCCAGTGCTTTAACTCAGCTGATAATAGATCTCACTATAGTTTCACCCTCACGTTGAAACGGCTTGGGTTTTTCACCAAAATCGTTCCAAAAACAAAAATTTTTGTAAAACATAAAATTTTAGTTAAAACATAATAAATATCAAGAATACATAAATAAATGGTAATATCCATAAATAATTAATAATGCGTACAGAAAAAATTCGTTTAATATGAAGGAATGTAGAATTATAAGAGTTTTGTCAATTTCATTAAAAATGAAACATTCAAAGCTAAGGGAAGTGGGATGAGAGACTGGACGGACGGGATCCTACAGGTCAAAAGATAACAATAGAGTTGTTGACCACTTGACATTTCAGGTCCAGGCTGGATAAAATAATCTGATTCAATTTGTTACAAAAAGTAATCACATGCAATTTCCTATGTTAAATTTTAAATTGTTTAAATTTTGAATATAAAAGCATATTATGATAAAGAATAACTGGTTAGCAATGGAAATACAAGAAAATATTTATTAAACCAAATAGTTTATTAGTTATTGCAAAAAACATGCATAGTCAAAAAATTAAATTTTGTCTAGATAATAAGTTAAAATTTTTATAATGGAAATACGTTAAGGATATGTGACATAATATAATGATACCAAAATAAGTACATATATAATTAATTTTGGGGGGGTTTTACTATCGAAAATCGACCAAGTTCAACAATAAATAACTTATCAGAAAATGAAAGTAAATGAAAAATGTAAAGAATTCCTTCATTTTTGAGGCAGAGGCTACAAAAACCAAAAAGAAGAATTAAGAAATTCCGAACCGATAAAAAGTGGGTCAGAAAAAAATCACGAAAAAGGATAAATCTTAGAAAGTTATCATCCTACAACTTTAAATCAAAGTTGTATGGAACCAGAGATATGGGAAATTTCAAGAAAGTTTACAAATTTAATTCCAAAAAATCAGACATTACAGGAATGAACCTGCAGTAACCCCTACCACACAATAGGGGATGAGTCAAGTGTTTGGATTTTGCAAAAGCAGTGCTGGCAACCCATGTACAAATAAACTAAATAATAATTAGTTAATCAACAACTAATTAAAGTAAAACAAACATTAAAATAACCAAAAGGGTTATAATAAAAACTAACTAAAGTGAAATCTTGAAGAAATAAACCAAATTAATCAACTTTAAACGTCATAAATCAAAGGGAAATGTTCATAGAAATTGGTACCATGGAACAGGGAAAACGTTTTGGAGGTACATTTCAACAGAATTTTTCCTCAGTCTTCATCAAGCTTTATATAGCTCCTAGAAGAAGAACATCTCTAACCAGCACCAGGATGGGAGTCATCTACAATCATCTTTATGTGATCAGCACTATACCGATAGTTTTATTGGAAGCGACCTGGCATTTCAAATGGTATAGCAAGATACAACAAACAGCCAAACTGATTCAAACTTGAACTTCATCTTTAAACTTTTCGACTACAAGATCTTCAATTCTGCAATCATTCAACTTTAACAACAGCACAACCGATTTCAACGTAACTAAGGACTGCTAGCTGACTTCAACCTTCACCAGAACAACTGTAATCGAGCCGAAAACAGCTATAAATATGTTTACAAGGTACCACAGTTGCGTTCTTGAATAAATATTCGCTTTGAAATAAAAAATAAATTAAAAAACTTTCTGGAGAAAATTATTAAATTAAAATTCTTTTTTATTTTATATATGTACTTCTTAAAGTCAATGTGTTTTTATTTTTAAAGTAAGTTTGATTTTTATATTTAGTAAAGATATATTCATTTTAATAATAATTAAAGAAATAATAGAGTCATTGATATTTATGTTGAATTTTTGTAATATGTTTTAAAGTTTAAAAAGTTTATGATTTGAAATCTATAATAATATAAAGAATTAAAAAAGTAATTTTTAATTCAAATATAAATTTTATTTTCTGGATAACATTTTGTTGTGTGGATTTTAAACTAACCCTATTTTGTCTTCAGCTTAAAATTAAGTGTGTTTTTTAAAATAATTTGTGCTCTCATAAATTTCACAATTTTAAATAAATTCTGCAAAATAACTCTTTCAAATGACACTCCCCGAGAGTGAGTTTTAAAGCTAAAGCAATAAGAGAAAAAAGAGCTAGTTTTGATTAAACAATAAAAGTAATAAAGGAATTTTAAAGTAATTTCTAACATCTAAGAATAAATACTAAAGACAGTATTTTATTCTTGAGGCATTGTGGTGTTTGGCAGAATAAGGACATTAATAAATAATTTATCAAGCAGTTCCCCAAAGGTGGGACTTGAATCAAATTAAGGGTTTATTGGAATTATATAGCATTAAGTTCAATTTCCCATTTACAACCTTCTGTTGTGAATAACGTCAAAAAGAAATAAAGGGTTAAAGCAAACATCCCACTGTTTCAACATGAAAGTAGTCGGGTCTCTTGTTTGATTCTGACATGCTCTAGTGCTTCACATTCAAATACCATGTGTTTGATGGTCTCTTCGTGCATGCTTCATAGGCAGCACAATACGAATTCATGTATTCTTGCTAGAGACCTATAATTTTCATAGTTTCCTGAGCATTTCATTCATGCCTTGTAATGAATGTTAACTGTCTTAGTTGAGTTTTCCCCAGGAGTCTTTTTGTTAGTTTCTGCATGATGTTGGTAGCTAAATGAAGTCCAAAGACCAAAGTGATTTTTTTTTCCTCAGCTTAATGTCCTAACTCTGATATTCCATGGTTCCGAACATATAAGAAATGCCTTTTTTCCAATGATGTCAACTTTCTCATTACCAGTTTAACCCTGGTGTCCGGAATTCCAATAGTGGTAAACTGTATTATATATCACCACTCTATTGAGGTGAGTGCAACAATTCTAGACCAGCATCAACAGGAAATTCTTTTAATCTAACTACTGTGTAATAATATAATAATCAAGGTTGACTGACTTTATATAAATGCTTATTGATTAAAGTTGGGTGCCATTTTGTAATGCTTTGATTACAAAAAAAAATTAATTTTAATTTTATAACTCTAAAGTGAATACTAATATCTCATGGGTCGTAAGTTCTTTTGAAAAAGGGTACTGAATAGAATATCGGATGAAAGAATAGAAGAATACCTATAGGTACATAGCCTATATTCTATTTTATTTAAAAATCATCAAAAAGGAAAATTTTATTTTATTGAATTTAAAATTTAGTTGCAATGTGTTATCTAAAATGAATTTTCAAACGCTTTTTATTTAAAAAATCTAATTTATATTGTTCTTGTATTACTATGAAAGTAATTATATAATAAAATGAAATAAAATTCAAATACTTAGTCTCTTAGAAGCTTTAACATGTTGACATTATTTTAAAACACAATATATTACGTCTTATTATAAGACTTTAAACATATTATGATAAGTTCAAAATTCAAATACTAAAACAAATTTATAAATCATTAAAATATCACATTTTATTCTACATAATAATAGTTTATACGTGCTATACCAAACACATGTTTTTATTTTAAATAAACTTTTTAGTTGAAAATCACATCCTCTCCTTGTTGTAGCTGCATGACGTGGTTTCATCACTATCACTCCATCCATTCTTGAAAATTAATATTTTTTAAGTCCATGTATTTCATTATAAAAAAACACATTGTCTTTATTCTACATCGGACACGTTTACATAAGCGATACTCTCTCAGTTTTTAAGTTCTTTTTAGTCCAACATTCAGTTTCCAGACACACACATAACTGAATTGTCACTACATAACATTTCTTAGTAAAACAGTTTATTATTGATGAAGAAAACACTTTTCTTACTAGTTTTCCTTTGTCCAAAAGTGGACAGCACCGTCCCGGCTGACGTCGTTCCGCTTCGAAGGTTCTGTTCCGACTAAATAATTTCTCAAATGTAACCAATTCACAATAGTTCTTAACAATATATGTTTAGCAACTAATAATTACTTAATAAAACACTTAATAAGTGTTTTTTTTTAGGTACTTCCAATTTACTCGAGCGAACTGTTTACTAGAGCTACGTGAAGATTGAATCTAGATTAACTAATTTTTTCACTCGGCACTTAAAATCAAGCTTCTGGTCTTTGTGTACAAAATGTTTATACTGTACTTTTTAAATTACAAAGTTTATAATAATTCTAATTATTACAATACATAGAATAAATTTCTCTGATCATTTGCCATTACTGTACTCATTTTATTTTCAAAATTAGTTTTTTAAAAATTTATTCAATGATTTACAAATTACGTTTCTAGCTTGAGTCATCATGTCTAGGCGTATGCTCTACTTCATCTAAGATCAACATATTTCCCATTCTATTTAAGTTCAAAGAATGAAAATGTACACTATTACAACTGTCACACTGGACAGTTGTCAGAATAAAGATGTTGCGATTCCTGCAATTCAAAACTAAATTAACCTTAATACATTGTAATAGTGTACATTTTTAGTTCTTTGATCTTAAACAGAATGGGATATATATTGAACTTAGATAGAATAGAGTATATGTCTAGACTTGATGAATCAAGCAGAAAACATATTTTGTTTTTTGAGTAAAATTCATAAAATATTAAAAAAGTAAATAGAATAATTGATACTAAATGATCAGAGAAATTTATTTTATGTATTTTAATAATTGAAACAATTATAAACTTTTTGATTAAATTAGTGCTGTGTAAACGTTTTGTACACAAAGACCAGAAGCTTGACTTTAACTGCCAAGTGGAAAATTATTTAGTTTGGAAAAAATCTTCAAGGCGAGATAATAAACATGTTCGCTCCAGTAAAGTGGAAGTACAAAGAAATAGTGTTTTATTAAAGTAACTATTAGTTGATAAACATAATTTTATAGTTATGAACTATTGTGAATTGGTTACATTTGAGTTAAATAATGAACTTTCAGAAGAATTGTTTAGTCTGGATAGTACTCTCGAAGCAAGAGCACGTTGCTTGGACAAAGACAAAGTACAAAGAAAAGTGTTTTCTTTAATAATAATGAATTATTTTAGTAAATAATAATAATATGTGGTATAAATTTAGCTATGTTTGCTATCTAAAAAACGAACATTTAGTTTAATAGAACTTTTAAAGTGAGAGCGTGTCACTTGTATTATCATATTCGATTTTGAACAAAGACAATGTATGATTAAAAGTGTTTTCTACAATAAAAATGAACTGTTTTAGTAATAATGTAATATGATAAAGATTTGATCACATTTGAATTAATTATGAATGTTTAAAGTGAAAATATTTAACTTATTAATTTTACACATTCAGCAAATGTATGTTACCCGGAAAGTCCGGATGTAAAGATTAAGTTTTATTTTGAGTTTTATCTAAAATAAGACAATTTCAATATTTAATTATTCTTTTCAAAAAATGAACATTTGACGTTTTGTTATTAGTAAGAAATGTGGACTAAAAACATTAACTTTCAATAACGGTTGGAGTGATAGTGATGAAACGACGTCATGCAGCTACAACAAGGAAAGGATGTGATTTTCAAAAAAAGAGTTTATTTTAAACAAACACACTTGTTTGGTAAAGCACATATAAACAATAATTTATGTAAAATAAAATGTAATCGTTTAATGACTTATAACTTTGTTGAATTTTTTAATTTTGTATTTGTAATTTTGTTTGATGTCTCTTTATAAAAGACATGATATGTTATCTTGAATGTGATGTTAAAATCTTGAAACCTATGAGAGATTTCTCTTGATAAAAAAATTTTATATAGTTGCACATTTTTTAGTATGAAATCATAAATGATATTTTAATAAAATTTTAAAATATATTAATTTTGAAAAAAATTATTAAATTTTATTTTAATAACTAGGTTGCAACCAAAATTTAACTTAATAAAATTAAATTCTTTAAAAAAATGACTTTTTGGATAAAAAATATATTTATAGGATGTTTTAACATGTAATAATTGTTTACAGGTACCTATTTTGTTTCATATTTGTTCTCTTGCTATAATAAGTTGTTTAAATAAAATTATGTGCATTTCAGAATAAAAAAGATTTCTGTATTTTTATCCAATATTCTATTCAGTACACTTTTTCTAAAGAATTCACGACCCATGAGATATTAGTACATGCACTTTTAGAGTTTTAAATTTTTATTTATTTTTTGTAATCAAAGCATTAAAAATTGCGCCCAACTTAACTAAATAAAACCATTACAAAACTAGAGTCACTATTTTTATTAAATTGTTTTAATTGTCGCACATCGTGTGGCATTTTTATAAAGTCAGTCACCCTTTTTTACTAATAGTTACAACATACAATAAGTGCAAATGTCTCAGCTTGGCATACTGTACTAATGCTCTATGTTTTGGTATTTAGAACTACATAAAGATTTACCATTAGCTTTATCTGAAATAAACCTTTATGGGGAATAAAATGAAGTATTGTATACTCTTATTTGTGTTTTATGGAAAGAAACTAATGACTTAATAATGACTTAAGAAACTTAACACGTTCGCTACCACAATGTTAAAAAAAAATCGTAACCACAGACTGCCGCCGCAATTTTGCGGCGGGCGTGTCCTACTCATAGCCCAACGCCGCAGATCTGCGGCGGCTGGGCTCATTAAAATAGACTGCCGCCGCAGATCTGCGGCATTGGTTTCTTCATAGTAAATAAGAAAATTCTTCGCAATGGTCTATTTTAAAGGTTAGATCGCTTAGGCACGGTCTACAGGATAGTCCGCCACATATATGCGGCACTTGGTCTGTAGCTAGGACTATCGCTGATGTCACTGGACAGTTGGCAACACTGACATACAGCATTACCTCAGCTGCACGTGTCTGTCTGCTAGTAACCAACAGTGGGTGCATGTGTGTACAGTTTGTTGTGTCCTGTGTAAACAGTGAGTGCCATGGATCGTGATTATAGGTTTTTATATCGAGGGAGTGAATTAGATAGAGTTCTACACGAACTTAGTGACTATGAATCTGAGGTAGGCTCTTTGTTTTCATCTGACGGCGGGAGTGAGTACAATCCACAGAACGATGTTGACTCTTATTCTGGCAGTGACAATAACTCGAATATAGCCGGTGATGAAGATAATTCGAATATAGCCGGTGATGAAGATATGGTTTTAGATATTGACCCACAAGATGATGCTTCGGAACACTCAGGTGACAGGGATGATGACGATACAGGTAGGCCTAATTTATTAGACACTGATCCTAACGTCCAGTTTGTCGTCAATGCTATACACGATCATTATGAAAGTGTACAAGGTTTATGGAAAGATACTGTAAATATCCCTGACGCCATACCATTCACTGGACATGAACAAATTCTCATCGAAACAAATAATCCAGTTGAAGTACTTTCTAATATTTTTGACAACAGTCTTTTGGATAAAATTGTAGCATGGACAAACAAGAGAGCTGAAGTTTTGAAAGGAACTCCGTTGCGTAAAAATTCCGTGCTAAATAAATAGTCCGACTTTACAAGAGACGAATTGAAAAAATTCTTAGGCCTTTGCATTCTCATAGGAAATGTACATTTTCCCTCCTTGAAACACTATTGGTCCCAAGATCCTTTATATTCACATTCAATTTTTGGAAATTCAATGTCTCGTAATAGATTTGAAAGCATATTACAATGCATATGTTTCTACAATGCGGAAACCGATAGGACAGATCACAAATTACATAAAATTGATCAGGTTTTGAATCATATAATAGCAAACTGCAATAGAGTGTTCAGCCCGGGAAAGAATCTGTCTTTAGATGAAGCCATGGTTTTGTTCCGGGGCCGATTGTCGTTTAGACAATACATTAAATCAAAAGCCCATAAATATGGGATAAAGCTCTATGAACTTTGTACCAGTGATGGCTTTATCCTCAATATTATTATTTACGAGGGTAAAGGAACTGTTGAAGACAAAAACAAAGGCCACACACATGAAGTAGTGCTCAAATTGATGGAGAACTACCTGGGAAAGGGTCACACTGTATATCTTGACAACTTCTACAATAGTGTTGACTTAGCAGAAAGTCTTCTGGAACACCAGACAAGTATGTGCGGGACCTTGAGAGCTGATAGGGTAGGAAACCCAGAAGTTGTGATCAAACAAAAATTGAAAACAGGAGAAACCATAAGTCGCCAGAAGGGAGATGTGACCGTGATGAAGTGGCGTGACAAGCGAAATGTCCTTACCATATCTACCACAGACGGACCACAGATGGAAAATATTACTACCAAAAGAGGTGTAGTCAAGCAGAAGCCCGCCATGGTGGTGCATTATAATAAAGGGATGAGTGGAATTGATCGCTCAGATCAAATGTTGTCCTATTATTCCACTCCCAGAAAATCTGTCCGATGGTACATGAAGATATTTTTTCATCTTCTTGACATCACACTTTGGAATAGTTGCTATATTTCCAAAAAACTAGGAGCTAAAATGTCATACCTTGAATTCAGAGACGTGATTGTGAAAAGCTATCTTCAAGTGGAGACCATAAAACGTCCTGTTAGCGCACGTTCATCTTCAACAGTAGCTCACTTGCCCGTCAAGGTGGCAAAACGAATGAGGTGTCATGTTTGTAGGGCAGTTCATAATAAGCGATCCGATACTTATTTCACATGTTCTGTTTGTAGAGACAAAAAAAAACAGCAGTTTGGCCTCTGCATGCCAACATGTTTTAACAATCATCATAAGGAGTGAGCAAAACCAATTGATGTAAAAAACCTAATGAAATTAAATGTAAACAACTTTTTTTTATAAAACACATATTTCAATACAATGTTTTTTTTTGTAAAAACCTTATTTATTTACCGTTTATCTAGATAATGAATAAAAATTAAGGTAATAATAGTGCCGCTAATATACGGCACTTAGTCTGTGAGGTGAAAATGTGTTACTTGTAATCTGATAGACCGAGCGCCGCATATATGCGGCGCTTTAAAAATTGCCCAAAATGAAGAAAAAAATTGATTTATATATTTTTTTTATTTAAATAAGGATATTTTGAAACGTTAAAACTAATTTTGAACAAATTTTATTCGAGGTCTGTGGCGAAGGTCACAACCATTAGGACCAGTCTACAGGGAAGTTCATGAATTTTTTCGTGGGCTGTGGGAGTGACCCAGCCGCCGCATATATGCGTCAGCTGGTAGCGAACGTGTTAACTAATGACTTGACAATAAAATATTTCCTCAACCCCTTTTTTAAAAACTACATTCAATTAAAAGCTATTAACAATACTGTCATAAGCTCATAAATAACTAATAAATTTATCATACATAAAACCATGTAACAGCGGAAGAAGCATTCCATGATGGATCAGGTTTCAAATCCACCATCATGTCACGATAGTAGTAGGTTTCGTTACTAGTGTAGTTGGTCTTTACCGATGCTATGGATGATGAATAATGGTTTAAACCAAAGAAGTCAAAAGATCCTGAAAACAAATATAAATTTAATAAGAAAGCAAATAGATTGAGCCAACTACTGTACCGGTATTCACACTTTAAGCTTATTAGTTGCTGTGTTGGATGTTTAGGAGGACCTGAAGCAATTGAATGTCAGGAATTAGAGAGGACTTGCTGTAGGGAGTGAGTAGGGATGGATTTTGTAAGAAACCAGGACTCATTGTAGGATGTAGCAGTGAAGGGTAAGGTATTAGCTGCCGCGTGTCTTCCTGGCCGGTAACACCTCTGCTGATTTTATAATTCTAAAGCAAACAAAAATTACTACTTCTTTATCAATTGAAATTTATAAACAAAATATACAGTCATTATTTGTCTCTGGCAAACATTTGGGTACCATATTAAAGTTACCATGTGTGGCAGTAACAGAGTTTGCTGTTTACAAATATTGGATAATTGATAACTAATGTGACAAAAACGAAACACAAACAATTATTAGCAAATCAGAAGTTTACTATTATTCACCAAACAGTAAAAGGTAGTACTAAAATTCAGAAAAGACAAAATGAACCACAGTAGTACAGAGTAAAGGTTAGGTTAGGGTACAGCTAATTTTCGCGTAGCATCAGACTGTAATATAGCCAGAATAACATTGTTAAACAATCAGCACTATTTTAAATTGCCTCTATTATGAGGTGGACCTCCTGCGAATGGACAGAAATGGAAAAATACATAATACGGTCGAAAAATACTGCGCTGTAGGTGTATGCTCATTTAAGCTGTGTTGTCTAATCACTTTCTCCCATACAAGGACCTGTCAGTTGGTTTGCTACACTATTGCTGAAAGTTGTGTGTTTTTTTACAAGTTAATGTTGTGAGTCAGTGTTTCACTTTTTGTTCAACTATTTCCCACATGTCTATATCGAAACAATGAGTGTATAAAACACTAACTTTAGCAGAAGAAGTCACCGCTAATCATAAAGTTGAAAAGGGCGTTAAAAAATTTGCAGATAGCAAAAGATATTTGTAATGCCTCCAAATATGTTATTTACATGGAAGGGGCTCAAAATGAGTAAGAAGACTGGAAAATACTTTCATTTCATTTATTACAACCATCGACAAATTACATTGTATGGCCAAGTCATAACATTCTCAATCATTTCAAAAGAGTTTTCCAATTAGTTATAATATTTTCATAACAGCACATTCATTACAAAACAAACTAATGAAATCAACAATAAAAAATAAATAAAATTACGAAACATTAAACATATACCTCAAATATTTATACAATCCAATAGGTAATCCTGAGGGAGCCTAGCTGGATCTATATCTTTTTTTTACTTAGTCTTAGGTTAGATCCATTGCTTTCATATTTTATATGTCTATCTTGACCAACCTTTGTTCTATTCCGATCCTAGCACTATTAGAGTATTTGAGAGCTAGGAGTCTATTGTATCTTCTTTTTTTTATAAGGCAATAAAGAACAGCAAGTATTACACCTTTAAACAAGGGGGTGGGAATACATTTCTTTGATACAATAGATGCCAGATAAAACTTTCAAAAAAAGACTTGCAGTTCATATCTGAACTCAAATAATCATGCAAAGATTCCTCAAGACAGCCTTAATTGTAAAATCAATGGCCCAGCATCAGTGAAGAATACGGACTGATTTTCATATGTAAAAAAGAAGTGTGATTTTTAGTAACATTTATTAATACTGCAAGAAGTATTTCTTAAAATTATATTAAGTATTATACTTAAAATCTCTTCCTATTTTTACATTGAAAACAAATACTAAAACAAGCTTAATGCAAGCCCAGATTTGAGAGTCTACTTTATTAACATTTGAACCTGTGACTTCAAATTACTGATTGCATCAAAACAGGCTCAAGAATTTTATTAATAATACAAATGACAATAAATCTATAATATTTTTAATATATATACAGTATATATTTTTTTGTAATAATTGTAATATTTTTATTTCATATTACACAGGTTTTTTTTTTTTTTTTTTTTTTTTGAATTTGAATTTGATAGTATAACATTAAACTGCACTTAATAACTTTTTTTTTTTTAACGTATCACCTTAGTTTATATTATTTTAAACCCCCCAAATATACAATCTAGATTATAAAAAATTGTATACAGTGGAACTTGGTTATTACGGTCTCGGCTGTATCATCAACACGGATGTAACGTCATTTGTTAACAAGTCTCGGCCAACTGTATTCATTAATATTATAAAACACCCAGTTCTATCGTTAATGAATATGAACTCCTCGATTATAACAGCATTTAAAAACCTTCATTGATTTACTCTTGATCTTGTTATAAAATGTATTTAACTTGTGTTATGTACTGTGGGCTACATAAAAGCTGTAAGAATGTAGAAAGTGATTGATAGCACTATGTGGCATTGTTTCTTGAATCATAAAACAACTGTAAAGTATTTTTGGAATGGATGTTTCATCTTGCCCTATCCTTTCTACTACTCCAACAAGCAGGTCAGGTGTTAGCTGCAAGTCTAGGTCACTGACATTTCACCACCAAAGTACAATCACATCTTAGTATGACTACACTTGGCTATCATTCCTTTTCTGTTTTTGTCTAAGTGTACAGTAAGATTGTTTCTTTGCTGGAAGGCTTTCTGCTGGAAGGCGGTCCTCGGTCCGGGGATGCAGATGGTGGCAGCAAGAGCGGACTCATGCGCCTCCCCGCGGTACAGGATGGGCAACGTTTTCGGTGTGGCCTGATGCTTTGCCGGATGGCGGCACCGAGGGCGGCTAAAGCATGAGACGTCTTACCCCCCTCCCTTCCCCCTCCTGCCTCTTCTTTTCACCACCACAACCAAAATGAGGTCGTCAACCATTCTTTGACCTCTCTATAATCTGTCCTATCTCTCTTCTGTCTTCTGTCCCAAGAAGCTTGAGGCTCTTGTGGACGTTCATTTATTCTTAATTCCCACTATCCCCACAATCTGTGGACCCAATCCAAGGTGGAACAGCATATGCCGAAGGATGCGTGTCTAAGGGGGAGCTTAGACTCTAGTATGCGGACTCCGGATACCAGGCGACCTCCGGTTTCAATTTAGCCTTACCACATATGCGGGCTCTGTGTGGTGGACCTTTTAGAACCCTGCATTACTCGTGGGATCTCTATGAAGAACCCCAAAAATAATTCTATACAAACAACGGCAGGGTACCAGCCACCAGCTGGAAGCTCAGCCGCAAACCCAGGATCAGTAGCGGCCCCAGAGCATGCGGGACTGATCCAAAATCAAGAAAAACCAACACCTCCTGACTCCGGACGGGGGCCCGCCAATGAGCAGGGCTCGAAGTCTGGGGATATGGAGGTGGAAAAAGGCGCATGTAGGACTCTGGCAAGTCTCTCTTGTCTTCTTGTCAGGAAAAGACAATGCTGAGGGTCCTACAGGTAAACCTTCATCATAGTAAGGCGGCTTCGGCTTCCTTCTGTCAGACCTTCATTAGGTCCAACATCGACCTGGCTCTGGTCCAGGAGCCCTGGCTCCACCGAGGCCGGATTGCCGGACTAGGCGATGCAAAAGGTAGGCTTATATACTGCAATAACATTAATAATAACCGTACCTGTATACTTGTAAGGTCAGGTTTGCAATGCTTGCCCCTAATGGATTTCTGTTCTAGAGATATCACCACGGTGATGATTTACTGGCGCAATGGGAAGGAAAAGGATGGTCCAATTTTTAGCTCCGTCTACCTACCCTATGACGTCAGAACTCCTCCTCCATCTAGGGATCTGGAACTCCTGGTGGAGTCAACTACTGTCAGGCGGCAGCAGCTTCTGGTGGGATGTGATGCTAACGCTCATCATCGCCTAGGCTGGGGCAGCACTGATACTAATACAAGGGGTTAGTCATTATTTGATTTTCTCTTGTCTAATAACTTACAAATTGTTAATGTAGGAAATACACCGACCTTCTCTAATAAAATCAGGAGCGAGGTTATAGACATTACTTTTTGTACAGAAAATATTGCAAAACTGATTGGGAACTGGCATGTTTCAACAGAAGCCTCCCTCTCAGATCACAAATATATAATGTTTCATCTAGAGGCATCAACCATCCAATCTCTCTTTCGAGACCCGAGGACGACAGACTGGGGGTCCTATTCAGACCAACTGTCGACGGTACTTGGGTCCATGCAAGGAGACATTGCAACATTTCCGGATGTAGACAGGGTGGCGTCCTCGCTTCGGGATGCCATCATGGACTGCTATCAGGATAACTGTCCTCTGCGGACGAGATCAGGTAGACCTAACACAAGATGGTGGTCACAGGATCTCGGTCGCATGAGGAAACAAATAAGAAGGCTTTTCAATGCCTCTAAGCGGAGCGGTGAGTGGAGGGAGTATCATTTAGCTCTCACCACATACAGCAAAGCTATCAAAAAAGCCAAGCTTGATTCCTGGAAGGCATTCACCCAAAAAGTGAATAGTCTGAAGGAGGCAGCAAGACTGCAACAAGTTATGGCTTCTAAACCTTACAATCCTGTAGGCACCTTGCGGAAACCAACAGGAGAGTATACCAAAACAGCGGAAGAGACGCTCAAGTTACTACTTGAAACTCACTTCCCTGGTTGCACAAGTAGTGATAATATGGACGGCGGTCTAAGTCTAGCTGGGGACAGCTCTTTGCCAAGGGCATCTCGGGCAGACTGGAAGATAGCCAGAAAAATTGTCACTATTTCTAAATTAAAATGGGCAATAAACAAATTTAGCCCGTTTAAATCACCAGGCGGAGACGGAATCTATCCTGCACTATTGCAGGAAGGACCTGACGCCTTGATCCAACTGATCTGCAAGCTTTCCAGAGCCAGCGTAGCATACGGCTACATTCCGCAGGCATGGAGGGTCAGCAGAGTTACGTTTATTCCCAAGCGTGGCAAAGCAAGTTATTGTGATGCCAAAGCTTATCGACCTATCAGCCTATCCTCGTTTCTGTTGAAAACATTGGAGAGGTTGGTTGAGAGACACATTAGGGAAGGGGTGCTCTTAGGGACACCTCTTCATCGCAATCAACATGCCTACCAACCTGGTAAATCCTGTGAGTCTGCTCTACATAATCTTGTGGGCAGGATCGAGGACACACTGGAAAGGAAGGAAATAGCACTGTGCGCCTTCTTGGACATAGAAGGTGCATTTGACAATACTTTATTTGGATCAATAGTGCGCAGACTGAAAGAGCGAGAGGTGAACCCGGCTGTAACAAGATGGGTTCATTCAATGCTAACAAGCAGACGCATTCAAAGCTCCCTGCTTGGTAATTCGCTGGAGGTCGCTGCCACAACAGGTTGCCCACAGGGAGGTGTTCTATCACCTCTATTGTGGAGCATGGTGGTGGATGATCTCCTTACGGAAATTAGCCAAACAGGAACATACATCCAAGGCTATGCAGATGACATAGCAATCTTGGTCATTGGAAAAAGTGACTACACTGTCTCGGATATCATGAATAGGAATCTGAGACAGGTGAAGTTGTGGTGCGCAAGGGAAGGCCTCAACGTCAACCCAAGCAAAACCACCATAGTTCCCTTCACTAGGAGGAGAAACTTAACAGCCCTGGATAGGATATCCATGGACAACACACGGATAAATATGTCCATGTCGGCAAAATATCTTGGAATAACCCTTGATCAAAAGCTGACATGGAACGTACATCTGGACAATTTAATACATAAGGCGAAATGGGCGCTAATGACAGCCAGACGCTTTATTGGTACTACCTGGGGACTTAAGCCTCACATAGCCCTTTGGCTATATGAAGCAGTGATTAGACCCCAAATTACATACGGAGCGGTGGTCTGGTGGAAGAAGTCATGCCAAACCACTGCAGGAAGCAAACTAACAAGCCTGCAAAGACTTGCATGCTTGTGCATAACTGGAGCTTTCAGAAGCAGCCCAACAGCTGCTCTGGAGGTTCTTCTCGGACTCCCGCCTCTTGACATTTACATAATGTCAGAGGCAAGGAAATCCGCCTATAGACTGACGTGTGTTAATGAGTGGCGGAAGGGCTTGCCTGGAGCAGGACACTCTGACATAGTTGACACCGTACTTAAAAACTCGGTGCTAGACATGGCGCCAGACGCAATGCAAACTGAGTATGTCTTCAACAGACCCTTCACGGTAACCTTAGGTAACCGGGAAGACTGGGAAGGAAACAACAAACCAGGTTCTTCCAGAGGGACTCTCGTCTGGTACACGGATGGGTCACTTATGGAAGGAAACTCAGGTTATGAAGTATACAGCTCATCACCAAGGACTAACATTAGTGTGAGTCTTGGGACGCACTGTACGGTATTTCAAGCAGAGATACTAGCTATCACTGCTTGTGCCCATTTGGGTTTGTCAAAAGGCCTTCGAGACAGACAAATCCTCATTCTTTCTGACAGTCAAGCAGCACTTAAAGCGCTAGACTCAGTATTAATCACTTCGAAATTGGTGAAGGACTGCCTCTCAACACTAATGAAACTCTCCACAAGGAACATGGTGGAATTAAGATGGGTGCCAGGTCATCGTGGCATCCAAGGTAATGAGATGGCAGATACCCTTGCTAAGAAAGGAGCATCCACACCCTTCATGGGGCCAGAACCAATGTGCTGTATCAGCCGCAACATGGCTAAAAGCGCAGTTAATAACTGGGCCAAGGAAGAGCTACGCCAGAGATGGCATAGGACTCCAGGGCTCACACAGAGTAAACAGCTAATCAATGGACCTAGTAACAACCTTACGAAGTCATTGATCAAGTTAGACAGGCTACAGCTTAAAAGAGCAGTAGGACTTATCACTGGACATGGCCAGTTCAGGAAACATCTTGCAACAGTGGGAGTCTTTGAAGGCGACCAAAGCTGTCGGCTCTGCCTGCAGGCCGTGGAATCAGCAAGACACATCATATTTGATTGTGGGATGCTGGAGCGCAGAAGGAGGGAGCTCTTTGGTATCCTGCAACCAGGAGAGGAAGAGGACACGTACTTGGTAGAGAAAATCCTGAAGCTCGTTCGAGGAACAGGGTTCTAATCCATCAGGAACGGCACATAGGGGGCACAATAAGCCGATGGTTGACGTGCAGGGAGACCTTCTCGAAGAGGGTCTCCACCCCATCTCTAATCTAATCTAATCTAAAGATTGTTTCTTTTTATAATTTTCATAATTTTTATTACAGTTTTAAATAACATTTCCAACTTAATTATGGCGAATTATAGTGTAAAAAGAAAGGTTTTGTCTATTAAAGACAAAGTGTTAATAATAGAAACATGTGAGAGTGGATGTAAAATAGTAGACGTGTGCCGTGAGTTTGGGCTAGTGAATTCAACTGTTGGTTCAATTTTTTTAAAAGAGACCAAATTCTTAAAACTTTTAAGATGGAAAAAATGTTTTTAAAAAATAGGAAATGTGATCGGACTGATGTGGATACAGTATTGCTGAAATGGTTTAAACAATGTCGCAGTTCCAATATTCCTGTGAGTGGACCACTTCTAAAAGAGAAAGAAACAGAGTTCGGAAAATTGTTTGGTGTTGACTTTACATGTTCCAATGACTGGCTAGATAGATTTGAAGCTGAACACTCGCTTTCCTTTGCAAATTTCCTTTGTGGTGAAGCGAAGACCGTGGATGAGAATGTTACTCGCGATTGGGTACATCACATGGCCAGTTCTTAGTCAGTCATATAAAGATGAATACACTTTTAACGGGGGTGAAACTGGACTTTTTTATAAGCTAACACCAGATAGACCCTCCAATTTAAACATGAAAAATGTGTTGGCGGGAATCTTTAGAAACAACAACCTATTGCTTTTCTTTGTATAAATATGACTGGAAACAAAAAATAAAGCTCCTCGTTATTGGGAAAGCTTGCAACCAACATGTTTTTAAAAACACTAAAAAAATTCCAGTAAATTATACGGCCAACAGAAAAGCGTAGATGATGTCTGGAGTTTTTGAGGATGAACTGAGAAAGTGGGATAAGGACCTGTCATAAAAAAAAAATAATAATAATAATAAACAGAAACATTCTTCTCTTAGTTGACAACTGTGCAGCCCATTCAAAATTGAATTTGACAAACATCAGTTTGTTGTTCTTACCAACAAACTGCACAAGTTTACTACAACCAATGTACCAAGGCGTCATCAGAAGTTTAAAATGTCACTACCCTAAACTGCTTTTGAAAAAAAATGATTTTTTATATGGACAATAATGAACCAGGGAACATAACTGTTTTGGATGCAATTGTATTCTTAGATATAGTCTGGAGAAATGTAACTCAAATTTCAATCTCAAAGTATTTTCATAAAGGAAAACTTTCGACCCAAAATGCATGGGATGATGATGAAGATCATGAACTATCACTGTCCAAATGGATTAAAAACCTTAATGTAGGGCGAGGTGGTTTTGAAAACCTCGATGCCTATGGACCAGTAGACGACCACATAGAGATATTTCAAATATTAAGTAATGTTGAAATTATGGAGGAAGTACAAAACATAAAAGCAGAGGACAGTGTTGAGTAAGATGGCAAATAAAAAGAAGATAACATCTGTCCAACAGTATAAGTAGCTCTGGCAGCTGCTGAAACACTCTGTCAATTTTTCCGCTTCATGGAGGCATCAGCCAACATACTTGAAGCAGCTCAGCTTCTTCACACAACCACAGAAAAAAATTATTTTTCCAAGAGGACTGTATAAAAGAAAATTACAGATTTTTTTGCCAATAGAACCCCTTGTACAAGATAAACGTAAGTTACAATGTGCTTGTTTAACTTATTAAAAAATGTTTTATGCTCTTTTATACTCTGTACTGTACTGTATTTTTTAATTTTTATACTGCATTTTTGTATAAATTATGTACTGTTTTTATTTTATTTTTTTAATGTATATCATACCTCATTGTGCTAAGCGCTTATACTGTATTTGTAAATTTTCATTGATAAGTATACTTCAAGGAAATTATAGTAATGTTTTTAATTTTTCCTTTGTTAAAAATTAAGATTGAATGGTAACCCTCTTATAACGTCACTCTGATAAAGCGCCAAAATTTGTGTGGTCCCTTCAATGACGTTGTAACCCAGTTACACTGTATTTTTTACATTTTATGTAAGTGGTAAAAATAATTAAAAAGATTGACTGGGGTAAAATTTTAGTAAAAGCCTAGTTAAGGGATATGCAAGACAAAAAAATGTTGGAAACCACTATCCTGTGACAATTACAAACTCATTTTGATTGTTATATTATATATTTCAGTTATTAAATTTGTGTTTGTAACATCATAAGACCACTAACCTCTAATTTCTTTAATTTCTTCCGGTGTAAAATAAGGCAATCTGGATCGTCTTCTCCCTTCTGAAGCACTGTTCCTGTCAATTACTTCTCTCATTATTGGAGGATAGTCACCGGTTTTACTAAAAATCGGATGAACAAACCAACCACACTAGAAACATAAAATAGGTTCTGTTATACAACTTCAGAGTTTGTTGATAACTTGGACATTTTAAAATTAAAACACCTAGATAAATCAACCGTGGCTAGAGATTGTTTAGAAGAAAAATATTATTATGTAGAAAACACTGAATTTTTGAATAAAATGTTAGCTAATTGAAAACAATAGATGCTTGAGAAAATTTTTATATTAACAAATATAATTGTAAATATTGAATTGGGCCCTATATGGAATTCTATATTAATGTAAAATAAAATTGTATATTTTTTATATTAGTTACATAGATTAGAGTTTAATAGGGCACATTGTCAATTATGTTTAAATTTTGTATCAATACAAGATACAGAGGCTTACCTTGGAAAGTGCCTTGGTATTCCCTAGTAGTACACAAATAATAAAACGCTGAAATTCTGAAATATTTCATAAACACTGTTCACTTTTTCAATTAGTAGAGAGTATAAAAAGAAGTCTTCTTCTTATACCCTATACTCTAAGTAAATGTTAAAGTTGTACAACGTGTAATTTTTTTTAATATACTTGTTTAAATTACAGTCTTATTGAATCACCTTGTACATTGATATAAAAATATTAAATTTTTAAACAGGAAAAGTTAAGAAACTATTCTGTATTGCATTAATGGTTGTTCCATAAATTCCTCTAGGGAATAAAAATGAGTTTCCAATAAATATGTAAGCATTTATTTTATTATAAAAAAAAATCTTTCCTCTAATAATGTTTTACTTTTTTTGTGGAGGATGGCACCATATATATTTGATGATTCAACATTTTGAGTGTGAGTATGAAACAATATAAAAAATAAGAGGGAAACTACTTTACTTAACAAATTGCCCCACGTTGGGCGCCAATTTAAATAATTAAAAAATAAGGGGTTGGGTGAATTTAATTTACTTTTAAAAAGAAAAGAAGCTAATGTTTATTAGTATTGGGCTCCATGATAATGCTTTGATTAGCAAATTATTTAATTTTATTTTAAGTTTAATTTAATTTAAAAATCTCTCAGGGTCATGAACTCTTTTATAAGTGTACTACAGTGGTTGTTAAAAGAAAATAGTCTTTAACTGAAAAGTCCTTTTATGCTGAAACTGAACATATTTATTATAATATTTAGGTTTAACACCTGTTTTTAAATCTTTTTTTTATATATTTACCTTATGTGTTATTTCTTTTTTAAAAGAATTAAAATTTCGGTTATCAAATTTACTTTTATGGTTGCAACTCATGAAATTGAATTTAACAAAAAATAAAACTTTTTTTTTTCTTTTGCTTTAGAATAATTTAAATTACTTTACTTGATAATATGATTTTTTTCAAATAGACATTCTATATATTCAAACATTAATTTTTTTATATTTATAAAACTTCTAAAAATGAAAATCATACAGCTAACATATTGAACAAAGAATTGATATTAAATATTTATGCAATGTCTAATTAGAATGTTTTTATACATGTTTCCAATCATGTCACGATTCACTCTTTAGAAATTGATGACTTGTAATTCCAATGTCGAATTCCTGCCAAACTCTGCACGTGGAATCAGTGGAATGTATTGTTCTGGTTCAACATCAAACGAATCTGTGCATCTTTCTGCTAGTCCCCTTCATTATGTAGCTAATAGTCATACTTTTAGGTTAATGAACCTATGATTAAACAGATCAATATTCTTTTATAATTTTTTTTTAATTGATTATCAACTCAATATTACCGTGAACACCACGTACACACTTTTTCACATCATACTAACAAATGTTTGGTTTAAGTTCATGTTCACTGATCTTTCGTTCACAAAACACTTCTCAAAACAGTTCATCCCCGATCAGAGAAAATTGTACGATCCGAGAACACATAAGCTTACAGCCATTTTATAGTTCTATTTCAGCTTGTTCAACATTACAACCTGTCTTTACCGTTTAAAATCTATTCCTCAAGTGTCTGTATTAAATTCACCGTTTAAACGTATCTAGTCTTCAATTTATATATGCTAATTTCACTTCAAAAGACATATTTTCACAAATTTCATTGTTACATAAAAAACCTTTACACAAACGGTAATACGTCCACACAAATCGGACGTCCCTGTAAGACTGGTCAAACCATGTGTCCACCTTGCTAAATCCAATGATGATTGCATCACCTCACTATTTTCACATGGTAACAGGTTTTTCACACATATTATATACTCGAAATTTTACTTAGTTCTAACTCTACCTTAATTCTAAACATATTTATAATACAACATTTTCTTCTGAACACATTTGACAGTTATTTAAATTTAAATTTAAATAATTAATTTCTCTAGACTCTTATTTGACTCGCATATTCTTTTTTTGGCAGTTTAAAACCAATCATATTTCTAGCATTATAACGACTTAGCCAATCATGTCATTTTGGTTTCAATTCAAAATTTAAAAATGTATGTATTACAAGTAGGCCTATGTTTTGAATCCTTAGGTTATGTGTTTTCCTTTTGTTAGATTTATTTATCAACCTCTGGTCTGTTTCTGTGTGTAACTTATTAGAATACATTATAACATTCAAAAGATAAATGAAAGAAAATGATAAAATGTCATTTTATAGAAGAGAGAATGACATAAGTCTTTGCACTTTTACTGAATATAGCCAGAACTACATGTTTTTGTATTTAAAACATTTTTCATCATAGTCCTGTTTGGTGCATTACCCATATTGGAACACCATAATGTGCATGACAGTAGAATAGACCATGATGTGCCATTCTCAGAACTGGTAAAGAGTAATACTGCACAGAAAGTAGAAGTCTTTTTATACTGAAATGAACTTATTTTTTATTGAAACATATTATGACAAATATACATACATAAAACATGAGTATCAATAGACAATTACCATAAATCATAACATCATATCAAGAATCATTATTCAAAAGGGTCATTCATCAAAAGAATTTAATTTTAATTATAATTTAACAAATTTAGAACCTAGTCTAGTTGAAATAAAATTATTTCAAGCTCTGATACAACAATTTACATTTAAAAACAAAAATAATTTCATTCATAGGTTCATATGTTAAAATGTTCATATTAAATTTTAATACAGATCAAAAAGAAATTTTTATATATTCCAAATTATTATTAAAATTACTCTTGAAACAACATATTATAAATATCAAGCAAATAAAACATAATTATAAATATTGAAACTTTATACGAATCTACAAATACTTAAACAGTCATTTTTCTTAACATATATATAGACAAAACACGTTTTTTACCAGACACGTTCTTTTAGTTAAAATACAATTTATCACAGAGGAATGTAACTTTTCTACACTGAAGTCCCGTATCACTCTTCATTGATATTAAAAGTTATTTCTCTTAATATGTCGTCATTGTCCTTGACTGAACTCAACTAAACGCGCGACCTTGAGTCTTGAGTGTTCAATCTAGATTCACATACACTTTCGGTATTTTAAATACCATTAGATTAATACCTTTAAACATTGTTCGTTAATATAAATCTTTAATACCGAAAAAAACACTTTACTTTTGACTTTTACTGTGTGCAAAGCCTAACTCTTCCGTTGCAAACCACGTGGTTTCACTTCATGGTCATATCTAACTATTTAAATCCGTTTTTCAGCAGAATAAATCACTTTGCTAATAATACACAACATTGTTCATTGAAATAATTTACTATTATAAAACATAGCACTTCATATTTACACTTTTTTCCTGTCTTTACAAGGACTTGCCAATTTAGGCGACTCACTGCTTCGAGAGACCTCCATCGAATGAAGCAATGTCCACTACCGCTCAAACCTTCCGTTGCAAAACACGTGGTTTGCATTTTTCTTAATTACAATGTTTTTAATCACTCTAATTATATCTATACATAAGATACATTTCTCTGATTATTTTTTTATTATTCACTTTGTTTTCAAATTTTGTCTCTTTTAAGTTATTAATGGAAATTAGATGAACTATTTGTTTTAGCGCACACCCCTTTTCCTTTCACACCTCAACCAATTACGTGAAACTTCCAAGATTCATTCGATTTTTGCGCTAAATTCAAATTAAAAAATGTACAATATTATAAGTCATCACTAATTTTTTAATAAAACATACATGTATATATATATATATATATATATATATATATATATATATATCTTCATCATATATACACTATATGCAATATATATATATATATATATATATATAATATATATTATACTATGTATCATCATATATACTACAACGAAAAAACTCTACCTTTTTTAGAGTCAGACTAATTACGCCCCCTATCTTTATTAATACGTAATAGTCACGAATCCTGAGATTTTTAGCCTACAGGATTCGTTCTCGCGTGACAAAAAGAATAAATTATCCAATCCACTGGAAGTTTTTGGCTTACTATCTTGCTGGCCTGGATTGAATAACTTCTTCGATAATTTGAGTTGCCCCAAATTACCGGTACCCCCCTTTTTATTTACGACTTCCAGTAACTGTATTTAAGATTACCCTATTTCTCAGGGAGAACACGAATTTACTTTATTTTCTAATTTTAATCTCGTAGGTGTGTGTCCTTAGGAATACCTTTTTGATACAATATATTTTACCCTTTTTTATAATAACAAACCTGAAAATATAGCATATAATTGTATGACCAATTCTAAATAAAACACAGTTTTAGAGACTATATAAAAAAAATTAATTCTTTTAATTAATTGAAACAAAAACAACTGGAAATAATAATCTTGACACAAGTCAACAAAATAAAACTCAAAACAATTTCTCTAATAAAATTAATTGATAACAACTAAAGTATTTTTTTCTTTTGAGCAGAAGGCAATCACTCATAACTTTCTTAAAATTGATCTATATAAAGATTTTTATTTATCTCTGAATTTAAATTATTTAATTTATCAAATTTATTTATCGAAAAAGATTTTTATCCACACATGAGTTTGACATTATCTATTTTAATACCTTTATTTAATTACACACAAAAAAAAAATTTATCTCAGGAAAATCAGTGATACTCTAAAATCGGGCCAATTTTGCCCTTTTAAAAAAGGAAATTTGGATTTTCTCAGACCTTGTCCGCCGTGTTGAAGATCCTGAGTCCTGGGATGCTGATGGTCCTCTGGTGTCTGGTTGGTTGTATTTAGCGATTAAAGTTGTCTTATTTCTTTTCCATGGAGTTTAGAAGGCTGGCTGGTTGGTTCGAATCTATCACCTCCTATCGCTCTCGCTGACGCTGTTTTAATATTTTGGCATAGTAACACTTAAGCTTCTTTACTGAGAAATTTGAGTCGGAAAACTGGCATAGCCACCCCTGGCACTTGTTCGATGAATTTTTTACGAGAGGTTCGGGCATAGTCACCCCTAGCACTTGTTCAACGAATTTTTTTAAGAGAGCCCTTCGGGCATAGTCACCCCTAGCACCTGTTCTGACAATTTTATAAGAGAGACCCGTCGGGCATAGTCACCCCTAGCACCTGTTCTGCAAATTTTTTACGAGAGACCTCTATGAGATTCGTGCGGCTCTTTTTATAGCCAAAAACTATCGTATATCGATACCAATTTTTTTCCCTCACTGGACCGATACGATAGTTCCATTTATGGTGTATTTCCATGCAATTTCTTGATTATTTTTGGTGTATGTGATTCAGTTATTTATTATTACTTTATTTATTACGTTTACCGTTTTTAAATTGTCCTTTTTAATCGCTTTGCTCTAATTAATCCTTTAATCTATTTTTGCTGTAAGTTGGTATTCTGGCTCCGCCTACGACTACGTCACTTATCCTTGAACATTTAAACTCTGCAACTTGTAACTGGCCCATGTAAAAATCTTCATTGTTTTCCTTTTAATTGTCTATAACAGTTTTCCTAACAGTTTTTGCGTTTTTACGTAACCGGTGTCCTGTAGCTCTCGACCGCGGCAATTTCCCGCACTTCGAATGACATTTTTCGGACTATTCATTCACCTTTAATCGCTTACGTAAGAATTTGCGTAATTTACAGTTTTTAATTCTTACACCTTTAAAGTTTTTGTTTTCAAACTTTGTCACTTTGTTTATTTCGTGATTTAAACGCACTAGCCGTGATAACATAACTCTGCGACTTCTGGTAGTGATGTAATCCAGTGCGTATTTTCACACCTTTGGGTTTGGGGTTTATTTATTGACTGATTTTCCTGAAATTTACACAACTCTTAGATATTAGCTTTTAACTTCTTTTTGCAAAATTTCCACTTCTTATCTTTTTTCGTTTTCATACTATAGCGTGAAAACCATAACTCTTTTGTTTTAATCAAATTTAAATTTTTAATCATTAATTATGATATAACTTTATTTATTTAATTGCTTCTATACAATCCTTTTCTCAAAATTTATTTTTATTTACTTTTATTAGCTTTTATACTTAACCTTTTCTGCTAACTTTTTAAATATCAATTTTTTCCAAATTTTAGCAAGAATACTTTTATCTTAAAATTACATTTTATTTTCAGAAATACCAAGGTTTTTTATTTTTTGTTAATTTTGAAAATTTTTAAATTCTTCATTTAAATATGCCGTAACGTCTGTTAGTTAATATGAAATAACAGTACTAGATATGTATTGCATACAACTTGTATTACAACTACATATCCTTATACTTTATTATTTCATATTTTCAAAATTCATAAAAAATGATTTTTCAATTCAAAATCCGCCGACATAGGAATTTACTGTTAGAACAAGCCGGCAAGAGTTGACCTTGGACCATTTCATAGTTCAATCTCACCGACCGGCTATAAGCAGTAAAAAGTTATACAAAACATCCAAACCTTGCATTGGGATTATTTTTTGATATTTTTCTTTTTTGACCAAAATATATCCCCATACAACGAATTTCCGTTGTAGCTCCCTCCTTATGTCAGCCACCTTGAAATATTCTCAATATTTCATGAGTTATGACATAACATACGATACCCCTTATTTAAACTTCATTAATCTTCAAAATTAATCTTACCTTGTTACCCTGTTCTGCCTTTTCTGCTCCTAGATGCCTAACATAATACATCACATATCTTTATATTATACATTAATTTATGACATTTATTTATAATATTAATTGATTGTTTATAATTGTTTTTTAATTGTCTTTCTTATAATTACTTAGTTCACTTCACTTTTCACACTATATTGGGGCCTATCATTTTCCTGAGATAACTTACTATTATATAATCTCCATACCTTAACTTCTGGCTAGAGTATTTACTAATAACAAAGTTACCCCATTCAAAACGTTTTAATTTTAATTTTATTTTAATTAATTTACTGTTTTCCCTTAGTCACTTACCCCTTTATTTTTTACTTTAAAATTTCCCCTTTGATTTTTTATTAGTTATTATTATTAATTTTTTTTTTTTTTAATCATTAACTTTTTCTAGTTATTTTTTGATAGGCTTTTTCGTCTGAATTTGCTGAATCCAATGATGTAACACTTAATCTGGTTCTGACTTTAATTACAATTTTTCTCTATTGTGATTTAGTATAATTGTCGACATTCCATCCCCTTTGTATTCTTGCGACTTTGTTCCGTTAGCCAACTGACAATAGATATCCTAAGTCAATATTGCCTTCCTTGACCTAGTCAACACAACCTTGCTTCCGTTACACATTGAATCTAAATATTATGTTTTTAATCTGCTTACGGTTTCATTCATTAGGGCTGGTTTCCCGTTATGACATCAAACCAGTTTTTAGTATGCATCTGGATACTTAATTTAGTTTTGCAGCATGTTAAATCCTTTAACCTATTATTTTTATTTATTATTCAGCTTAATTATACCATATCTTGAATTTTCTTCTAACTATTTGTCATTTTCATATTAACTGTTGTACACTCATATTTCTTTTTACATTTATACAGGGTTTTCATAATTTATGTCCTATCCCAAACACTTGTTTATTTTTATTTTAAATTTTAATTCATGCTCCATAGTAGATTCGTAAATCCTTTATATCATATTTCCCTTTAATTTTGTTATTATTTATATTTTTTACAATGAAAGTCTTACCACCTCCTTTATTTACAATTTCAAATGGACCTGTATATTATAATTTCTAGTATTTTTCTAAATAAATCCTTACAGCTAAACATATTTTTCATCATGTAGTATAATTTGTTTCTTCCCAGGTGTCCATAAGCTTTATGTATCTCCATTATTAATTCCGTCTCTATTTCTGCTGGAATCCCTAATTTCCATCGGTTTCTTCCATATTTATATAACAATTCATTTTCAACTCTGTAACTTCTATTATAATTATTTATTATGTTTAATATTACTGCATTCTAAATTTTTCGTCTTGTTTAAGCCCAAAGTGTTGTATTTAATATTGTAATCTTAACTTTTCTCCTGGCAAAATAAAGTTTTCTTCGGTTTCATGATAAGGCCGCCATCTTGAAACTTCTGAAATATTTCTTCCCTTACTTGCTTTCTATAATTTAATGGAATTGGATAGTTCCTATTTACAAATGTTTTATCTGATCCTAATTTAAGCTCATGTTCATATTTATTAGACAAACCTGGAATTTCTGAAAAAATACTTTGGTATTTATCTATTAAATTTTGTAACTGTATTTCCTCTTGTGCTGTAAGAATAGTATTATGTGAATAGTCGACCGAAACATTTATCTTGTTTACAACCCTTCTGTCAAAGTTCGGTTGTTTATTTATCGCTCGGCCATTTACCTTGGATTCTAACCACTTTCTCTTTTCCTAACGGTATGGGCAGAATACCGTCGTAAATTTGTCTTCAGTTTCACATGTGTTCTGTGATAATTCGGACTAAATTTTACACTATAATTTTGCTTATTTTTATGCGAAGTACTCTTATAACTATTGTTCGAATTGCTTTTATTATTTCTTCCTTTGTTTAATTTAATTTCCTTATGCGATTTATTATTACTTATTGAATTTTTAACATGTATGTGGAACTCTTCTTTGTGACGTAGATTTTCTTGTCCGTCCGTCGTGGTGTGTCGTCTTCGGGTTTCGTCAACATCGGTTGTGTCTTTTTCCTTAGAAACAGATAATTCTGGATTACAATTATCTGTTTCGTTTATTTTAGTGGATAGTGTTTTTTGTGATTTTGTGTTACAAGTGTGGTTTTTGGATCTAGTTTTACTTTCACGCGCATCGATTGACATTCCAGGCAGTATCTTTATCCTACTCTGCATGTCCTTATTATTATATTTTTTATTTAATTGCTTATTCGTCGATTTATTTTTATTTAATTCCTTATTCGTCGATTTATATTTATTTAATTTATTTTTCCTTTCCTCTTCCGATAAGTATCCAATTCCTTTGAATATCTTATCCCCTTCTTTACTAACTAAGACCCTGACCGACTCCTGCATACACTGTTCGGGGTTGTCACGTTCTGGTAGTCTCATCCGGTTTTCTATCCACATTTTATCACTCTCCTTCCCTCTTATCAAAGTTTGTTGATTTTTATTATTAACCAACACTTTGTTATTTCCTGTATTTTTAAATATGCCTTCAGGTTGAATCCTTTTGTTCACATTTATCCCCTTAACATTATTTTTAAAATATACAGAATCCTTTTTAAAATTCTTTTCTTTTAATTGACCTTTTGTCTCTACTAATTTTTCATAATATATTATTACTTCCTCCTTTTCCACATACAGTTTTATATATCGCTCTTCCATATTAATTTTAGCTTTTAATTCGTACAAAACATCACATCCTATTATTATTCTGGACCTTAAATTTTTTACAATTAATAATTTTAAGTCGATTTCTACTTCTTTTATTTTTATTGATATCATAATTTGTTTATTTATTTTATATGGTTTACTTTTAACTGCAGTTACGACTTCCACCCCAGTTACAGGGAGTTCCAAAATTTCAAGCCCTTCTTTCTTTAACATTAAATACAATTCTTCACTAATTAGTGAAATTTCGGCTCCTGTATCTATTTCTACTATAACTACATTGTTTCCCAGATTTACGGGTATTTTAGGAGTTTCCTCAATCGGTTTTTCTTTTAAGAAATATTTTTTATCTTTTTCTAATAAATCCCCTCGTAAATCTAAATGCAATCCTCCGACACACAGTTTAGATGTTTCCTGCAGACTCGGGATTTGTTTTTCCTCTACAATTTGTTTTGTAGAGACCGAAGCGCCCCTATCTCGCACTCCGTAGTGGAAGCCGCCTTTATCTTTCGTTGTATTCGAATTAAAATTAGAGTTCGTGGGTTGTCTGTAAACTGGTGGTTCGACATTATGACGCAGATTGTCTCCTGACGTTACATAACTCGACTGTTTACATTCATTTTCTGGTTGATTTTCCCTAGAATCACATCTGTTTTTAATTTTTGACTCGAATGTTAACGATTGACATTATTTATTATTTTGTTTACTCCCCCCTAATCTATTCGTAGAGTCGTAAACGCGATAATTTGGTTTCTTGCTCCCTCCAATTTCATTATTTTTATTATGATGAACGGTTTGTTTATTTTCTAAATTTTCTTTATTTACTTTTACGTTATTTATTAACTTTCTACTTTGTTTATTATTTATTATTTTATCCGCAGCCTTAGTGGATTCCGATGGTCTATTAGGTGTCAAAAAGGCCTCTTTTATCCATTTAAATTCCTAGGCGAGTTAGGATGGTTTTTTGATGGACCAGGTTTCGAAAGGTTTGGAGGTCGAGGTTTATTTTGGGTGTCACCATAGGATCTCTGGTTAGGGTTATTAGGAAAGGTTTTGGTTTGCCTATTATCCCTCTCCGGATTGGAATTCCAGTTTCCCCTACGCGATTCCTCCATCGTATCGACACTAGTTAGAAACGTGAGTGCTTCTTGAATATTTTACATGGGTTTCCCCATACTAGTCATTCTAATATTCTCCCTAAAATGCTGCATAATCGTGAAAATTAAATATTTTTCCGGGATCGGTGGTTCTAAATCACTGGCTTTATTTACAAGTAAACAAAAATATTCGGCCTTGGTCATATTTCCATTTTCATAAAATTTCCCATATTCAATTTTATTCCGAACTATTTTTTGAGATTGCAAGTTCCAATAGTGATCTATAAACAGTTTCTTAAAGTCACTATAACCCATATCCGCGGTTTTCACCCCATTCCACCATAACTCAGCATTTGATCTTAAATGTCGTTCGACAACCTTTAACTTTTCCTTATCCTCCATTCCCACTTGAATTTCTTCTAGTAAATTTCCTATCTGCCTAATAAATTGCATAGGCCTTTCCTTAGGATTACCCCAAAACTCAACTTTTACATTTTCGTTATCAATTCTATTTATTATTATATTTCTACTACTAAATCCCCCTAAATTTATTTCCCCTACTTTTTTATCCATTCTACTAACTTTAATTTCTAACAATTTATTATCTTTTTCTATCTTATCCACTTTAGAATTTACTACTTTACTATTCTCAGCTAATGATTCAATTTTACCATTTACTTCTTTAAACTCCCTTTCCACTTCAGCTTTAAAAACCTCTTGTTGAGCCGCATTATAAGCTACTTCTAATTCTATTCCCTGAACTCTCCCTTCTATTTTATTCCAGAGTGCCCTTCTTTCTTCTCTTTCCTGTTGTCTTTCTCTGCTCTCCTTCTCCCTCCATTCCTTATCTCTCTTGTCCCTTATTTCATTTTCCTTTTCTCTTAACGCCCTTTCTTCTTGTTCTCTCTTATCCCTCATTTCATTTTCCTTTTCCCTTAACGCCCTTTCTTCTTGTCTTTCTTTTTCTCTTAACGCCCTTTCTTCTTGTCTTTCTTTTTCCCTTAACGCCCTTTCTTCTTGTTTTTCTTTTTCCCTTAACGCCTTTTCATCTTTTTCTCTCTTTTCTAAGTAGGCCATTAACGATTTACCTTCTTGGGTCTTTTCAGCCATTTTGTTTTTCTTAATTTTTTAATTTAATATTAAGAGATTTATTAATTATTTTTTAATTGATTCTATCTTTATTTAATTTATTTATTTTAATCTTTCTATTTTTATACCTGAATTTAATTATTTAATTATGTTTTATTATTATATTTTTTTATTTATTTCACTCCCTCCCAAATTTATACAACCAACACAGATCACCAGAATTTAAGGTATGTAGTATACTTAAAAACTATACATCTTATACTAAGCATACACATTTAGGTAAAATATACTGTATCTGTATTCTTTGAAGCCTAGCCTAATTTTCCCAAATAGCAGCTACACTATACAATGCAAACAACCAGTCCGTATTACTTTGTTCAATAGCACGTACTAATCGCTTACCCTGTACTTTTTATAACATCTAATTTTAAAACAATTATTCGGGCTTCCACGTTGGGCGCCATCTTCTATCTACAACGAGAAAACTCTACCTTTTTTAGAGTCAGACTAATTACACCCCCTATCTTTATTAATACGTAATAGTCACGAATCCTGAGATTTTTAGCCTACAGGATTCGTTCTCGCGTGACAAAAAGAATAAATTATCCAATCCACTGGAAGTTTTTGGCTTACTATCTTGCTGGCCTGGATTGAATAACTTCTTCGATAATTTGAGTTGCCCCAAATTACCGGTACCCCCCTTTTTATTTACGACTTCCAGTAACTGTATTTAAGATTACCCTATTTCTCAGGGAGAACACGAATTTACTTTATTTTCTAATTTTAATCTCGTAGGTGTGTGTCCTTAGGAATACCTTTTTGATACAATATATTTTACCCTTTTTTATAATAACAAACCTGAAAATATAGCATATAATTGTGTGACCAATTCTAAATAAAACACAGTTTTAGAGACTATATAAAAAAAATTAATTCTTTTAATTAATTGAAACAAAAACAACTGGAAATAATAATCTTGACACAAGTCAACAAAATAAAACTCAAAACAATTTCTCTAATAAAATTAATTGATAACAACTAAAGTATTTTTTTCTTTTGAGCAGAAGGCAATCACTCATAACTTTCTTAAAATTGATCTATATAAAGATTTTTATTTATCTCTGAATTTAAATTATTTAATTTATCAAATTTATTTATCGAAAAAGATTTTTATCCACACATGAGTTTGACATTATCTATTTTAATACCTTTATTTAATTACACACAAAAAAAAATTTATCTCAGGAAAATCAGTGATACTCTAAAATCGGGCCAATTTTGCCCTTTTAAAAAAGGAAATTTGGATTTTCTCAGACCTTGTCCGCCGTGTTGAAGATCCTGAGTCCTGGGATGCTGATGGTCCTCTGGTGTCTGGTTGGTTGTATTTAGCGATTAAAGTTGTCTTATTTCTTTTCCATGGAGTTTAGAAGGCTGGCTGGTTGGTTCGAATCTATCACCTCCTATCGCTCTCGCTGACGCTGTTTTAATATTTTGGCATAGTAACACAAGCTTCTTTACTGAGAAATTTGAGTCGGCAAACTGGCATAGCCACCCCTGGCACTTGTTCGATGAATTTTTTACGAGAGACGTTCGGGCATAGTCACCCCTAGCACTTGTTCAACGAATTTTTTTAAGAGAGCCCTTCGGGCATAGACACCCCTAGCACCTGTTCTGACAATTTTATAAGAGAGACCCGTCGGGCATAGTCACCCCTAGCACCTGTTCTGCAAATTTTTTACGAGAGACCTCTATGAGATTCGTGCGGCTCTTTTTATAGCCAAAAACTATCGTATATCGATACCAATTTTTTTCCCTCACTGGACCGATACGATAGTTCCATTTATGGTGTATTTCCATGCAATTTCTTGATTATTTTTGGTGTATGTGATTCAGTTATTTATTATTACTTTATTTATTACGTTTACCGTTTTTAAATTGTCCTTTTTAATCGCTTTGCTCTAATTAATCCTTTAATCTATTTTTGCTGTAAGTTGGTATTCTGGCTCCGCCTACGACTACGTCACTTATCCTTGAACATTTAAACTCTGCAACTTGTAACTGGCCGATGTAAAAATCTTCATTGTTTTCCTTTTAATTGTCTATAACAGTTTTCCTAACAGTTTTTGCGTTTTTACGTAACCGGTGTCCTGTAGCTCTCGACCGCGGCAATTTCCCGCACTTCGAATGACATTTGTCGGACTATTCATTCACCTTTAATCGCTTACGTAAGAATTTGCGTAATTTACAGTTTTTAATTCTTACACCTTTAAAGTTTTTGTTTTCAAACTTTGTCACTTTGTTTATTTCGTGATTTAAACGCACTAGCCGTGATAACATAACTCTGCGACTTCTGGTAGTGATGTAATCCAGTGCGTATTTTCACACCTTTGGGTTTGGGGTTTATTTATTGACTGATTTTCCTGAAATTTACACAACTCTTAGATATTAGGTTTTAACTTCTTTTTGCAAAATTTCCACTTCTTATCTTTTTTCGTTTTCATACTATAGCGTGAAAACCATAACTCTTTTGTTTTAATCAAATTTAAATTTTTAATCATTAATTATGATATAACTTTATTTATTTAATTGCTTCTATACAATCCTTTTCTCAAAATTTATTTTTATTTACTTTTATTAGCTTTTATACTTAACCTTTTCTGCTAACTTTTTAAATATCAATTTTTTCCAAATTTTAGCAAGAATACTTTTATCTTAAAATTACATTTTATTTTCAGAAATACCAAGGTTTTTTATTTTTTATTAATTTTGAAAATTTTTAAATTCTTCATTTGAATATGCCGTAATTGAGATTTCAATAAAGAACTAAGTTGCATTAAACAAATAGCTGTTAATAATGAATATGATGTAAATATTATTAATAAAATGCTAAAGAAAAAACTTAAGATGAATGCAAGGCAACTTATTTTTCCAACTTCAGTTAAAAATAGCGCTAAATGGCGGAAAGTTAACTATCTAGGAAATGTTAGCCAAAAAGTTGGAAATATTTTAAATAGGGAAACAGAGTGTAGGCCGGCATTTTATTGTAGTAATAGTTTAGGTAAGATTTTAAATAATTCTAAAGATAAAATTAACAAAATGTTGAGAAGTGGTGTATATAAGATAACTTGCAAAATATGTAATTCATGTTATGTAGGTCAAACAGGACGTAATTTTAAATCTAGATTAAGTGAACATGAAAGAAGTTGGCGGTTAGGATATGAAGATTCCAGTTTTTCAAATCATTTAAGAATACATCAAGTGTCTGATTTTAATTCGAGTGTAGATTTTAAAATATTACATTTTGATAATAAAGGTAGGAAATTGAATGCTTTGGAGAGCTTAGAAATTAAAAGAATAAGATACTGTAACCCTAATTTAGTTTTAAATGACCAGTTAGATTTGTATAACTCTCCATTAGTAAAACCTTTAAAAGTTATTTGTACTTAGAACAATCAACTGGTTTTCCCAATATGTATTGTTCCTATGGTCATTGCCCAGGCCGGGTATTTCCCCAACCTTCCATTCATTGTATCCTAACTCCCACCCTCTAGTTTTAAGGTTTTCTGTTTTTGTCTTTTTTCTTCAGTCTGTAATACAGCCTCGTCAATGCCCAGGCGAAACCATTGGTCGGCTAGACTAATTATAAGTGGATATACAAAATAAATAATTGTGTTTTATTATCTTTAAACATGGAATTCCACCAAGAACCATCGGTCTCAACAGTAATGAAAAGTATATAATATAATAATAAAAATATTATATTTAACGTATATTTATTATTACATATGACATTGTTGGCTGTCATCTTGAAAGTGAAATACTGTAAATACAGTTAGTTACCAATAATTCACTAATCACTTAATAAAACTTATTAGTTACAACACTTCTTACACATATTGTATTCAATACTTACTTGGAATTGAAGTGCTCTTTCAGCAGCTTCCTTGCTTTCTTTAGTTTCGTCCAATGGAAAATCAAATTCACATACATTAGTGATACTAACCTGACCTAGAAACAAATATGATATATATTATTTCACCAATTTTAAATAAGTACAGTAATACAACATAAACATTACTAATAACTATAAAATGAATAAAACAGGAATCTTTGGAGTCAGACATAGACAGGAACATGTCCTGCCGATGCAATGTTTCAATTCGAACTTGCAATTTTAATGGAATGTGTCCAAAAAAACCTAAGACTCAGATACAAGAATATATGTATACAGATAATAAAAGAGGCTTTGAAAACACTGGATTCCAATGAATTTAGGATAAAGTTAGTCTGTGATTATCTCAAAACCACATCATGACTAGAAGGTCTCAACAATGTAACACTTTTCTGGGTTCCAAGACATACTTGGATTAATATAAATGATTATGTAGGTATGATGACTAATAGAGCATCAGTATCAAATCTCGTAGGATGTAAGTAGTTCTATGAAATACCCAAATGATAGTCATGCAGTCCATTACTTGGAAAAAAGCATTAGAAAAATTAGGGAACTGTCTCAGGAAAAGTGAATTTTTGTTCAATTTAGGCAAACTACATCTCACCTTTATTCGAGAGGCAGAAGGATTAAAATGATAAGTTTCATCACATGGCAAATTACACACAAAGCCTGATTTTCACTTGGGTGGAGGTACAGGTACAGCTAGTAAACAATAAAATCATTATACATTTTGTGATTTGTTTTCCCTCTGGGTGTGACACGGTTTAATTTGCTCTCTAAAGAGAAATTTCAGCCTTCGGTTCTATATTTGTAACCAATAAATCTATATTTTATCTTTCTGCTACATTCATAAAGTGTGCAATAACACAGTTTGTTATACTAATTTGTTGAACATGAAACTTTTAAATAGAAAACATTTATAGATAATTATTTTTACCGTGAAATTATCAATAACAATTATCATGAAAAATGATTGGAAATCCTTTTTACTAGTATATTTAAATTCATACTTAAAGGGTGGAGTATAGGTCCTCCCTAATATTGTGCCACATTTCTTTGAAAACACCAACTTTGATAAAAATCGCCAAATTGTGTAAAATGAGCTGTTGGGTAGTATAAGGTTTACAGATAAAAAGACATTTCACTTTAAAAGCTAATACACTTAGTAACTAGTAGATACTAACCTTTCTGTGTTTGTTTAAATTCACGTTCATACAATCTATATGCCTTAGCATGTGCCCTGATAATGTTATGTCCTGCCAAGTATTCCCCACTACCATTTATAGCCAACCCTGGTGCCATCATATTCCTATTGTAGCCAAGAACAATAATAAATGGTTCATTTATGGTTATCCATATTTTGACCTGGTAACAATAAAACATGTTATGAATTTTATGATGCTTTTTTACCTACTTTGATTTAAAACAAAACTTTAATTAACATTATTAATCTCCTATTAAACATCGGTTTCTCTTAATCATCAGGCTCTAATGATTTTGATCAATTATACACTGTCAAATATCAAGTTGACTAGGTGTCAGCTGAGAATTTGACACACACCTCTCATCTGTTTACCCTTATGTTTGTTCTGTTTCTTAAAATAAATATTTTGTAGATAATTATTTTATGTTTATTATTTTTACGAGTATGGTTTCTTCAATCATCAGTCATAGTAAATAAATACTGCAATGTACAAGTAAACTGTTTCTATATTTTTAATTACTAAACAATTTAAAATACTTATTACTTTTCATAATAGAGATGAAATTAATACACATAATGGTATATGTATTAATAAGATGTACAGAGATATGGGAGTCCATGTGGATGTTAACAACTTCATAAGTCAAATGGTGGAATCCATTGAAAAATGGAAAATAGCTGAGGATTTCGTAATTACCATCATGAAAGGAAGGCAAGCACATAGAGATTAATTAAGGAATAGTACTAAAAAGAAGAACTAGGAAGGAGGGTTTGCCAACACGATGGGTATAGCCGGAAGGTGGTTCCGTGTTTGGCAAAAAAGCCCTGGAAAACAGAGGAGGTTTTTTTAGTCGGTACGAGTCCGGCACAACCTGGGCACAGGGCCCAGGTAAGAAAAGGTCCTTGAGGATTTTTTCCTTCTCTTAAAAAAAAATACACATAATGTACAAATGTTTAATAACAAAAGAAATTCTGTGTTATGCCTATTGAATTTTAATTTTTAAACAAAATAAACTATAGATCATGCATAGTAATTTAAAAATTATGAATTGTTCTATGTTTAGTTAGTTTGTTTATAAATAGTGTTATTGTACTATGCAGTAAATTAGATTTTATTTTATACTTTTATTGGAATGGACAAACCATGCTCAATTTTAAGATTGAAATGTATCACAACAGTGATTTTCATAATCACTATAGAAGGAAAAGGGGTGACTTCAGATGTGATAATCGTAGATTGAGCATCTACAGAAGGCTCCCAATGCAGGTTGGAATTCCAATATTTAACAGACTTCTAGAGTCTTTAAAACAAATATCTGATGTTAAAAGTTTTAAATCAGTGCTGAAACATTTTTGCTCCGGAGGGAGTGTATAATCGGTGGATGAGTTTATGTCATTGCCTTAATTAATAGTTATGAGTTTTATTTTTTCATGTATGTTATTCTATTATTGTATAATGTGTGTTGATTTTAATTTTTATTATAAATGATTGTAATTGTTTTCTTTTATAAATGTTACATTGTTGTGGTTTTCTAAAGTATTTGTGGTATAGGTATTATGTTTTTTATATTTACTGATTGTTATAATGTAGGCCTATTTCTTGGTACCTTTATATTCTGTATTATTATCTACTGTAAATCGATATTTGACTTGCCCTATACAAAATGTAAAAATTTGCCGAAAGAGTTAATAAATTGAATGGAATTGAAGATTATTATGTAGGGAGAAGGGGGCAGTCTTGAACAGTTTTTGCTTTAATTTTTACAGGTATTTTTAAATAAGAGTAAATATGTACTGAAGTAGTTTTAGATTATAAATTCATCTACTTTATGATTGAAGAATTATATTTATAAAATATTCACTATTAATAAGGATTTTGAAGATATTGTTTAGGTATGTTTACTTGTTCAATACTGCCCCATGGGGGGGGGGGAGCACTACTGAACTACCATGGGACAGTTTTGAGCAAGTTCTAAAACACTATAGTAAAAACAGTTTTATTTAAATAATCACAGAAAAATGTTATGTATATTATAAACACAGTACATTATAGTAAAATATATTTTACTGAATATTTACAATATTAAATTAATTGAAAACACGTTGATGAATGAAAAAAAAATTTGCATTTTAAAAATTATCCCATGAAAAACTTCTTAAAATTAAAATTAAATGTTAAAAGTATTTTTGCTTATTTAGTTCTTCCAGATGTCTTTGGATTAGAGAGTTTGCAAACAATATCTGTAAGAGTAACGCAACTCTTTTCTTGAACATTCACTTCAGTAAAATAAAACTTATCACTATTAGAACTTTTCTTCTTTAAAAATGTCACAAATAATTCTTTTCTTTCTATAATTCTATTCTCAACTTTTGCCACAAAGTGCACATTAGTCTTCTTGCCTGCGTTTTTAACTAAAATTTTAATGTAATCATCATCGTTTACTTTCCCATGAAATTTCTTTTTCTGGAGACAGGTCCATATCCTCCTCATCAGAGTTGTTTTCGGACACATCACTTGAAAAGAATTCAAAGTCTTCATCGCTGCTTTCCTTTGAATTCATTTCATACAGCCTCTTCTTCGCTGTTTTTTTATGTAGCATTTTTGTCGACTTTTTAGGTTTCACACCTGAATTTACTACTTTAGCCATTTTCTTTCTTCTTTCAGCTGCTAAAGCTTCAATTCTGGTCTTTTCAGGAGTTGAAGTGAGAATTCTTGATTTACCTTCCTTCCTTCCCTTGTTTGGTTGGCCATCATTTACTTTCACAAGTTTAGTTTAGGATAAGGTCTCACAGTTTCTGGTGTTACTACAAGCACATCTACTCCCACAGAGTTTGTAGCCGGTGATGATGGTGGAACTGCAGTACCACTTGTTGACGGTAAGTCAGTCCTCTATCCAGCACATTCTCACATTCGACCATAGTATTTGCAGCGTTGGTACTAGTCAACTGAACAGAAATCGACTGATTTGTCTCACTGTTGGAAGGATTCATACCTAAAGTGGAACTCATAAAATCATCATCAGAGAATATAGTAGTGTCAAAGGGCCAGACTCCTTTCTTTCTAAAAGCTGAAAGAATGTTCATTCTTGTGAATGTCTTGTCAAAAGTATCTCTCACAATACCTGGCAGTTTAGGTACAGTTATAGTTTTTTTTTTTGATTACTCAAAAGCCAATTATTCATTTTTTGTGCGAGTACAGTCTTTAAAGGCCCTAGTACAGCAACATCTAGAGGCTGTATTCTGTGAGTGCAATGTGTTGGAAAGGTGCACAAAACTATACCAATTTCTCTAGAAAATAATTTTGCATCAAGTGTGCAATGGCTCTCATGGTTATCGAGAAGGAGTAATATCGGTTCCTTTTCAGTACAGTGTGTATAATAGCAAGCCAGTCATCCAGCCACTCGGACTATTTGCTAACCCAATGCTTCCCTCTGGTGCATTTATCATTAATTCTTCGTGCATTCTTGCCCTAGGAAATACAAAAACAGGATGTTAGTGCATTACCACTGGCACTAACTAATTTATGATTGCACACATTGTATTAAGTTGCCCTCTTTCTGCAGAAACAACCTGTCCTACTTGCTTGACACCTGTTTCTGCAACAACATGTGGAGCTTGGACAACAGTCGATACACCGGTCTCATCTAAATTATAAATTCGTTCACCAGTGAACTGGTATTTTTCAAGACATTCCTTATAGTTATTCTGAAACTCTTCTACGTTCTTCTTAATAAAGCCATTATTCCTCGAGCCATACTGGTATTTTCCGGTTTCCTAAGCGATAAATTTGTATGACGCTTCATAAAACTTTTAATCCATTCCAACCCAGCAGTTCCTTTGACTGACCAAATTTGTGGACAGCAATTAAGATTAGAGGCATAGTCAAAGGCTAGCTGGCAAATCTGGGAGTAGTTCAACCCGTAGTTCATCTTTGAACAATTAATAATGTATTTCTTCAGCATATCTTCTTGTTTGGTAGTAACTACTTGATTCACAGTATGTTTAGAAAAGAAGAGTACTGTGCTTCAAACCCTATAGATCTGCCGCTTTTCTGTAGTTCATTCCTCCATATATTACTGCACTTACATCCTGTTCCACTGTATCTTCCGGAATTTCCTCTCTTTTTCTTTTGTAATTTCTTACCATCTTTCCTGAACAGAGAAACAAAGTGAGGTTTTAGTTATTGCATTAAAATATTAATTTTTTTATTCAAGAATTTAGGCAAGCCTTGGCAGTGTTAAACATTTAACGACTTCAATTAAAAAAGAATCTAAAGGTTACTGTGAGAAAACAATAGTTTAAAACATGAAAAATGTCACTATTAAAGGGATGAATTCAAAGATTTTATAACCCTGAATATAAAATAGTTCCTGCAGCAGTAGGTTAACAAAACATTGGATTTTTAAATGAGATACAGATTTGAACTACATAAATGTTATAGTGTGACTCTATTTTAGAAAACAAGATTTTACAAAATGGGGTTATGTTTAACATGCTATGTAAATGCATACAAACAAAGAGAATAATACTTACTTTTAAGAAATTAACAGCAGGAGAGTTGGAACAAACAGGTTTAGTCTTCAAAATCTTACAAGTTATTTCTATACTCTTTACAAAATAGATTGAAAATCAAACAATTTACATTCATAAACAAACAAACATTTTCTGTTTCCTTTTTACAATATGCTCTGTATGGTGATCAATGTTGCCAACATTCATGAGTTAATAAATAGTTATTGTATGATTTACAAAAGAGAATCTACCAATGTTCAAAACTGCCTCTCTCTCCCTACTATTTGACAAAATTTGCTTTCATCAGTGGCACCAACCGATAAGTAGTTATCATAAGAATTGTAAGCATGGGACATTTTCCAACCAGTAAAAAACAATGAGTTAAAAAACAAATAAATTAAGTTATTAAGGATTAGTTACATATTAATTAATTAAGAAGTTACATAGAAATTAAAATTATTTTATTTAAAGGACAATTACAAAAAACTTTGAACAAAAATATTTAAAACAAATAGTCACAATTGAACAATTTAAATTAAACGCCTACTCTGAATATAATGTAACACCCTCTAGGCTGCAATTGACAAAAGCGCGTGTTGTACACAACACTAAAAGTACGATACCACTTGGAACGGAAAAATATGAAATTCCAGGAATTCACTAATGCAAGCTAGGCAAAACAGTGGAGCGTTCCGTTCCAACCGAGATTCAAAGATTCCAACTTAACGTGCAGAGTAGGGTGGATGCATGTGAGGAACACTCTGCGTTCAGAACAATCATGGAGCGTTTTAAAAGTTTATAATTAAAAACCTTTAATCAATGATGTTGTTATAAAAGAAGTGTTGTTTTAATTAATGTTTTTGGACCTGAAATGTGAATAAAAGTACTGTAACTTTGATATATATATATATATATATATATATATATATATATATATATATGTGTGTGTGTGTGTGTGTTAGAACTTTGGACTAAAATTAAATTGATTATTAGTACGGTATGTAAGTATGTGAACTAATGTTTGTCAAAATTCTTTAAAATAATAGTAAGACATGTTTATTTCTGGCATTAAAAGAAAGGTATTCAATTTCTTTAAACATGAGTGAGTAAAATTCTCATTGAGTATAGCCTACCATTCACGTGTCACAGCAGTCTGCCTGGTGAGTACAGATTAGAACCTGAACCTTGAATTTCTTCTTTCAATAATAGCTAATATTTCAAAATCATTCAAACTTCATAAATTAAATAAAAGCATTTTATAAAATAGCAACCGAACATAGGGTTTGCACCAATTACATCTTACAGTATGTATTCAAGTATGACATAAGTATCTATTCAATTCAAGGCCTTTCCCTGACTCCCAACAAATAATTAACATGTAACTCTTATTATAAAGCTGCAAGCTTATTATATTTTAATTTAAATTTTTTATTTAATTATTTTTATTTTGTTAGGTACCAGTCTGTAAGTAAGTACAGACACTTATAAAACAAAATGTCCCAGATCATGAATTCTACAGGAAATTGTGTACTTCAATTATAAACAAACCACAGGTTTTCTAAAATACCGATATTTAATAATGGATATTATTTCCATGTTAACTCTCTGAAATACATACAACATACAAGATACAAATTTACTTATATACCATATATATATAACATCAAATAAACGTATAAATTTCTTATAATCTAAAATGGTTCACAGTTCACTGTCTTTATTTCTGAAATATCTGTATGTATTGTATCATAGTCAAAGATTTACTATAAATTAATATAATAATATATTTCAAAAAGATTATAATTAATTGTGTTTCTTCATACACTATTATTAATTTTTCTATACATTTTGTAAATCGTCCTAATATTACAAAACTCAACCCCTCTAATAATTGTTTATTTCTTCAAACACATAAAGTTTATTTTGAAATAAATTCTACAAATGGCGACGGATAGTTATAATTTGAAAAGATTGATTTTATGTAATGAGTTCTTTGATATTTTTCAACTGGAATATTATAATATTAACAATACTGTAGGCGTGTTATAACAAAGATGCCAGCACTGAATTTAATAAAATTCAATTTAAGAATGTCAGTTTTGTAACTGCTCATTTTTCAGCAGGTCACTCACGATTCAGAGTGAAGTGCCGATCAGGCAAATGATAAGTTTCTAATGGACAGGGAGAGAAGTCATGTTTCTAGCTGGCAGGTGTAAAACTAGTAATAATGTGGAATATTTGAAAATTGCATAGTTGGAAGAAAGGCGTGTGATTGGACCAAACACAAGTAGGTTAAAGATTGTGATTGGTTGTTGGAGCATGGGGGAAGTGCTGTAAATTAATTTAAAAGCTGTAAACTTTTAACTAAAAAACATCCAAGAAGAGAATATTGTAAAATAAATAGGTTTAGAATGAATTTACAATTAATGTTTTGGCATATTATAATATAAGTGTGTGTATGAATGTAATTAACAAAATTTTGCAGTGTTAGTAGAACTAAAATAGACGCTTAGTTTTGAAGCGAAGGGGGGAGTTGAGTCTAAGGGAAACGTTCAATGTATTAGGATGTGTTTTTTAAGTGTTAGAGGCGGCGTCTGAATTGATCAGACGCAATTTTGTATGGAAAATATTTAAATAACTTAATTAATATTTCAGTTACAGTTTTTGGGAAGTGTTTGAGTTGGTCAGGAATGGTCGAAGGGAAACGTTCAATGTAATAGGATGTGTTTTTTTAAGTAAGTTTTAGAGGCGGCGTCTGACTTGATCAGCCGCAATTTTGTATGGAAAATATTTAAATAACTTAATTAATATTTCAGTTACAGTCTTTGGGAAGTGTTTGAGTTGGTCAGGAACGTTCGAGGGATTAAGATGTGTTTGTAAAAAAGTTGCAAAGGAACGTCTGAGATGACGTAATTTTGTTATAGGATATGTGTGAACAATGTAGTGTTAATGCGAGATATATTTTTGGTGAGAACAAAGAAAGTGACAATTTAAACATGTGTTTGGTGATAGAACTAAGTGTATAAATATATTAAAATAAATATTCTTGCTGTTAAACATTAATCATATTGGACAAAGAACTAATGAAACAAATAAGACTGTTGTGTGAGTCAATAGAGATTATTTTCTTTAGAACAATTTAGAGAAATGTCAAGTCCCGGTGTTTTAATACTTGCTAGATAAGGCAGAACTATTCTGAAAATAATGAACATTTTGTTAAATCCGTGTAAAGGATTTCTATATCATTGGATATCGGAAGTTGGAGTCTGTACGAGCAATGAGCATTGGAAGAACAGCGGTTTGGAGATATCTTCGGAATCACAGGACATCAGGGTTCATCGCTACGGATATATTTTTTTTATATGTAGATGTCGTGGTATAGACATCATAAACAATTTATTATGTTAAAGATGTATACTATGAACAGATTATGTTTGTTATAGATGTATGATTGTTTTTTATTCTTTTTAGGATAAATTCAAAATAATTCATTTTTTATACGTAATAAAGTCTCCTTTAGAGACACAGAACATTACTTTTTAATGATTTAAATTCTGCTGTTGCAACACTTAAAACGTAAAGTATGAAATTCATAAAACTTAACTTTTTTATTTAAATTTAAAGAAATGAATTCAGACAAAAGATCTTAACCAGTATTTAACAATAGCATACTAATTATCATTTATGTTTTTTGACATTATTTGTAACATGATATGTCGACTTAATAAATATTTTATGTACAATTTCAGCAAAACAAGACTTAGAATCTCTTTACAATCACCTATTGCAAAGTACCTCTTAAAAAGAACCTTTGACCTCGAGAGACTATAAATTCAATTTTTCTGTATATGTTTTCAAAATTGGTGAGTAAATTTCACCTGGCGCCCATTACGCTGAGCAATCTATTTAAATTCACAAATTTTATATTATTATTAATTAACAAAAGTAAGTTAGTTTTTTTTTTATCATATTAAATTCTTTCAATTGTCGCATCAATGTAGGGCAATTATGTTACAAAGGTAGTTTACCTAATCACTCTACCTTCTAATATTAAATTCTTTCAATTGGCGCACCAACGTGTGACAATTAGTAAATGTACTGTTCAGTTCTTTTATTATATTAAATATTTACAAGCTGGTAAGATGTCTCAAAACTCAACTGATCCCCTCTATTTCCAAAAGATTTTTATTGGTCATCAATCCATCTAATCACCTGTGTTATGATCAAATTCTCCTATAACTAACTTTGTTGATGCACAAACTGCACTACTTTTTACTTCACTTTTCTAAATAATTATTCTTTTTACACATTTCCTTTCTTTTCAATCTATACTTTTTACAAATATCAAACAAAAGTAATATTTAAACCTACTATTATTGTTTAACATATTTTTTATTCATACACCTCTCACTCATCCGTCGTTCAGCAACATTAACCAATTTTCAAAACTTGTCCGTCCATTTATAGCATAATACGATACATGTTTGTAACATCTGTTTGACACAATTAATTACTTCATATTTAGCTACACCTCACTTACCTAACAAGATATTAACCTGATATTAAACACACAAAATGTGGAACGTTACAATGTGCTGTATAAATAAACACTTTTTACATGCCACTTTCTCATTTTTCAAAGTTCAAAAAATAATCAAAGATTGTAAAAAACTTGATAGGTTTACACCAGCCTAAGAACATATCTCTATGAAGATTCAGGTTTGTCATTCATAACTAGTTAATAAATTTTGACAGAGAATCTGAGGATGGATTTAATTGCAGCCATGATTTTTTTCACATTTGTTGAGGGAAGACCAAAAACAAGTGTGCACAGAGCTGAAAGCCCATTGTGAATCTGCCATGAATTTTATTTCAAACGCCACAAGAATTAGGGTTTATGAGTATGGCTCTGAAACAAAACAGCAATTGTCACAGTAGAAATCACCAAAAGCACGAAAATTAAAAAAAAAAAAAAAAACGCTCAACAATTTTGCAGCAATACCAAGTCAATGCTTATTTTCTTTTTTGATGTGCAAGCTGTTATCCACAAGGACAGACAGTGAATGAAGAATTCTACATTGAGGTTCTAAGGGATCTGCGAAATCGAACTCACCAAACACATTCTCAGATGTGGGCTGACAAATCATTTGTCTTGCATCACGACAATGAACCAGCTTTTACATCTCTGATTGTGTCTGAATGTTTGGCCTCTATGAAATTGGCTGTCATTCCAAACACTTCATACTCTCCTTATTTAGATCTGTGTGACTTTTTCTCCATAGCTAAATATGCAATTCAAGGGATGAAGTTTTGACATGGTAGAGGAAATCCAGAAAGTAATGATTGATGTCTTGAACACATTGACAGACAGTGACTTTACAGAGGTGCTTTGAAGCTTTGAAATTGCAGTGGGATGTATTTATCAACTCAATAGATGACTACTTCGAAGGATTTGGTAACCATTTATAGTTATTTTGTATATAAATGGTTGAATAAATGTGTTCCAGGAACTTTAGGTTCGTACCTTATCTAATAAAAAGTTATTTGAGGATTTATCTTTATCGCATTAAAAATTCCTTTACTCTCTCTACCTTTATTATTCTCTTTTGTAATCTTGCTGCTTTTTTGAAAGTCATAGAATTTATTTTGCATTATCAGAAAACCATGACTGCATTATCATTACCAAAGTTTAGATCTTCCAACAGATCATTTAGCTTCAGAATTTCATAGTTGTCTATATATGTTTTGTACTTTTTAAACTGTTCTTATGAAAGAACTGTAGAAATGTTAAACTAATGAGATATCACATTCAACATTCACATCTCACAACTGTTGTAACAATTTTAAAATAATTAATAGTTGACAGTAAGTGACTAGTTTGATATAACAAACTATTAACAAGATGTTCTCCTTAAAAAGTTTTTAACCAGTTTATTTTCAAGATATAGATTTCTTACCCGATCTCCAAAGTGTTTGTATAAAATATAAGCATAATCTTCAAAGTAATCTGCTATTATAGGATTTGACCATCCTCCCAAGTCCTGGAGGGTCTGCGGCAGATCCCAGTGGTACATTGTAACCTTACAAACAAATACATTTATACAGATCTGCTAACTTTGTACTGGAAGAAATTTTAAAGGTAAAACATTCAAATAATACATTATAACAACATATTATACTTATTCCTAATTGAATCATTGTAAAAAAAAAAAGAAAAGTTTTCTTTAATAGCTTAACCACTAATGAAACCATAAAGTTCTAAAGGACTCAAATTGTTATTACTTGTTGTTAGTATGGTCATGACAAAAATCATCCTAAATCGATAAATAGAGAAGAAACAAGGCATGAAAATTCTCATTTAAAGCATGGTTATTATCTGATTCATTATAGCTTAGAGTATAAGTTAGCTAGAAGACATCGAGAGAATATATAGAACTGATGTGAAAAAGTGACACTTCATTGTGTGACTGGAGATCTGGTAGTGAGGGTAACAATGACTAATGAGTGATATCAAAGGCTTGGAGGAGAATTATTAAGAAACCTGAAAACCACAAATGGCCTTAGAGGTAGGATAACAGTAACTCTATATAATTAATACCTTATAAATAAAAATGTGAAGATAAACATCTTTTAAGCTACACCCACCCTGGTTTACAAATCCATGAATTTTGTTCCTTATGTATTTTCCTTGACAAAAAACACATTACACCACACAAAATAAAACACAAACAACAGCAAATGATACCATTAAAGAAATGTCAAGTAAAATAGAAAGGACACAAAAACTAATTCAATATATATAATGTTTCACAGAAACTGAAAACACTTTACATCCTTAGAAATCTACTTCCATTGAGCGATCCATCCCTTTTCCACAGCCACAAGAGCTTATCACGCTCTCAAATAGAAATAAATGATTTTACACCTTGAAACAATACTAATAATAAAAAAAAAGAGGGACAAGAGATTTTCAATGCTTATTTGATTAAAATTGGGCGTCATTTTGTAATTCTTTAACTACAAAAAATATATAAAAATTTAATTATAAAATTTATAATTCTAGCAAAATATCTCAGAGACAATGAATTCTTTTGAAAAAAGTGCACTTAGTAGAATACTGAATAAAGCACAGAAATATTTTTATTATGAAATGCACATTTTATTATTAAAACAAAACAATATAACTCAAAAATACATATGAATCAGATAATACCTGTAAAGAATGGAATTGCATATAAAACAACCTACATATTTAATTATTTAAACATTATGTTCATAAGAATTTAATTTATTAAGTTTATTTGTGGTTGCAACCTATTTATTAAATTGAAAAACAAAATCTTTTATATATTGAAAGATTAATATTATCTATATTTTATCTTGTTAATTTCATAAAAACTTCATTTCTATTATAAATTCAAATTCCAAAATATCAAAATCATAATTTTTATCAAAGAAAATCTTTTACTTATTTAAAGATTTTGAAAATTACATTTGAAAAACATATCATGTCTTCTTATAGAAAACATCAAACAAATCTACAAACAAATTGTTAAAACTTAAATAAAAATCACAAATTACAAATCAATCACGGGCGTCGCTGCCATAGGGGACATGGGGGACACGTCCCCCACAATATGTCCCCCCTAAATTGTATAAAATTTTTAATATAAATCTAAAATTTTGGTTTAAATGCATACATAACACAGTAGGCGCGCAAGCCCGCCCGATCGGTCGCTGTCAGCAAGCACGGAAACAAATCTAAAGATGAATACAAACATATAGTTGAAGATGCAGCTCAAGGTCCAGTCAGTAACATTGCAAAAATAAAACCTCTTTGTCCCACAAGATGGATATACCGGAAAGGACAAATCAATGAAATTTTGCACAAGTACCGGTATCCATTGATTTTGAAAACTTTGAATGAACTCACAGAACGCAAGTACGAAGGAGCCAGTGGTTTGTTGAGTGTGTTTGAAGATGGGACCACATACTTAGGCCTAATTATGGGTAGGAAAGTTGTTGAACTTTTGGAACTACTGAACAAAAGTTTTCAAGGCAAGAAGAAAACAGTGGCTGGGTTATGTGAATCTGTTAAACACATTGTTGATGGCCTACAAAATCTCAGAACCAACCAGCATTTTTCTTCTGTGTTCGAAGAGTGTAACAGCTGAGTTGGGCATAGAAGAGCTAAGACTCCCAAGACAAAAAAAGTGCCTAAAAAGATATCTGAGGGAAATGCTGATGGCTACGAGTTTAATTCAACAGAAGAACACTTTAGACGGGAGTATTTTGAAGTCATTGACACAGCTGTGCATGGTCTCAAAACTCGTATACTTGAACAGGCTGGTATGAAAAAACAAATACAGCTCGAGAAAGTCCTGCTAAAAAGAGAAGGTTATGATGTCAATGTGCTAGGGCCATATCCGGAAATCAATGGTCAAAAGTTGAAGTCAGAACTTGAACTTCTCCACCAAAGATACAAGATAAAGAATTTAAAAGACGCCAAGGACGTGTTGACTTCTATGATGAAAGAGGTCAGGGAGCTGTTCTCCAATGTTGAAGTCTTGGTGAGACTAAGGCTTGTATGTCCAGCTTCAAGTTGTGAAGCAGAGTGAAGTTTTAGTGCTCTGCGTAAACTGAAGACCTACCTAAGATCAACCATGTCTCAAAAAAGGTTGAATCATGTTGCTGTTTGTTACGTTCACAAAGAAATATTGGATGATTTAGAAGCAAAAAATGTTGCAAAACTGTTTATTTTAAAATGTGAAACAAGGAGAGATGTTTTTGGTTACGTAAAGGATAATAAATAAACCATTTTGTGGTTGTTTCAGTTCCAGTATACATCCGTTTAGCAAGAGGTCAATTTGAATTTTTATAATGTACTGTAAGGAGAAACAAGTCTAAGATTTTAAAGCTAATGTTTACGTTGTAATGTGATAGACCGTATGTAATAACAGTAGTGTGTGTAAAATAAAGCATATTAAACCTGACCTGATAATGAGTTTTTATTTGTTACCTATATACTATATACATTTTAGAATGAGTTTTCAATTTTATGTTTATAGTTTGTTTCTTGAACGATTGAACTTGGAATCAAGCGTGTGGTATAGGGCGTTTCATTGTTGTCAAGTCTAATGGTTCAAAAAAACAAACTATAGACATGTTTTCAGGTTAAATACAAATTGTTTCAATAAAAAACTGCTTGCACAAATGTAAGATTTTGGGTTTAAATTAGTGTTCAAATGTCATGCCAAAGTCACAATTTTTCTACAATTTTCCTGTCCTGGGGGTGCCCCAGACCCCCCATTTGTCCCTCCCAAAGTGTTGATGCTGACGATGCCAATGAAATCAATTATATGTTATAGTTTATATAAAGAATAGTTTATGCATGTTATACCAGACATGTGTTATTGTTTTAGATAAATTTCAATTAAAATCACATCCTTTCCTCATTGCAGTCACATGGCATCGTTTCACCGAAATAACGTCTATTGTTTTTAAAATTAACCTTTTAAGTTCTCAACTTCAATTGTAAGAACACATCAGTTGTTCACTTTCTTATTAGTTCAAAAGTTTATATTCAAATTGATTTGTTTTCTATTAAAAACTTAGTCTTTTTATACGTGTTTTCTGGGTTGTGTAATGCACATTGTCCATTGCACAATATTACCAAATCAAATATTTTTTACTTCTGAAAGTTTATTTTTTACTCAACTGAAACTAAATCACAATAGTTTATAACAGTATATGTTAAACAACTCTTGGTTACTTTAAAAAAAAACACTTTCTTTTTATACTTCCATTTCGTTAAGACGATCATGTTTATCAAAGTAGCTCTATCAAAGTATTGTGCTCCTGCTTTGAAGGACCTATGAAGACTAACTGATTTTCCCTTTGGCAGTTGAAGACAAACTTTTCTGCTTTGTGTACAAAATGTTTACTCTGCACTTCTCTTATGATTAAGTTTATAATTGTTTTAAATATTAAAATACATACAATAAATTTCTCTGATCATTTAGTATTAATTATTTTATTTACTTATTTATTTTATTCAAAAAACAAAATATGTTTCCTGTATGATGCATTGAGTTCAAATGTATACCCCATTCTATCAAAGATCAACATATATCCCATTCTATTTAAGATCAATGAACTAAAAATGTACACTATTACAACCCCTAGTGATCAGATCTGTCTATGAACTTCAGAATCTTACCGATAAGATTAGCTTTTTGTCAAAGATCCAAGAGTCTTAGTTTTTTCCCGTTCGAGGTATTCACATTTGAAGGTTTGGTGCTATACAGATTGCTCTTGTATGCTATATTTCTTATGCAGAAGCTTAGCAATGTATATACCCAACCTGTGCAAATGTTTTCTCAGTAGCATTGCTGTGTATTATTAATATTACCCTTGCCTAATGAGAGAAGGTTAGATTAAATCAAGTAAGTTAGATATCAAAAACGTTATAAAGTGCCTTCCGGTGGTCCAACGCTAACCTTTGTCGTAAGACTGAGATGATAGAGGTGGAAGTTAATAAACGTGCAAAATTATTAATCTTATCTTTCATTTTCTTTCTAAAATAAAGTAAATGAAACTCTTAATTGTGAAAAACAATCCGTGACAACTACCCTACACAATGCTTTGATTAAATTTCTTTTTGTCCAGTTTGATTCTTTATGTACAATACTGACTGCTTGTATTGATTCCTTTTCTTTCTTTTTTTGTGTTGCTTAAAGGCGAAATATATTTTATTTAACATTTTAACCGAAACACCGGTCATTTTGACCCGAGGTGTATTTCATTTGTCGATATTGGCAACACTGCGTTGACTCACTATGCATAGCTACTCAGTACCTCTCCCCCAACCCCACCCCCAACTGTCAGACCGGTTTTTGTTCAGTCTGTCTGCAGTAGTGGAGTGGCATAGTTAAATGTTTGAAACTGGTGCTGTCATTTTGACCGGGTGTTTCTAGCTACGTTCGTTGTGCGGTGGTAAATATTACCGGATGTTTCGGTTTATGTTTCTTTTTACTGAACTTGAATAGTTGTTTGATTTTTATTTTCTCTGAAAGCTTTAATCGAAATCAGTGTTACTTAAGTATAGTTTAATAAAGATATTTTGGTGTTTTTGTTTGCAATTTACAATGGATTTGCCGCCAACAACATCTCGTGGGACTGGTCATTTTCGGTCTAGGCCCCTTCGTGAACTGAATGTTTTAGCAGATAATTTTACTTTGAGAATGAATACAATGCTCAATGAAGTATTTCGAGATAGTGACAGTGAAAGTGAAGGCACAGACGACACAGATGCCGACCCATACTTTGTGTTACCTAATGATGAAGTTCGTGAGGACATCATCAACACCCAAGAGAGTGAAGATTCTGATGAAGAGGTAATGGCAGAAGAGGGAAACAGAGGTGAGCCAAATGAATATGACATTTCATCTGATAATGAAGCTTTACCCCTAACTCAACAACTTAACATTGAAAAACAGATTCCAGATAATTTTTTTAGTAGGCAGAGAAAAAAATTAATTATAACCAGCTTATTGGTGGGCCACTACCCAGCGACCAGTGAATGTTCGAACCACTTCTACAAATATTGTTCGAGGAGGACTACCGGGTTTGACTCGAGTTTCTAGAGTATAAGGAAATAGTCCTACAAAGGTTGCAGTTTGGGGTTTGTTGTTTGATAAAAATATGGTTGAGTCTATAGTTACACATACGAACCAAAAGATCGAAATAAAAAGAAACTCTTTGGGGGAATCAACTAACAAAGTAAATTATCGACCAACAAACTCAGGAGAAATGAATGCCTATATTGGTTTGCAGTTATTGTCAAGTATTTTGAAAGCTAGCCGAGAGGATATGACATCTCTTTTTTTCAAAAGATGTTACCGGCCGACCATATTTCACTGCCACGATGTTGTGTAAACGTTTTGAGATACTAACATCATGCTTACGATTTGATGATCACAACACACGGATGCAACGATGAACCACAGATAAGGCGGCCGCAATAACAGAATTATTTTCTAAGTTTGTGTTAAATTCACAAAAAGCTTATTGTTTGACCGAGTATGTGACTATTGACGAAATGTTGGTTCCATTTCGCGGACGATGTCCTTTCAAAGTCTATATGCCGAAGAAACCGCATAAGTATGGCATAAAAATTCAGTGTTTATGTGATGCTAAAACTTCATACCTCTTCAACGCTTATATATATACTGGAAAAGACTCAGATGGAGTAGGACTGACACAAAAAGAGTTACAACTACAGAAACCCACACAAACTGTTGTACGCTTGTGTAAACCAATACAAAACACAAACAGGAATGTTACATCCGATAACTATTTTACTTCCATTGAATCTGTGGACGTATTGAGTCAAATTGGGTTGACACAAGCTGGTACCTTGCGAAAAGACAAACTTGTAATTCCACAAGAATTCCTACAAAACAAAAGACGTCTACCTGGTTCTTTAATTCATGGGTTCCACAACCAGTTCACGCTTGTTTCCTACGTACCTCAGAAAAATAAGGAAGTTGTTCTGATCTCCAGTATGCACCATTCGGCAGCTGTAAATGCAGAGAAACAGAAGCCTGAAATTATCTGTTTTTACAACGAGACAAAGTGTGGAGTAGATCTCATAGATATGAAGTGTGCAATCTACACCTCCAACAGAAGAACTCGTCGGTGACCGCTAGCCATGTTCTACAGAATCTTGAATGTATGCACTGTCAACCCATATATTTATTATCTTCCTGAGCTACAGGGACTCACTTGTTATTACAAGATATGAGTTTATCAAGGAACTGTCAAAGGAGCTAATCGAACCGCATTTGAGGCAACATCTCTCAACTCCAAACCTCCCTCGAGATTTGCAACAAGTCATCAAAAAAGCACTTGGTATAGAACCTCAACCGGCAGGTCAACAAGAAGGGGTCCCGGAGGATAAACTAGAGAAGAGGAAAACATGCCGCAAATGTCCAGCCTACAAAGAAAGAAAAGCTGGGCATAAATGTATCAAGTGCTTTGAACCAATCTGTGCTGAATTTAGCAGAAGAATGTGGACAGACTGCAAAGATGTGTGTGTGTAACTTCTTCTATCGTAAGAACTAAGTATATTGTAGTGATTGTTTTTATTTATAACTTATACAATTAAATGTAATTTATATACAAAATTATTTTTTATTGCATTTTTTATTTTCTGTTATTGTTAAATGAGGTATATATTTTGATTTCAGAACAAACAAACAACAAAAACTTTGAAATTAGGTGAACCGGTCAAAATGACCGGATGTTTCCGATAACGTATTTATTTTTATGTTTCGGTTAAAGTGTTAATATCATTTTATAAAAAAGAGAACATAGAATAAAAACTCCTAGTCCTTGAATATTCTAATAACATCAGGCTTGGCAGAGAACAATAGTTTTCAAGAGAGACCTGATAGGAAAAATGAAATAGAAGGATCTAACCCAAGAACGAAGTGTAGAGGGATCTAATCCGTTAAAAAGTGTAGATCCAGCTAGGATGTCAGGATTGCCATGCCCATGCTCACTATAGAAGAGTCCTTGATGGGGCATCACATTTTATAATATGTCCTGACTCCAATTCATATTCATGTATCTTTGAGAAGGTTATGTCTTTTTCCTACTGAAGAAAAATATAAGAGGAACAAAATGACTGTATTGTAAATAATGTGGGTGTAGCCTTTAAGACATTTATTTTTATCAATTCACACATCTACAACAGTGGCGGCAAGCTGGGGAGCCCATGAGATGGGGGGGCTTGCGAGCTGGGGGCCCGCAAGCTGGGGGGCCACAAGCCTTGACCAGGATTTACCGCGACGGGCCCTGCCACACGGACCCCCCTTTCATAACAATATTTTTATGAGTATTGTCAAGATATTACTAAAATAAGCTAAACTGACACTTGGCCGATCGATAGAAATTCTCTACTAACCTAGGTCAAGAAAATTGTCTGCAGTCATGCGGGTTGCATCAACTGTCCTTGCGTCCTGCGTGAAGGAGCTAGAATAGGTGATATACGAAATTCTATTAAGTAACTACATCAGTAGTTAAAACTAATAAAACTTAGTATGTTGTGAGTCAGTAGTGGAATGTTTGCAGAAAGGTCTTTGCCTAGCATCCACCCACCCCCCCCCAACACTTCCGCGCCAAGTCCAAGTGCAAGCTTAGGTAGAAATACCCGTAATAATGTTTTTAAAGATTATTGGGAGAGGGGGGCCCGATGAACAAATTTGCGGAGGCCCAATGAACAAACTTGCGGGGGGCCCGCGGGTTCTTATCGCCGCCACTGATCTACAAATAAGTATAATTGTCCATTAAATAAAATATGATTTTATTATAATAAGATGTACTCACCACAGGCTCTATATTGTTTGCTAATAACTCATTTATAAGTTTATTATAATAGTTAATTCCTTCTTGACTGATTTCATCCATTTCTCCTCTTGGTTGAATTCTAACCCATGATATCGAAAATCTGTAGTGGTCGAACTAAAACAAACAAAAATGATATTTATAAAATGAAACACAGATGGCTATTTCTTACTTAACACATTCACTATTTTTTTAAATCAAAGTTCCTTTGGAAATTCTAAAAGAAGAATATTTATAAGTTTAAGGTTAAGTATTGACCTTTTATCATGCCCCTCTAAATAAGGGTGAACATGATTGTGATACCTAATTTAGAATCTACTTACAATTAGAACAACACAAGCTGGTGAGATACTTTTTTATAGCTTAAAAACATTCAATTTATGATATGATATGACGACATTTGTTGTCTATTTCCTGATATTGTGAAGTCTGAGATCGTTCTGTTATGATATGAGCACAGATTATAGTCATAGATTTGGGTAAGGTTTGATGACCCTATCACCTAGTGGGTTTCAACTGTAAACATCCTCCGATTCCTACTCTTTATGTTGTTCTGATGTCCTTCCTGTGACCACACTACTTCCAACTTCCGTTCAGGAGCTTTTTTCTATATCTATTTTGTCTGTACTTTTTCACTTTAACTCCCCTTTCTGTTTCTTCTGTTTTCCGTCCAACCCTAAACTGTAAAGCAACCTATACTGATGGCATCCACAGGGCAAAAGGTGAACCATATGAAGTTCTTATGACCTCTCACAATATTTAGCTTTATTCGAACCAAGAGGGACTCTGGCCAGGTGGACCATCCTTTACCTATCTACTCGTGGGAAAAACATGGAGAGAGATATTAAAAGTAAGCTTATGGAGGATTTCCCCGCTGTGCTGATAAAATTAAGTATGCTCTCCGTGATGACTTAATAGCGTGAGGACTGCTCCGCTTCTTCTTCTTGATAATGAGGAGATAATAAACCTAGTAGAAAAAGGTCAAACAGGCCACTCACGAGGAATCACACTCCTGATAAAAAAAGCACCCAACAAAGTGGAGAATACAGGCCAGAACAGTCACAGAAACATTGAAAAAGGAGCCTGCTCCCACCACTAGGACAACCTGGTGGATAGGTATTTACTGAAAATGATGGAACAAGCAGATTGTATCAAGAAGGGGGGGGAACCCTCACCATCTACTAATCGTAGGTGGTGTAATAATGCACAAAAAGGCTAAAAGTCTGGGAAGATACCTACCTCTACATATACCGCATTTCTTAAGTAGTAGAGGCTGGATGAGCTTCTATAGATGGGAGTTTCCTGTCTTAGAAGAAGTAGAGAGTGCAATAGTAGAGGTTGCAGTGTATTTCACCCCTACATCACTACTACTACTTAGTCATAGATTTATTTACACTAGTTTTTAATGTAATTTGTTTTGTTTATGTTAATTCATTGTTGTCTGACTGTATCTTTTCTAATTCTTTTAAATATTACTGATGAGTTTTACACATATTTGTATTCTTTACAAGATAAAATGCAAATACAAAACAATAAAATTGCACAAACTTAAAAACAATGTATTTGCGAGATGTTTTCAAAAAGTAAGTACTGTACCATTTTCAAATGTACCCACAAGAATATTTCAATTACACATGCAACAAGTTCCCATTCCAGAAGAAGCAGGCATTTTTTATGGTTCATTTTATATGATTAACCCTTAGCACGCTGAATAACAATTTAGGCTATTAACCCATAACATGCTATTAGGAAAAAAAAAATTTTGTAATTGTTTAAGTTCTATTTGATTTTGGGTTCTAACAGATATATTTGGTAAAAAAAATTTTAGATTGGCTTTAAAACTTTTTTAAAATTTTTTTACAGATTAAAACAAGAAAAATTACTTAATTTCACATTTTTGACCGCTCTATGAAACAGATTATATATTTTTTCAATATTTACAAACAAATCATATTAATTTTTTTATATAAAAGTAGACCTACTATTTAATTTAAAATAACCTGAATTTCATCAAACAAATAAATTTAATTTTACTAAAAAAAGATTTTGTGAAAAATCAACATACCGTATCAAAAATATCTTTCTACTGCTCATAATAATTACCTACATTCAGGACATCCAAAAAAAAAATAATACTGATATAGACTAAATATACATATAAACACACAAACAATATTTGACGATAATACCGTGTCCATAGAAACTGTCTATATTTCAAAATGTATTCTGTGTATGAAAAAGTTCAAAACACACATCTGGATGCAAGGTTGGGTTTGACACACAAGTTTTACAAAAGTAATTGTCTCTTTCCGCAGTCCCTTTTTCCAACATACAATACATCTTGTTCTTTTTTCTTTCTTAGACAAAAAGTGTCGTTCTTCGAGCATTTCCTCTGGTGGTTCCTGAGATTTTCTTCCTGGTTTTCTTTTCGTTTGTTGAGAAACTCTCTCTGCTACTAGATCTTGTACTAGGCTGTCCCTAAATTCCTCGTGGGTAATGGGTTTCTTGTGATACTGAATTTGTACACTTTTGTATAATATGTACGAGTTGACTATTGCGACTTCCATAAGCCAAAAGAACATTTTGCGATACAATTTTTTGGTACGCCTCATAAATTGATATGAGGAAATGAAGTGATCTGACCTGTCAACTGCTCCCATATGTTTGGTATAATCAAGAACAACTTCAGGTTTTGAAATTGGTGGCTTACCTGTCCACTTATTTGATACCTCGATCATTGTGTTCTGTCACCTTTGATTTTTGTGCTAAGCATTGTAACGACCCGTTTGTCTTTCCAACATAAAACGAGAACATTACCTTTCCTGTAGGACTTTACTTCACCTTTTTTCATTTTTGTTTTAGACTTTTCGGCATTCCTGATCTTGTAGTCATTACTGTCCCAGTAATAAAACAATTACTTTTTAGTAATTCTAGGGATAGCTCTGGGCTGGTGTAGTAGCGGCCAGTGTACACATGAAGTCCTGATTTGGGTGAAAACTCATTTTGAAAAACTACTGACTCACTCAACACCTTAACTATTTGAGTAGTTTTCAGTAAGTTTGTATTGGGGATCAATATGTCTTTCCCAAAATAAGGAATGAAATCAAAAATGTAGCCATTACTACAATCAGATACTACAAATAATTTCATACCAAACTTTACAGGTTTTTGAGGGTTGTAAACTCTAAAACTAACATTGCCCTTAAAATAAATAGTACTTTCATCTATTGCGACAAAATTACTTGGAGAGAAAAACGTTTTGCACATTTTCTTCATGTGATCTACTACAGGCATTATTAGATATCCCTTCTTTCTTGCTACAGGAGACTCTGCATGGTTAAAATGAATATTCCAAAAAATATTCAAAAAACTGTCTTTGGAAAATACATCACGATAAAAAGGTATTCTCTTTGTCCATTGTGTTGAAAAGTACGTTTCAATACTTGGCAATGGAGTGAGACCCATGTTTATTATGGTACCAATGAAAGCTTTCAGGTCAGGTACCAAAAGGTTGCTCCATTTTTTTATTCTGGCCCTTGGTGAATTTGCTACAGATTTTCTTTTGTTAGCGAAATAATTAGTTTCCCTACATACATAGTTCAACAAATCATCATTAAAATAAAGTAGAAAATAATCTATTGGCCTTGTTGAATCATCAAATGAACCAGGCAAGATAGGTCCCTGGTTTATATTATAAATTGGAATATTACAGTATGAGTGTGACCAACATAATTGTTCGTTACATCAACCCATTCATCATCACTTATCTGCTTAGATGTAATAGACCTAGGTATATGCTCACCTGCTGCCTTCTTTTGGGTATTGTTTACACTAGGCACATCAACACTTTGTTCACTTTCACTTTCATCACTGTAATTTTCTACCTCACTTTCGGAAAGATTATGTAAAATCACTTCATCCATATCTACATCATCGAGTTCACTATTAGGTCCAACTGTAGTTGAAAAAGATGCATTCATTATTTCATCGATAAAATTATCAAATCCGTGGTCGTCAGGGTTTGCCATTTTTATAACTAGCCTATTTTACACAAAATAAAAATGTATACTAAAACTTAAATATAAATAATACGGCCTAAACAAATCAACAATGAACAGCTATAGCAATTATAACGCTGACACAAAACATTTCACACTGACAGTCGTACTAGAACAGAACGAGAAATCACGTTATACGCGCGGGGGCAGAACACAAAATGGCGCCTGGTTGCTATAACAACCAAATAAAGACCAACGACATGTGATCGAGAACAAATACCGTAGTGGGAGTGTCACATTATACCAATAGGACATTTCCCTGCACTCTATTGGACTTTAAACGAATTAAAAATACCTGCAGAAGTCAAATAGTGTTGAATCGAGATATCCCGTCATACAAGTTACCAGTCAAGTTGAGTGCTACGTGAAATCCCGTCATATGCGTGCTAAGGGTTAAAATGTTTGAGACAATTGAAACCATACCAACTATGAACTACCAAGTATAATAAATTGTTTTAATGCAAGAAATGTGAAACCAGCAAAGATATGAATGGGAATGATCCCAGAATGGTAAAAATGGAATGTTAAGAGAATGTTAGACAGTTTAACAAAATGTGTAGGATTAGAAGAACAGAGGGGTGGCCACCTGTCAATAGGCCTAATAATTGGGTGCGGCTTGTAAACGAACAAATAGCAGGTACCGTTTGATCTTTCTGTCTACATCAACTAACTAAAGGTTTTGTACTTACTCCAGTATTTTTCAGCAACTGTACATCTTCCTTATACCTGTGGTAGGAATCTGCAGCAATATCCCCAGTAGAACCATCTTTAATTGGGCTTGGTTTCTTATGAGAGAAAGTGTCCCAAATACTCTGGCCCTTTCCTAAAATTAATAAAAATATTTTATCAGCTATAATTGATCGTGAAGCAAAGCTGTTATTACTCTTGTTAATGAAGATAACTAATGATGATCTTAATTGTAACAAATTAATTACTAAATGAGGCACGAACTATCTTAGAAACCCTTAGACAAAATAAATATTCTTTACTGCCGTAACATTTTTATAATGTATGGCAAAATTAGTTAATATTGACTGATTGAGAAAAGATACTGTTTTACTCAATCAAATGTGTGTTTGCTTCGTAGTCTACCAATCGTTATGAAATTTAGAAATAAGCTTCTTCGAAATTAGACAGAAGAATCTATGTAAATTTTAAAAATATATATATTTTTTGTGTTTTAAAATGGTGGCTAATCAAAACACAACTAGAAATACAGTGAGGTCTCGCCATAGAATGGTGTGAATCAGACATGAAACAAAATTTATATTTAAAATTAAATTTAAACTGTTTCTAAAACTGTCCCGTAGGAAGTTTTTAACTTGACCAAAAATGAAAACCTTCATTGATAACTACTTTTTTTTTTTTATTTTCATGCTTCAAAATATCAATTGAATTATTATTATTACATAACAGCTACACTGTTTTATGTTTATCTCTAGAACAAGATATAGCTTTCATTTAAATAGTATACAGAGCGATTCAAAATTATACTGCAATATTTCAAGAACTGATTCCAGAGCTAAAAAAGTTGATGTAAACATTGTGTTAATTTTCATTTGTAGGCCATTTTGTTTTTTTTATAAAAAAAAACATTGTAGGTAACTTTGGTAGTAGATATTATATTGAGTAAAGATGGTATACAATTATTTATATAATTTTTTACCAGCATATCAGAAAACCAAAACTGTAGTTTGTACATTTTCAAAGTGGCAAACTGTTTATAATATTCAAAATTTAACATAACAAATTATTTACAAGAAACAAAAGATTTTCTTCTTTAGACAAAAAACAAAAGGTATTTCTTCCTTTAAGTTACGAATAACCAAGTTATCGACAAAAAACAATAAAACATTTAAATTAGTAATAAAACACCACTCACATGCATGGTAATTTTCACAACATTAAAGACAATAAATGTTAGTTAAAAAGTCTCGAGAGCAAACTAGATTATGAAAGCCTAAATAGATGGATAAATTTACTATCATAGCATTACCAGATGAAAAGCTATATGGCTTATGAAAAGAGAGCGATATAAGAAGAATGGTTTTAGTGATGAAGTTGTAGTTTGATTACAGAAAATATAGTGATAGATTATATAAATTTTAAAAAGAATGAACATAATAAATGAATTGTAAATATAAGAACAATGGAAACTATATATATATATATATATATTGTTTTTTTAAGATAATGATTAGAGTTATTTATTTTGTATGTGAGAATAAAACTTAGGTATTTAGAATATACTTTAAGAACAAATATATGAGCCAGGAATTTGTGTAATAGTATTAGAAATAGAAATAATAATATACATTTTATAATATATGTTATACTGAAAAATCATTTGGATAATGCCTTAGGGTGTGGTCCTCTGGAAGTGATGAACTAAAGTCAGAATCAGAAACAGTTAGTCAAGGGAAGAGAGAGAGAGAGACAGACGTTTTCACCAAATGGATGTGAAATTTAGAATTGAATAAAATGTTGAAAAAATTAATAGAGATAGAGTTATTTCTTGTTGGTAAAAAGTCGGAAGTATGAGAAAAGTGTTGAGTTTGAATTAAAAGAAAAATTTGGAAGTAACAGGTTGAAAAAATGATTATGAAAGATTTGTAAGCTAAGCCACAGTTTGGTAAACTGGACATTTGGAGAAAAGTTGTTTAAAATGAATCATTGATATTTGAGCATAAAAGGGTAGTCATTTCTTTTGTATGTAGAATTAAATAATAAAAAATTTGAATACAAGATAAAAAATAAAAGACAAACATGAGAAATAGGTCATCACATGACTCTAGATTTTATCCATCTTAAAAAATCACTAACATCCTAAATACTTTTTTAAAATTTAACAACAAGAAGCCTCATTAATCATTTCAAATAATAAGAGATAATAGACTTTTGTGTAAATCCCTTTTCGAGAAAATTAAATGAATGAACTTAACAATCCATTCTACATATAAGAACTAGTGTGCTTTTTCTTTATATATTTTAATATGATGGCGAATGTCTTTATTTTGATTGAATATATGTATGAATATTTGATATAATTCTATATGTTCCTTTACAGGAATTAATCTTGTAAAATAAATAACTATGAATAAATATAGATTTTTCAACAGTTACATTTTTGGTTCTTAGTACAACTTTGCAAAGAACTTATGACCCTAAAAAAAATTAAATAAAAATTTAATATTGGTTTACATCTGACTTACAGATGATAGATCCTAAGGAAATAAATAATTAAATATAATATAATAATTTTGAATTACTTGAATAAAGAAACTATTAGAAACACTATCACATAAACACACATTTTTTTATGGTTTCAGATAATTATCTCTATTCATACTATAATTCTATTTACTACAAATTCTAATTTACAATATTTTATTTAAATTTTCAATTTCAATATTATCCAAATTTATTGTTTTCCCGCTGTATGGTTTGAATCTCAGTGGGCGGAGTTTAGTTTCCCAGTCTGCTTAGTATGAACTAACACAGGAGCACCTTAAGCATCTTCCTCATTCATAATTTTGAAACAAACATATCTTCCTTACTTTCAGCTGTTTTTAAAATTCAAATTAATTTTTATGTTGCATAAACCTATTTAATTCAAATTTTTGGCTCCTTAAGGTAGTTTTAATTTGATTACAATGTTCTAATTTCCATTTTTATTATGTACATACTCATATCTTAACTGAAATTAAGTTTATTTAAAAACATGCTATTTTTAGACTAAACTAATTTCACAATTTACACAAGAGACAAGTCTCATGCTTTTATTGTTTATCTTAGTTATCTTTTTTTAAAATTAATTTATAGCTCAAACCATATTTCATACCAATTGTAATTTACATCTATCTTAGTTTTCAATTATTTTTATTATTATTACGTACGATAGACTAGGTTGTGGAGTTGGTATTTCTAGGCTTTTTTTATTCCAAATTATTCATTTCCCAAGTATTTATTTAACTAAATTATATGTATTTATTATCAAGATTAAATTCTATGCTTTTATTATATTTAAAATTTCCCTTAACCTACAATTTTGTTACAGTTCATGTCAATAAATAAATTATTAATCATTAGTTAACAATGTATCGAAATATACTTTAAAATAATAAAATGAAAAATGAACTACATAATATAAGTTTAAAAAGTCAATGAGTTTAATATCTTTACAATAACATAACATAAACTAAAGAATATAAAACATCAAATATGATGACTTACCAGTAGAAATAATTGGAGACCACATCCAATTTAAATAGAATAACCAAACTCATGGTGGACTAATTTTCCTACAGAATAAAATGATCCAGTCAACAATAATAGTTGTCTAATACATTTTGTAAAAGACTTATTTTGTGTTGGGTTTTTCAAAGTGATGAGGCTTTCAAATGATTTTAGATATCTTAAAACAAAAATACCAGAAAATAACTTTTGACAAATCCTGTTTTATAGATTACAAATTAATTTACTGTCAATAGTATACCTAGTAACTTTACTGACTGGGCCTTCAAAATATCATTCTCACCTGACATGAAAGTAGATAGTAGATAGTGACTCCAGGACAAAAAAAGGTACTTCCGAATTGCAGACATTCCATAGAAACAATAGGTAATGGTACCTCTAACAATGGGAAACAGTACTTCTGCATTCCAGATATACCACACTGATGTCATTAATGGGATGAAAATGTTCTGGGGCCATTGACCAGGATGGAATGTGCTGGGGTCATTGACAGGGTTGAAATGTGCTGGGATCATTTATTGGGAAAGAATGTTGCTCACTTAATGGAGGATAATGCAATGCTGGAGTTATTGACTGGGTTGGAATGTTGTTGGACTTTCCTTCACTTCCTGATTGTGAAAGAGTATTACTGGGTTTTTCCATCCTGCCTCATGTGTATTTATAAAGGCAAACAAGTATTTTATTAGAAGGTCGCAGATATACGGGATTTATTAATACTAAGAGGTCTATAGGTGTTTGGTACAGTTATGAATAGCAACTTGCCCTTCTCAGCCCTTTCAAATATGTTGGTCCTCTTGTATTTATTGAATCCTGATTAAACAAATAGGAATTTTAACCTTCATTTAACAAGTTTGTACATGTCTATATATCAAGACTCCCTTCATTAGGAGAATAATGCCAAAATTACAATTTTCTCAAAAGCGAATATAGCAATTTTTATTAAATTTAAACCTATACAATAATTTTTGGTATGTTCTGGGAAAAACACAGAATACAATTTAAAATTGAAGATATTCACTATTAGGAAACAATGCCAAAATTATGATTTTCTCAAAAGTGATTCCAAAGATTTTGATTAAACTTTGACTTAAATATAAATTTTGGATAATTAGTTATAACTTGAAAGGAAAGTCAGTGTCAAATATATCAATACTTGATATATGTACAGTTTGTTGTCTACAAACTTCAAAAAATAGTGGAACGGACTGGAGTCTATTTGTAAAAATTGAGTTTTTCTTAATATGCTTAGCTTCAGTAGTCCAAGTCTAATATTGTGAATTTTGAGTTTCATTAGTTTGTAAAATAATGAAACATGTGTTGAATAAGCGAAAAATTAAAACACAAGTTAAAAGTGGGGAGGGTAACGTAAAAAAGAAGTAACAACAGGCGGAGTGGGACGACCAAATAGTCCGCAAAATGATCTTTTATAACTTAAGAAAGAACAAAATTCGAAAAGATACAAATGAGGAGAAATGATCAGAAAAGTGTGTATTGTGTTTAGATATAAGTAGAGGATAAGAAATTGTTGTAATTAGAAATAAGTAAAAATGTGCCTAGACTATACGAGATTCGTGTAGCCTATTTTTGTTCGAACAAAAATATTGTCCGAACATTTATTTTTTATAACATGAGAAAGGACTAGATATTTAAACATATAGGTAATTAATCAGAAACAATCAAAGAAACGTATGTGATGTTTAGAAATAAGTAGAATAGCAAGAACTATTGTAATTGAAAAAGGTGTGAATCACGTGATCTGTGCTAAACAAGGCTTACACGTAATGGAATTTTTTATCAGTCTTCAGTTGGACATTTTAGGTGTGAGTCGTCAATAATGGCTAATGCCACAAAATGAACTGGAAAGTACAATCATGTAGAAATAATCGGATATGAAGTGAACTGTTATATTGTCTACAGTCAATACTTTTGACCAAAGGTGTTAGTTTATGTAAAAATGACTCGATTTTGATAAAAAACTAACTATAATGAAAGACCACATGTCTGGGAGAGTGAGACTAGGTTTTTTCTTAACCGCCAACTAAAAAATTGAGCATTTTGAGTAAAGGATGCATGTTCTTTGATAGACAATGTTTAAAACATTGAACTGGTGATTTTGGCTATTAAAAAATGTGTTAGGTAAAGAACAAAATTCGAAGTAGTGCGTGTGATAGGGCTCAGACCTTCATCTTTAATGTGTTTGCATAAGTACAACATAAATGCTTTGTTCAGTGTAATTGAAACAACTACATGTATGGTAAAAGGCACGAGACAAATCCTGTATGTATTAGGTTAAGTTTAATGATAGTCAATTATTCATAAATTTGAATATGTTTTTGTTACTTGTATTATGGGATCATGCTTGTCCCTAATTTTCTATTTGATTTTGTACATCATAAATGTTAAAAAATTGATTTGAGAGTATATTAATAACAGTCACAATTAAAGTTGATATATATTTTTTTTCTTTTTGTTGCTTGAACATGTGATACGAGTTTGAAGTATTTGACTTCAACTAGGCTCAAACTCATTATCCTATACAATAAGGGAAATAATAAAGTATTTTGGTTGATAGTTTTAGCTTGATAATATTGATGCTTGTTATGCATTAAGAATTAGTTATTTTAAGAATTTTGTAATTTGCAAATGTAAATTTTTTTTTATATATTTGTTTTTATTTTGCTTTAATAAATAAGATGTTTGTTTAAAGTATAAAGGACTTCTACATTCCATTCCATTATTCCATTAAGTACACTGTTTTAAAAGAATTCACGACCCATCGAGTAAATATTCAAAATTTAAATTTGGCAATGATTAATCAACCCCCTTTTATTAAATCATTACAAAAGTTGGTTTTTCCATGTTCTGAGCTGTAGAAACTTATCAATAAATAGGACCTTCACTTAGTGTTCTGTTTCAAACTGCTTTCCTAACTTAGAATATTTAACAATTATTTGGAACTAATTTGATGGATTTAAATTTATTAAAACACTGGTTTTGAGGTGGTCACAGTATACTTCTCAAAGTGTATTTTTGATTCCATCTTCACAAGTTCTTTCTCTCTTTTCTCGTTCAAAAGTTATATAACATTAAAGTTCAAAACTTTTTCAAAATTCTCAAAATTCAAAAAACTTTTTAATGTTTCATGATTAGGAAAACATTACAAATAAAAAATGAAAGAATATAGTTTTTTGAAAAAAATGAATGAATAAAAGTTAGTTGAAAAAGTATAACTTTCAAAGACCATAAAACCAAAAAAAAATTATTAAAAAAAAATTCAAAAACAAATTAATCAGTATGATTAAATAAAGAGAAAAAACGTACAAAAATTTAATTTACATTATTTTAAGGAGGGGAGATAACTTACATAATAATGCAGATAAATAATTTAAATAAGGTAACAATAAAATATGTATAGAAAGAAAATAGTATGTAGAAGAAAATAAGTGTTAAAACTCTGAAATTTTAATTTAATTAATCTAAAAAATCGTCAAAGAGTGTTAAGTACGAGTTTCATGTTATGGACATAAACTTTTTCTGAGAAAACAGCCAAATTGAAGTGCCATTCAAAACCAAAACTATGAAGGTGTAATATAAAATTACTAGAACAATGGGTTGTGACAAGAAGTAAAATTTCTCAGGAACAAGAAGTCTCACGGGAATCAATCGAAGTTCCAAAGATGCAACAAATCGCCAGGAATACGAAGAACGTTGTCTGGAGGAAATCGGATAATCCTGAAGGAAGATATGAGAGTTTCCAGAAAGACAATAGCTGAAAAATATAGGAATGATCATATGGCATTGCTACTGCACAGCGGATTCAGGCAGCTAAAAAATAGCGGGGCTTGCATAGAGCCAACTGTAACCAAAACACACTAATAAGGCTATTTAATCTAATTAATTTTAAAAAGACAAATAATCCTGAATAAATAAAGTAGAAACACTTAAATTATATTAATCATCAATATTGAAGCAATTCCAAATCAAAAATGGAGGAAAACATGAAGAAATGAAATAAATATAAGGTACTAAATGAAGCAGGGAAAAGGGGAAATTGTTGGTAGTAGAATATAGTACTAAGAGGGAGAAATATTCAATAAATAAGGATGCAAAAAAAATCATGATATCTCACCTTAAAATTTGAAAGGTTGTAAGCTGTTTCGCTATCCATCCATTTCTTGAAAAATTTCAGAAACTCGAAAATATTTAGAAGGTTCTACAGGGTAGAAGTCGAAAAAATCATCAATCAAAACCACAGATCTAAAGGAACTAAAAAGTGCCGGGACTAACAGTAATAATAAAAAAATATTAATTAAAAAGTTAAAATTAAAATCAAAAAGAAAGACAGTAGAAAAAATTTAAAAGTTGTAGTCGTTTCAAGTAAAGAAAACCGAGAGAGTAAAATGGGAAACCGAAATATAAGCAGTGAATACGAGATACTTGCTGCCAAAATCGTCTAGGCCAAAAAATTGCCTAGCAGATAACTAGGACCCTGAACTCCGCCACATTCAGAAACTTGACCCTAGACTCCACCTAAATCACCAAAGGAACTGGAAACATTGAAGGAGACACCAGTTACCCGAATCTTCTACCAGGACCCTGAACTCCACATAATTCATAGGTATGCCATAAACCAAAATATTTATAAAAATTATCTTAGAATTTTTGAGTTGGGAGGAATTTGTCATTTTTAACATTAGAAAGCTAAACTATCGTAAAAATTACGAGCGTGTTTTGTTTTTGCCTAGTTTCCTCCCCTTAACCTGCGTCAATGGACTCACCCATCTAGTTCCGTATCGCACTGGGGCCTCTCAGTCAGTCAGTGTTTGTCGCATTTCGGTGCAGTTTATCAATTTAGTTCAGCTGTTAGTCGCTCGTAAATTTTACGATAGTTTAGCTTTAACGTTTGGATTTTTCCGTTAACCGTTTTGTTTATAGTAGATTATTATTGATTGAACAGTAGCCTAGTAATATTTTCCTCTCGTGTCTAGTTTTAGTAATTGTTAATAGTAAGTTTTAATTGTTTTAGTAGTTTTAATAAGTACTAAAAATGAGTCGGAAGTGTACTGACAGTGAAATTGAAAAGTATTTACTATATAGTGTAAGTGATAAATCTGATAACGAATCTGGATCGGACGATGAAGTAGATCATGTGGAATATGATGACGTTATAAACAGTGATGATACTGATGCAGACCCAGATTATTATGGCTCTGGTGAAGACCAAGTGTTGACAGATGTTTCCAGCTTGAGTGAAGAAGAACCTCTACAACCATTTAGGAAGAAGAAGAAGAATAATAATATAAGACTAATATAAGTCCTACTATTGTTCATTCACCTGTAGAAACGCAACCAACCACTAGTGGCACATCTACCCCGCAGCCTGTTGATGTTGCAACCCGACCTATCGCTACTACCCAGCAACATGGTATTCCTAGTATCACAGAATGTAGGACCACAACAGTTGATCCACACTTAGTGGTTTGTGAGAAAGTTAGTCTCAGAGGGGAAAATGGGCATCGGTGGACAAACAAGCCAACAGCTGCTGGAAATAGATCCTCAGTAGCTAGAAATATCATTCACATAAGACCTGGATGCACTGATATTGCAAAAAACAAACTAATACCTGTAGAAGTCTTCAAGCTTTTTCTAACTGATGAAATAAAAAATAAAATAGTTTTCTACACAAACTTGAAAATTTAAGAAAAGAGCGCACACTATAAGACAAAAACTAAAACTGTTAATGAAATGAGTAATACTGAATTTGATGCTCTATTAGGGTTATTGATTCTTTCTGCTGGCCAAAAGGACAATCACTTGCCATTAAACGAGCTGTTCAACCCAGAGATCCGTGGTGGGAGATACCACGCGACCATGAGCTGCGATCGTTTTGATTATTTCTTGGAGTGCTTACGGTTCGATGACTATAACACTCGTGCTGATCGTAAGAAAACTGACAACTTTACTCATATAAGGGAAGTTTGGGATTTATTTATCGCTACATGCCGAAGTTCTTACAAACCCGGCTCTTTCCTTACAATTGATAAACAGTTGCTCGCATTCCGAGGAAGATGTAGTTTTAGGGTTTACATCCCGAAAAAGCCTGATAAATACGGGATCAAGATTGTTTTAATGTGTGACAACGCCACAAAATATATGGTTGACGCCATTCCTTACACAGGAAAAACTTTGGACACAGAAGGTTTACCTCAAGCCGAGTTTTTTGTGAAAAAGCTTTCAACAACTTGTCATGGATCCTATCGGAATATAACGGTTGACAATTGGTTCCAATCGATACCGTTGGCAACCTCACTCTTGGAAGACCCATACAAGCTTACAATTGTAGGTAGGCTACACTAAAAAAAAAAAATGAGAAATTCCAGCCGAAATGATAAATCCTAAAGGCAGAGCCATAGGAACAAGCAAGTTTTGTTTTGATGGCCCTAAAACCATGGTTTCTTACAAGGTGAAAAGTTTGAAAATTGTTTTGCTACTATCTACTTGCCACTAAAAGACTGTAATCGATCAAGTCTCCAAGAAACCTCAAGTAATCTAGACCTACAATGCCACAAAAGGGGCAGTTGATACGATGGACCAAATGTGTCACCAAATGTCGTGCAGCCGTAAGACTAAAAGGTGGCCATTGTGGGTATTTTATGGCATGCTTAATATTATTCTTGTAAATTCACTTGTCATATACGTCACTAATGTTGTGAAAAGCGGCCAGAAACCACTGTCAAGAAGGAAGTATGCCATGAAAATACACCAGAGCCTTATCGAGCCATGGCTTCAACAGCGGTTGCAGTACCCAACTTTGACTCGCAAACTCCGCCAATCTACTGCTGATATCTTGAAAGTTCCGGTGCCAGACAGGGCCCATGAACTTCCTCAAAACCTACCACGAACAATTTGTGGGATTTGCCCGTCAGTCAAGAGAAGGATGACAACAGTATACTACTGCTGCCGTTGCAACAAACCGATTTGCGCTGAGCATCGCGGAAAGTGCTGTGTCGACTGCGTCGAAGACTTTTAAATTCGTAAATTTGGCGCAAACATGTTTTTAGTGATAGGTTTTGACTATGTGTATTCATTAAAGTTCAATTTTGTAACCAGAAGTAGTTTTTATTTATTTTTTTTTAACCTGTCGTGAAATTTACGATAGTTTAGCTTTAATGTAACTTTTGAACAGATTAGCTTTCTAGGGTTAAATTAATTTTGTTTTTATGCTTAGGATTTGTCTTTTTACACTAATTTTCATTCTATGAATACAATTTGTCAATATTATATTAATATCGTTTTGAGAAAAAAGTTGCAAATTTTAAAATAATGTTTTTTGATATAGATTTCTCAATTTAAAAGAAAAATATTTATTTTTTAATATAAAGTCAGCTTTACTCTGCGCTTAAGTTTGAAATTTAAATTATATTCATTAAATAAAAGTTATAAAGTGTGACTAATTTTATTACTTGTTTGTCATAAGATATATGTTTTCTGTTTCCAGGACTTTTGATATATTTTGTTAGATATAAGTTTTTAAGTTCGAATAAAATTTGTTTTCATTTTTAAATCACACTTGTGTCGACTTCATCAATTTAACGTAAAAAACGGAGAAAGTAGAAGCTTTGCATAAATAACATAAAGTCTCAAATTTCTTAATAAATAAAATTTCATTAAAAACGTTAAATCTATTTTTGAAATAAAATTTCATTATTAGTTCTCATTTAAGTTAAATAAACTGCAGATAAGTTGGGTATAAGATCCTATGGTCCAGAGATTATCAATAGTAGAAAATAATAGTAATTTAGAGTTGGAGCTAGTCGGTTACTTGTAAAGTAAATATAATTACTGGGAGGTATTTCAATAAATAGGGGGGAATTTCATTGAGTTCGGGCTGCTGAACTCGGTGAAGGTAACTCTCAGACCATGCGAGACAATTATTCAGCCTGGACTTCCAATGGTCTGGGTTCTTCTTTCCGCAACGCATTAGCTCCCCAACCAACTTAAAAGTAGTCACAGTAAATTAAATTCAAAAAAACAAACGAGTAACAAAGTACTATAAATTCTAAAGTACTCTAAAAAAATGGGTAAGTACCATGATAGTGCTTATCAACTCGTTATAAATGACAGCTAGAATCCCAATAACATTTTCCATCAACTAAAATATTGATCTGGCTAAGTACTTTGATGGTTAAGTGTCGTTTCACCTAGGGTTTTTCGGTATTGTCCAGTAGGCTACTTACTCTATTACATGCGAATCCCAGTAACATGTTTCTGAACAACTGAAATATTGGAGTTGGGAAGTACCTGGATCCTGAAGTGTAGATTCAGCTAGGTCCTTCTGAATTGCTATGTTCTTACTCACTATATACGAGTCTCTAGGAGGGAATCTAAGGTTATTTCGTTAATTGATCACCTAAATCCCTGTCTTAAAATTTATTTTATACTAAAACAATTCTTGAAATTATTATAAAATAAACAGAAATATTGCTTTAATTTTGATTTTTAAAATAGTCGTTCAACACTTAAATGCAATATGTTGATGTTTTTGAATAGATATGCTAGGCATAAACAAAATTTATTAAAGCTCAAACTTTGTATTGTTTATGTTTCTGAAAATTGAAATATTGAGCTGGTGTAAATATCATGATGCCGCAAATCATTTTGGTTTTTAATCATTTTTTTGCCCATATAAACAAGTTTGTATTATTTATGTTTCCGACTACTAAAATATCCTGCTGGGGTAAGTACTTTTTTGGTGAAACGTAGATCCAGTTAGACCCCTTCGGGATTTCTAAGACAATACTCGCTATAATATAAGTCCCCAGTTAAAATTACTGTAATAACTAGCATAGTCATTGTGCAATTGTGTATTTGAATACATTTTTTCTTCTAATTAAATTTTTGTGTATTTTGATCAAATCACTGAAAATAATTTCTATTTTTTCAATAACTTAAAATTTGGAATATCCGCTATAAGGAAATAACACGAAAAAAGGTATTTTATAGTTTTAAAATAAGAAGAACACACCTAGTTGAAATAATAAGTAAACAGAAAGAATTCATAGAATAATACTTTTATCTTGTGATATTCTATTCTGGTGTTTAAAGGAGACGACCACACGACCTTCATGGTTAGAAGGTTTTCCGCAATAACAATTGTGGTTAAAATTAATACAAAAGTAGTGTTTAGTAATAAAATTATAACAACCTTGATCATCTTCAAGACTTTCATAGTCATGATTGTAATTTGAACCTCTGTGTATACTAACAAGTACTTAAACTTTGGTTTTGTTAGTAAATATCGCTTAAACCATTTTTTTAAACTACATTTATTACATAAAATATAATATGTTCAATATTTACGTATTTTTAATGAATAAAAAAATAAGTATGTACAATATTTAAAAAAACCCCAAAAATGGTGTAAATCCAGCTAGCGTCCTTCGGGATTGTCAAGTTTATACTCATTGTAAATTTAAAACTCACTCTATCTCTCTCTCTCTCGCTCTCTCTCCCTCTCTCCCTCTCTCTCTCTCTCTCTCTCTCTCTCTCTCTCTCTCTCTCTCTCTCTCTCTCTCTCTCTCTCTCTCTCTCTCTCTCTCCCTCTCTCTCTCTCTCTCTCTCTCTCTCTCTCTCTCTCTCTCTCTCTCTCTCTCTTCTCTCTCTCTCTCTCTCTCTCTCTCTCTCTCTCTCTCTCTCTCTCTCTCTCTCTCTCTCTCTCTCTCTCTCTCTCTCTCTCTCTCTCTCTCTATATATATATATATATATATATATATATATATATATATATATATATATTATATTATATATTCCTTTGTTTTAATAAGGCAAAAAACCTAGGTCATAATCGCTTTAGGAAAAGAAGGAGTAAAGAGTATAAATCCCTTAAGCTCTCAAATATCATCAGGGTCAAAGAGACCAAAAGTTGGTCAAGAGATACCTGATAAGATAGATGGAAGAGAGATATCTAACCTAAGACTTCATGATGAAAGGTGTGGATCTAGCTAGGTTGTCGGGTTTGCTACAACTCTACTCACTAAAAGTGAGGCTCTGATGGATATATAAAAGAAACAATACAGGTTTAATAACAAACCTGTGGTGGACACCATAGTTCACTGAAGTTGATCAGAAATTCAAGTAAAAAATGTAAAGTTGAAAGGATTTATCTGAAAAAAATGAAAATGAGATATGTCCATATTCTTAGAAAGTCTCATATTAAAATTGACCAAAGCAATATGTATTAAATGTTGATGAAAACTAAACATTTAAAGCTCATATAAATGACCCTTGCTACATGTAATAGAAAATTATGATTAATAAGGTAATTTACAAAACCGAAATGAACTCTGTTTACCATTTTGAAAAGATGGCAGCAAATACTTTTGATTGGATATTTCTTTGGTTTCATATATTGGTGTGTGAGGAAGTTAACGTAATGTGTGTAATCATTTATTTGTTAAGTAAATTATCATTGCAACAGTATGGATGCCAAAGGAATGTAAACTCCTAATGTTTGGTAAAATCCATCTCTTGTGATCCAATGAACGAAAAACCTGTGAAAAGATTTCAGCTAATATTAATTAAAGAGCTCATCATACCATCTTCATAAACAGCTCCTTCTATTTGATAAGATGATGTTGCAGCTCCAATCTTAAAACCAGGAGGAAACTTTTTCTGTTCAATATTGTTACTCATAGAAAATCCAAAAAGGGAACATATTATAACAAATTGTCTGCTTTGGAACATCCTTAATGATATCTGTAACATATAGACAAAAAATAATTAAAATTTTGTTTTAATTTTTATAAATATTAGAGAATTTCTAACCTAGAAAATTTAGCTATCGTGGAAACACTGCTACCTGAGACTATTAAATGTCCACTTATTCTACCTTTAAGAGAAATTTAATACCATTTCTTATTGAATGTATATATTCTACTTGCAGAAAGTTTCCCATACCTTCCTACTTTTTATCACAATATTCCTCATATCAATTAGGGTCCAAATAAAGTTTAGATTTTGTTTATTATAACTTACTATGTTTTATGACATAAGGGTTAACAAACTCACAGCCCTATATCCAATGCAAACATCCTCCTCAGTCCTTATTCTTCATGTTGTGCTGAGGTCTTTCCTATGATGTTCACTACTTCCAACTCCTGTGCAGGTATGTCTTTCTTTATCTATTATGTCAGTTGTTTTTCACCTTAACTCCCCTTTACTATGTCTTTGTCACCCCCTTTTTCTTTATATTCCGCCCAACCCTAAAGAGTAAAGTGATCCTTGCTGATGGAACCATGTCAAAGGTATAGCATATGGCGCATTTAGAATAATTGGTTACCTCTCACAGTATTTAGCCTTACCTTTCCAAATAGTATTGTAATGACGGAGACTGGGATAATCCATAATTAGAATGGGATAACCTCTATAAGAGCCTCTCGTTCTGACTGGAATATTTCAAAAGAATTTATTACTGTACCCAGGATTAAATGGGTTATAAATAATTTCGATCCATTTAAGTCTCCAGGATAAGATGGAATATTTCAGTTCCAATCGTAAAGGCTCCGAGGTCACTCCTCCCTCTAATTTACAAAATCTTCAACACTACTCTCGCTTATGGCTATACACCAATTGCATGGAGATTTAGTAGAGTAGTTTTCATACTAAAAGCAGGAAAGGGAAACTACACAAATCCCAATGCATTTCGAACAATATGTTTATCCTCCTATGTTCTCAAAACAATGAAAAGAATAATACAAATACATTTACAGAATGGAATTTTTATTAAAAACCCCATTCACTGCAACCAACACGCATACCAGTCAGGCATGTCCTGTGAAACATCCTTGCATCAACTGGTGAGCAAAATTGAGGAATCAATACGTAACAAAGAATTTGTTTTATGTGCATTTCTCAATATACAAGCGGCCTTTGATAATGCTGCTTATCAATCAATCATAGCAGCAGTTAAAAATCGAGGGGTAGAAAACACTATTAGTAATTGGCTAAATACAATGTTAAGAAATAGAATAATCTGTGCAACCCAGTATGGTGAGAAATTAGATGTAATAGCTATGAGAGGTACTCCACAAGGAGGAATTCTCTCAGCAATGCTGTGGAACATGGTAGTTGATCCCAATAACTGAATTGAGCAAATTTATATTTTTACACACAAAGTTATGCAGATGACATAGTAGTGTTGATAAGAGGTAAATTATTAAGTGTTCTTGCAGAATTAATGAATAGAGCATTAAAGAATATTAAAGACTGATGCAGGAACAAGGGTCTTTTCGTTCTCAGATAAGACTACCATTATACTGTTAGGAATTAGGATAGTTTTAATTAGAAGATAGATAAATAAAAATAATATTAAATTCAGAATGGAGACCAACGGTTGCGAAAGACAAAAATGGAACAATAATTATGATGAAATGCTTACCTTGCAAAGACAGTCAACGTTACAAACAAGAGGGAGCTATACAAAAGGAGACATGGTCTTTTGACCATAGAATGAATAGCTGCTCAAGGGGTGTTAGGAAGATAGCCATACTTGGTAAGTAAGAGTCGAGAGAGCACAATAGTTTGAGAGGGCAACGTTGAAAGAACTTTCCAAGTAAGGTGACCAAATCATTGTGTATTGGAAAACTTGTAATTGTTAAATACGAAAAGTAAACAGTAGAGTCACAATGTTTGGAACCATTCTGGGTTTATGTTTCATATTGTAGTTGATTGTATAAAATTTTAAGAATCAGAGAGATAAGATAAAAATTGTGACCATATAAATATATATAATGATCATGGAATGACTGATACGAACACAGGTAACCACCACTTCCTCTCGACGACTGACACGGATGGATTAATTCCACGTGCAGACAGTACCTTTTACTTCTCTCAACTTATTGGACTCTGTATTTGTCCACTCTTCTTCCCATTTTCTATGCAAAATAATTTTAACCGTCGATACAAAGTCAGATACCATAACACGCTGTGTGACTATGACTTGTCCTTTGCCGCTTCATCAGCTTTTGTGTTTCCCGAAATTCCGCAATGCCCAGGTACTCAGAAAAATGATATTGTGATGTCCCGTAGATGAAGTCTGTGTTTGGAACACAAAATATCTTCAACCAAGGGATTCTTAGAATACATATGCTGGATAGACTGTAAGGCACTTTTGGAATTGGAACACAAAAGATAGTGATGGAAAACAGATGGAATGGTACTAAAGCCTTTCAAAATAGCAAAGAGTTTGGCAGAAAATATACTATAAGTTGAGTGTTATCTATACATATATGTCCGACCGGATGAATGATATGAACAACCGGCTTTATTGCCCAGTTTAGAACCATCAGTGAAAATAATTTCACTAGATGGTTATTCATCAAGTATATAATGAATCTCCTGATGATACACTACATCAGGAGTGTTGTGTTTGATGAACTTGGACAGAGAAAAATCAAAATTTGACATTTGAATGAGCCATGGAGAAATAAAACATGGAGCAAACTCATTCATTGGAGGAAGTACAAGTCCCAAACTGTAAAGAATTTTTAGTGTTCTAATGCCAAACGGGGCAGTACAATTTTGACAACATTTGTATCATTCACCCAAAGGATTTTTTAAAATGATGTTGTAAACCGGATGAAACAGATTAGAGTGAAGACTACAGATATATGTTATTTGTAGTTGATGTTTTTGTTGAGTAAGAGATAGTTCACCAGTTTCAAGAACCGCTGAGAATTCATTACATGTCAAGAGTTTTATTGCACCGTGTTTTCAGATCAGATAGATGTGGAATCCAATAACGTCTATAATCAAATATTAGGTCTAAACATTTAGCAGCTTCAGTAGTTTGAAGTTGTGTTCTGTCAAGAAATAATATAAGCTGGTGGTTCAATCTTCAACGACTAAATGAAATACAGTACAGAGAACTTGAATTCTGTCAATCTTGACCAAGATTGTAATCTATTTATTACAAGTTGAAGGGCTCTTTCGGCAGTTGCCATACCTTGAGTAGCCACGTATACAGCAAAATCGTCAACTAATAGAAACTTATTTTAATTAAATTTTGTATGTGAGCATATTTTGGCCATATCTAAACACTTTTTTCATTTTTCTGTAAATCAAAATGACAAAAACCTGGCTTTTTTCTGTACCTGGCATATGACAAAAACAACAAAATTCAGATTTTTCCAAAATTTCTTTTAATACTGTTAATGAATTATGCCAAAATGTTTAACCCTATGCATCTAAACAAAACATACTGGTTGTCATCTCTCCAAATATGCCGGTTAATGAGTTGAGAAAAATTTAACTTACCAATTTCATTTAAATTTTGATAAAATGTAATAATTAATGAACCAGTGTGTAAGATTGCAAATAGTTAAAAACTACTATTTAGAACAAAAAACTAAAAGAAACTTTGACAGCTGTTATTTAAGCTTGATTTAATCTTAATAATTATGCTTAAAATGTATTTATTAAAGCAATGAAAAAAGCTTGTGAATGGATCTGTGAAAAATTTTGAGCAATGTTTCTGCACCATTGGTCTACAAAGCTACACCTAGTTTTTCATGTCAATTGAACAAAATAATATAAGCCTACACCAAGTAATTAATTTATAATACACATTAGATCTGTTGTAAGTTTAATAATATAGAATTATTATAAACAAACTAACTTATCAAAGATTGAAAATATCTGTATGCCAATAGTTAGAACAAGTACTTATTACTACTTACTTCCTACTTCGAAGAGTATCCTAGAACTTCTGTTTAGTTTCTAAGTTAAAAGAAAAGTAGTTAACCTTCATTGAGTTAATTGTTATCTATTCATTTAATAAGGCCTCAGGCTGTTTGTTTTAAAAATGTTTAAATCCATCAAGACCTTCATTTAGAATAGATTTATGATTTCACATAACATTTATTTTATCTTTATTTTATTACAAGGCAAAATAATAAATATTACTTATGTTCTCAGTTATTATGTGATTTTCCCCATGTGCATACTAACTTTATTCGAAGTTGAAAATAACAATTTTAACTTTAAAATGTTTTGTTTATGTAAGAGACAATTTAACACAACTCATCAAAATTATTTATTTGAGATAAAGCACTTGCATTGTTCCAGTCCTATGAGTTGACATTTTAAAGGATCAATTAATCGGTTTTAATGTAAGAATAATAATTTGTTTAAATATGTACAACTAGAAAAGGTCAAAACCACACTTTCACACTCATCAGTGGAGCAGTTTAAAACAACACCAATACTAGCTCTCCAATTGTACACCCATAATCTCCCAATACAAGAAGTAATAAAACAGTGAACAGCCTTAGTCTGAATCTTCAGAGTTTCCAAACCTCCTGGGCAAAGAAATATTCATCTTATAGAGGGAAAATATGTGTTAGGGGGTAATGCAAAAGTTTGACATATTTATTAATTTGAGTTATTGAGGTTCAAATTATCAAGGTTCCTCTGTATTTTTATTTATTGAACACAACCATACATTTATAAATATCTTTATACAACTTACAATATCATTTACTGTTCTTTTTTTTTTCAAAAATCAACTTAACCATACAACATAAAAATACTACACTAAAAATAGAAAAAACCAAAAAAAAAAAATAATAATAAAAAAAATAATAATAATAAATACTCAAACTAAATAACAACTAAATTATTTTAAATACAACTTAACACAGCACTGTCCAAATAGTCTATTAATAGTTTGACAGATCTAAAAATAAGAAACAACATATAAATAACTTAATTCAGGAAAGGGTTATAGTCAAAACACACATACAATACATACAGATTCATACAAAATATGGCACTCATATAGGCATAGCCTGTAGTGGAGATACCTTTAAAAAAACAATTTACATAGTAAATATATAAAAATACAGAGAGACAGCAGTAAAACTAGTTAATTCTACTCACTCATGCAGATACTACGGTATTTTAATTATAATAATAAAAAAAAACAAATTTATTAGATGTCCTATATTGATGTCGGCATACAGAGACAATATTTAAAAATCATAATAATATTAAGAAATACAATTTTTAGAATAAATATACAAAAAAATAATAAACACATCCAAAAAATAAAATGCATTAAACAAATCAAGTTTATCAACATATAAAATGTCCAATTACCTCATTGAGAAGAGCCAATGTTTAGATTAAACAAAAGTATAGCAATTTTCATTTTCTGATTTAATATATACTTAATAAATTGAGTATTCTGTGGTAGAAAAAGAAAATGTGTGTGAATAAAAAATATACAATGTTTGGATACTGTAACAACTCCTGCATGGCGGAGTTCCATTCTACGGCTCATAGATGCATTTCTATTTCTGCTTTTAATATAATTATTATTAACTTTAAACACAAACATATATCTAATAAGTAAAAATTTTAATTTATGAAAATAGTTTTGTATGTTTGAATCTACTTTATTCAAAATTATTCTAAAAATAGTTTTAGAATTTTTATTATTTATATTTTAATCTAAATTACTTTTATAGGACTCACTCCAATTTTGTATACTGTACCATAATTATACAATGTACTGTATACTGTATCAATGAACCATGAACTAATGAAAAATATAAAGACATCATACTGAAGGACACAGTTTCTTTAAAAAAAAAACATAAAAATCGTAAAATTTCATTTAACTTATTTTTTAGATATAATAATAGTTTTTCTCCTTTTATTTCCCAATTGATATAATTATCCCTTATTAATACATTAAATGCTCACCTCTCTTAATATCTAACTTCACACACTTTATTATACAACTCTTCTTTACACATACAACTTGTGCAAGAGTATTTGATCATAGATATTAATCATATTATTTTCAAAAAAAAGTTCATATAATTTGTTTCATCTACATTAAAAATTATCCTATTTTTTAAAAACTCTTTTTTTGTTCAAGGCTAAAGTACACATTTCCACATAAAAAAGAGCAGTGTCATCGGCAAAAGAAGTCAATCTACATTTGCAAAGGTTGTGATAAAGGATAAATGCGAAATAAAATTGGACCCAAAAGAGACCCTTGAGGTATAATTAATTAAATGGTCAGGCTTCTATTATGAAGAGATCAACAAACTTCTGCTACTTCCTAATAAGTCCTTATATTTGCATGAAAATTACATAGACTTTTTTTTTTTTATGTTTGTATTGCAGTTGAAATTTTGTTAGTTCTGTATCTGTAGGTAAAAAAGGCTTAAAATATTAACCTTATATTTTTTTTTTTCTTATGAATTCCAGTGCATTTACCTTCTAGCATCCCAATACAACTGACTCAAGTTCTTCCTTTTGGGTCGAGTTTTTTGCATTGAAGAAGGTGGTGATTATTCCTAATGGTACCGGGCTGCTGGCAAAGTTTATTGACATTTGATAACATAATGCTGATCCTATTAAGATGAGCCCCTAGACAGTCATGTCCTGTGTTCAATCAAACACTCACCACTTCTTGTATTTTTTCTATTTTCTTAGCTATGTTCTTCAATACTTTGTTCTTAGCTTCATTGCCTGTTCTTCATTATAATGCTAAACTGATCTTCTTAAAACAGTTTTGGTGGTAAGGATGGAAGTTTCATGTTGGTTCAAAATAATACCCTGTAGGGCCAAGTTGGTCAGTGAACTCATTTCCAGTGATTTCTATGTGGGTTGGTGTATCTACTGGAAGGTAATTTCCTTGCTCACATAAAGTAAGGTCTTTATCATAACATATAACATCAATTCTTTATTTCTAAGTGAAGTTGTTTGTGTGATTGAATCTTTTAAGTCAGTTAGGATAACTATTTTTTTATTGTTTGTATTTGTGATTTAATAATAACTGTAGGGCTATGGAGATTGTTCTTGTTTCAGAATCAAAGGTCTTTTTTTTATTCCAACTGAAATATATGTGAAATGAGGGATGACTATGCTCCTGCTCCACACACCTTCCTTTACTATCCCATTCCTTAAACTAAAGCCATTCCTACATTGTGTAGCAGTCTTCTATTGTAGCTGCAGTCTTCTATTGTAGCTAATGTTATTTTTTAGTATGGTTGGTAGTACATCTCTTTTAGATACAAATTCAATTAGTTTGATATTGATGTTTATTTCTATTCATTAGAGCACAATATATTATAATTGGAAAAACCTTGATATTTTTTACACACTTTTGAGTGATTGGACAAATTGGACAGTTTGTAAAATGACACTCAAAGAAGATACATATCAGATAACTGATGATTATAGGCTACCATTATTTTATCTATTGTTTATAATAAAATTGTTGGTTTTGACGATTCTGGTGTTTTTGAGAGGCTATTTGAGGTCATACAGAGGTTTTGCAATTATTAGAGGATAAAATGGAGGATAATGATTCTTTGAAGAAGAAAATAATGTCTTTGGAGTTAGATTTAAATTAGTGTAAAAACAACTATCTTCATTATGAAAAAGAAGAGTGTTTAAAGGGTCAAAAAGTTATTCTTAATTTGGAGGATGAAGTAATGTGTTTAAATGTCAAAAAACTGCCGTTATTGAATGAGAAAGAAGATAAAAATCTTAAATTGGAAAATTTGGCTAAGCTAATCAGTGTGGAACATCTTTATTCTGACTTGGAAATGAAGTACAAAGATTTGAAACAAACTGTTAGATTGCTGAAGGATGAGTAGGTGAAGCTTGGGAGTTCTGAAAAAAAAAATGTAAATTATAGTCAATCAACACCAAAACTAGATGGCCAAACCAGGGACAAAAATAGTTTTAAATCATATAAAAATAATACTATAAAGAGGAAAATTATCCTTTTTTCTAATAGCCATGGTCAAAAATATAGAGAAATGTTGGCTGATATTCTGGGCCCTTCATTTGAGGTGTGTTCTTTCATAAAAGCTAAAGCACCCTTGAAATGGCTAATGAAGTGTTAAGAAAACTCATAAACTCCTCTTCTAATAAATATTTGTAATTACAGGACATAAATTCAAGCCCAGTATTAAATAGGTCCTTATATACTAATCATAGTCTTCGTTTGAATGTCAGGGGGGAAAATGTGATATCTAAAGTTTTGGCGGAATTTCTTATTTCACTGAAGATGTGGAAATGAAAGAGGTGTGCAAAACTTTTGTGAGCATCAATGAAACTTGGATGACCATAGATAGAAATCGGAGTGTTATTTCAATCACAAGTCCATTAGTAAGGGAAGATGTTTTTCCAAACGTAATGGAAAGAAAAAGAAGAAACATCAGTTAAGGACATTGTTCCAGACACGGATTCGATTCCAAATTACTCTTAATTTTTAGGGATGGAAACCAATGTCTAAGACCAGAACAGTCAGAGTGTGAGAAATAAATCCATTGATCTTAAAGTTTTTGTAATTTATATAAGATAGATGTTGTTTGTTTGAGTGAACATTCACTTGTTGATAGATGAATGTCCTGGTGTATTTATTGAGGGGTTTATATATGTATCATATTTTAGTAGATCTCCATTTAAGGGGGATGGAGTTTTTATTTTTGCAATGCCATCCCTGGGTTTTGAGGAGAGAGTGGATGTAAAAAACTTATCTGTTGAAAAACATTTTGAGGTGGTTACTGTTGAAAATGTTAGTGAGGATGGAGTTTGTTATATTTGTTATGTAAAAGAAAAATTATAAGGGAGTTTGAGTTTAATAGTGAAAAACCGATTAAATCTAAAGTTAATTGTTGTTGGTGATTTTATTGTTAATTTTTCAAAAATAAATTGTTAGGACAGGAGAAAGTAAGAATTAATAAATTTATTTTTTATTTTCGAACTGAAGTCCAGTGTATTTTCACCCCCTAGAACTGCTGGTACTAGTGCTACCACAAGTGATCATGTTTTTAGCAATATAGTTAGTGATATTCCACTATATAATGAGGATTTTAGACTTTCAGACCATAATGGCCAAATGTTGTGTGTACCAAGGCTTTTTAAACACCGATCAGCTCAAGTAATAACTAAGTTCAAAAAAACTTTTAACAAGAAGAATATGGCAATGTTTGAATTTTTAGTGGGGTCCGAATCATGGAACAAGGTTTATCTTGGACATAGTATGGATTCAAAATTTAATACATACCTTGTATTTTTTTAAATTTTCAAATATAATTTTCAAAATTGTTTTCCAGTTGTAAAATCAAGTGTTTTAAATAAGAAAAAAAAAGTTGGATTACCAAGGGTATAAAAACTTCAAGTATTAAGTATAAAGACCTTTGTAAATTTAGTAAGGTGTATGAACGTAGAGGATTTTATTGAACATTTAAAAAGTTATAAACGTATCTTTAAAAGTGTTATTAAATTAGCGAAAAAAGAGTTTAATGATAATTATATTTTCTTTTCCAAAAACACAAGTAAAGCTGTATGGCAGGCGGTTAAAAATCAATCTGTAAGATATGTTAACAACGTATAAAATATTCACAAGGATAAAATAAAGCAAAAGTTTCAAATATTTAATAGTATAAATGAGCTACAATTGTTTCGCCTTGCCGCATCGTCGGGCAACTGATAATTTACAGGTATAGACAACTATTTAAACATAAGTACAGGAAACTGAAATACAATAGAGAAATCGGGAAAGGTAGGGGGATGACCTAACAGTTAGATAAAGGTTAATGAACTATGTTACGGATGGGTTTTAGAAGAGGTGACGAATTTAATACAACTGTTTTAAAAGGCACTGTTTAAATAGTTGTCTATACATGTAAATTATCAGTTGCCCGAAATAACTTTTAAAATTATTTTAGTTTGTCAGTCTAATCCACACACCTAAATATATGTGTGTACAGGTTATACATAAAAGGTAAGTTATATTGGTTTTAAATAGGTGTTCTTAGGACACACTACCAGAGACAAATAAAAAGGCTAAATTACTCTTGTTCTCCCTGAGACAAAGGGATTAAAATAAATTCAATTACTGGAAAAATTACAAAAAAGGGGTTACCAGCAGTTGAGGTAACTCAAACTGTTGAATGGGTTAAACAATCCAGGCCAGATAATTAGAGAAACCTAAACTACCAGTGGATTGTTTAATTCTTTTCTTTTCTCTCGGAAAGAGATTATGGAAGAACAAATTTCAGAATTCGAGACTAGTGAGTGTGTTAAAATCAATAGGGGATGCGTACAGTCTAGTTCATAAAAAATAGTTGAGTTTTTTCGTTGTAGAACATATACAGAAATTGTTATATTTACAAATTGCATTCTTTACTAATAAAGAGCCTTCGGCTAGTGACGTTTTGTGTACGTAGGTACAAAAATTAGCTTTAAGAGTATTGTTAAATGGTTTGCAAGAACCATTATGCAAACGAAAAACCCAACTAATTTAGAAGACCTTTAAACATGTTAACCAATGTTTTTCAATTCAAAAATAACAAATTGTTTCAAAATAACAAACCTAATGTAAGTAAATTTGTGTAACCACAAAAACCTGCACAAAATAAATCTTTCCAACCACCTTACCAAAGATTACAAAAACCTTATTGTAATAAGCTATATAATCAGTTGCAATCAAAACAACAATTAATTAAACCCAAACCAGTAGAAATATAATCAAAAACAATACAAACATACACCTATGAGTATTTCAACAAGACAGACAGATAACACGGTTAGGTACACTAAAATATACCAAATAATGGTGAAAATCCACAATAGAAGAATTTGTACATTATTCATTTAATTCCGATTAAGATGTGAAAAATGTAGAAAATACGGAAATTCCTGAATTTCAAGAACAGTTTATCACTTTAGAGGAAAATGATAAAAATGAGGATGAAGATTATTTTTTTGGAGCTACCAGCCTCAGAACAAATTCAAAATAATGAATATCCATAATGAATTACCATATTTATATTGTTGATCCAAATACCAAATTAAAAATACTAATCGATACAGGATTTACATATTTCGAAATTCTATTTATTCGATTCCGTAACGATTTCGATTTATTTCTAGGATTAGATAACAAAAGAATTGAAATTAAATTTGGATTTTATAAATAATAAACTAAGAGTATTAAATAAAAAATTGCCAATATTCTATTTCAACAAGGAAGAATTAATTTGTAAAAAAGAAAACAATAATAAACCTATTGTTGATAAAAAAATAGTTAGTTACACAATACAGGCAAGAAGTAAAGGGATAGTGAATATTAAAATAAAGAATATTCGTAAAGGTCAAGGAATATACCTTGTACGTATTCTAAGGGACTAGAAATACAGCAATGTATAGATAGGCCTACTGTAAAAGAAAATGAAACATTTTGTCCAATAATCAATAATAACATGGAAGATAAGAAAATTACACCAAAACCATTGAAAATTCAACCTTTGAGTAATTTTGAGATTTTGGATACTCATAATAATAATTGTAATCAAACAATTACAAGCAAATTTCAATTCAATAAACTATAATTAAAAAAATAAACTAGATTTAAATAAAATCTGGACAGATCACATGTATTTAGAGGAAAAGGAAGTGATATTAAAATTAATTCGAGAATATTAAGATTTTTTTTTATAATGAAAAGAACGACCTAACTTTCAGCAATCAAGTAAAACACATAATCAGAACAACAGACAAAATAATTCCAGTTTATACAAGGAATTATCATTACCCAGAAATGTATATAAAAGAAGTAAATAATCAAATCCAAGATATGTTAAGAAAAAAATAATTAAACCTTCAAAATCCCCATGTAACAGCCCAATTTGGATTGTATCCAAGAAAGCTGATGCTTCATAAAAACAAAAATTCCGCCTTGTAATTAACTATGGAAGATTAAATTCCAAGATGATCGATTATAGATTCCTTTTGCCTAACATTACAGACATTTTAGACAAATTAGAAAGATCGCAGTATTTTACAACAAGATCTAGTCTCTGGTTTCCATCAAGTGGAAATGCCAAGGATAACAGAAAAAACAGCTTTTTCAACAGAATATGGACAATATGGATTTGAGAATGCCCTTTAGCCTAAGATATTCCCCGCCTACTTTTCAACGAGTATTAAACAATATCTACAGAGTGAAATATGTTTAGTATATTTAGACGACATAATAATTTATTCAACAAGTTTGCAAGACCATATAAATCGATGAAAGAAGTTTTGAAAGTCTAAGAAAAGCAAATTTTAAAATGAAATTAATTACACAAAACCGAAGTTTTAAGAAAAGAAGTAGCATCGTTAGGACATATTATAACACCTGAAGGAGTTAAACCAATCCCTGATAAAATTAAAGTAATAAAAAATTACCCAATACCGGAAACAGCTAAACAAATAAAAGGATTTTTAGGACTTGTCGGATAGTACATAAAATTTATAAAAGATTTTGCAAAATTAACAAAACGATTTACAAATTGTTTTAAAAAAGATGTAAAGATAGATGTAACCAAACAGGATTATACCGACAGTTTTGAAAGATGTAAAAATAAGTTATGTAATGAGCCTATATTACAATATCCAGAATTTGAAAAGAAATTGATATTGACTACAGACGCTAGGAATTTTACAATTAGAGCAATTTAAGTCAAGAAAACAAGTGTTCTGATTAGCATACGCAAGTAAGTCGCTAAATAGTAGTGAAATTAATTACTCAGCTATTGAAAACGTGTTGTTAGCGATTGTATGAGCAACCAAATACTCTACACCTTATTTATTTGAAAACAATATTTACCATTAAACACTGACCATAAACCACTACAATGGCTATTTTCAGTAAAAGAACCGAACTCCAAATTGTAAAGATGGTGTTTAAAATTAGAAGAATAGACTTATGACGTAAAGTATAAGTGAGGTAACCAAAATGCAGATGCGATGTCAAGAATTCAATTAAATGTAGCACAGGGAAAACATAGACCGAGAAGATATTGATAATGATTTAGAAATGAAATATTGGAGAATCAACACAACTTTATTTTCCAGAATTGGATGTTAATGAATCGATATTTGTTAACTTAGACGAAAGTGAAGATAGTAATCAGACGATACATTCAAATTTCTAAGGAAACACACAAGTAAAAAATCCTTTATCTGAAGAACTGGTAAGTTTTGAATAAAAGCCAAATCATACTCTCATTAGTTAAACATCAGCCAAATAGTAGTAATACAAAAATTATTTAGAGTAACATAAATGAGACTATCAGTTGAAATTTTAGAAAATAATTTTGAACAAGACATAATTAAATTTGTTACAGAATATTCAGTAGCAGAGTAAAATATAATTTATATATTTTGAGGACGACTTTTATGAAATATTCGCTGTATGTATCTCAAGAAACTTTAAAAGTTCGCAATTATATTTGATTTAAAATGTTGTGAAATTATTAGACATAACCGACTCTGAATAAATTCAAGATATTGTAAGCAATTATCATGTTCGTAAAACTAATCATAGAGGAATTACTGAAACCTATAATCAAATAAAGCGTAAATATTATTGGCCCGATATCTTGAATAGTGTGCAAGAAATTATAGATAACTGTGATGTACGTCTACAGACAAAGTATGAAAGAGTTCCATTGAAAACGGAATTACTCTAATGCCCACAGTGTCAAGACCAATGTAAACATTATCAATTGATACTGTAACGCTTGACAAGACATAATACTTGACAGTAGTTAATTCATTCTCTAGGAATCTACAAATGTACCGCAACTGAGATAAGCGACAAGTTGATAGGTCATTTTACTAGCTACGGCATCCCAAAAATTATCATTTCTGATAACGGAACTGAATTTAACGACAAGTTTATTAAAGAACTAATGCACTTAGGGACAAGATAAAAATCCACTATGTAACCACGCAACATCCACCATCAAATGGACACTGTGAATGTGTTCATTCTACTTTAGTTGAACATATTAGAATATTAAATAACCAACCTGAATTTAAAAATGATACCATTACGAAAAAAAGTAAAATATGCAATTATTGCATGTAACAATACAATTCATTCAGTCACAAAATTAACACCCATAGAAATATTGTATGGACACATAAATACAAAGTTAATTTTGAACATTCACCTGGTAAACAAAATTGTCAGCGACTATATAAATTCACATAAAGAAAGGACTAAGAATTGTATGAACATACAAAGGAGATAAATTGTAAAAATAAGGACAAAGTTCAAGAAAGAAGATATTTAGATAAAGAATAACTTTCAAAAATACCAAAAGAAATTTATGTTAAAACTGTACAAAAAAAGAGTTAAACAAAAAATAAATATAACAAAAAAGTAATTGTCTACTTTAATCCAGAAAGGTAAACTACAAAAATTAAGGTGAGACACCAAAATACGAAGGAAAATATTCATTTTACAATATTAAAAGACCTAGTAAAAACGGAAAACACTCTTAACCTGAATCTTCTTTTTCTGTTGCAAGTACCTAGTATAGTTAAAATAATGGTAACTATTATAGTTGAGATCAAATCAAGGACATCACTAAAAATGTAGGAATAAACCCGATTAAACTAGGAAAGGCTAAAATGAAAACTTCCTAACACACTTTTGTCCATAAATTTAATTTTGAGAATTTTATAGTCCAGATAAATAATTTGTATGCCAATTATAACGATGTGTCAAGATATTTTAATAAAAATTGTCAAAAATGTGATGCAAGTGTTTACAATAAGATAGAATTAGTAACTGATAATGGAAATAAAGTAAAAGGCGTGATTAACCATTTTAATTATATTAATCATACTAAAGATATATTACATGAAAAATTAGAAATTATTATGTTTAAACAAAGAACTAAAAGAGGTATTATTAATGGTCTAAGATCCATTGTGAAACTTATTACAGGAAATTTAGATTCCTATGATAGTGAAAAATATGACAAAATGATAGAAAAATAATCAAAATAGGATGTTAGATCTATTTGATCCACAATACTCCAGTAACGTAAACATTATTGAAGAATTTAATAAAACTGTAAAAATTATTAAAATAATTTCGATGAATTACAGAATAAATTATTCTCTATAAATAAAAAAGTAAGTGGTGAGATAAAAACAAAACAATTTAGAAATATTCTAAATCAGCTAAATATAGTCCCGTATATAACGTAATGGTACAATTAATGCAAGACATTGAAAATTCATTAACTTTTTGTAAATTAGGTACTTTACACACAAGCGTAATATCTGGGCAGGAACTATTTGAAAAAATAGCAAAAATAATACCTATCTAGGTTACCTATAGAATTTAAATTAGAAATTATTTGGGAAATAGAGACTATGTTGGAAATAAATTGTAAACCTAATCTTAAAGAAATAATATATTAATTTACCAACTAATTAATTGTAGAACCAGTAGAATATACATTATACAAAATAAACTTTGTACCAACCTTGTATGATCAGTTCTTGTATGAACCATGAATCCAACAGTTAGATAGATATAATTATGTTAGTTCATAAGACCATGTCAAATATTGTAACAATGTTAGGATTAAAATAAATATTAAGTGTAATAACAGAAGTCAAATATACTCAGTCACCCAAATTACCTACAAAAATTTGGAATGTGAACTATCTGTAATAAACACTAATGAATCAAAAATCTGTGACGTGAAATTGGAAATTAGTGATAATATTGTCAATTGGATACCCGAAATTGAACATTATTTAATGATATTCCCAAATAGAAAACCCATCAAAATAATCAATTCAAACGACACTAAAAAAATATCTTTAAATGGTGTTTATTTTGTACACATGGACAATGATGATTCTATTGAATATAATTAAATGCTTCTTCATTCTAGACAAGACACCCAAGGATCCTGGATGCTACGAACTTTAAGTTGGAAGAAGATCAACAACCAGAATACTCCATTAAATTACAAAGACAAAGACTGGACTAGGACAAAATTGATATAACCCGTAGGCCGTAACTGCCACACATGGGTCCAGGGGACCCAGGGACTTTTTGTTTTATTTATATCCTCTTAATGGGTTGGCAATACTGACTGCTAGTTGATGTATGCTTCCAACCATCAGTTGACCTTGAAATGCCAGTGTTGTTTGTTCTTTGTGTCTTTCCACATAGAAGTAAAATATTGTAAACAATAATATTCGGGTCCTCTGCACCCATGTGTGTCTTTTGTGTAACTTTTTTAAAAGTTATATATTACTTGTATTTTTTTATCTGATAATAAATATGCCTTCTGAATTTGTTTTTACATTTAGTGGTATTTCAACAGCAAAATACTATGTTTTTAAGAAATAATTCATGTTTGTTAGTTTTTAACATTAAAAAAGAGGAATTTGATTTATTTTACGTTAATTTTATAAGAATTATAATTTTTGTATTTTTTATTAATACCAGAAATTTCTAATATAGTATGTAACATGTTCGAAATAAAAGCCAAGTTTTAAATAAGTTATAATCTTTTTATGTTATTCATTCCGTAGTAAATACATAAAAAAAACTTATATGGGTCCTCTGGACCCATGTGTGGCTTGAGTGCAATTTTTTTTATCTGTGGCAGTTACGGGATAAATAAGATATCAAAATTAATAAAACTTTAAAAATAACATCAGATTTTAACATATAGAATATAACTTTATAGTTGAAAACTTTGACTTCACCCCTGAATACCCCAGAATGACCTTCTCAAACTATCCTCAAAGTTCTTTTTTGGGGTGTAGGTATTACGTTATGACATATTGTTTAGGTTTTAGTTTATAAGTTGATGTTAGCATAAGTTTAGCTGAGTAAGTATAGTTAATAAGTAGCAGTAGAATCCTCTATAGTTCAGAGTTAGTCAGATGCTCAATCCGTGCATTTCTAAATTAATATTATTTGTGACGAAAAACAATTATTGTTAAAATCTAAATGTTTATTAGATTATTAATAGTAATTAAAGGTTTTTATTAAGAAGAAAGTTTTTTTTTTAACCTAACTTATATAAATTAGTAAAGAATTATACAACACAACACTAATACAAAACTGTATAAATCACAAGATTTTATAATCTAAACGTAAATGAAACTAAAGCAAACACAGAAACACGTCATTGCTCCCGGAACACTAACAGTGGAATTTTGGTATTACAGACAGCTCGAGAAAGATTCATAATTACTGTAATTGAACCTCTTCACCGCTTGACCTTTAGTCATATTAAGCAATATAGTTTTACTTGTAGACTCAGTAATATTGTGCATTTCATGTCTTCATAAGGTAGAGGGCATGAATGATGTAAATTTATGGTTTTTAATTTTATTCTATTCTCATATGTAACACAGATTTTATATACCGCATTGTGAATATTACTTAGTTCTACACACACTGAGCTAATCATTTTAGGATTGGAAGAGTTATAAACGAGATTTTGACAAAGGATGTGTTGAACACACATACTCTAAATCTACGTTATGAATCAATGCGAATACTGAAATATATATTAATAGGTTGGATATTTTACAATGACCAAATAGTTTGAACAATGTAGAGACTAGTACACGATTTTAAATCTGAAGTGAGCGATATGTAATGCAAACCGTATATTATGTACGTAAGAATGTTTGAATGTCACAACAATCAACATTAATAATATTTCAAGTGAAAAATATAAAACCTAGACTGGGAATCGAACCCAGGACCTTTGGCTTTACGCGCGTACATAGTCGCTTTCCAGCACAAGGCGTACACTTCTCACCTGACTTTGCTTCATTGCTGCAATTTTTGAGTTACCAAATTAATTACCTCGCATATGCTACATTGAAATTAATTTTTACTTATTTTGCAGCCTTTACGTGTGTATTTTTTAATTTATTGATTTTAACGCTATAATACATTTTTACCAGCTCGTATGTAATAATAAAAATAAAAGCAATAATATCTCTGATTTTGTTGTTTATCTAATTAAGTTGGTCGCCATTTGGTAATGTATTAACTATATATATATTTTTTTAATTAAAAACTCTAATAGTAAATATTATTATCTCTTGGATCGTGAATTCTTTTATAGTAAGTGTACTGAACAGAACATTGGATAAAAGAATAGAAGTCTTTTTTATTCTGAAATGCACATAATTTTATTAAGACAAATTATCAGAATATGTAAACACATATAAAACCAAATACCTGTAAATATTATTTTATATTAATACATTCTTTACATAATATATTTTATTTAAAAATCATCTATAAGAAAATTTAATTTTATTGAATTTAAAATCCGGTTGCAACCTGTTTATCTAAAATGAATTTAATTATGCTTTTTTATTTAAAAAAAATTAATTTGCATTAATCTTGAATTACTATGAAAGTATATTTAATAAAATAAAATAAAATTTAAATAATTAATCTCTTAGAAGTTTTAACATCTTAACATTACTTTAAAAAACAACATATTACGTCTTATATTATAAGACATCAAACAAATAACAAGTTCAAAATTCAAGTATTAAACAAATTTATAAATCAATAAAAAAATCATATTTTTATTTTATGTAATTTTCATTTTATACGTGCTTTACCAAACACGTGTTTTAGTTTGAAACAAACTCATTATTGAAAATCACTTCCTTTCCTCGTTGCAACTGCATGACTTCGTTTCATCACAATCACTCTAATCGTTATTGAAAGTTAATGTTTTAAGTTTACGTATTTCATTGCTGAGATCACGTCAATTGTTCACGTTATGAAAAGGATAATTAAATATTCAAATTGTTTTATTTTAGATAAAACACAAAAAACTTAGTCTTTACATCCGTACTTTCCGGATTACATCGTATGTTTGCTGAATGTGCAAAATTAAAAGTACGAACGCTTTCACTTCTAAACGTTCATATTTGATTTAAACGTGAATCTTTATCACATAACATTATTTACTAAAAACAGTTCATTTTTATTGTAGAAAACACTTTTAATATTACTTTGTCTTTGTCCAAGACTGGACACGTCTGTCCGAGCGACGTTCTATTCAGACTAAATGTTTGTTTACCAGATTCAAACGTAACTGTTTTATTTACCATTTAATATTTTTTACTAAAACAGTTCATTATTATTGAAGAAAACAATTTATTTTTACATTTTCTTTGTCCAAGAGTGGACACGACTGTCCGAGCGACGACCCTTGAAGGTTCTATCTAGACTCTAGACTAAACTAAAAATCAGTTGCCGGTAATTCCGAAATCTTTCGTCTTTGTATACAAAATGATTGTACTGCACTTTTTTAATTATAAAGTGTATAATCATTCTAATTATTATAATACATAGAATAAATTTCTCTGATCATTTTCCATTACTCATTTCATTTTTCTAATAGGTTTTTATTAATTTATTCAAAGAAAAATAAAATACGTTTCCTGCTTGACTCATCAAGTCTAGGCGTATACCCCACTTTACCTAAGATCAAAGTATATATATCCCATTCTGTTTAAGATCAAAGAACTAAAAATGTACGCCATTACAAGTATTAAAAATACAATAATATGTCAAGTGAAAAATATACGACCTAGACTGGGAATCGAACCCAGGACCTTTGGCTTTACGTTCCAAAGCTCTACCAATAATCAATATTCAATCATTTTCACTTGAAATATTATTGTATTTTCAATTCTTGCTGGTTACTCATAAATTCCACAAGCCACGGGGAGAGGAACGGCTTTTTGGAAGGAGTTCATTGAATTTTACACTAGCAAAAACAAGACGGCACACCACTACTTGTACAAAACAACATTTTGCTCTGGTGACTGCTGGCGGTACTACGAGTTATTGAAATCTTATACACTTATAGCCCCTAATAAAAACACAACGTAGGTGTTACGCTCTGATATCACTTGTATACTCTGGTGACCCCCCTCTGTATTAAGAGTTATGTGATAGTCAATGGAAAGGACCCGTGCCTTCCTCTCCCTCTTCCGATAAAATTCCTAGTATTTATGGCATGTTATATGACCATGACCAATCAAAAGACGTTTTTCTTAATATGTCCTTATATGGCTTGTCACGCCATACAGAGCTTCTGTATGATGTAACAGCCTGTTTCTTTGTTCCAACATTATTGTTCAAAATTATAGTTTTTACATTTTAACAAAAGCACTTTTTTGTTTAAAAGTTCACTTTCATAGTTTCAATAAACTGTCACCTTACTTTCTTTAATCTAACATTTTATTTATAATTACAATTTATTTATTATTATTGATTACAGACAATAAATTACTGTTAATTATTGTCCATTACCAATTATTTATTGATTGGAGATATCCCATACTTACAATAGCTCAAAATTGCGATTAAGATCAATGAAAATTTTCCAACTTTCTCATAGTCAGTTATTGTTAAAGCTGATAAAATTTTGTTCAAGTGTAACATCAAAGTAGCCAAACAAAATGCATCCTTTCACAACTCTCCAAAATTGTAACATTTCACATTTCGATCTCAACTTTGTGTTAGTACTTGATTCAATATATGAAATGAGCGATATAGGACGTAAGAGACTTGCATCATATCTCGTGATACGACAGTATACTAAGATCCTGTATGGACAGACAGACAGTGTTCAGAAATTGGTAAATGTTATAAATGTTATGTGTACGAATAATTGAGTTGTATGAATGAAATTTGTTAAAGAATTTAATAGCAAATGTATAGTTTATGACATAATTGTAAACGTTGTTTTTATAAAATATTAAAATTAAGAATTCATTGGACAAATCCCAAGTAAATTCAGTGCAGTGTTGTGTGTCGATCTATTATGTCAGATTGGTTCCAATTGGTCCAATAATTCCACTGTTAGGATCGGCTCCTCTAACAAAATTGGGTTTGTTAGGAAGTTCCTTTTACTGCCTGGGATTTTTAACTTTCAATATAATCAAATCCGTGGTTCATTACTTAATTAATCTTTATTAACAACACAAATTTATATCTATCTTTTATACAATTCAATACAATTCAAAAATAATACAAAATAATATAATAGTGGGATCAATATCAACAATTATTTAAACAATATTCAAAACTAAATATTCATCACACAAAACCCAGAATTATTCCAACTATTATTACTTTTGTTCAATTGAAATGACTGAGATTACAAGTGCCTTTATACTGTAATGCTTGCTCACCTTGTAGAGTCTCAAAATCGGCCAGTCACTTTCTAGTCCTGTTTGTATTCAAACTTCCTGGGCTGTCTTCCACCACGGCTAGCGACGAATCCGGTATCTTCTAACCTCAAAAGACCGACCCTCTCCTTGGTGCCGGCCGCTTATATTATCTTTCATCGCTCGTGGTGTTCTACTTCCGCAATTCAAGCATTTCAACACTTTTTCACTTCTTTCACAATAGTGACAAATAAGTAAAAGAAGAAAAGAAGTTCGTCGAAAAGATCAAGGCAAATCGATCCATCTACTGGCAGTCTACACGGAAACCACGTTCACGGAACCAGGAACAACAGAACCAGGAACATCGGAGCAGCGATAAAACTTCCAAGCGATAAGTAAAAAAAATAATGGACAATCTGAATTAAATAAACTACCACCAAATTCTATTTTATATGTAAATTATAGTGACCAAAGAACCTCACGAGCCCGTAAAGAGAAATTAAATTAAATTAAAATAATAGGCCTATTACATTTCAGTGAGCCGGAGCATTTTATAATAATAAATTAAAAGTAATAAATTTAAAAGTAAAAATATGATGCACTCTTATTTCTTTATTTAGGTTAAGACATGGTAGAATTAGAATTTTATTTTAACTATGTACTTAGAATAAGTAGTAGGATAAAACGTTAGTGTGTAAGTATAAAGTGCATCAGATTTGGACAAAAATTGATTTTGATAATTATTGTAAAAGATTTTAAAACTCAATGTTATGAATAATTAAAGGAAAAGTTAAATTCTAATTGTGTTGAAGTCAAATTTGTTATAATATATATTTCCATTTGCTCGAGTCATTATGTCGCATAGTAATGTCTTAATCGTGATACAAGGACTATGTCTCCTATCCATCTGCCATATCGATTAACCTCTATCTCGTAATTTAACGGTGACAGTTTTTTCAAAATTTTGTAAGGGCCTGTATACTGTTGGGCAAGTTTGTTGTCTTTTTTTCTGCTTTTACGAGGACCATCTCCCCCACTTGAAATTCTATTTCTCTTCAATGTTCATTGTATCGCTTACATTGATCATTTTGGTTTCCCTCCAATAATTTTGGCAATTCCTGTCTTATTTTATGTATTGTTTTTAAGGCCTCTAGTACGCTATGGTCGGGTATTTTTGGTAGTAATGCTAAATCGATTGGTTGGTTTGGTTCAAACCCGTGTAGTAGGAACAAGGGTGAAATTCCTGTGGCTGCGTGTCTGCCGGAATTATATGTGAAGGTTAGGAGTTTGTTAAGCCATTCTTTCTGTTCCTCGTAGCGTAACAGCGCAGCATGTTTATTAATGTTGAGTTGTATCGCTCAGTTATTCCCTGACTTTGGGGTCTATAAGCTGCCGAGGTCTTGTGTACTATGCCTAAGGCGGTGTAAAATTGTTTTAATGTGTCGGCCACGAAGTGAGTGCCCCTATCTGTCTCTATCTCTGCTGGCATCCCATAACATGGTATGATCTGGCCGTAGTGTTGGCATCTGCTTTTTCGGTTGTTTTGGCAACCGCGAATCTTGTTGTGTTGTCCGTTGCGATTATGATGTATGTTTTTTTGTTAGATTTGAGCAAAGGAAATCTATAGTTAATTTTGAAAAGGTTTAGTGTTGATTTTTATTGGTTGTAAAAAATGTTTGTTTTTGTCGGTCCGTTTTCATGACTTGACACGTGTGACATTTTTTGATGTATTGCACCACCTCCGCCGTCATCCCTGGCCAATGATAGTTATTTCTTATCTTTGACATCGTTTTGTGTATTCCTGCATGACCTCCCCAATATATGAATCGTGAAACGCCTGTAGAACTTCTGTTGTCAAAGGTTATGAATTGCAAGTAGTAATTGTTTATAATGTAAAATTCCATCCCGTAGTGTGTACAACCTTGAAGCTCGTTAGAATGCTTTGTCAGCGATCTCTGGATCTAGTTAATGTTAAATAAGTAGTTGGAATCTGTTAGTTGTAATTTTTCTAAGTTTACTGACTGGATTTTGTTAATTGTCAGCTCACCCTGTATTTCAGTTCTCGATATTGGAGTTTCACCAGGGTAGCGACTCAAGCTATCTGGTACTCTTCTTGTTGATCCGGGTTTGTGTTTAATTTCAAAGTCGTACTCAATTAACTTTAAAGCAAGTCAATTCAAACGTGAGCTCTAGGTTTTTACATTTTTGTAATATTGTAAACTGGCGTGATCATTGAAAACTGTAAATCGACGCCCATACAGAAAAGGTCTTAAATAATTCACGGTGTAAACTACACTTAACAATTCTATTTCCGATACACTCCAGTGCCCCTCGGTGTCTTTCAGTCTTCGGCTGACATAAACAACAGACCGTAGTGTACCATCTTCTTGGTATTGGGACATCACTCCCCCTATTCCTGTTCTACTGGCGTCGCATGATATTACTATTTCTAAATTTTCATTAAAGTTTGCTAGCACTGGTGGCGTCGTTAATAAGGTTTTCAGTTTTTGGAATGCTTTTTCATTTTGCCCTAACCATTGAAATGTTTTCTTATCTGCATCTTCCTTTTTTGTTAAGTCCGTTAGTGGCCTAGCTATGTCACTAAATCCATGGATGAATTTCCTATAATAAGATGCCGCTCCTAAGAAGCTCCGCAAGTCCTTTGTTCACGTAGGAGTGGGAAATTCGGTTATCGCCTTCAAGTTCTTTTCCAAAGGTCTAATTCCCTGTTTGGAAATGTTGTGTCCAAGTACATCAATGTTCTGATAAAAGAAATGACATTTAGATGTCTTGAGTTTTAGTTTTGCTGCTTCCAGTCTTTTAAAAACCTTTTCCAAATTGTTTAATTGATCCCTAAATGTGCCACCATAGGCTACTAAGTCATCTACATAAATTATCATCCCTTGATATAATAATCCCGAAAATAGGCAGTTCATACTCCGTTGAAGGGAGTTGGATGAATTTCTCATTCCCATAGGCAGTCTCGTGTATTGATACAGACCTCTGTGAGTCTCAAACGCCGTGTAAGGCCTATGCTCCCGCACAATCGGCTGTTGGAAGAAAGCCTGGTTAATGTCCATAGATTAAAAGTATTCTGCCGTCCCTAGCGTATCAAATATTGTTTCCGATCTGGGTAGTGGAAATTTGTCTTCCTCCATGCCTTCGTTCAATTTCCTATAGTCCACTACCATTCTGTATTGGTCACCCGGTTTTTTTACTAAAAATGCGGGTGCTGCAAAAGCGTTTTGGGAATCCTCTATAACTTCCGATTTTTTTCACTACATTGACTGTTTTCGTTTTGAAGTTGATGACTGTGTCATTTGCCGCTAAGAAATCGTTTCCTACCAATAAGTCGCTAGTTAAATAATTTTCAACTAAATATACTTTTTGTTTGTATACCTGATTTCGAATTTGAAATTCTAAAATTGCCTTGCCTGTAACATTTAGCCTCGTAGCATTGGCAGAGGTTAACCATATGTTGTCTGTCTCAATTTTTTTGTCAAATCTCCGTAGGCCTATGTATCGTTTAAACATGAAACACTGCAACTTGTGTCTAATAAAATATTTATTTGTTTGTCCTTAATTTTACCTTGTATTGTCAAAGTCAAGTTTGTGTTATTATTACAAATAGGTGTTTGTAACTGTATCGTCTGCTCAGAATGTGCACTGTCATCATTTGGTTTCGCTAGTATTATGCACTCAACCTTGCAAGGTCCCCTATACGTCATCTCTTCGGTGTCATCAAATTCCCTTGTATCTTTTAGGTTATGTAATTTCTTAGGCGAGCAATTGTTCACGATGTCTCCACACGTGTTGAAATACCATTTGATAAATTCTACATGCCTCTGCTGTGCTAACTTATGCCCTACTTTGTTATGCAACCATATTTCGTATGCGCCATCTGCTCTATTTTCCCGAGATTTTGTAGGCCGTCTAGAATATGTGTGGTGCAATTCTGGCCTTCTTAGTTTTTTTCTTTGGCAATATTTAGCGAAATGTCCCCTTTCTCCACACTGAAAACATTCCGGCCCTGCTCTATATTCCATTTTATGGGGGCTTTCATTGTATTGGCCCATGGGCCTTTTTTGAATGTATGCTGACTCCGGGATTTGCGTTTGAAATTGTCCAGTTTGTCGATAGGTCATTCTTGGTTCTGCCTCCCTACGGCTGTCATAATATTTATTTTTACGTCCCAGGTATTCCAGCCTCTCAGGATTTTCTCTAAATTATCTATTTTGAATCTGTATATTTTTCAATTGGTCTAGTATAGCTGTCAAGTCGGTTTTTACACTGATATCCCTAGTTGTCGTTGTATCCCCTGTATTAATCCCCAGTCTTTCTCGCAACATATATGCAGCTTTTTCGGCGGTTAGCATATTTTCGTTCAATTTTTACAGTGTACTATTATCTAACATAGTGATTTGCTGTATCATAGCAGGGTTAAGCCCTTTCAGAATGTGATTACATATTTTTTGTTCGCTCATGTCCAGCTCGTATCTTGCACATAACAATTCCACATTGGTCCTATATTGAATTAGGTATTCTCCGGGTAATTGCACTCTACTATTTAAACTGAGCAACAACATTTCTTTTTCCTGCGTCGGTGCAAATGGTTTTTTCAAAGGAATGTGCAAAAAAAATAAAATCTAACAAATCTGTTATATTTAATTGTTTTAAGGCCGAAACTGACTCGACAAAATGCTCTAAAAAAGGAATTCAGAAATTTTTCAGCCACATTAGTAATGGGTTTGAAATCAAGTATTTTTGTTAGATAAATAGAGGCTAACTGTCTCTTATCTTCATTGCGTTGAACTAGAGACCGATACAATGTCTGATAATTTTCTGCCGTAGGTAAAACTCCCGTTCAAATAGATTTTGTGGAACCTTGCAAATGTGTCACTAAGTAATTAATTTTTTCTAAGACCGATAAGGATTCATTTTCGTGAATAAGTTTTCGAAACAACTGGTAAAAGACCAGCCATTTTTCCTGTGACTCATCAAAGTTACATATTTCCATTTGGGACAAACAAGGCATTGCTTTAATATGAACTGCACTTTTCCCTCTCTGACCTTCTTCTTTTTTATCAAGTGCGTTCTCCATAGCTGCTAAATTTGAGTTAATATAGTTACACATTTCGTCTACACTGTTGAGTGATGCAAAACTCGGTACATAATTTTGATAAATTTCCAATTCAAGTCCATGACGTAAAGAGTGTCTGCGAATTCACTACGCAATTTACTAATAGATCTAACTTGTATCTGCTGAATATCTTTATCAGATAACTTCCTAGTCATATCATATATTTGCTGTATTTGAGTAAATGCATTTCTTTTTTAGCTTTTACAACTTTAAGAGATTTAGCCATTGTGACTTTAATCAAATTCTAAATTAAACACAACTTACAAAAATATTCAAAACTATTACACAGAATCACTCTAATAACAATAATAACAGTCAATTTTAGTTCAACAATACTTATTCTGATATGCCAAATATAATACCAGTACTAAGGATCATTTTCATAGAATAATATATAATAACCCTTCTATGTATAGAATGTTTATACAAACAAAGCAATTTCTCAATAAACAAATAAATCAGATTGTAAAACAAAAGATTGAACCTTGCGTTTGCCTTGCGGTTGCCTGATAAGCGTATACAAACACTGTTTATTTAACCTGAATAAAATATTTCTTTGATTTCTAAATTAAATTACTGTAACAAATCCAAAATTTCTAATTTTAATTATCAGCGACCGGAGGACCAAGTGTAATGTTCGTTTTTGTTGATCTTATTTTAGAATGATTAACTAGGATAACTGGTAATTGCATAAATAATTTTTCCAAAGTCTATACTGAAAATAATCTTAATCTTCTTCAACAAAACTTAGAAATCCCAACAATATTGTATATTCAAGAATGACATTGAAACATAAATTTCCACTGTACTTAGCTGGAGTTTAGAACCAAGTCTGTCTTCACAACAAGGAATTTTCACACACTTAAGAACTTCACATAGCAGAGCAAAACCGTAAATCTAAAACTTTTATTATGTTTAGCGGAAAGATAGAACTACAAGCGGTAGCTACCTGGTAAAAGACTGACTCATATAAAACCACTCTCTTCTTGACTGTGTGTTTAACCTTTACCCAAGCTTAGTACAGTGGTTACAGGCCAAAGTTTAAAGTGGCAAGAACAGACTCAATGTAAACCATTAGATAGAAAAATAGGTATACCTACTGCCTGGTAGATTAATTAGTTTTATATTTTTGGATTTTATTTAAAATAATTTTTCAAACAATATTGTATTCAATACGGTAAATTTTCATTGCACAAGAATTGGTTTTAAGGCTCTGCGTGATTGAAATAGAACTTTTTTAAATGACACTAGCACCAGGGCACGGTATATCAATCTGTGAATTACTACCACCTGTGTTCCTCAGCGGCCGTTACACAAAATAGTCCTACTTTCATTTCCAAAGACACATCCAAGCTTGCAGAAGACTGAGTAGAAATTATCTTTAGTTTTACGATTTATTTCAAGAAAAGCAGACTTGTAATTAATATTCTTAAGTTCTCCTAACAAATTTTATCGGGTTTCTGTCCTTTTGTGTTCCCTTCAATTTTGTCGTAAAACATCCGAACACCATTTTTCTTTACAGGTGCTATGGTCAATCTAAAAACAGAAAATAGTATATTTTATCACTAGGACCAAAAGTGGAGCTTTTCAATACAATCTGAAGTTTAATGGCCGAGACCGGAAAATGAGTGAGGATCGAAAAGCTTCTTCTGGTCCAAGTGATGAACTATATTTTTCGTTATACTGCAAATAATATAAGAAAACAATTTCACAAAAACTAAAATGTTATATCCTATTTGCCTTCAAATCGATGCGAACAGCTTTTTTAACGGTTATTTACAATCGAGAGTATCGGTTGTTTTTATAGATGATTTACAATCGCTAATTAATTTATACAAACGAAGTAACAGCTGATGACCTCGACCTCAACTGATGTTTTTCCTAGGACTAAAAAGAACAACTTTAGCATCTCAATGCATGTATTGAAAACAGTTGTTTTGGAAGCAGTATGACGTAAACGATTTAATTAGTATTAGATACAATAATCGATGTCACAACACTACTAATGACCTATATTAACTATAAAAATAGAAAGTGGCCATTCTAAAAAGCAAAAACGGTATTTCATTTCTAGTCGTAAATCAGGAGATAATTTAGATAGGATAAAATAAAATGTAAATAAACACAGTATGAATGTTCAACAACAAAAATAATGTAATAAATATTGTCATCTTTCACGCACTACAAAATAAATACAATAAACTCATAAAATATTAGTTATGTAAGAAAGAAACTCATGGCTATGGTCATATTGCCAAGTCTAAGCTCACATAATAACGCTAGGATAGATGTCTCGAGCTCAGGAAGGCATACATTCATTGCCGTTACTACAATTCCTTTGATGTATGTACTTACATATTTATATTAATGTAATAATAGTTATATTATTTCGGATATATGAAAAATATCTGCTCAAATAACTGAAGTTGTGAGGTAATAGTTAATGCAACACCTTAGAACATAATCATAAAGACAGAAAGAACAACACATATAACTCTTACACAAATAAATTATTTATCTAATATTTTATTTTAAACTGCTAGTACTGGCCATACTGTGGGAACTATGGAAAAAGTATTACCTCACACAAGTTACTGTCTTTACAATGGACAGACACTCCTTTGCTAAACGTTAAAAGGTTATGCTCTGAAATAAAATTAGATTAAATGTTTAATTAATAGACTTAAATTGTATATATTTTACAAAATGAACAGATCAGGCCAACTTGGATTATATATTTTGATGTTGAAGTGGGCCTACATTAATTCATAATTTTGTTTAGTTTATTAAAATAATTTAAGAAATAAATGAGTGGATACATTCTAAATACAGTAACTTGAATGCATGCTGTATAGCGAATAAACATCACATCATGGTCAGTGTTACCAACAGTAAGAATTGGAATAGGATACTTGATATGTTAATTAGGCCTTAGATTTATCATAATTATGTGTTAAAATTGTTTGATTATAAAATGTTCGACTTTTCTTATTGTGCCTATCATATTACCTTTAAATAAGAATACGAGTCATGCGCCACAAAGTATGTGGCATGAAGTGGAAGTATGCACCACGAATCATGTCCGTTGGGTAATAGCCAATAGTATAGCAAGCGTAGCACGCAGTTGTCGATTAGAACAGCTCCCTGCACAAGGTTGACCCCGAGCGATGCTACCTACCCTACATGTTGCTAAATAAGTACAGCAATTTCATTATGTTTGCATCGTTTTATGAGTTAAACAAGAGTTTTTTGTTTTTATTTTAAAATGTTTAGTCTAACTGATATTAACATTACGTCAGCGGTATTGACATTAGTCTAATTTTTGAAGTGATTTCTATTGGTTTTTTAGTTCTATATGAATACAAGGTGTGATACAGTACTAGGTTTATTTATAGTTTGTTTATTGTAGCTCGTGGATCACTGAAGATTTAGGGAACATATTAGGTCGTAAAAAATACGAAAAGAGAGATTCAAGTTACGCTACTCATTTACTAAAAGAAGGTCATACCCAATGTGAAATAAAAGATTCTATGAGGTTATTACATCAGTGTAACAAAGGGAGACGTCTAAATATAATGGAAAATATAGAAACTCTTAAACTAAAGTTGATGGAGAAAATATTTATTATTATAAATATTTATAATCAATAATAAGAAGTAATGTTCCAAAACTTAAAAATGATAAAAATAAACTAATAATTTAGCAAATCCACCAAAGCAATATTTTAGTAAATCCAGCAAAGTAAATAACACAGGAGGTGGAGTATGGGAATAGGCAGAGGTAGTGTTCGATTTTTCATCAGATTTCAGATCCGAGCATTGCTTCAGCTTATACAGACCAAAATATAAAGGCTTACATTGGCGAATTTTACTGGAAATAGCCAATAAACCCCCCCAAACCCCTTTAAATTTCGAATTTTGTAAAACCCTGTCTTTATTGCACATCTACACCATACATGGAACCTTTATGCCAAATTTGATAATTCTAGGTCCTATATTTTGTGAGATATAGTTATCATATGTCAGTCAGTCAGTCAGTGGTATTTCACAAATATATAATCTATTATAGATTGTTTAAAATAAAAATAGTTAAGATTAGATAAAGTCCAAGGTTGATTTCACATTTGAACAACTACCGAACTGACTTTTTATGTAACGAATAGTTTTGATAGTATAATTGGTTGTGAAAAGGGTGTGTCAGAAGGTTTGGCAAAGACAGGTATGTCTAATTTATTACAAAATAAAATTTGAGGTAAGGATCAAGATTGATGTTTATATTTAACTTGTCATTAGTATTTGTATTGATCCTTCATATTAGGCTTGGTAAGTGCAGTAATATTATATTTTACACGCTCTTAAATCTGTGCTGCGAAGACAACCACTAATTATTAAAAAACATAATTTTTCTGAAATCTCTTTTTTCAGTTCAAATTTCAAAATTTAGATTTGTTCACAACTAGACAACCAAAGAGATTAGTGAAAATGTAAAAATATTGACAAAACGTTTTGAACAACAGAAATGACCACAGTTGTAACACATATTATGTCTAAACACCCAATTTTTTTTTTTACCAATTCATTTTTAGAATGATTTCTAATGAAAAAGTAGCAAGTTTATGTTTCAAAATATAATATACATCATAACCCCCAATAAAGGGGAAACACTAGTTACTAGTGTCACTAGATAATCTAAAAAGTAAGAAATATATTTTGGTTAAGATGTTTCAGACTCCAGACCTTTACAACAGTAGCAATGAATATCAGAGAAAAGATGCTCTTATCACATTAGAAACTTACAAACACTGGTTGGGTGATTCTTGTGGTCAGCGCATATTGGACGTTGGTAGTGGAAGTGGCAATGTTACGATGGAAATATTGCTACCACGACTATCTAAAAATTTTACTAGTTTAGTAAGTACATATTTTTCTTTGTTGGTAAATATTATCATTAGTTAATCTTACTACCGAAGACACACCCCCCCTTATCTTTTAATGAGAATGGTAAATCTTTTTTAGAGTATTCACAAAAACAGAGAAGGATCCAATATATTATTTTTTTTAAATAAAACAAATACGTTTTGATTTATGCAGTGTCCAGGAAATTCTTTATTGTTTAAATTTAACATTAAACATTTATTAAGCACACGAATAACTGTACCAAATTTATAAAAAACTCTAGGAGATTCAATGGCTATGTATAGATGTCATTAATATGGATGCTATGGTGATATTAGTTTACTTATCTTTGTACTAGTGGTTATAAAAGCTGCCACGAGTTAAGTCCATTGAGGGAGGAGTCAGTGGACACCCTTACATTGAAATAACCAATAGGGACAGTGAGGGTTTGCCAATTCTTTCCCTTACTCAGACAGCACTTACCACCACGATTCTTCTGCAGGTACGTTCACTTAAGCAACTCAGAAAAATCATAGCTACCGGTTTTCATTTTGAATCACAGTTTCAAAGACCATAATTTAACAAACAATTAATATAACTTATATCTGTAGCTGCTTTCCTTCCATCTTAAACAAATCATCTGAATTTTCACTACGAAAACAATATTTTTCTGATTAAATAAGTAAATCTCATAGAAATCGTTTCCCTAAAATTGCACAAAATTTTAATTAAAATTAATATTTATTGTGCACTGGGTTATTACTAACAGGGGAAATAATTGTTACAGTTAAAGCAAAAAATGTTAAAAAAAAAATTAATATGTCAGAATTACTAAAAATATGTTAAAAATATTAAAACAACAAATTGTTGTAATCTCAAAAAAAACTTTGCAAACATAATAAAACCATATATTTACGCAACTCTATTAGCATTTGTAGACGTCGGTTGCCTTGCTTGTAGTTAACTTATTACAGGTATCTATTCGAATTGACAATCACGCTCTACTCTTGATCCCCTATTGGCTATTACCCAACGGTTATGATTCGTAGCGCATAGTATAGTTGGCAAGGATAAAATTCAAAGTTTCAAATATATGAAAGTAACATTTTTGCAAATTGCGTGTTATTTGTTTTCCACTTTGCTGCTAAATGATAAATATGTGTAGTTATTAGTTCTAAGTGATTAGTAAATAAGCTATTGCTATTTTTAGGGTGCAGATACTGTAAAAGTTATTGGGAACATGAACGTATTACCAGAGTTTTATTTATAAATGAATGTTTATCAAGAGAGAAATGAAAGGTTAGAAATGTATTTCATTGGTGATAAGACAAAACAGCAGTATTGCTAACAGTTATAGGTTTGGGCGCTTTCAAGTTCTAAATAATTTCTCTAATCCAGTTTCACCATTTAAAAGACGTGTGTTGATTTATTATTATGTTTGTTTTGTCAGATATAAATGAATATGAAAGTATTCTAAATAATTATATTTGTATTTATTTATATTGTGGAAATATTGCTGTTAGTTTTAATCAAATTATAACATCAACTACATAAAAGTTTATGTATATTAATTTATTGACTTTACACTTTTACATTATCTTACCAAGTTAGTATTATTGATTAAGAAATTATTTCAAGTCAAAAATATAGGACCTAGACTGGGAAACGAACAATCCATGATAGCTCAATGTTGGTAGAGCATTGGCATGTAAAGCCAAAGGTCCTGGGTTCGATTCCCAGTCTAGGTCGTATATTTTACATTTAAAATAATTATTATATAAAAGTTTAAATAAGGTTATGTGGTTAATTCCTAATAAATTTAAGCATAAAGCCTCCTCCCCTCCAACTATGACATTCTGAAATAATCTCAAACTAACTCTGCCCTGAATTTGACACTATCTAGGGCTTTCAAAATCATCTGTTTGTCTCTATAGATACATATAGGCCTATATTTAGAATTGTGTCCAGATCTCAAGTTTTCTTGAACAATTCCATTAAAGTTGTAATTTCTGTATGAAATACCATTGGATACAAGACATATTCCTGCTTATCTCTCTGCCTCCAGCCATCTTATTTTGCTTTTCTCTAAGATAAGAACGCTATTTCCTTATCTCACCACATTCCTTAACATCTATACAGGAGGTTGAAGTAAAATAAATCCCCATTTTGCTGAGGTGCTACTGTCAGTCATAGAAACTACATCTTCTAATTTATCGTTGTTTAAATTATTATTTCTTAAAAAATTATTTGTAAACTTTACACATTGTTTGTTCAATGTATTTAAGTAATTATGTACAGCCATTTTTAATAAATTCTTTAAAAACTAATCTTCTAGGTTGGAGTAGATAAATCAGAGTCTATGGTTAAGTATGCTACAGCACATATAACAGACTCTCGTGTCTCCTTTGTACATCTTGATATCCAGGAACAAAATATTCACAAACTAAAGAGTGTCTTTAAAACTGAAGATATTGAAAATGGATTCGACAAAATTTTTTCATTTTTTTGTCTTCATTGGACACATGACAATATGTAAGTATAAACAATTGTCTTTTAAATTGTTTACGTATCTGATCCATGGAAACATTTTTGTAATGGGTCAAAAAGCATATATTTTGTGATGGGTCATTTTAAGGTTTTTCAAGTTTATAATTTTTTTTGAATAATGTCTGAATGTATGACAATCTTTTTAAGTTTAAAAATAACTTTTCACTAATCACTTATCGAATTTAACCATTTGTGAAAATGGTTCAAAGTTCAAAGTAGTTAAAATAGTCTTTTTCGTAATTCAAACAAATAAATGATTTTTTTTTGCTCATGATAACTTCAGATATGTGTTTACACTATTCTGTGTGTATAAACAGACTTTTTATTAATTTAAAGATATAATATACGATTTCTTATTGAAATGAATTAAAACCCTTGATAATAAACCAGAGTATAAAACGTCAAAATCAAAATCTCAACTAACTAGATTGCTCTTGTAACTGAGACTATACTTTAACCCAGTTTCATATAGAGATTAGGCTATTGTGATTGATTTTCCATATGAATAATCCATATGCGATCCATCCTCCTTTTAACAAGTCCAGTGCAGTGAAATTCAAAAGAGACTGGGCATACCTCTCTTTATATGTACATGGTCCATTTCCAACTTGTATTTTATTTGTCTTATAAACAATACAGAAATGTGGCACGATACCTTTTAAAAGGATTACAAAATACATAAATATAACAATGAATTAAAACTTAAAACAAATATTTTACATAAAAACTCAAAATTATTGTAAACAAATCTAGTGTGCAACCACATTACACCGGAGGCAACGATTAATGTCTTTTCCACTAGTGGCAAATAAACTCCTTCACAAAATAACAAGATCAACACAACGAAGTCTTCTTAGTTAATAATTAAATAAAAGGCAATTTGTACTTCCACAATATTTTTAATGAGGCACGGCTCATTAAAAATATTGTGGAAGTACAAATTGCCTTTTATTTAATTATTAATAATGGAATTCCACCAAGTAGGCCTACCGACGGTCGGTAGTATAAGTTGTTTAATAAAGTCTTCTTAGTTTATTCTTAAATATGTTGTAATTTATTTTAAGCTATGAGTTAATTTAAATCAACATATGGTAGGTTTTTTTAGTTATAGAGCCTGTTGACTTAAATAGCTTTTAAATTTGGTACTATAATAAAACTATAATAGTGAATATTACTATCTCTTTGGTCGTGAATTCTTTTAAAACAAGTCTACTGAACAGAATATTGGATTAAAATATAGAAGTTTTTTTTATTCTGAAATGCACATAATTTTATTAAGACAAATAATTATTAAAACATGTAAACACATATAAAACCAAATTACTGTAAACATTTATTTTATGTTAATACATCCTATAATATATATATAATATTATATTATATTATATTAGACTATATTTAAAAATCATCTAAGAGAAAATTTTATTTTATTAAATTAAAATTTTTGTTGCAACCTGATTATCTAAATTGAATTAATAATGTTTTTAATAAAAAATTAATATACACTTGATTCTTGAATTAATATGAAAGAATATTTAATATTTTTTTTTAAATAATAAGAATCTCTTATAAGATTTAAGATCTTAACATTACTTTCAAAAACAACATATTACGTCTTATATAATAAGACATCAAACAAAATGACAAGTACAAGATTAAAATATTAAACAAATTTGTAAGTCATTGAAAAATCATATTTTATTTTATGTTAATATCAGTTTATGCTTTACCAAACACGTGCATTAATTTAAAACAAACTTTTTATTTAAAATCACTTCTTTTCCTCGTTGTAACTGCATGGCATCGTTTCATCACAATCACTTTAACCATTATTCAAAGTTAATTTTATAAGTTCGCGTTTTTCTCTGGTGAGAACACATCAATTGTTTACATTAGAAGAAGTATAATTAAATGTTCAAATTGTTTTATTTTACATAAAACACCAAAAAACTTAGTCTTTGCATCCGTAATTTCCGAGTTACGTCATACTTTTGCTGACAAAACAAAATTATTAGATCGAACACTTTTTACTTCTAAACATTCGTTTTTGATTCAAACGTGACTCAATCATAACATACGTAACATTGCATGTTAAAACAGTTCATTTTTATTAAAGAAAAACACTTTCTATTAATACTTTGCCTTTATCCAAATTGTACACGATCATCCGAGCGACGACCATTCGCCTTGAAGGTTCTATCTAGACTAAAGACTCTCACTTGGCGGTTATTCCCAAGTCTTTCGTCTTTGTATACAAAATGTTTACATTGCACTTTTTTAATTATAAAACTTGTAATTATTCTAATTATTATAATATATAGAATAAATTTCTCTTATCATTTACCATTATTCATTTAATTTATTTATTTAAACTTTATTGAATTTATTCGAAAAAACAAAATACCTTTACTACTTGACTCAAGTCTAGGCGTACAGCCGTACACCCCATTCTATCTAAGATCAAAGTATATCCCGTTCTGCTTAAGATCAAAGAACTAAAAATGTACACTATTACAAGTTAAACTAAATTGTGCTTAAATTTCATCATATTTAGTCTAAGTCCTGTAAAATATATTTCAAAATCTCCTTTCTTCTAAGGGTATGAATTAAATTAGTTAGAGTTTAAGGGTGGACATTACTACAGAGATAAAAGAAAGCAATAAGTAGCATCTATGCATTGAGAGTAAATTTTTTAACTTACAGTATTTCTATGTAAATATTTCTAATTATTATGAAGTCTTAGAAGATTCAGTTCATGTTTGTGGACAAAATGCTCACATGTTTGTACTAGTTTAATACACTTATTTATAGTAATTTCACTCATGCATAAAGACAAATCTAAAAGAAATCAATACATAGCCTGTCACAATTATAAATGAGTGATTTTCTCTGAAAATATAGGCAAAACTGTTTATTTAAATAACTGAAATTAACTAAATATCTGAAATATTATTTTGTTCGAAAATAATATATAATAAATAAACATTTATTTTTCTCGAGTAAAGAAAAATCCTATTTCAAAATTACACTATATTATTATTTGCATTATTATATATACTAATCTTACTAAAATAATATAAAATTCGAGGTTGCTGACTTTATAGAAATGTCAGCAATTAAAATTGGGCGCCATTTTGTAATGCTTTGATTACAAAAAATAATAATTTAATTTAAACATTTATAACTCTAAAAGTGAATACTAATTTCTCATGGGTCGTAAGTTCTTTTGAAAAAGTGTACTGAATAGAATATCGGATGAAAGAATAGAAGTATTTTTATTCTGAAATGTACATAATTCTTTATTAAATCAAATCATTAGCATATATAAACATAGATACACAAGCAAATTCCTTTAAATACTATTTTACATGAATACATCCTATACAAATATTCGATTTTATTCAAAAATCATCAAAAAAGAAATTTTAATGTTATTGAATTCATTGAGTTTGAACTTTAGTTGCAACTTGTTATCTAAAAATGAATTTTTAAAATGCTTTTTATATTAAAAAAATTATTTTTATATTGTTCTTGAATTATTATGAAAGTAATTATATAATAAAATGAAATAAAATTCAAATACTTAATCTCTTAGAAGCTTTAACATGTTGACATTACTTTAATACACAATTCATTACGTCTTGTTATTATAAGACATCAAATAACAAGTTCAAAATTCTAATACTAAACAAATTTATAAATAATTATTAAAAATTCATATTTTATTCTACATAATAATAGTTTATACGTGCTATACCAAACACGTGTTTGTTTAAAAAAAACTTTTTTATTTGCAATCATTTCCTTTCCTCGTTGCAGCTGCGTGATGTTTCATCAAAATCACTCCAACCGTTCTTAAAAGTTATTGTCTTCAATTCATATTTCTTATTCAACAAAAACACATCAATTGTTCATAACATAAAAAAGAATAATTAAATGTTTAAATTGTTCTATTTTAGTTAAAACACAAAATAAACTTAGTCTTTATATCAGTACTTTCCCGGGTAACTTACATATATGTTAAATATGCAAAATTAATAGTTCAAACAGTCTCACTCTCAACGTTTGGGTCTTTTTTAGAAAAGTACCGCCACTTTTAAAATATTTTCTATAGGGATATTATAGTAAAAGTAGACAAAATTTTTACATAGAAAATTTATTGAGTAGAAAAACACAGAAAAAAATCTATACACAAATTGGTAATATGAGTTTATTGTTCTGGAGGCCAGTAGAGATTAATGTCTCTAAAAATGGTCTTGAATAGATTTTCTTCTTTGTTTCGTTTACGCCATTACACAATGATTAGCTAGATCACTATTTCAAGTCACAACAGGTTTGGTCAGATTGCTATATATATATATATATATATATATATATATATATATATATATATATATATATATATAATAACCTGGCTAAACCTTTCGTACGTTTTAATGAACTTAATAAGATCACTTGATAGAAGTGGCGGGGATCTTCTAAAAAAGACCCCAACGTTTATATATGATTGAAACTTTATTATATTATATTAGGGGTTTACTGAAGCAGTTCACCCTTGTTATAAAAAAACACTTTTGATATAGCCTACACTGTCTTTGTTCTATATCGGACACATTTACTTTTTAAGTTCTTTTCAATCTAAATATTTAGTTTCTAGATTTACACATAACTGATTTGTTACCACATAACATTCTTTTATTAAAACAGTTTATTATTAATGAATAAAACACCCTTCTTACTACCTATTATTTGTCCAAAAGTGGACATGGCCGTCCCGGCTGATGTTCTCTCACTTCCAAGGTTCTGTTCAGACTAAATAACTTCTCAAATGTAACCAATTCACAAAAGTTCATAACAATTTATGTTTATTAACTAATAGTTACTTAATAAAAAACTTTTCCTTTGTACTTCCACTTTATTCGAGCGAACATGTTTACTAGAGCTGCTTGCTCTTGCCTTGAAGATTCAATCTAGACTAAAAAATTTTTGCATTCGACGGTTGAAGTCAAGCTTCTGGTCTTTGTGTACAAAATGTTTTTATACTGCACTTTTTTATTTACAAAGTTTATAATCATTCTAATTATAACAATACATAGAATAAATTTCTCTGTTCATTTGCAATTACTCATTTTAATTTTTTTATTTAGACTTTCTTGACTTATTCAATAAAAATCAAAATACATTTCTAGCTAGAGTCATCATGTTTAGGCGTCTAAGCGTATACTCCATTCTGTTTAAGAACAAAGATTATATTCCATCCTATGTAAGATCAAAGAACTTCCCATTCTATTTAAAATCAAAATACTAAAAATGTATACTATTAAATTACTAAAAAAAAAAAGTTCACCTATTTTGTAATATTTAATATGAGGCGAGACAACATATTATTAGATTATGCTAACCAAGTATTTGTAATATTTCTGTTAAACTGTTTTCCTCAAATAAAATATGCAAATAATTATTTACTTACTTAAACAGTCATAAAATATGCATGAAACAAAAAACACAACCTTTTGAAAAGTGTAATTTGGTAATTAATCCCCATATAAATGTTTACTACAAACACTTCTTTAATATCTCCAAAATTCTTTTCATCATTTAAAAACAACACTTTTATATAATTAATATCAATAGCAAAGCTGGTGAAATAAAACATGGTTGCTATAAAAAATGTGATAAGATGATAAGAGCAACTAGAGTCTGAATAAATTTAAGCGAAAAAATATTGTATGATAAAACAAACCATTCAGTAATCTTTACAAAAAATGTGCTTTTTGATTTTCATGTGTTTATCTTTTGAGTGTAGTGTCACAGTGCCTAGAAAGTGTTTTGCAAGCATTTAAGATCTCACTTCTGTTAACCATAATTTTACTTTTTATACACATGTATGCAATGATAAATTTTGAAGTAAACTAATTGTATAATTCATAATTTAAAAAATCATTACATAAGTAAATTGTTTTCTAATACTTCATCTTAATATAATGTTATCTATAATATTCATACATAAGTATGATTATATGTTAGTAATATTAATAAATTAAAACTTATGTTTTCTTCTAATAATAGTTTGTTACTTATTTATAAACAAATTCCCAGTGATTTGATAAATTCTGTCCTTATACTGTACATTCGTAACAAATATACTCTGACCATAAATGTTATAAAATCATTTATGTATAAGAGAAAGTATTGATTACCTTTAAAAAAACTGTATTTATGTTTTAAATAGAAAATCTTTGGCCAACATCTTCTATCTCTTACGTCCAGGAGGAAAAGCTCTTTTTGCAGTTCCAATACACAGTCCAACATTTGATGTATGGAACATGATGATTTCAAACAACAAGTGGAAATTATATTTTAAAGTAGGTTTTAACAAATATTAAATAAACACATTAATTTACAAATAAATGAGAAACAAAAATATCTTATAACTAACAAAAAAAAATTATGAACACTTAATAGCAGAAGACAATATAATTTATATTTTGTGTTATTTTAATGTTCTCAGAAATTAAGAAAAACTAAAGATGTGTCTCATGGAATTTTTTACATAAAATTCTTCGAATTAGACAACTATTGTAACACTATTTTTTTTTTTATATGAATTTTGTACGATATATTATAGATAAATGTCTTTATTTTTTAAGGTGAAGTTAGGTTCTCTTTCACTATCACCATATTCATAATTTTCTTTTTCTTGTTTAAAGACAAAAAACCTCTGTCATCATTGCAGTATAACAAAAAGAAGGAAACAACATAAAATAAAGACTGCTAGCTCTTGAATACTCTAAATAGTGTCAGAGTCGGGAGAGAACAAGTTGTGGTCAAAAGTGAGACCCGATAGGCAAGATAAAAGAGAGGGATCTAACCCAAGAATACATGAACGAACATAGATATAGATCCAGCTAAATTCCCTTGGGATTGACATGTCCAAATACCATATAAAAAGTAATAGTAAAAAGTAAAAATACCAATATAATACAAATTGAACTGAGATTTAAAATTAATATGATTACCACTTAACAAAAATGTTTACGAAACAAACAGTAAAAAACTCATAAGTTTTTAAAAGAAACAATACAACTTCAAAACAATCTATTGTAATTTATAATAAAAACCACCATCAGTATAATACAAACATTGTTACAATTACTGTATTGCAAATTTGTTTATTACATAATTAAAACCATGGCTTATAATAGATATGAAACCCTTTGGGCTCGTCTTAATTGTCTGAGTTTAACCGGAATTGTTTATGATGTCGCTGGGCGCCCACCTAGGGTGGTCAACAGTGGCCACGGAACTTTCCTGGCTAGGATGTCAGCAATATTGACTGTTCCGTCTTACCAGCTCGGAATTAATTTTAGACCATCCACTACAATTTATATATAGGATGAAAGAATAACAAACGAAAATTATATCTCAAGCATATTTTATTTCTACAAAACTATATAGTTTTAAAAAATGAACTGAAACTTTTTTTTTTTTTAATATTTAATATACTTTTATTATAAAAACCAAATTGCATGAACTGTTGCTACAATGTGAATCACAACCTACTTTTTTAGTTTTTAATGTTTTTTGCAAGTTATATAATTCGAAGCACATACCAATATGTAGTCCTGGATTGGCTGAACAGGTTTTAAAATAAAATTTGCTTCTTTTTTTTTCTGTCCATGCCTACAATCACTGCACAAAGCATAATCTTTGGGTTTTCTATCTTCAAGGAAGCATGGCAGATGTAATTAGTCATTAAGTCTTTCTTCATTTACTACATCTGATGGTCTTCCTCTTTTCGTAGAATTTTGTATATTTCCGAGTTGCTTCACTAAAACTTTTCTGAATTGTTTTTGACATACGGTAATTGTTTTTGGTTGGTAACCTTATTGTACAATATAAATGCATTCATCATGGCAGTTTCTAACAGCCAAAAAAAAGACTTTTCTCCAACATTTTATGGATTTGCTCATTAAGCAATAGCTAGATATATATTGATCAGCCACATCCACGCCACACGTGAATTTATTATAATTGCAAACCATCTTAGGCTATTTTACCTCTTCTTCCTTAGCCCCCTTTTGTTAGTGTCTGATAATCTTTGTGGATCCATGAGCATATAGAGTACTTAGCATTGCTAAGTTGGTGTCTTTCCACAACAACAGGGATACCTCATCATTTTTCTATACAGTTTAATATCTTGTTTTATTTCAATTTAAGCCTATTAATATTGTGTTTTGTGTTGTTTCTTTGTGGCCTAACATGGTCAGGAAGTCCTAGCCTGATTAGCATTATGGTCCTGGTTTTATGAACTTGCCAGTTAAGGAGTGCTTTCCCCAGGTGCAAGTTTGTGTAAAACCTGTTGGAAAACACATGGGGCCATTTAATATCTCCATAGGAATCTTTGAGCTTTCCCACAAGATGAAGTACCACAAGACTACTGGAGCCTAAATCAGGTCTATCCATACAGTCATTGGTTGCATACCAAAATAGGGTTCAATTGCACAAATGTATTGAGATTTTGCTTCACTCAAAACAACGATTTTTATGTCCCATCTTATTGGTTTGTCTTTGTTGTATACTTTAAACTGGATATTCCCCTTTAATCCCACGATGCTCTCATCTACACTTACATGTTTGTCAGGAATATGTTCCCTGAATTTATTGTCGAGATAGAGAACAACATTCCGCATTTTACCAGACCGAGTTAGTGTGTCATATATTGGTCCAGAAGAAGGTGGACCAACATGAAGGTTCTAAAATACATGGGAAAACATCTCTTTACTAAAAATGTCCTTAAAAAAAGTTTGTTGATCGACCCAATTAGTTTAGAAGTAGTAGTCTATTTCAGTTTTTACGTTCATCCCCTTGTTTATAATTGTTCCCATAAATGCTTTCAACTCTTCTATACTGACGTCTTTCCAAGACCACCACATCGACTTTTTAGGAAGGGGTGAATTTTTTGTATTTTTTAACGATCATACCTATTGGTTTCATTGGTGATTTCAGTCAATAAAGTATCAGTGAAAAATAGTTGAAAGAATTTTAAAGCAGTTTGTGGAATTTCATCAATTCCAATGTAAGGCAATGACTTAAATTGCCTTACTTGTGACCATGTAACTTATAGACGTTTTGATCACCTTTCTGCCATTCATTCCAATCAGAACTACAATAATTGATGTTACCATTGTTTGTTTCTTCTTGCTCCACTTCATCTTCAGCAATATTGTCAATAATGTCTATATTATTGTTCAATATTTTGTTTTGAATTTCATTTTCAAACACCTCGTATATATTTGATTGCACATCACTTTCATGCTCAGATATAGTTTTATACAGATATACTTATGCACAAAAACAACCAACTTCAATTCTTCAACAATATATTTACATTAATAACAAAACCACAATCTATTTAACTGACATAATAACTAAACAAAAGAACTCAATTGATCACAACAAATAACCTCACGATGGTGATGCTCAAACAGAAATATGTGATCTTTATTTGGTGCTCTTTTAACAATTATATGTTAATTTAGATCACTAATTTCCACTTCATTGGATTGCAGCACATACCAGACATTGTACCTATTTTGGGTATATAGCTGCAATAAAAAAGATATTTTTAAATGCTGTTTATTTTCATGGCCAGCACTATAGGCCTCCTGAGCGTTTGAGTAATTTCATGATGGCCAGCACTGCTCACCATCCGAGCTATTGCCTGTGAAGCGCCATCCGATCTGTGCGCTCAACTTATATTAATGGTTACCAAGCTCAAAGGGTTAAGGAATTTGGTAAAAAACTAACAAAATGAAGGATACAGTAAAAGATTTGTTAAATGATTGTCCAATGGTATGAAGTAATAGCATAGTTCATCTAATACTTCTACCTTTTGGCTTTAGGCAGATAAAGTTGTTTAACAATTAAGCAGGCGCTTCTGTTTGAAATATGGCAAGTAACATTTTTAGTATTGACTCAACTATTTAGATTCATGTTTCATGCCACAAAAAAAAGAGAATTTTTGGTGTTTGTGTGCACTCTAGTGTAGAATATATGAATTTTTTTAAAAAGGAATTAATTACTTAAATATGTTGTTAATGGAAGGAGTTGGAACGATACTTTAAATTCCTACCTTCGTGTAAAATGCGATGAAAATCTCCAATGTGATAATTAATTGTCAGTCCCAAATTTGTAACAAATAAATAAAATGTTGCCTTTACTTTTTAATTTAAGGAAAGTTTCAAAGTTTATTATATTCATTAACCAGGAATAACTGATAATAATCTATTACTTTTTTTGTTGACTTTCAATCTGTGCTCTTTGAATTTTTGTTTATGTAATATGGATTTCCACCAAGTACCAATTGTTATTCAACACATTGCAATATCTTCATTTCCAAAATAAATACACCAATAATTATTTCTTTCTCTCATGATTATTACAATAGGTAACATACTGTTCTAATCTGTTTTAATAATTTTCTTATAGGATTATGACAGTTATTTACTAAAGTTTCCATTCCATTATAGTGATAATGGATCAGAAGATTATAAAGCACTATTAAAGGAAACAGGTTTTGAAGTGGCAGATTACAGAATTATGCCTTCTGGTTTTATGGTACCTCAATCTTCAGAAGGTTTACATGGTAAGATCCATTACATTTCATCAGAAATAATGTTTATTAAACTGATTTATAAAATACAAGGTTATCTACTGTTGTTATCTTTACTTATAAACTCGAATGTCTGTTCATCTTCCTTTCAACTCTCTGTAAGATGATTTTACAACTATTGTAATTTTACCATAGATGTTATCTAAAGTAGTTAAATTCCAAAAGTTTAAAAATTATGTTTTCAATCCTTAGACAATTTAAAAAATGTGGGATGGCAATGAAAATTTGCTTTCCTAAAACAATTGTAGTAATTTAGGCAGTTTTGTTTTTATAAAGGATTATATAATAGTTCTACATCCCAAACCTGCTCCTATTGATTTTTTCGGACAGTATCTTCTTAAATCTTCCAGCGTTTTATGTAACAAAATCTAGAGATGAACATATTTAAATAATAATTATTTAATGCAAAATTTTCTTCCAGAGAGACATATTAAATATTATACAGGGAGATATATTGTACATACTATATTTATTTCTGTATATTACATACACAATGAAAAATTAATGCAAATAAATAAGTTACATACTATGTAATAATTTAATGAAAATGCCACACGTTGGTGCGCTAATTGTAATAGTTTACTAAAAAGTGTCCTATTTCTATATTTTAGTTGTAATATTTTATATGCAGATGGGCCCCATATTTTAACATTTATTACAAAAACAAAATAAAAATAATAAAAAAGGAATACTTTTGAAGAGAGCATAGAAAATTTCTAATTTGGTCGTAAGTTATTAATATAATGTACTCTGGAGATTTTCAAATAAAAATACAGAATCCAATTTTATGAAATGTACATTTAATTATTAAGAAAAATTCTATAAATTGCACACAGTTAAATATTTCCTGAAAAAACATAAATCATCACACTTTTTATAACATCATAAAATTACATTTCATCCATATTTTTAAAAAAAATTAATTTTGTGGTTGCAACCTAATTCAAAAATCAGAATCTTTTATATATAAAAATGCAATATACTCAAAATTTACAATAACTTTGTTATCAAATTTATCAAATTATTATTATCAAATTCTTTTAATAATTACTTATTCTTTAAACATTAAATCCAATAAAATCAACTGCTGAATATTTTTATTTAATGTTTATAATCATTATTTTTTTAAAAACATGATCTTCTCTTATTTGAAACCACGTGATATCTCTGCTAACATCCTATCCAAATTTTTTTAGTAAACTGCAAGTTCCAGTTATTTTTATGGTAGAGTTTTTATGAAACATAACTTGAGCATGTTATACCAAGCATGCTAAACACTGAAGCTAAATTCTGTATCATACTTAGAATTTTCATTTATTCAAACTATTTCCTTGTTCAAACCCCATACCTTCTTCAGAACTCTCATCACATCTATTAAAAAAGTATCTTATTTAAAATATCCAATCTCTCTAAAAAAATTAAGTTATTCAATTTTACGTTTCATTTCCGAGATAATCACTTGTCTGATTTCTCCTTTATTTAAAAATAACTTATCAAAATCACATGATTTTTTCTTAAACACAACCTACTGCTCACTCCACTATCCCCCTTTGTTTAATTTAATTCAACTGTTTCCTTGTCCAACACACTGATGTCATATTTCTCATAGTTATATGCACTTCTACACTGTTGTCATATTTGTTTTATATCTAATATTATATACTTTTTTTATTATTGACATATTTTTTACAAACCTCTCTGACCATTTAGCACTAATTACTTTCTTTATTTATTTAACTGTATCTATTATTATTATTATTATATTCTATAACAGAATACATTTTCTATCCACTGCCTTGATTCAAACTACTTTTCTAATCAGACCAAGTTTACATAACCGAAAATGTACCTTATTACAACTATCTTTGTCCTTTAGCTACTCTCTGCCTAAAACAACATAATGTATTAAGCATATCGTATATGCCAGTAAGTTGGTCATTTTAAAATTTGTAATGTAATTTTTATTTTATATATTTTGTTGTTATTATTATTATTAATGAATTATTTATAAGATGTTCATGGTTTTGTCTTTATATTAATTTGTATGGGGATTTGAATTATTTTATGTAATGTCTTTTGTAAAATAAACTTATATTATTATTTAAAAAACAAACAAGAGTTTCTTGTAGCCAATAAAACACTGATCACAAAATCAGTATATTACTGTTAGGGTCAGTTTATCAAACATTTAATTTGCATTAATTATCTTTAGATGTTGATAGAATTGTGTGTATATCAGGTGTCAAAATATTAATACTAGCCTGTGACGCTTTAGAGTCATGGTTACTATTTTGAATACTCTTGGTTGTAGTATATCGATCATGGTTTCAATACACCAACTTTAGTAAGAATCTTCTTGCTGTCGATCTCTGATGAACAATCCAATTTGTAGGGTTGGCTTAAGAAAAAAACAGCAATACGAAGAGAGTGTCAGAACATCTTCAGAAACTCATATCCAGTCCTCTCAATTTAAAATAGTATAGTTTTAAAATTATTATATCAGGATAAGTTTCAAAAAATGGCACACCCTAGATTCTCGGGAAGGCCTAAACAATGTTTTGTACTGCTGTTACTATATATATATATATATAAACATGTGAGTTATAAATAGCCCAACAGCTTAAGACCACTCCTTTATTTAAGTTATTGCTGTGTGCAGTTTCTTTTATAATTAGAACATAAGTCCTCCAAATTAAATTATTATATTATAATTAACTCATTAAGAGGTGGTTACCTAGAGTTGTTTTTGGTCAGAGGGGAATAAGTGATTTATGAACTCTTAAGGGAATGGGCAACAATGTTTTCCTTCCTGTATGGCTAACATAGATTAGCAACCCATTATTTAATTTGTTCTCCAAGCAACCATAACGTATTATAAGCTTCTAAAAATATAATTAAAACACTGGAAATAAATAAATAAATATATATATATATATATACAAACAATACAACAAACACAAACATGGCAAGTTCCAATTGAGTAACAATAAATAATACCAATTAAACATTATAATAAATATTAAATGATGAATGAATGAATTTACGAACCTTGTTTTTAAACGGGTTGTTATTTATGTTTAAAAAAAATAAAATTGTATTTCTTTTATTTGAGCAAACTGGTTAGATCTCTTTTTCTTAGGGTTCTCGGCTTCGAGGCTCTCAATATAATATGTGAATATACCAATTACTCTAACATGCATAAATTATGAAAAATAACATAGTTTAAATTTACAAAATTTATTGAAATATTAAATCTACACAATTATAGTTGAAATCAAATAAAGTTCTATTTTAAAATTGCTTCTACTATCTGTTAAAAGTTTAAAGTTCTTTCTCAAAAAAGAGTAATTTTATATTAATATATTATGTTAATATTTAGGTTCAAATAGTCTTTAAAACAATACAAAATATACACAATATATTTATCAAACTTATTAAAATGTTTTTTGTTCTGGTGATTTAAAATTTACAGAAAAACTAGCTGGACATTACCTTCTTCTTCTCTTGAAAATTTTAGCCTTTACTGTTTACTGGCACTTGACAAATGTCTTAAACTATTTACCATACAAAATTTAATTATTCTTTAATTTCCAATATGATTTTTTCTGGAGCTGTAAAATATAGGTCTTGGTCTAATGACTGTTTGATGGGAATAAAATCTTATTTTGTCCAAGTTGGCTTAGGTTTTACAATAATGCACTTAAGTTCTTTTTCTGCAGATCTAGTTTGATCGCTATGTGGATTCTCAAAACTGTATATAACTTTAATTTTATATTTCACAATTTAATCACATTTTAGTACTACTCTTAAACTTATTACATATTACATCTGAATTATATTACACCTTACTTAACTTTACATCTTTGTTTGTATTTAATTTATTATTTATTTTTTTAAAATCTATTTTATACTATCTGATACATGTCTTCCCTCCAATGAATTCGAATATATGCTTTTTTATATTACAGCACCTGTAACTTTTTATTCCTATATGCTTTTTATATGGCAGCACTATGACATCACAAATATAGTTCCCTCATTTTATCCCACTACTATGGGTTGAACTATATTTTTCAAGAGAAATTCACCCATATAGTAACATGATTTTATCACATGTATACAAATAAAATATTACATATTGTGAGCTTACAATTATTAGACTTTTAGCTAGATTAATTTCAATCTTGTAAAAATGCCTTAGGAGATTTTAAATTTCTAGGCTTACATGCTTGAAGTAATTATTTTAAGTTTAAGTTGATAACATTCAAACAAGGATATCCACAATTAATTACAGGATCACAAAAGCTTGTTAAACAGCACAAGTAAAGTTTATATAGTAATTCTGTCATAAGTGGGTTTTTTTATTTAAAAAAATTCCAATTAAAAAAAAAGAAAATAAAGAAAATTATAAGTCTTTTAAAAACAACCTTAAAACTATTGTTATCTGGATCATTTTATATGGCAGGGGAGTTTATTCACCATGATATTATTTAATGAAGGTAAGCTCTTTTTCTCAGGTAGAAAAGACACCGGCATATTTTAATTAATTTGAATTTTTAAACTTTGTTTATATACTACTAAATTTATTTATTAGTATATTATGTCTGATCATTATTAATTTATTTATGTTATTAATCATTTTTGTACATTTATTTCATTATTAATTTATTAATTACATTAACAATTCGATCTAAGTCGACTAATTCTATAACATATATGTTGGTGATACAAAAAACTCTTTTGTTACATATTCAATAACATAAAGAAAAAACAGTTGGAAAAACAAAAAATATTCAATTCTTTAGCAAATTGCTAAATCCTTAACAAACATCAGTCAAACTGGTCTTTATGCCAGTTAGAATCCAAACGTACTAGTAAATTACACATTTTTATAAGTTCTGAGTTAGTATTCAAATTCATTTTAGTTACTGTGGTGTTTGTTAATAATAAACATGTTATGTTTTTATGTTTCAGATATCATGAAAGCCATGGATCCCTTGATTAGTTTAATACCAAAAGACTTTCATTCAGATTATATGGAGGATGTTGTAAAAATAGCATCACAGTTAACAACTGTTAGATTTGGCTCTTTAGTACTTCCACATGATGTTATTATGGTTGCAGTTACAAAGCCACTTTATTAAGATAATTGTTAAAAGAATTTGATTGTATATTAATGGTATAGGCCTATACAATCTACTTTAGGAATATTTCTACCTCAAGAAAAAATTTAAAACTATTTACAACGATCATCTCAATACATATCTTAAACCTGATGTATAATAATCAAATTTAACAGCTAACACCATAAAAAATCATATGTTTAGGTTAATGTAACACTCATAGTTTTCCAAAAAATGTTAAAAAGTGTAAACTTGGGAAAATGTATAAATTCAAAAATAAAAACAAATTATATAAGAACAAAGTTATATACTAAATGCATGGCTTATTTAAAATTATAGATAAAATTATCCTAATTGAAGAAGTTTGGCAATACTGCAGTTACCCAAAAGAAATATGACAACACAAGTCAGTCCCTGTACATCAAATTGCGGATAAGGTTATCTTCAAACTCATTCCTATAAGTAACCCCGTGATTATTAAGGCACAATTAGAGTCTTTGGAAGCACTTGGCAATAAAAAAGTAAGATTCCTACTAAAAATTAAACTTTATTGCAATAATTTCACAGTGTTCGTAAAGTATGAAGTAGTTAAATAAGTTCTGAACAAATAACACATGAAACACAAAAACTGAGTTTTACATATTTGTCAGATTTTTAATAAATACTGCAAAATTATGCAAGCACAAAAAGAGAACCCACTAAAAGTTTTGACAAAATTCTATATAAAATCAAATTTAAAATATTTTACTTTAGGTAATTTTTCTTGTTGTTTAAAAGGTGAAACTATTTTGATCATCTTTGACTTAAATCGAAAAAGTGATTTTGACTTGCCGTCCATCCATCGTTATTCATGTCTGTAACGTTAGCATGACAGCAGCCAAAAAACTTAAGGTAGGAATATGAAATTTGGTATAGAGGATGATTATAGTGTGCTCATATAGAACCCTATAAACATTAGGGCTGTGCCCGTTAATGGGTAACAGCTAACTGTCAATGTTGACCATCATCAACAATCACCGCGGTTGACAAAGAAGTGCATTAACTGCTAACGTTGATCATTTGCTTAGTGCTTGCAGGTGACGCATCAGTGGTTGTTTGTTAGCGACAGCGGCCCACTCAGTGCACGCGCACCCAGCTACACAAACTGAAACAGTGTGATGTTTGCTTTCACCCTTTATTTATTCTTTTTGACATTATTCACAACAGAAGGTTGTAAATGAGAAATTGAACTTAATGCTATGCAATTCCAATAAACCCTTAATTTTATTCAAGTCCCACCTTTGGGGAAATGCTTGATAAATTATTTATTAACATCCTTATTCTGCCAAACGACACAATGCCTCAAGAATAAAATACTTTCTTTAGTATTTATTCTTAGATGTCAGGAATTACTTTAAAATTCCTTTTTTACTTTTATTGTTTAATCAAAACTAGTTTTTTTTTCTCTTATTACTTTAACTTTAAAACTCACTCTCAGGGAGTGTCATTTGAAAGAGTTATTTTGCAGAATCTATTTAAAATTGTGAAATTTATGAGAGCACAAATTATTTTATAAAACACACTTAATTTTAAGCTGAAAACAATATAGGGTTTTAGTTTAAAATCCACACAAGAACATGTTATCCACATATACAATTTATATATTAATTAAAAGTACCTTTTTTAATTCTTTATATTAATCAAGATTTTAAATCATAAAATTTCTTAACATGATATAATCATAAATTTTCTTAATTTTAAAACATCTTACAGAAATTCAACATAAATATCAATGACTCTATTATTTCTCTAATTATTATTAAAATGAATATATCTTTACAAAATATTAAAATCAAACTTACTTTAAAATTAAAAACACATTGACTTTAAAAAGTACATATTATATAAAATAAAAAAGAATTTAAATTTGATAATTTTCCCCAGAAAGTTTTTAAATTTATTTTTTTATTTCAAAGCGAATATTTATCCAAAATCATAACTGTGGTACCTTGTGAACATATTTATAGCTGTTTTCGGCTCCTGTTAGGCAATGCTGATTACAGTTGTTCTGGTGAAGGTTGAAGTCTAGTTGATGTCAGCTAGCAGTTCTCAGTTACGTTGAAATCGGTTGTGCTGTTTTTAAAGTTGAATGGTTGCAGATTGAAGGTCTTGTAGTTGAAAAGTTTAAAGATGAAGTCCAAGTTTGAATCAGTGTGGCTGTCTGTTGTAACTTGCTATACCTTTGAAATGCCAGGTCACTTCCAATAAAACGATCGGTATAGTGCTGATCACATAAAGATGATTGCAGATGACTCCACTCCTGGTGCTACTTAGAGTTGTTCTCCTACTAGGAGCTTGATAAAGAGTTGTTATCCATCTACGCTGGATCAAAACTGAAGAAAAGTTCTGTTGAAATGGACTCCAAAACTTTTTCCCTGTTCCATGGTACCAATTTCTATGAACATTTCCTTTTCATTTATGACGTTTAAAGTTGATTAATTTGATTTATTTCTTCAAAATTTCACTTTAGTTAGTTTTGATTATAACCCTTTTGGTTATTTTAGTGTTTGTTTTACTTTAATTAGTTGTTGATTAACTAATTATTATTTAGTTTATTTGTACATGGGTTGCCAGTACTGCTTTTGCAAAATCCAATCACTTGACTCCTCACCTATTGTGTGGTAGGGTTTTCTGCAGATTGATTCCTGTAAAGTCTGTTTTCTGGAATTTAATTTGTAAACTTTCTTGAAAACTCCCATATCTCTGGTTCTAACAGGAATTCTGGAAATCTGTAAATGTCATTTTGTTCCTCTTTTTACTTCTGGATTCCATACAACTTTGATTTAAAGTTGTAGGATGATAACTTTCTAAGATGTACCCTTTTTCGTTTTTCATGATTTTTTCTTTGATCTTTGATCGGTTCAGAATTTCTTAATTCTTCTTTTTGGTTTTTGTAGCCTCTGTAGGAGGCTGTAAAAATGAAGGAATTCTTTACGTTTTTCATTTATTTTCATTTTCTGATGAGTTATTCATTGTTGAACTTTGTCGATTTGTTGATGGTCAAACCCCCCCCCCCAAATTAATTATATATGTACTTATTTTGGTATCATTTTATTATGTCACATATCCTTAACCTATTTCCATTATAATAATTTAAACTTATTATCTAGACAAAATTTTAGTTTTTTGTCTATGCATGTTTTTTGCAATAACTATTAAACTATTCGGGTTAATAAACATTTTCTTGTATTTCCTATGCTAACCAGTTATTCTTTATCATAATATGCTTTTATATTCAAAATTTAAACAATTTGAAATTTAACATAGGAGATTGCATGTGAATAAATTTGGTAACAAGTGGAATCATATTATTTTATCCAGTCTGGACCTGTAATGTCACGTCATCAACCGAGTTATTGTTCTAGGTCGACCTGTTGGCTCTTGTCTGTGTACTAGTCTCTTACCCCACTTCCCTTATGCTTTGAATGTTTCATTTATCAATGAAATTGACAAAACTTTTATAATTCTACTTTTCTTCATATTAAACTAATTTTTTCTGTGCACATTATTAATTATTTATGGATATTACCATTTATTTATGTATTCTTGATATTTATTATGTTTTAACTAAAATTTTATGTTTTACAAAAAATTTAGTTTTTGGAACGATTTTGGTGAAAAACCCAAACCGTTTCAGTACCCAAACCGTCAATGTTTATTCATCAATGAATCAACGTATGTTTCTGCTGTAGCCTACTATTTTACTGTTTGTTTTTTACTAAATCTAAAACTGTATAAAACGACGACTGGATAATACGTGATTTTATTTTATCACGCATTCGAATTATTGTAATAATTGATTATAATAACTGATTAATTAACTAGTAAATAGTAATACAAATAACTCCAAATCTTATTCCTCTGTAAATAATCAGTCTTTATTTATCTAAGAAACAGGCGACAGTCAATTGATGAAAAGGGCCTCGATTGATGAAAAGAGCATTCTCACTTAACACTGAACACATACACTGCACACCTGCACACTGAATAAAGACACTTGGTCTTCTGTTCTGTCTGGCAGGTTAACGTTAGCAGTTTTTTCAACAGTTAATCACGCTCAACGTTAACTGGTGTTGAAATTGACCATTGTTAGAGTTAACGCCCACCACTAATAAACATTCAGAAAAATCGAATAAAACATATCGAAATGAAGGCTGATTTAAAAATTATTTATATATATTATGTGTTATACAACTTACAACACACTAAATACACTAGATACAAATTTGTAGAATTCAATTTTTCATAAATCGTTTTATTTGTTTAGGTTTCCAAATTAAATAAAGTGTACCATTACAAAAATACTACTCAGACATGAAACAATAAAGCAACCTTAGCTTGTAGCGACTCTCCAACTAATAAAATTGTCCAAAGTTTGAAGGATAAGAAAGAAGGGAGTTTTTGTGATTGGATAGAACATTAATTGAAATTCTTTAGTGTAGGCTGTGGCAAAAAATTGTGGTAAGGTCTCTCAGGTATCATACTAGGTCCTTTATATGCTGAAGTCAAACCGAATTTGTATTACCAAAGTTTACAGTATCATCACTTATTCTTTTTTTCTCTTACTAATGCAAAAAGGAGTAGAATTTTTTATAATAAATATTCTAGTCGGGACACTTAATCATAACAACTAGATCATAATTCATACAAGTAAGATAAATAAACTAGATAAATTTAGGATAGGTAATTTTAGTTGAATAGAGATGAAATGATGAATGCATTTTGATATTGATGACTTTTGGCTAAATTGGAAAAAAACGATTTAAAAAATATTGAAACAGTGTCCCAGGGGATGTTGATTAGTTATCTGTAAGATAAGGGAGATTTGTTGATAGAAAAATGAAAACTAGATTAGTCTAGATCTAATCATTCCTAGCGCTCGACTGAATCCAGGGATGTTCCCGGTGAGTTGGAGTGACTATAAACAAAATTTGTTGGAATATAAAAATGAAAATGTTAGTCTATTTCTGAAAAGAAAAAAATTAACCCAATGGCCATCAAAGATAACCAAAACCATAAAACTGATGAGGTGTAATGAGATCCATATATAAACATGGTTAAAAAAAGGAAGTGGTAACAGGATTTCAAATTAATCAATCTAATATAACTAAGTGCTAAGGATCAGGTTGAGTGTTGTGACAATAGCTGTGATACCAGACTTGCAGTTCACAAAATCGTGTCAATTGGAACATTATCAAGTATTTATCTTTTCTCACAGAATTAGTAAGATCATCACTTACATTTAGATCACAGGAAGAATATACTAAATGACACAGCTGAGCTTAAGTTATTTCATAAACCCAGATCTATTAAACAAAATTTTATTCCCAAAAAGAATTTGTTGCTCTCTCAGTTTAGAATATTTGTCTTTCTAGACTTTGCTCTTAAAACAAAACTCAAACAGAAAAGAAAAATGGCCTCCTTACCGTTCTTCTACTCCAGAGTTGGCCAACTCTAGACTGATTGGGCTCTCAAGTCTAAAATTCTAATTCATCAGTGTTCTTTCCTGTGTCAAAACCTTCCACACTAGGCCCCTTCGTTGCTGAGCCAAAATCTCTCCATCCCACTTGGCTTATCCCCCAGGAAAACCCATCTCTTTGTCCTCCTTGGTTATTTAAAACTTTCCATATTCCCTCCTCAACTGTGTCATTTTCACATTGAATATTCACTAGACCAGTAGGCCTGGTCAGCATTTGCACAACTTCTCTTTTTTGCTAGCATTTCACATAACTAGACATCCTGGACTATTTACATTCTTAAATTATAAATCTATCTCTTGCCTAATCACTATTGTAACAAATTTAATCTTACACCTTACTCCTAACAATATTTAATATTACATCTAACTTATTCCTAACATCACTGGAGCTTTCTGAACGTTGTCCCCAACAGTATAAGATTTTATCATCATTTGCATCTATTGATGTGTTTCTTCATTCGCGGATGTCTTCTTTTTTACCAGGCATCATCTGAATTTTGCTTTATAGTGCTATACACTTGAGTCCTGCTAATCCGAACATACTGTGCACTAATAAAAAAAAAAATTACGTAATTAAAAAACAAAAGATAATGGAAAAGGTAAATAATGTTGTAACAAAATGAAAACAAAGTAATATTTTGAAGAATACAAATGTTTTGTTTAATATGAAAAGATTAAATTTACGTAATTTAGAAAATACAGTAAACAAATGAAGATTTTATAGTTCAGTTGTAAAAAAAAGTGTACATGCCGCACTGCACATAAAAGTGAATATTAATTTACTTGTTACTGGACATAAACTCCATCATCGTCTTTTGTTGAAGTTTTGACAGTCTTTTTTTTGCTGTGTAGTTCCGCCATTTCCTCATGAACATGACATCTGCGGGTGTGGCAGTAGACTGTTGTTCCAAATAGCATAGGGCGAGGTCAAGCGCAGCTGCTGCCTCATTGTGCGACACTTTCTCCTCTCCCCCTCCTCTGCACCTAGGTTCATCATCGCTCCCCTCCTCCTCCTTGCACTGAACTTGTTCATCATCTGTCAATGTCTCAGCAATATCGGCATCCGCCGCCATCCATTCATTCACATCTGCTTTGACTGCATCCTCACAACCAGGAATGTTATGTATCAGCGGTATCAGGTTAACTGTATCTTTTTTTTGTAGCGTTGTCTTCAAATTCTAAGGATGTCCATAGTATTTTCCAAGACTTTCTTATCGCTCCAACTGTAAAATTTTCCCAAGACTCAGCGGCCCTATAGACAACATCCTTGACGTTTGTTTGCTTGATCTTTTGTATTAAAGGGATAGTATCGTCTTCGATTAGAGATCTCAAAAACTGTTTTCGATACATTAATTTAAGAGCCTGTAAATCTCCCTGGTCCATTGGCTGTAGTAAGGGTGTCACATTTGGTGGTAAGAAAGTTGCCTTTATTTTGCCACAAGAAAGCTCTTCGATATCTGGGCGGGAAGGCGCATTATCGATCAAAAGGATAGCACGTGGGAGCAGATCATTATCTTTGCTAAACTGCTTAACAGAAGGCACGAATTGGTCATGGAACCATTCTTTAAATAATTTAACTTCCATCTAGCCCTTTTTCTGGTTTCTATAAAAGACTGGAAGGGACTTCATATTTATGTGTTTGAAGGCTCGAGGCTTAGCAGCTATGCCTATTATCATGAGAGGTAGCTTATGGTTACCGTCAGCATTGGAACAAGCCATAATGTTACACGGTCTTTACTCATTTTAAAACCCGGAGCTCGAGTTTCTTCTTTGGAGGCCTAGCTTTTAATTGGAAGAACCCTAAAATTGAGGCCGGTTTCGTCGGCTTTGTAAACTTGTTGGGGGGAATAATTCTCTTTAGCTAACAAAGTTACAAACTTACTCAGGTACTCCTGTGCCGCATCGTGATCAGAAGAAAGCTGTTCTCCAGTGATAGTTAACTGATGTATACCATGGCGCTTTTTCCATCGGTCAAACCAACCAGTACTCGCCGTAAATGGGTTTTCACCATATAGTAGTATGTTTAATTGTATCGCCTTTTCTTGGACAATAGGCCCACTTAAAAAGGTGTTCCCCTTTCCCTCTCTTGACAAAACCAATGGAACAGTGCTTCATCAACTTTATCGTACTGGGATTGCCGAGCTGTTTGCCGATTTTCAAGAGTTGCTTCAGAAGAAGACGTAGTGCAATATTGTTGAAGCTTTGCACGATTTTTTTTCCAATCACAAATTGTGGCTTTACCAACATTTAGCTCTTTTGCTAGTTTCATCACACTTTCACCACTATCCAAACGTTTTAAAACTTCCAGCTTGTCTTTAAAAGTCAACGTATTATGTTTACGTTTAGTAACCATTGCACTTTGCTTTCACACTTCATAAACACGATTAAATAAAAACAAGCTACAGTAATTTAAATAAAACACTCGCGCAGTACAAACAATAGCAGACTACGTCAAGGTTTTGTTATGGTTTTGGCCAGGGTACCCACATAGCCGGTGCTACCGTTGCTACGGCAACAAGGACGGGGAAAAAATTAAAAGTAGAAATTTTTTAATAAATCATAGAAAGAAAACAATAATTAAATCACTAGGACTAGAATTATGTGTATAAATGAAATATTACATCAGAATAATATAAATTGGATATGCAGTGTGTTGCGCACAAATCCTGTCTGAATCTACAACAGCTGTGAGTAACAAAACCACCACCAGATGATGTGAACATGACAACACGTGACACCTTGTTGACAGTGTGACAGTGCTAGTGCAAAAGCAGAACACTGCCCGCCCTCTGCAACTTAGCTTAAAGTCAATGACGTTGCTATTTTTAGTGTTCCCCTCTCCCTCACACTGCAACCCGCTTGCACCACTCCATTCCTGCCAGTCACGTCAGTGAAACTACTGATGATAGTGTGTCTGTGTCCAGTGAATTAGTGTTTGAAACTGATGACAATACAGGCAAGACTGCCTCTGAGGCAAAGCAGGTAGGACATGTTGTAGATTCAAACAATATGGGTAGTGATAACGAAAACGATATTTCAAATGACGAGAGTTCTAACAATGATAAATCAATTTTAGATTTTACCGATCCAGGCACATGGCCGGAAATAATTAGTGATATTAATCGCCAGAATATTGTCTCTCGAAACAATATAAAATTTGAAGAATTATATAGTTAGGCTAAAACATTCCCTAAAGACAAAACAGGAAAACTGTTTCCTAACTATCTTCTCAACACTAAATCTAAAAACAATCGAGAAAAGTACCCCAGGGACTAGTTAATTTGGAACTCTTCAAAACAGACACTTCATTGCATTGCCTGTACTCTTTTTTCTAATAGCCAAAAAAGAAGCAACTTAGCAAACATAGGATTTTCACCGGCTCAATTTCCATGGAAAATGTTGTATAACAAACTTCCCGAACATGAAAATAGCAATGACCATCGTAAGTCTTATCGTCAATGGAAATCCCTCCAACAATCAATTAATTCAAAAGGTATGTCAGTGGTCTTCAAAAACAAATTTTGAACGAAGCAGAAAAGTGGAAAGCAATTTTACAATGGATTTTGGACGTGACACTCATTCTAGCATCAAGGGGGTTGCCTCTTCAAGGAGATAATGTATCAATTAATTGGTGATGCAAATAATGGGAATTTTCTGGGGACTTTGGAGTTAATTGGAAAATACGACAAAATCACTAGGGAGCACTTGGCTAAGATCAAAACTCTGCAATTGCAAGGGAAAAACATGAAAGGACAAGCCCATTACTTATCTTGGAAATGTCAAAATGAGTTCATTTCACTTTGTGGTGAAAAAGTTTTTAAAATTTATACTTGAAGAAAGGCAAGAAACTATTTATTATGGGCTGATTGTTGATGCAACTCCTGATGTATCACATCAAGAACAAAATGTATTTATTTTGAGATATGTCATTCAAAATAAAGACTGAGCAATATGAAATAAAAGAAAGGTTTGTGAAATTTGTCAACTGTAATGGAAAAAGTGGAGAAGATATTACTAATGAAATTTTAACTGTTTTAGCTAAAAATAACATCCCTCTTGAGGACTGCAGGGCTCAAGTGTATGATGGTGGATCTAACATGTGTGGAAAAGTAAAAGGAGTAAAAGCAAGACTGTTAGAGAAAAATGATGTTGTATTTTATTCACCATGTGGAGCTCACTCCTTAAACAGAATAGGAGTTAATACAGTAAAAATATGCCCCGAAATTATGACCTTCTTTGGAAACTTGGAAACAATGTATTCTTTTTTCGCCCATAATCCTAGAAGATGGGATATTTTGACTTCTGAAGTGCCACTTTCACTAAAAAAAAACAATCACAAACAAGGTGGTACGAAATATTCGAAGCCGTTGTTCCCGTTGCAAAGCACTACCCAGGACTATTAACGACCTTAGAACGAGTATTAACTGAGTTGAAGTCAAGCCTAGAATGCGTAGAACCAAAAGCATACAATAAAGCTATGGGTCTTAGAAAATACTTTTCTTCTTTTCAAGGCCTTTGAATGACTTATTTGGTACAAAGTGTTAGGCTGCATCAATGAAAAGAGTGTAATAATTCAGTCGCAGAGTATTTCTCTGGACATTGAAGTGAAACTGATGAATGATCTGAAGGAAGACATGCAATGACTGAGAAATTCGTGGGAAGACATCATCAGTGAGTCATGTTTAGTGGCAGAATCCATCAACGTACCATCTACGTTTCAAAATCCAGAGGTCGCCCTCAATTGGAAACAACTATTGAAGAAGAAGAAAACCATTTTAAAACTAATATTGTGTATAAAGCTTTGGATCTTATTTTGTCTGATCTCAAGACAAGATTTGAAGCAACTAATGGATTGACTGAACTCTTCAGCCCAATTCTTCAATTCAGCTCTATGGAAGACAGTGATTTAAGGGATAAGGCTGAAAACTTAGTTAAAACTTATAAGAATGATATATCAGTAAACTTTTCAGATGAAATTATACATCTGAAACATATATTCAGCTCTGTGTTTCAAGTTGACCAAAAAAGCATTTCAAGTAACTCGTTAGAGTTGTTGAATGCTATCCATGCCAACCAGTTAGAACCAATATTCATAAATGTGTGTATTGCATTAAGAATATTTTGTACGATACCAGTTTCTGTTGCATCTGCAGAAAGAGCATTTAGTCAGCTGGGCAAGGTATTGAAAACATGGCAACGTTCATCGATGACTCAAGAACGTCTTAACTCACTTGGAGTGTTAGCAATCAAACACCGTCTTGTATCAAGCCTTGACTTCAGTGATGTAATTGTAAAATTCTCAATGATCAAAGCTAGAAAAATGTAGCTTTCATTCTTTCAATAAATTATCAGAACTCAAAAACAATACAATGCAATATAACTTTTATTTATGTGTACATGGTTTTTAGCTTTGAATATAAATTGATTTTAGTAAGCTATTAGTAAGGCCAATTATTGTGAAATACTTATTAGATTTTCCTTCATTAAATTTTTTTCTTTATAAACATGTATTTGCTTTGCTTACTTCATTTTTACCTAAAGTTTGTATCATCTACTTCTCAATATCTCAATGATAAAATTAGGATGTGTTCTCAACGTATCATAAAACAGATATAATAATAATACAAATGCATCAATACATATTTAATATGCATTAGCATAGCCATTAATATACTCATAGCAATTAATTTCTTTTTTTGGTAGTAAGAGGGGGGCCCATCTTGACCTTTAGCAACAGGGCACACGGAATGATGTGGGAGGCCTGGTTTTGGCGCTTGACCTAGTAGTAGTGGGGTCTGTGTGCAGTATCGTCATGCGTACAGTCCGCTTGCCCGCTCACAAAACTACACACAGTAATTCAGTGTGCTGTCTGCAATGCACTGTGCATATTGTTGATTCTGCGTTTGAAAGAGTAAACGGTCTATTGATACTGTACTTGTTTTTGTGTGTCATTCGTTCATATTACCACACTACAGACCCGTTCAGTTGCTTCATTCTCTATTATTTAAATTATTTCGGCTAATCTGAACAATTAGCTAATCCGAACAGCGTTCGGTCCCAATTAGTTCGGATTAGCCGTACTCTACTGTACATCAGTTTCTATAGAATCTTTTGCTTTTAAAAAAAACTTACACTTTCTGTACTGCCTCTTATCTCAAATTACAGTAGATTTAATTTATATGAGACACCTATTTCAAAATTAAAATCATTGGCTAATAATATAAGAACTTGCAAATATTAAAAGAAAAAATGTTTTAATACATAGGCTGTAATGGTTACAATACAAGAAATGTCATTGAAAAAAATATTGCACATGAAGAAACAGAAAATATAATAAATGGCTATAAATGAATAATAAATTTAATTTATAATTCTTCTAAGAAACAATACCAAAAATATAGTTACAAAACTTATTCATATATTTTAGATAAAAGTATTTTATGGGTTATAAATATTTATGTGTATTATAAATCTCTGTCTAAACAACAACAATAAAATCCTATCAGCACATTCCAATCAATGTTAACACTTAGCTTAAACTTACATATACATTGCTAATGAAATCAGTATTTGACCTAAATAATGAAGTCCAAAATTTTTAAAACAAGTGATTATTACAATTTAAAAATTTTCTTTTATAACTGTATAAGTATATGACCTAACAGGCCTAGTCAAAATATTGTAGTCAATCAGCTACTCAATCCACTAATTTCTACAATTAGTCCTACCAAACCTACAATAGGCTAAAACACAATAAAACAAAATACAATTTTGTCTTTAATAATTTACTTTCTATAATTCACTTAAAAAACCGCCATTAACAAAAATCTAACATTTTAAACACAACCCAGCTCTTTGAGGTGTTGTACAAAAATTATTACAATGTTTCAAATAAATTAAAATAGAACTCAAAATGAAAGAGATCTATAACAATAACTCTCTCACAAAACACTACTTCAAATGCCTTTTTTTTCCTTTTTTTTTAAATTAATTTATTTTTTATTATTATTTTTTTTTTTTCATACTACTGTTCACACATATTTAATAATCTTCAGTAAAAAGAAAAATTTACCAAGTTAAAAAGTGTACAATAAATTGAACACAATATCCACTTATCCTAATTTATATAAAAACACAGAAATCACAATTATTTTAGTAAAAATTAAAGATTAAAATTACAAAAACCAATTGCTTTTCATATGGAACTAAATTTGTTTAGGAAAGACTAAAAATCCAGCCGATTCTTATGAATAGGTTTTCTCCTTTATTCATTTTCTATGGCTTCAAATAAAAACACAAAATCAGCTAAAGCAAGAGATAATTTATTACATACGAAACATATCCATATATTTGCTGGAACACTATCAAGCATTTATCTTTTCTCACATTATTAGTAAGATCATAACTTACATTTAGCTCACAGAAACAAGATACTAAATGACACAACTGAACTAAGTTATTACATAAACCCTGACCTATTGACCAAAATTATATTTCCAAAAAGAATCTGTTGTTCCCTCGGTTTAGAATATTTGTCTATCTAGACTTTGCTTTCAAAATAAAACTCTAACAGAAAAGAGAAATAGCCTCCTTACCTTTCTGCTTCTCCAGAGTTGGCCAACTCTAGAAGGCTTGGGCTCTCAAGTGTAGAATTCTAATTCACCAGTGTTCTTTCCTGTGCCGGGACCTTCCACACTTCGTTACTGCACCAAAATCTCTCCATGTGAGAGCTGACAATTAATTTGTATAAAAGGTGTTAAAGAAGTAGCCTATATATTTTGAAGAATCACATCATTGAATAATATAAATTGTAATAAGTGGTATAGACAAGTCTGTTGTTGAGTGCAAATTATCTCAAATCTTCAAATCAAACTGAGCAAGCCACACTCACTACTTGTACCATGTTGGTTTTCACATAATGGTTTTTTTTTTTTTATGAAATGTGACCGCCAAAAAACCTAGTTCGTAAAAATATGATTAAAATTTGTTGAGATTAACAATCAAATTTTACTGATTTTCAAAAGTTAGTTAGTTTTTTGTTGCCAAATTCTAACTAAGGCAGTTCAAAACTTAGTTTTGAAAATACAAAAATATTTCAGATGGAGATAAATTCAAATGAAAGTGAATGGAACTGAATATAATCAAACGTCACAATGTTACCTTCTTGAAAGTAATTTTCAAACTAGTTGATAAGTTGTTATATATCCTGTAAAAACTGAATTTTATGTTGTGAAAGTAAAATTCATTGAAGACAAAAAACTGCAAGGAAAAACTATCTTTGCCACTGTCTTCATTTATTTATCTTCTCCGTAACTCTATATAATTTTGTTTTTCCAAAACCTGAAATATTCTTGACCTATTTCTAAATGCTTCATTGCCTCCCTGTGGGGAGAGATTCAAAGTATTTAAGTTTAATATGTTATTTTTCCAAAATATCTGACTTGTATCTTTCCCTTTCAATAAAAATGAATATTTCCTGTCGAAATTTTTAAGGTACAGGGCATTGTATTAATAAAGGAGGTTTATACAGTGTCTTTTTTAATGTCTTTGCTAGCATCGCATCAACATACCAATGACCCGCTAAAATCATGTTGGCAAAATGTCATACAGTGAACATATTTGAATATTTTGTGGTTCCTCGATATGCCATGGCACACAGTTTGGAAACAACTGACATAATGTGACATTTACAAAATCAATATAAATAGTACCCAGCATTTGGTTACTCTTTTTGTAAATTCCGTTTTAACAATAACTCGTAAATTAGCACATAACAATTAATTTTTACTTATATTTTTATTACTTTAGGTCAGGTATGAGCTCTTGGAGCAGACAATTAATTACCCATGCAATTTATTATCACCTAAGGTAAGAAAATGAATATTTAAAAGAAATATTAGAACAGAGTTCCAGTTGTGCTTCTGCTTCATTATTCTTCTTTGCCAATTGAGTGTTTGCAGAAGAGCTCATTGTGCTCCTAAACAAACCATAATTGTAACTACAAGATCCTTAGTCCTATATGATAAGCCAAAGTACTCTTAATATACAATATCAATAATCTAAACTGTTACATTCCTTCTCAATTTAATGTTTCCAGAAATGTACACTATTTGGTTTGTAAAAGTAATTAGATTATTTTATAATGTGTTGAATGGTCCTTACATTGATTTTTGTTACAGCTGATTATGAATGTTACAGCATCACCAAGTTCCTTCTATTCATAGCATCATGGGATTTTGTATAAGGTAAGTTTTCTTTGCACTATGATAAAGATTAGAATAAGGTGAGAAATATATTTCTTTTTTCTCATGTATACATAGTACAGAGAAAGTTATATGATCGGTCAACAAATTAATGTTGAAATGTTCAACAAAAAAGAGATTTTAGAGTGAGTAAGTCTATCATGTCATCTCTGTAGTATTTTACAGCCCAAATGAGTGAAATTGATACATGGGTATATTTTGACCATATCTTGTGGCAAATTAAAAACATTTAGTGATGACTCAAAACTTAAGGGCAACTGTCTTAAAACCCACAAAATAAACTATAAAAAAATATAAAATTTCTTAAAATCAAAGAATTTTATTAATTTTTAAAAAATTTAGTTTCTAAGGATCCAATCAAAACCTGTTGGTTACCATTCTGAAAGTGACAATTGGGAAGTTATCAGTAAAAAACCAAAAAAATCTGTCATGGGACTGTAATAAAAGACCTTCATTCTCGAAATAAGGTGTACCAAATTCGTTCAAATTTTGATTAAATGTGGTGATTGAAAAATAATATTTTTTTGATTTTAATCCATAGTTTGAAAAATATATAATCTTCACTCATATTTTTTCTGGGTGAAATAGTTATGTATCATAAATTTTAAATCTTAAAACCTAAAAAAAAATATGAAATATTGCAAATTTTTTTATATTTTTCTTTCATCAAGAAAACATTATATGCTTGACTCAGCAGAGAACAGAAGACTATCCTAGTGTGAACAAAAATTGGTCATATAGTTACGGAGGACTATCCACATCGCTACAGTCTCTTGGACTCCCTGACGCGTAGACACTGTAAGAAAGAAGTAGAGACTCGACAAAACATTCTGCTCTACTGTATCACTAGACAAAAATTCAAGAACAACCTGATGACCAAGATTAGCTACCTACAAACACATGATCAGGCACTCCAGACAATGATATGTATCCTAGGAAACCAACTTTGCTTTGTATTGCTTCTAGATTGTATAAGATCCATCATGTTATCAGTGTCACCTGAGGCTGGAGTCATGTAGCAAGAAGTAAGTCCCAATAAGAAATATATAGAAAAACTCTAAAATAATAAAAATACAATTTTTTTACATATTCATAAAACTCACTATTACCATGACTATTGGAACAATAAACAATATGTAATAATATAAAAAAAACAGGGTTTTATTTATAAAAAAAAAAAAATATGAAGTTATTTATTACTGAATTTAAAATTGCTCGACAAATAGGGCGCCAGATGTAAAACATCAATTTAGAAAAAATGAATTTAATTAATTTTTTTAAATCTCAGGGTGTAAGTTCTTTTGAAAGTGTACTCACAGTAATTTACCTGGTGAAATAAACAATCCTTATTTTACTGAAACTTTACATGAATTTATTAACATAATAATTTTACATTACCATTGATTACAGAAAAATATATCATGTAAATCAACTATCGCTAACATCCTATCCAAATTTATTTTTATTTGCCTTTGAAGAAGGTCTAATTTTTTTTTCTAAGTCTTGAATTTATTTCTAAGTTGCAACTAGCAAATTTATTTATGAAATCAAAAGAGTAAAGTCATCTGTTTCTTTATCTATTGAAAATGCATTATAGAAAACAATTAAATATGTCAGTAAATATTCTTTGTATTCTGACTTGAAAGTTTAACTATTTAAAAATATTAAATTTATAATACTAATACAAAAAAGAACATAATAAATTTTATATAACAAACAATTTAGATACAGTATAGCGAAGTTAAATAACACGTTTTACCAGTCTTTTGGTGAGTTATTGTTCAAACTGTGATCCAAGCGTCGCGTCGTATATTGTGCGCGTGGAAATTTGTCCGTCGTTATAATCGCACTTCCGAGTTTATAACTATACTCGATTAATGTTTGTATAGCGATTTCATCATCACTGTTCATTATTTTGCCATACTAGATACAACTCACGTAATTGTCTTTCGTATGTGAATATAATTGTCTATTGTCTTTGTTTCACAACACGCGATTCATACCGAAACTTCTAATTCTTTCCGCTATTCCAAACTAATACTGTTTTATATATTTGACGATATTGTTCCAAAGACTTATGAAAACGTCTCTGACAAGTATAACTCCTTTACTAAACTCTCTTAAAACAACCATCACCTCCAAAGCTCCTTATTAGACTGCTTTAACACACCTTGTCCCTCCAACTTCCCAACTAAGACTCAAAATTTAAAAAACATTACATTCTTGACAAACTTTTTAATATAAACTTCTATAGGTCTAACCTCATCACACTATACTAAGACTTTCTAACACATCCTCACTCTCCAAAGCTCCTTACTAGACTGCCGAAACGCATGGTGAATTTCTATATCCTTTGGTCCAGGGTTCACAGTCGTGGCAACAAGGATTGTCCTACCATTCCCGCTGACTCTGTGATAAAATTTCTCGCAACTCATTGCATACTCTGTTCATATTTCTCACTTGACAAGTCTTTTGATTAATTTTATAACACACACAACCTATTTAATTTATTTATTAATTATTTCTAAAATTCTATACATTATTATTAATTTGAGTTTGGAAATCTGTTAATTTAATTTTCTTTGTTTTGAAATATAATTAGTCATGTCTTTGACTTATGTTTTCCCCCTCCCAATTTAACTATATCGATTCCCGGTTATTTTTCATTATTCAATTTAAATTAACCTTTTTTAGGTATCACAAATATTTGTCAGCATTTACCAGATTTTATCATTTCTACCGAAAAATATTGCAGCAGTAAATATTCTTGCTTTACATTCAGAATATTTTTTATAGGGTTTTTTATATTTTATTTATTTATTATTAAAAAAATAATTTCTTTTCTTATCTTTTTTTTCAGCATTTTGGATATAAAGCTTATACGTGTTATATTTCTAGTGACTTTCTTATAACAGCTAAATCTACCACTTCTGTACAAAGATGAACACTGACACGATTACTATAACTTCACTGAAAAACCTTCCTGTGAATTGATCAATAAAAACGTTAAAAACTCCAAATAGCCTTTAACTAGTATTATGTTAATCTGCCGGGTGAATATATATGTAATAACTGAATGTTAAAAACATTTAAACAGGTTTAATTTTAAATAATAATGAAGCATGTTATAAAACTATATTTGGTTTTATGTAGGATCTTCCATTTTTATATGGTAGCATGCACAACCCATTAGATGAATATAGATTCATCTACAGACATGATAAGCACCTCGGTGTAGCTAGAGAAGCCACTCGTGTTGCTATTGGTAATCGAACAAATCATAGTTCCTCTTAAAGCTCTACATATTTTATAATGCCTCCGATTGAAACATCTATCTTTGAGTGCCTGGATATCTGTTGAAATATGGTTAGCTATTGTTGGGGCCTTCTACAATGACTGAAATTTAGATTATCCTGGAATTAGCACCTTTAGGTTTGTTGGATCAGTGAGAGTCACTAAGAACATTTATATAGAATTTGACAACCTTCATGTCCACTAATATGAAAAAACTCTCCAAAGATTCAATGGGATACACTAACCCCTATATAGTTCAAACATGCTCCAAATATGAACTTGAACGAAAATGCAAAGTATGTTACGAGTTTTCAGTACTTATGTGATGGTCCCAAGTCCCAACTTTGAAATTAGGGTGGCAGGAATAAATAGAACCCAAAGGACTTTCTAATATTGATTGCTAGATGCCATTTATATCATTTATGTTTTATAATATAGATTATTATGAAATTAAAGTTTACATATAATTAATTTCTTTAAAAATATATTATTTTAAAATCTGAAGCTTTAACTGTGCAGAAATCAAAAATGAGAAATAAACTCTCTTTATAATCCAAAATAGTACGTTTAATACCACTGCATGTTTAAAGTTCATTTACCAGTGACAAAATAAATTAGTTTTTCACTGGTAAATAACTTCAACAAGTTGAAACTGGTAATTATATTGAATTTCCTTTTTGTTAATTATAACAATTTTTGTTTTTTCCATCTCAAAAAACATATATTAATATTTTGGCTTTGTAACAGCAACCATAATGGTATCATGTGGAAGCATTAAAGTGCCAAATCTGTTAATTGTTGACTGTGAAACTATGTTTACAACATCATCTATATATTCTGATTGAAGATTTTTTGGTATCAAATTAATCAAAGGATCAATGGTTTTCAACATATCTGGAACACAATGGAATATATTAATTATTTATTATCACATATCTCATACAAACAAACTAAAATTTATTTGGTTAATAAATACAATTAATGAAGATGTATGCTACAGAGGAGTACACAAATTTTAAACAATTTATATTTGTAATAATATTTTTTCCTTATTGCTTAAAGGCAAAGAACCTCTCGGTCATCATTTATCTTATAAAGACCCCTAGCTAGTATAAAAAGAAGAGTTATACTCAGTCTGATTTTATCCTTTCTACTGATTGAGAAAGTGAAAAGTGTTTACTTAATATTTCAGAACTTAGTGTTTTATTGCATGTTTTTCTATTTGTGTACTACCAAGGACCACTTTCCAAGATAAGCCGTGTCTCCTATTCATATATAATCTATACATATGTACCGGGTGTACAAAAAGTCCCACATCGGTTTAATATTTGTTGATGACACTGGAAAAGCTGAAAACTTTGACTTACACTATGAATCTAAAGAACTATTGTTGCATACCATGAGTGACAGTGTAGGACCAAGGACGGACGTCCCATAAGGAGTACTAAGAAAATCTTAAATGAAACCATAGGCCGAGTTGTACATCATTTTAAAGGGCTTTACTGGCAGAGTTGAATGCCACAAATCGCACTTCAAAAGGTTGATCCAGTACAAAATGGCAAGATATTCAAAGGTTTTAGTTGGTTATAGACAGACTTTTTTTTAGTAGCCACAATCATAGACTGTAGAGTGGCCAGCACATTCACCAGATCTGTCTCCATTAGACTTTTTTGCTTGGGGTTACCTTAAAGACAAAATCTTCAAAACAAAGCCTCATAATTTAGATGATCTGAGACAAAGAATACTTCAAGAATATAAATGCTTCCTCCAGTTGCTCTGCAAAATTCTGTAAGTACTTTTTATGTGCCTCTTTCCAACTTTCAAATAACCGGCAAAGAACAATTCGAACATTTACCTGAAAACATTTGGTAATAAACATTTCTCTTTTTTTGTAAAACCTTAAATTTAAATTAAATTTGAGATATTATTTTCAATAATGTTTTCAAAAGTTCATTATTTTATGTTATGACACACATTATGAGATTTAACCATTGAAATGTTTATGAATGTTCATCATTTAAAAATATTAAAAAATTAACTATTTCATAAAAAGAAAGTTATAAGTTTATTACAATCTCATTAATAGTTGTTGAGATATACTATTATATCTAGCTCATTGGATTGCAACAATTGTCTTTACACATGAGATTATATATAGAGAGCACAAGTCTCATCTCAAGGTAGGTTGGTGTCGGCTTTTCCCAAGTGGTTGTTGGGAAAAAACAAAAACATGATATTAATTAATTAATTAGAATCTCTTGACTAGTTCCCAAATAATCAATAAAGAAAACAAAATCAAAATTATTACTTAGCAGATGAAATGATATGGAATATCTGTATGAATGAATATATGTAATGTTGTTCACAGTTCAATTAAATTGTTATTTGTCTTTAAAACACTATAAAATAGTTATTTGACTCAATTACAGCCTCACAAGCTGAAAGTTAACACTTGAAATGTATTATCATTGAATTTGGTATGAATTACAATGAAATCTTTTCTTTCTTTTTTTAAATTTAATTGAGATCGGCTAGATATTATCACTCTTGAATATACAGTAACGTTTGCACAGTCTTGAGGTATATTAATATAGTTGGATTCGACAGTTGTACTTGGATTTAAAACTCCTTGAGCTTGGGAAGCGTCCTTTCCCTCTAGGTGCCTGCCAACAATCCTCTTGTACCAAAATCGGCATCTCAGAAGTTTCAAATCTCCCGCCTACAATATTGTTTGTGTAATAGTGAATGTGTGTGCGTGTATGTGTGTGTGTTTGTTTGATGAAAGATGAAATATTTTTTTCAGTAATAGATAATTTTTTGTGGTTAACAAATGATTTATTTCATATACTGAAATTCTATTAACACAAATATCTTAAATTTAATAGTGAATAATCAAATAACTATTCAGTTACTTAAAATACTAACAAATAATTTACATGTTTTAAATTTGTACAGATGCAATGACATTTTAACTCTACCTCAAAGGAATTTTCATTGTCCAATCACTTTAGTAGTTTCTTTCATGGGCATGTCTTTCTACAGGGAGATCTAAAGACGATTATGATATCGGCCATTTTTCATGACATAACTTATGCTTAATTTCGAGTCCTACTGAATTATTTACGTATTTTATATGCTTTTGTTGACAACCTTTTAGATGTTAAATGTTCTGTTTAATCCAAGGATAGTATTAGTTTCTTTAATTAAAATTTTATTTCCTGGTAATTTAATTTCTTCTGGTGTCTTCCCCCTAGAATTTAATTTAGTCTAGGCTTACAAACTGCTATCTTAAAATCAAATATTTATTTCAAATGCTTGCGTCTCTGTAACATTTCACAATTTTGTATCTCAAATTTGTGTTAATACTTTATTCCATGTATGAAGTGAGCGATATATTGCGTAAAGGATTTGTATCGTATCTCACAATACAATCGTATATTAAGATCCCATATTGACGGACAGTGTTCAGAAATTGGTTAATGTTATAGAACCGTGTGTAAATGAGTTGTATGAGTGTAATTTGTAAATAATTGAATAATAGATGTATAGTTTTAATATATAATTTAAACTTTTTATAATAAATAAATAATTTTAAGAAAGAATATGACCCAAAGATGAGTTAAAAGCAGTGGAGTGTAAGTGGACCGACAATTTTGGTCATCAGTAGAAGAAATGAGCTAACATTTGTAATTGGCTGAAAAGGTAACCAATCCGAATCCATTAAGAGTTGAAATTTTGGAGACGACACAAATTCTATAACCACCGAGGAGAGAGTAATGTTTGACTTTTTCTCCGTCAACGGAGAAATTCATTTAACTGATAATATCAGAATTCGCTTCATTTCGAGAGATTGATGACTTGAAAAAGAGATACAAACCGGAACGTTCGGTTCCGGAAGGAGGGTTTGGAAAAACGTGCTAGGACTTAACCATTTAACATATTGGGACGTTAATTAACGCTTATTCTTAACCCAACTAATCACTATGTTCACAGCCAGCTTATGATGAGATACAATTTACTAATTAAACTAACTTATTAATTATTATAATTGCTTAACTTATCGTTTAGAACTTAAGGTTAGGGACAGGCGTGATGGGAGAATTACATTAACCCCTTAGGTCATAATAATTCCTTCTCAATTTAGTCGGATGACCTAGTAATGACTATGTAACACCCAGGGGTCGATCAGGCCCCGCAATTAGCGGTTTAGGCAGTCATTTAGGTTTATTAAAAAACAACGCGTAATTGACGTCTGGTCCTTCTGCGCACTGAGAACTGTGTCTCATCTTGACTACGATGCGCGCGCATCGCATATCTTATGCCGTGATCTTAATACGGTATAATGATAGTTGGAATACTTTTGAGCTTTGAGTAATTGATTTGAGTAATTATTTTGAGTAATTAATTTGTGTAATAAATACTTCGTTTGAATATTACTTTGGGTTAATGTTTCAATTAGATTCTTATTATTGTGTTGCATTAAAATATTGTATTGATGTATTAGGGAAGTAGATGTAAGCTTAATGTCAATGATAAAAAGTTAATAAAATACTGAACCACTGATTTGATAATTAATTGAAACTAAGAACCCAGGCAAATTTTGAGGGCCTTTCATACCAGTTCTTAACAGTAGTACTTTATAACTTACTTGTCAAGATTTCATTCAGTCTAATGCCCAGTGCACATGAGCTGCAAAGTAATCGTGACGCCGTGATAATTTTCAATACTATGTCTGATACCAATCGGAGTTTCAGTGCCCATGAGGAGATAGGACACCGCGTCATTTCAATCATATTTCTTTGATTTTCCATGTTGGCGTTGTCTTCATCGTAGTGTTATTTCTCCTACAAGATGGATCGAACATGATGTACAGTTATGTTTTCACATCAGATTTGTGTTCCAAAACTAATTTAAACATTTATAGTTTTACTATGTATAACTTGGACATTAAAGACGTAATATGTTTGACTAAAAGCGCTGCTGACCTGGAGACTTCGGTTTTTGCATCTTGTGTTATCCACAGACTACGAGAACTTCTTAATAAATCCAAAAACCTCTAATACTATGGTCTGATGGCTGCAAATACCAAAATAGAATTGCAGTGTTTGCAAATGCTCTACTTCATTTAGCCAAAGAAAAAAAGTAACAATAGAACCAAAGTTTTTAACGAAAAGTCACTCTCAAATGGAGTGTGACTCTGTACATAGTAATATTGAAACACAACTTCGATCTGTAGAGATACATTTGCCAAGCCAATATTGCACAATTACAAAAATGCAAGAAGAGTGTCTTTTCCATTCGAGTCTACGTACTTGTCACGTTCTTTTTTTAAAGATATTTCAAAGGTTGAGACTATGGTCTATATCAGCGGTTCTCAAACTTTTTACTTTGAGCCCCCCTGCATGATCCAGCTGTAAGCCAAGCCCCCCCTACATGTAAGCGTACTATATATTATATGTAAGTCACATTTGACATTTTACAGTCAATTTTTGTTTAGTTAAGTTTTGCACATTCTATGCATACTCTAATGGTGCAATAGGTTTAATCGTAATCAAACAACAAATTCTATACAAATAATTACAATTTATTTAGGTATTTTAGCTACTATAGTACATAATTGTTATTTGTAACTCAAAGCAAAGCAATAATAATAAAAAGAGCTTCAGTGTGAAAAGTGTGAAGGATGTGCTTGTTTTTTTTCTGCGCATAGTTTCTTGAAACGAGGTGTCAGTTCTGATAACGCTACTCTGAGTTCCTTGGTCACATCCAGTCTTGAGCGATATTTACTCTTCATGGCAGCTAAAGCAGAAAACCCAGTTTCACAAGAATAAGTGGTGACGAATGGAGTGAGTATTTTCAATGCCTTTTCACTCAAAATTGGGTGTTCCTTTTGTACACCAATCCAGAAGGATGTGAGAGAAGATTCATTAAACTTCATTTCAAGCCCAGTGTCACCTTGGAGGTCAATGAGATTTTCTTTTTCCATCATGTTGAGGGAGCACTCATCGACTGAGAGTTTGAACGGGTTTTGAATCCATGCCAAACCATCCAAGTTCTCATCAAAACGTTTTTCAAAACGAGATTTGAGGATTTCTAAGTGTTTAAGAAAGCATTTCTTTGCATTGGTTGGAATAGTTTTGAGATCCATTTCTTCAATCATAATTTTAAGATTAGGAAATAGCTCCTAATTGTCACTTTTTAGACCGCCCTCGTACAAACTTAGCTTCTTTACAAAGCTTTTCACCTTTTCAGTCCATTGCAAAAGGTTTGCATCTTTTTTCTGTAAAGATTTGTTCAGTACATTTATTTTCTCGAAGATATCTGCCATGTACGCTAATTGCAGCAAAAAATCTGAGTCAGTGAAAAACGTTGAGTTATGGTGGTTTTCGTCAAGCAAAAGTGCGAGGACTTCATGTCTAAGCTCAAATATTCTAGTCAAAACCTTTCCTCTCGATAGCCAGCGAGCTTCAGTATGAAACAGTAAAGCTGTGTGTTCTGAGCCCATATCTTCACAGATAATTTAAAAAACTCGAGACTTTAAAGGCTGCCCTTTAATGGCATTGACTGTTTTAACGACCACATGTAAAACTTCATCAAGTTCCGAAGTCATACCTTTTGCTGCTAAAGCCTCTCTATGAATTATGCAGTGTGTCCATCTAGCTTCTGGAGCTACCTTTTTGATCAACCCTCGAAGTCCAGTGTACTTTCCTGACATAGCCAGAGCTCCATCTGTGCAAATTCCTGCACATTTCCTCCAAGACATGTCATTATCCTTCAAAAATGTATCAATCATTCGGAAAATGCTTTCACCAATGGTATAGGCTGAAAATATCTCACAAAAAAGCAACTCTTCCCGCATCGCCTCACCATCGATGAATCTTATATAACACGTGAAGATCTTCTGAAATGTCAGCTATACGTCTTGATACCGTATCATTAGACATTGGTATGGCCTTCAACTGTTGAGCCATGGATTCTCCAAACATAGTTGAAACCATATCGATTGCTGCTGGTAATATCAGGTCTTCTCCAATAGTGTGCGGTTTTTTCTTCTGAGCGATTCTGTGAGAAATCTGATAAGATGCCAACAAAGCCTTTAAAGGCACACTTGTAATGTTGGAAAAGGCATTTTTTGTAGATTTAACACTATTAAGTTTTCGTTCGAAAAACTCTCTTGGTTTGTTTGCGATATTTCCATGTTTAGTGTCAAGATGTCTTTTCAGTTTGTTAGGTTTCATGCTGTCAGATGCCAGGACGGCTAGACAGATTACACACTGGGGCTGTTCTTGGCCATTTATGATTGTTTTCGTAAAACCTTGTGATAAGTAACTGTCGTCATACTTGCGCACTTTGGCTACGCTTGGTCCACTTGAAGAAGGAGTGGTTACTCTATCGCCGGGATCCTCTTTTTGACCTTGACTGTCACTGACGCCACTACTCGTACCTGCCTTAACTGATGCGACTCCACTTACCCCACTTGTTACAAGATATCTTTTCATTTTGATAAGTGTTTGATATCTTGACAACAACAAATAAAGTTAGTTTGTAAATATATACACTTGTACTCAATCAAAAACTTACGCAAAAACAAAGTATCTATAAAAATAACCACAAAACATGGAAAACTGCTAGTTAAAAACGTGGAACTATGCAAACTGCAGTAGACGCGACACGTTAACGGTAGAGGTAGGAGTGGTGGGGGTGTCGGGAAAGTCCAGGGGCGATCGGTCACGATCGTACTTTGCGGCATTGTGAAACCACAACAACCAGGCATGCTAGGTGCTAGCTACCGTGAGTCATCTCCCGCGCTGTACTGAAAACATGTCGGTGTACACGCACATTAGTTTACTGCCTTAACTAAAAAACTAATAAAATGTTCGGTACTCTTACGACGTTGACTAATAATTATACATTTGTTTTAATTTTTAAAATAAAAAGTTTGCTTTATTATTTTGTAAGTAAATTTAAATAATTTTTCAACCAAGCTTTGTGCCCCCCCTGAGCCTTCATTGCACCCCCCTTGGGGGTCGTGCCCCACACTTTGAGAACCGCTGGTCTATATGATTCCAATAGACAAGACCACCGTGTATGACTTGAAAGCTGTACGCTACAATTCAAATGGAACTGTACAAACCAAGCTAGATTTTAGTTCAAGTTATGAGGATCTATCTCAAAAGCCCCATAATACTGACAATTTGGATGTCAGTTTCCTATGCTTTACCCAACAAAACTATTAATCACCGAAAGAAAGTGGCAAGACCTTCAAGAGTTAAAATTTGTCATTTCTGCCGACTGTAATGATTTTTACGACAACCTAACTACCCAAGACTGATCTTTAGACTGACTGATATTGATAATAACCTGTGATCGCTATCAAAGTGACTTTTTGATTATTTTTTTTAAAAGTATCTTTCCTGTAAGCACAGTGTTAAACATAGTTTATTGTAACACAGTCATGTTTAAAAGAAGACTGAGTTTTAAACTCGCTGATTTTTATACACACCAGTCATTTTTATCAAAACGACTTAGTCATTAGTATATTAAAATGATGTACTGCTGTAACACAGTTACCAATTTAAATGATATAATGTTTAAAGATAATAAAACACAATTATTTTATTATCTTTAAACATGGAATTCCACCAAGAACCATCGGTCTCAACAGTAATGAAAAAAATAAAATAAATTAAATTTAAATAATAATAATAATAATATAAAGTGTTTAAACAATTTTAATAAAGTAATTTTATATTATTGTATTATTCTGAGTTATATTTTACTTACTGCCTATCTACAACAATGATAACGAGATAATAATATAAAACCACACATCTACAAAAATTGAAACAATTCTATGAAAAAGGAAGAGATTTTAGTTATTAGTTTTTATTAGTATTTTATATAATGAAGTTATTATAAACAATATAGGTCTGAGAACTGATCCCTGCGGTATTCTATTTTTTACCTCGGATTAATAAGAAATGTTAGTTCCATGAGAGTCCACTATGACAAAGAAACCATCTGTGTTCTCTTTTCTGAGTAAGTCTTATTCCAGTTGTTTGCTAAGCCACGAATTGCATAAAAAAAAAGCTTTTCCAAAAGAAAAGGTGGTTTACCGTATCAAATGCCCTACTCAAATCAATGAATATTCCTATAAACATTATGCTTAGATTCAAAACCTCCACGCATACTACATACAAACTCATGAATAGCTGTTATTGTCAACTTTCCTCTTCTAATCCTGTTTTGTATCGAATTAAGTATATGGAATTTCTCAATATACATCAAATTCTTCTTTTTTTATTTCTTTCTTTTTAAATGTTCAATAAAATCCCCCACTCACTCTCATACACCTTATGAAATTTACAAAGTCTTTATACTTAATACTTGAAGTTTTTATAGCCTTAGTAATCCAACTCTTTTTTTGTCTTATTTAAAACACTCAAGTTTACAACGTGAAAACAATAATTTTCAAAATTATATTTGAAAATATATGTATTAAATTTTGAATCCATACTATGACTAAGATAAATCTTCTTCCTCGATTCAGACCCCACTAAAAAATCAAACATTGTCATATTCTTTTGAACTTAGTTTTTACTTTAGCTGGTCGGTGTTTTAAAAACCTTGGTACACGTAACATTTGGCCATTATGGTCTGAAAGTCTAAAATCCTCATTATACAGTGGAATTGCTATCTATATTGCTAAAAATAGTATCTATTGTGGTAGCATTAGTGCCAGGGGTTTATGAGTTTTCTTAACACTTCAATAGCCATTTCAAGGGTGCTTTAGCTTTTATGATAGAACACACCTCAAATTAAGGGCCCAGATTATCAGCCATCATTTCTCTATATTTTTGATCATGACTTTTAGAAAAGAGGATAATTTTCTTCTTTATAGTATTATTTTTATTTGACTTAAAACTATTTTTGTTCCTGGTTTGGCCACCTAGTTTTGGTGTTGATTGACTATAATTTACATTGATTGTATTCAGAACTCCCAAGCTGCACCTCCTCATTCTCCAGCAATCTAACAGTTAGTTTCAAATCTTCGTACTTCATTTCTAAGTCACAATAAAGATGTTCCACGCTGATTAGCTTAGCAGAAGTATTTTCTGCCAATTCTTGTGAACTTCTTAACTTTTCAGATCATCTACTTAAGACCATTTTATTTTCCAATATTTCCAATTTAAGATTTTTATCTTCTTTCTCATTCAATAACGGCATTTTTTTTTACTATTAAACACATTAATTATTCATCCTCCAATTAAGAATGAAGGAAATTACCTTCCAGTAGATACACCAACCCACATAGGAATCACTGGAAATGAGTTCACTGACCAACTTGGCCCAACAGGGTACTATTTTGAACCAACATGAAACCTCCATCCTTACCACCAAAACTGTTCTAAGAAGATCAGTTTAGCGTTATAATGAAGAGCTGGCAATGAAGCTAAGAACAAAGTATTGAATAACATAGCCATGGGACGAAAATAGAAAAAATACGAGATGCAGTGAGTTTTTGATTGAACACAGGACATGACTGTCTAGCGACTCATCTTAGTAGGATCAGAATTTTATTATCAAATGTTAGTACACTGTGCCAGCAGCCCGGTCAGTGGCGGCGATAGCGGGCCCGCAGGGCCCGCGGTGCGGGGGGGCCCGTGAGCTGGGAGGGCCCCCGAGCCTTGACTGGGATTTTTCGGGAAATGTTACCGGGACCCGGCCCCGCGACGGGCCCTGCCACACGGGCCCCCCTATCATAACAATATTTTTATGAGTATCGTCAAGAAATTACTAAAATAAGGTAAAATGTCTTCAGACAAGATTGTGCATCGTGCATCCAAAACGGCATTAACCATTATTTTTTAGAGAGCAGTATTTATTATTTAATGTCATGATACGAAGTTTATGTATTGTTTAACGTTGGCCGATAAGTAATGCAGCTATCGTTACGTCGCGCATCGCGGTGACTCGCCGGCGCCGGCCGGCGAAAAGATAAACATCCGGGAAAAGATTATTGGGAGAGGGGGGGCCCGATGAACAAATTTGCGGGGGGGGCCCGCGGGTTCTTATCGCCGCCACAGAGCCCGGTACCATCATGAATAATCACCCCCCTTTTGCAAAAAAGAGACAAAAAGAGAAGAACTTGAGTCAGTTGTATTGGGGTGCTAGAATGCACTGGAATTCATAAGAAACACAAAATATAAGGGTAATATTTTAAGTAAGCATTTTTTAACTACAGATACAGAACTAACAAAATTTCAACTGGCAATACAAACATAAAAAAATAAAATAAATTTTAAAAAATCTATGAAATTTTAATGTAGATCTAAGGACAACATTGGATCCTATTCAACTAGATCCTATTCAACAACAGGAAGTAGCAGAATTTTGTTGATCTCTCATCAAAGAAGCCTGACCATTTAACTAATTATACCTCAAGGGTCTCTTTTGTGTCCAATTTTGCTTCTCCTTTATCCTATATCACAACCTTTGCAAATCCTAAGGGTAGATTGACTTCTTTTGCCGGTGACACTGCTCTTTTTTATGTGGAAATGATGTACTTTGGCCTTGAACCAAAAAATGGTTTTTAAAAAATAGGATGATTTTTAATGTAGATGAAACAATTTATTTGAACTTTTTTGAAAAAAAAATATGAATAATATCAATGATCAAATACCCTTGCACAAGTTGTATGTGTAAAGAAAAGTTGTAGGCTATAATTAGGTGTCTGTGAAGTTAGTTATTAAGGAAGGTGAGCATTTAAAGTATTTAGGGATAATTATCAATTGGGAAATAAAAGGAGGAAAACTATTATTATATCTAAAAAATAAGTTAAATGAAATTTTACGATTTTTATGTTTTTTTAAAGAAACCGTGTCCTTCAGATATTATGATGTCTTTATAGCCTATTTTTCATTAGTTCATGGTTCATTGATACAGTATACAGTACATGGTACATGGTACAGTATACAGAATTGGAGTGAGTCTTATTAAAGTAATTTAGTAATATAATAAAAATTCTAAAACATTTTTTACAATAATTTTGAATAAAGTAGATTCAAACATACACAACTACTTTCATAAATTAAAATTTTTACTTATTATATATATGTTTGTGTTTAAAGTTAATAAATTAATTTTATTAAAAGCAGAAATAGAAATGCATCTATGAGCTGTAGAATGGAACTCCACCATGCAGGAGTTGTTACATCATCCAAACATTGTATATTTTTTATTCACATACATTTTCTTTCTTGACCACAGAATACTCAATTTATAACCTATATACACAAATCAGGAAAAGAAAATTGCTATATTTTTGTTTAATCTAAAGTTGGCTCTTCTCAATGAGGTAATTGAACATTTTATATGTTCATAAACTTGATTTTTTAATGTATTTTATTTTTGGATGTGTTTATTACTTTTTGGTATATTTGTATTTCTTAAAATTGTATTTCTTAAAATTGTTAAGATTTTTAAATATTGTCTCTGTATGCCGACATCAATATAGGACATCTAATAAATTTGTTTTTTATTATTATAATTAAAATACCGTAGTATCTGCATGAGTGAGTAGAATTAACTAGTTTTACTGCTGTCTCTCTGTATTTTTATATATTTACTAAGTAAATTGTTTTTTTAAAGGTATCTCCACTACTGGCTATGCCTATATACAAGTGCCATATTTTGTATGAATCTGTATGTATTGTATGTGTGTTTTGACTATAACCCTTTTCTGTGAATTAAGTTATTTATATGTTGTTTCTTAGTTTTAGGTCCGTCAAATATTAATATTTGGACAGTGATGTGTTAAGTTGTATTTAATATTATTTAGTTTGAGTTTTTTTATTTTTTTTTAAATTTTTAGTGTAGTATTTTTATTTTGTATGGTTAAGTTGATTTTTGAAAAAATAACAGTAAATGATATTGTGAGTTGTATAAAGATATTTGTAAAAGTATGGTTGTGTTCAATAAATAAATATACAGAGGAACCTTGATAATTCGAACCTCAATAACTCAAATTCCTCCATATGTCAAATTTTTGCATTACTCCTAACACATATTTTCCCTCTATAAGATGAATATTTCTTTGCCTAGGAGGTTTGGAAACTCTGAAGACTCAGATGTGTTAAGGCTGTTCACTGTTTTATTACTTCTTGTATCGGGAGATTAAGGGTGTACAATTGGAGAGCTAGTATTGGTGTTGTTTTAAACTGCTCCACTGGTTTTGACCTTTTCTAGTTGTACATATTTAAACAAATTATTATTCTTATATTTAAACCTATTAACTTAATTGATCCTTTAAAATGTCAACTCATGTGACTGGAACAATGCAAGTGTGCTTTATTTCAAATAAATAATTTTGATAAGTTGTGGTAAATGTCTTGTACATAAACAAAACATTTTAAATGTTAATGTTGTTATCTTCAACTTCAAATAAAGTTTGTACGCACGTGAGAAAAATCACATAATATCTGAGAACATAAGTGATAGTTATTATTTTGCCTTGTAATAAAATAAAGATAAAATAAATGGATTTATGAAATCATAAATCTATTTTAAATGAAGGTCTTGATGGTTTTAAATATTTTTTAAACAAACAGCCTGAGGCCTTATTAAATGAATAGATAACAATTAACTCAATGTAGGTTAACTACTTTTCTTTTAACTTAGAAACTAAACAGAATTTCTAGGATACTCTACGAAGTAGGAAGTAAGTAGTAATAAGTAGCCTACTTGTTCTACTATTGGCATACACTTATTTTCAATCTTTGATAAGTTAGTTTGTTTATAATAATTTTACGATAATAAACTTACAACAGATGTAATGTATATTAATTAATTAATTAGGTACTTGGTGTAGGCCTATATTATTTTGTTCAATTGAAAAACAAAGTGTACCTTTGTAGACCAATGGTGCAGAAACATTGCTCCAACTTTTTCACAAGATCCATTCAAAAGCTTTTTTCATTGCTTGTCACGCCATACACAGCTTCTGTATAATGAAAAAGCCTGTTTCTTTATTCCAACATTATTGTTCAAAATTATAGTTTTTTCCATTTTAACAAAAGCACTTTTTTGTTTAAAAGGTCACTTTTATAGTTTCAATAAACTGTCACCTTACTTTCTTTAATCTAACATTTTATTTATAATTACAATTTATTTATTATTATTGACTACAGACAATTATTTACTGTTAATTATTGTCCATTACCAATTATTTATTGATTGGAGATATCCCATGCTTACAATAGCTCAAAATTGGGATAATATAAAAGAAAATTTTCCAACTTTCTCATAGTCAGTTATTGAGCTGATAAAGTTTTGTTCAGGTGTAACATCAAAGTAGCCAAACAAAACGTATCCATTCTCTCCAAAATTGTAAGATTTCACATTTTTCGATCTCAACTTTGTGTTAGTACTTGATTCAATATATGAAGTGAGCGATATAGGACGTAAGAGACTTGCATCATATATCGTGATACGACAGTATACTAAGATCCTGTATAGACAGACAGACAGTGTTCTGAAATTGGTATATTTTATAAAACCGTGTGTACGAGTAATTGAGTTGTATGAATGAAATTTGTTAAATAATTTAATAGAAAATGTATAGTTTTTCGACATAATTGTAAACGTTGTTTTTATAAAATATTAAAAATAAGAATTCATTAGACAAATCCCAAGTAAATTCAGTGCAGTGTTGTGTGTTAATCTATTTTGTCAGATTGGTTCTAATTGGTCCATTAATTCCACCAATACCAACATTTTGAAACTGGAAGGGTTTAGTCTAGTTTTTGGGAAGAACACAAGTTCTACTACCACGGACAAGAGAACTAATTTTTGACTTTTTCTCCGTCAACACAAAACTTCTCATTAGGCTGATTGCCTCAGATTTCACTTCACTTCAGGAGAGCGACAAAAAGCTAATTCAAGTAATATAGTTTTTTTTTTATCTTGAACTATAATTAAAGTCAGTGATTAGGGTCTGTGGTATAAGACGCCTCTGTTAAAACTTTAAAAACCTTAAGTATCTCAAAGACAAATGATTTTAAATCGATTTTGAATGTACTAATTGAAAGAACTTAATAGATAAATATTTCAATCTATACATAAAATTGAGAAATTTAATTTATCTATGTCATTGGACAACTTTTGTGTGGTCCCCATAGAAGAACAATCAGATGGATTGTGTTAAATTTTGTATTATTAATGTTGACTATTTGCTAGAATTAAAGACCCAACAATTTACTATTATTAACATTTAAAAGAAATTCATTTTAGGCTGTCATCGTATGTAAGTGTATTATATATGTTTGTGTCATGTTTGCTATTACTATGTTAAATGATAAATAACTATCACTCAATGTATGTCTGTGTATGTACTTTCAGGAAAGATGGAGAAATAGCTAAAAAATAATTTGTGTCTTTCTAAAACTATAATTTGGTTTGTGATTTAAGGACATTTTCCTAGGAACCACTATCCCGAAAATTAGTCTAAGTGTCTGTGCTTATCACAGAATGGCGCCCAATAAAATAATTATTTCAAAAAAGTAAATTCAGTAACGAACAATTATTAAACGACACAAGTGCCATGGCATGGCATATCTGTGAATTACTACCACCTCTATTGCTCAGCGGCTGTTACACAAAATAATCCTACTTTCATTTCCAAAGATTCATCCAGATTTATTATCCAAGCTTGCAGAAGACTGAGTAGAAAGTATATTTAGATTTACGATTTATTTCAAGAAAAGCAGACTTGTGAATATTCTTAAGTTCTCTTAACAAATTTTATCGAGTTTCTGTCCTTTTGTGTTCCCTTCAATTTTGTCGTAAAACATCCAAACGGCATTTATCTTTAAAGGTGCTATGGTCAATCTGAAAACAGAAAATAGTATATTTCATCACTAGGACCAAAAGTGAAGATTTTCAATACAATCTAAAGTTTAATGGCCAAGGATTAGCCGAGGCCGGAAAATGAGCGAGGATCGTAAAGCTTCTTCTGGTCCAAGTGATGAACTATAATTTTCGTTATACTGAAAATAATATCACAAAAATTAAAATGTTATATCCTTATCACCTTCAAATCGATGGTAACAGCTGTTTTAACAGTTATTTACAATCAAGAGTATCGGTTGTTTTTATAGATGCTTTACAATCGTTAAATAATACATATAAACGAAGTAACAGTTGATGACCTCAACCTCAGCTGATGTTTTTTTAGGTCCTAGGTCGAGAAAAACAACTTTAGCATCTCAATGCATGTATTGAAAACAGTTGTTTTGGAAGCAGTATGCCGAAATAGATTTAATTAGTATGAGATACAATAATCGATGTCACAACACTACTAATACCCTACTTTAACTATAAAAATAGCAAGTTACCATTCTAAAAAGTAAAAACGGTATTTCTGAAATTCCAGTCGTAAATCAGGAGATAATTTAGATAGATAAAATAAAATGTAAATAAACACTGTATGAAAGTTCAACAACAACAAAAAAATGTAATAAAGTTTTCATCTTTTAGGCACTTCAAAATAAATACAATGTAAGTAAGAAACTCATGGCTATTATGGTCATATTGCCAAGTCTAAGCTCACATAATAACGCTAGGTTAGATGTCTCGAGCTCAGGAAGGCTCGTTCATTGTCGTTACTACAATTCCTTTGATGTATGTACATACATATATTTTTTAAATGTAATAATAGTTACCTATATTATTTTGGATATATGAAAAATATCTGCTCAATTAACTTAAGTTGTGGGATAATAGTTAATGCAACACCTTAGAACTTAATCATAAAGACAGAACGAACAACACATATAACTCTTACACAAATAAATTATTTATCTAATATTTTATTTTAAACTGCTAGTATCGGCCATACTGTGGGAACTATGGAAAAAGTATTACCTCACACAAGTTACTGTCTTTACAATGGACAGACACTCCTTTGCTAAACGTTAAAAGGTTATGCTCTGAAATAAAATTAGATTAAATGTTTAATTAATAGACTTAAATTGTATATATTTTACAAAATGAACAGATTAGGTCAGGCCAACTTGGATTATAGTCTATATTTTGATGTTGGGAGTGGGTCTATATTAATTCATATCTTTTTTTTAGCTTATTAAAATAATTTATGAAAAAAATGAGTATATACATTATAAAAACAGTAACTTGAATGCATGCTGTATAGAGAATAAACATCACATCATGTCAGTGTTACCAACAGTAAGAACAGTAATCGGATACTAGATACGAAATTATTTAGGCCTAAGATTTATCATATATGTTAAAATTGTTTGATTGTAAAATGGATAGACTTTTCTTATTGTGCCTATCATATTACCTTTAAGTAAGAATACGAGTCTTGTGCCACAAGGTATGTGGCATTAAGTGGAAGTATGCACCACCAATCATGTCCGTTAGGTAATATCCAATTGTATAGCAAGAGTAGCAGACAGTTATCGATTAGAACAGCTCCCCGCACAAGGTTAACCTCGAGCGATGCTACCTACATGTTGCAATACTAATAAGAGTTGCTAAATAAGTACAGCAGTTTTATTATGTTTGCACGTTTTATGAGTTAAACAAGAGTTTTTGTTTTTACTTTAAAATGTTTAGTCTAACTGATATTAACATTATGTCAGCAGTACTGACATTAATTTTTGAAGTGATTTCAATTGGTTTTTTAGTTCTATTGAATACAAGGTGTGATACAGTACTAGGTTTAGTTATAGTTTGTTTATTGTAGCTCGTGGATCACTGAAGGTTTAGGGAACATATTATGTCGTACAAAATACGAAATGAGAGATTCAAATTACGCTACTCAATTACTAAAAGAAGGTAATACCCAATGTGAAATGAAATATTCTATGAGGTTATTACATCAGTGTAACAAAGGGAGACGTCTAAATATAATGTAAAAAATTGAAACTCTTAAACTTAAGTTGACGGAGAAAATATTTATTATTAAATATATTTATAATCAATAATAAAAAGTAATGTTCCAAAACTAAAAAATGATAAAGTAAAACAAATAAGTAAGCAAATCCACCAAAGATATAATTTTGTAAATACACCAAAGTAAATAACACAGAAGGTGGAGTTTGGGGATAGGTGGAGGTAGGGAGTGTGGCAAAGCTGTATGTATAGTCGTGTCCTTAACAGAAAGGTGACGTTCATCAAACAACACATCCAACGATTAGGTGGTGATCTCTACCAGGGGGCACACGCACACCCAACATGTCAACATGTTGTGACGCATCAACACAAATGTCTTCATTATGTATAAAATTAGATACGACACAATATTTGATAAATAGAGACGCCGCTGTCCTCAATCACATGACCGACCTTCATCACCTATTGCCTTTTTGCTTTTTAGCCCTGTTTCATGCCAAAGGGTGCACCGCAGTAGCATGAAACAAGATATCGCCTCCAGGACGTTGTTGCATGCAGTCTAACCTTTGTGCGCTTATTTCAATATCGAGTAGGTAGCAGAGGAAGATTCATTAACAAGGTATATACCCTAATCCATTCACCAAACTTGAGCTCCGCATGATCTGTCGCGAGGTGTTATCTGACTTGATTCTGTCCAAGACAGGTCATTACCTCGCTCTTTGCACAAATACATAATGTTCTCCTTTTTTCCACATTTATAATCTTGATATGTCCATGAAAAGAGCTTTACAGCTTGTTACATTGAAAACCTTCCCTGTTTCCTTGTTCTACATGATAGGGGACCTACTAAAAGGAGGGAAGATGGTTTTTAGTGAGTAAGAATCGCACACTATTGGGAAGATTGGATTCCTCCCTTTGTCTTTTGAAGATTTTCCACATATTCTGCAAAATTTAAAAAAAAAAAAAAAAAAAAAAAACCCAACAAATTTTCTACTAAATTAAGTCTCAAAGATGGAGAAACTCCAAAACACATCGACAAATATACATAATAATAAAATGCTATAATTGGCAGTACATTGTACTAAAATTAATAAAATTTAAATTTTGCTCTAGAATATTCTACTATAGTTATGCATAGAGGTATTTGGTGAACTTAAAATAACATTGTGTGTTGACAGCTTGTTTTGATTTGTTTTAATTTGAATTTTTCAAATATAGCTAGTATGTAGGAAAATTTCAAAAAACTGGTATAAAAATTTGTATAGAATAATTTGTAATGAAAAAGTAGCAAGTTTATGTTTCAAAATATAATATACACCATAACCCCCAATAAAGGGGAAACGCTAGTTACTAGTGTCACTAGATAATCTAAAAAGTAAGAAATATATTTTGGTTAAGATGTTTCAGACTCCAGACCTTTACAACAGTAGCAATGAATATCAGAGAAAAGATGCTCTTATCACATTGGAAACTTACAAACACTGGTTGGGTGATTCTAGTGGTCAGCGCATATTGGACGTTGGTAGTGGAAGTGGCAATGTTACGATGGAAATATTGCTACCACGACTATCTAAACATTTTAATAGTTTAGTAAGTACATATTTTTCTTTGTTGGTAAATATTATAATTATTTAAACTTACTACTAAAGACACCCCCCCCCATCTTTTAATGAGAATGGTAAATCTTTTTTAGAGTATTCACAAAAACAGAGAAGGATCCATTATATTATCTTTTTAAATAAAACAAATATGTTTTGATTTATGCAGAGTGTCCAGGAAATTCTTTATTGTTTCAATTTAACATTTAACATTTATTAAGCACACGAATAACTGCACCAAATCTATAAAAAAAAACTCTAGGAGATTCAATGGCTATGTATAGATGTCATTATTATGGTTGCTATGGCGATATTTGTTTTGTTTACCTTTGTACTAGTGATTATAAAAGCTGCCACGAGTTAAGTCCATTGAGGAAGGTGTCAGTGGACAGCCTGACATTGGAAAAACCAATAGGGACAGTGCGGGTTTGCCAATTCTTTCCCTTACTCAGACAGCACTTACCACCACGATTCTTCTGCAGGTATGTTCACTTAAGCAACTCAGAAAAATCATAGCTACTGGTTTTCATTTTGAATCACAGTTGCAAAGACCATACTTTAACAAACTATATATATATATATATATATATATATATATATATATATATATAATAATATATATAACAGGGGAAATGATTATTACAGTTAAAGCAAAAAAGTTTAAAAAAAATTAATTTCTCAGCACTACTAAAAATGTTAAAAATATTAAAACAACAAATTATTGTAAACGCATAAAAAAAACTTTGCAAACAATAAAACCATATATTTACGCAACTCTATTAGCATTTGTAGACGTCGGTTGCCTCGCTTGTAGTTAACTTATTACAGGTATCTATTCGAATTGACAATCACGCTCTACTCTTGCTCCCCTATTGGCTATTACCCAACGGATATGATTCGTGGCGCATAGTATAGTTGGCAAGGATATAATATAAAGTTTCAATTATATGAAAGTAACATTTTTGCAAATGGTGTGTTAATTTTTTTCAACTTTGCTGCTAAATGATAAATATATGTAGTTATCAGTTCAAAGTGATTAATAAATGAGCTATTGCTATTCTTAGGGTGCAGATACTGTAAAAGTTAATGGGAACATGAACGTATTACCAGAGTTTTATTTATAAATGAATGTTTATCAAGAGAGAAATGAAAAGTTAGAAATGTATTTCATTGGTGATAAGACAAAACAGCAGTATTGCTAACAGTTATAGGTTTGGGCGCTTTCAAGTTCTAAATAATTTCTCTTATCCAGTTTCACCATTTAAAAGACATGTGTTGATTTATTATTATGTTTGTTTTGTCAGAAAAAAATGAATATCTGACAATAAGTACAATAATTATAATTGTATTCATTTAAATTATGGAAATATTGCAGTTAGTTTTAATCAAATTAAAACAGCAACTACATACCATAAAAGTTTATGTATATTAATTTATTGATTTTACACTTTTACAATATTTTACCAAGCTAGTATTATTGATTAAATAATTATTTCAAGTGAAAAATATACAACCTAGACTGGGAACCGAACAATCAAGGATAGCTCAATGTTGGTAGAGCATTGGCACGTAAAGCCAAAGGTCCTGGGTTCGATTCCAAGTCTAGGTAGTATATTTTACACTTGAAATAATTATTTAATAAAAGTTTAAATAAGGTTATGTGGTTAATTCCTAATAAATTTAAGCATAAAGCTTCCCCCTCCCCCAGCTATGACATTTTGAAATAATCTCAAACTAACTCTGCCTGATTTTGTCACTATTTAGGGCTTTCAAAATCATCTGTCTCTCTCTCTCTCTCTCTCTCTCTCTCTCTCTCTCTCTCTCTCTCTCTCTCTCTCTCTCTCTCTCTCTCTCTCTCTCTCTCTCTCTCTCTCTCTCTCTCTCTCTCTCTCTCTCTCTCTCTCTCTCTCTCTCTCTCTCTCTCTCTCTCTCTCTCTCTCTCTCTCTAAATATATATATATATATATAGAATTGTGTCCAGGTTTCAAGTTTTCTTGAACAGTTCCATTAAAGTTGTAATTTCTGTATGAAATACCTTTGGATGCAAGACGACATATTCCTGCTTATCTCTGCCTCCAGCTATCTTATTTTGCTTTTCTCTAAGATAAAAACACTATTTCCTTATCTCACCACATTTCTTAATATCTATTATAGGAGGTTGAAGTAAAAAAATTCCCATTTTGCTGAGGTGCTGCTGTCAGTCATAGAAACTACATCTTCTATTTATATCATTGTTTAAATTATTATTTCTTAAAATATTATTTGTAAACTTTACACATTGTTTGTTCAATGTGTTTAAGTAATAATTATGCACAGCCATTTTTAATAAATTCTTTAAAAACTAATCTTCTAGGTTGGAGTAGATAAATCAGAGTCTATGGTTAAGTATGCTACAGCACATATAACAGACTCTCGTGTCTCCTTTGTACATCTTGATATCCAGGAACAAAATATTCAAAAACTAAAGAGTGTCTTTAAAACTGAAGATATTGAAAATGGATTCGACAAAATTTTTTCATTTTTTTGTCTTCATTGGACACATGACAATGTGTAAGTATAAACAATTGTCTTTTAAATTGTTTACCTATTTGATCCATGGAAACATTTGTGATGGGTCAAAAAGTAGATGTTGAGTTTTTTGTGAAGACGTCCATTTTAAGGTTTTTCAAGTCTATAAATATTTTTTTTTAATAATGTCTGGCTGTATGACAATCTATAAGTTTAAAAATAACTTGTCACTAATCACTTATCAAATTTAACCATTTGTGAAAATGGTTCAAATTAGTTAAAATAGTCGTTTTCGTAATTCAAACAAATAAATGTTGTTTTTTTTTCCATGATAACTTCAGATATGTGTTTACACTATTCTGTGAGTATAAACAGACTTTTTATTAATTTAAAGATATAATATAAGATTTCTTATTGAAATGAATTAAAACTCTTGACAATAAACCAGAGTAAAAAACGTCAAAATCAAAATCTCATCTAACTAGATTGCTCTTGTACCTGAGACTATACTTTAACCCAGTTTCATATAGAAACTAGGCTATTGCGATTGATTTTCCATATGAATGATCCATATGCGATCCATCCTCCTTTTAACAAGTCCAGTGCAGTGAAATTCAAAAGAGACTGGCAATACCTCTCTTTATATGTACATGGTCCATTTCCAACTTGTATTTTATTTGCCTTATAAACAATACAGAAATGTGGCATGATACTTTTTAAAAGGATTACCAAATTAATAAAGATAACAATGAATTAAAACTTAAAACAAATATTTTACATAAAAACTAAAAATTATTGTAAACAAATCTAGTGTGCAACCACATTACACTGGAGACAACAATTAATGTCTTTTCCACTAGTGGCAAATAAACTCTTCCGCAAAATAACAAGATCAACACAACGAAGTCTTAATTAATAATAAATAAGTCTTAATTAATAATTAAATAAAAGGCAATTTTTACTTCCACAATATTTTTTAATGAGGCACTGCATTATCATTAAAAATATTGTGGAAGTACAAATTGCCTTTTATTTAATTAATTATTAATAATGGAATTCCACCAAGTACCGACTGTCTGTAGTATAAGTTATTTAATAAAGTCTTCTTAGTTTATTCTTAAATATGTTGTAATTTATTTTAAGCTATGAGTTAATTTAAATCAACATATGGTAGATTTTTGTAGTTATAGAGCCTGTTGGCTTAAATGTAAATAGCTTTTAAATTTGGTACTATAATCATTGTATATCTTTATTTAGAGTGGTATGATACTTGAATTTAATGTAATATTACTTCAAATGAATTTGCTACAAAGTGTCAATAGACCTAACCGCCTAAAAACATTTTTACAAGTCCTTATTTTATTTACACCTACCATAAGTTGTAATGTAAAGTGAAAACACTACTCAACTGATAAATTACCCCATAGTTTGAAACAATAGTAAAAAAGGGCTCTAGTTTTTGAAATGCCACACGTTGTGTGTCAATTGAAACAATAGTAAATTTGGAGAATGTTTATTGATTTATGTTGGGCGCCATTTTGTAATGTATTCATTACAAAAATTAAAAAATTAAAATTAAATTTAAAACTCTAATAGTGAATATTACTATCTCTTGGTTCATGAAGTCTTTTAAAACAAGTGTACTGAACAGAATATTAGATTAAAATATAGAAGTCTTTTTTATTCTGGAATGCACATAATTTTATTAAGATAAATTATTAAAACATGAAAACACATATAAAACCCAATTCCTGTAAACATTTATTTTATGTTAATACATTCTATATATATACAGGATGTTACAAAAAGGATATGTATATAGGATAAAATTCCTGTAAACATTTTTTTAATGTTAATATATCCTATATATATAAATATACAGAATGTTACAAAAGGTTTGGGCCGGCTATGCATTTTCGTATTCTATTTTTCTAAGCTGAAATATTTTCTAAGCTGAAAATGAAGAATAATTTTTTTTTTCAATTTCCACTTTGTTTAATAGCTAGACGCCATTTTGTACATTATAACACGTGTATTAGTTTAAAACAAACTTTTTATTTAAAATCATTTTTTTCCCTCGTCGTAACTGCATGGCATCGTTTTTCTCAGGTGAGAACACATCAATTGTTCACATTAGAAGAAGTAACCTATAATTAAATGTTCAAATTGTTTTATTTTACATAAAACACCAAAAAACTTGGTCTTTGCACCCGTTACTTTCCGAGTTACATCATACTTTTGCTGAATATACAAAATTATTAGATTGAACACTTTTTACTTCTAAACATGACTGAATCATAACAACAAATAACATTAGACCTATATGTTAAAACAGTTCATTTTTGTTAAAGAAAACACTCTCTATTAATACTTTGTCTTTGTCCAAACTGGACACGATTATTCGAGAGACATGCTCTCGCTTTGGAAGTTCTATCTAGAATAAACTTTCTTTTTTTGGTTCAAACGTGACTGAATCATAACATACATAACATTACTTGTTAAAACAGTTCATTTTTATTAAAGAAAAACACTTTCTATTAATACTTTGCCTTTGTCCAAATTGGACATGTTCATCCAAGCGACGACCATTCTGTAATAATAAAAATGTAGCTGACTTTAACTTAAATAAAAATGCCACACATTGTGCGACAATTGTAATAATATAAAAATGAAAGGGTTAGAATTTACTATTAAAGAAAGAAAAGAAGCTATAGTAGAATAATTAAAAGTAAAACAAACCTGGCGCATGGGTCAGGAGGGAGGGGAGCACGCTCAGCAACAGCACAGTGTTGCCACTCCGTGCAACAACGATACTACAACAGAAGTACGGGTGCTGCATTCTCCACTGGCCATGTATAGTACAGCGCCATGCAAATCTGGCAACAGTGTCAACCCCGGTTGTCTAGGAAACAGCCTCGCGCTGATTTGTTAGCAACGAGCCATGCCCCTGACCGACCCCCTACCTCTTTTTCACGCCAGGTTTGCTCTATGTTTAAATCAACTAGGTGAGTTTCAAGTTGGGCGCCATGGCAATTAAATAATTACCATATATTTAATTTTGATTATTAATTTCTTATGGGTCGTGAATTCTTTTGAAATAGTGTACTTTATGGAATACTGGATGGAAACTCTTTTTATACTGAAATGAACATATCTTTTTATTCAAACAAACATATTGTAACTAATACAAATATATAAAACATAAATATCAATGGATGAATACCTTGAATCATAACATCATATCAAATGTCATTTAAAAAAATATTATTAAGCAAAAGAATCTAATTTTAATTATAATTCATTAAATTAAGAGCTTGGTCCAATTGAAACAAGATTATTTCAAACTCTTATATAACAATTTACCTTTAAAAAGTAAAAATAAATTCGTACATGTCTTCAACAAATGTTAAAAAATTCAATTTAAATTTTAATCCAAAATAATTTTAAAAAATATTTATTCCAATTTATCATAATTAATTAAACTTAAAACAGCATATTATAACACATCAAACAAGTAGATCATAATTATAAATATTAAAAGTTTATAGAAATCTACAGATACTTAACAGTCATTTTTCTTAACATATATATATATATATATATATATATAATTCCCAGTGATTTGATAAATTCTGTCCTTATACTGCACATTCGTAACAAATATACTCTGACCATAAATGTTAATTAAAATCATTTATGTATAAGAGAAAGTATTGATTACCTTTAAAAAAAACTGTATTTATGTTTTAAATAGAAAATCTTTGGCCAACATCTTCTATCTCTTACGTCCAGGAGGAAAAGCTCTTTTCGCAGTTCCAACAAACAGTTCAACATTTGATGTATGGAACATGATGATTTCAAACAACAAGTGGAAATTATATCTTAAAGTAGGTTTTAACAAATATTAAACAAGCACATTAATTTATAAATAAATGAGAAACTAAAATATCGTATAACTAACAAAAAAAATTATGAAACTTAATAGCAGAAGACAATATAATTTATATTTTGTGATATTTTAATGTTCTCAGAAATTAAGAAAAACTAAAGATGTGTCTGATGTGATTTTTTACATAAAATTTTTCAACTTAGCTAAATATTATAACACTATTTTTTTAAATATGAATTGTCTTTGACCTAATTGTTTTTGGTTGGTAACCTTATTGTACAATATAAATGTGTTCATCATGGCAGTTTCTAATAGCCAAAAAAAAAGACTTTTCTCCACCATTTTATGGATTTTCTCGTTAAACAATAACTAGATATATATTGATCAGCCACATACACGCCTTCTGTAAATTTATTATAATTGCAAACCACCTTATGCTATTTTACCTCTTCTTCCTTAGCCCCCTTTAGTTTGCTTATGATAATCTTTGTGTATCCATGAGCATATAGAGTACAGAGCATTGCTAAGTTGGTGTCTTTCCACAACAATAGGGATACGGTACCTCGTCAATTTTTCTATACATTTTAATATCTCGTTATTATGTTGTATTTTTTCTTTTTCTTTTCAATTATTTAAGTCTATTAATCTTTCATATTGTCTTGTTTCTTTGTGGCCTAACATGGTCAGAGAGTCCTTGCCTGATTAGCATTATGGTCTCGGTTTTATGAACTTGCCAGTTAAGGAGTGCTTTCCCCAGGTCCAAGTTTGTGTAAAACCTGTCGGTAAATACATGGAGCCCTTTAATATCTCTTTGTGGCATCTTTGAGCTTTCCCACAAGATGAAGTACCACACAAGTAGTGGAGCATAAATCAGTTCTATCCATACAGTCAATGGTTGCTTTACGAAAATAGGGTTCAATCGCACAAATGTATCCAGATTTTGCTTCGCTCAACACAAAATTTTTTATGCCCCATCTTATTGGATTGTCTTTGTTGCAGACTTTGAACTGGAATTTCCCCTTGAATCCAACGGTGCTCTCATCTACACTTACGAGATTGTCAGGAATATAATGTTCCCTGAATTTATTGTCGAGATAGAGGTCAACATTGCGAATTTTTCCAGACCAAGTTAGTGTGTCATATTGGTCCAGAAGGGGGTGGACCAACATGAAGGTTCTAAAACATATAGGAAAACATCTCTTAACTAAATATGTCCTTAAAAAAAAGGTTGTTGATCGACCCAATTTGTTGAGAAGTATACAACGTATACAAGAAGTAGTATACAAGTATACTACTAGTATATTTCAGGTTTTTCGTTCATCCCCATGTTTATAATTGTTCCCATAAATGCTTTCAACTCTTCTATACTGACGGCTTTCCAAGACCACCACATTGATTTTTTTTGGAAGGGGTGTATTTTTTCACGAGTATACCTATTGGTTTCATTGGTGATTTCAGTCAATAAAGTATCAGTGAAAAATAGTTAAAAGAATTGTAAAGCAGTTTTGGAATTTCATCAATTGGTGGCTTAAATTGACTTACTTGTGACCATGTAACTTATGGAAGTTTTGATCACCTTTCTGCCAATCTTTCCAATCAGAACTACATACATTGATGTTACCATTGTTTGTTTCCTCTTACTCCACTTCATCTTCAGCAATATTGTCAATAATGTCAATATTATTGTTCAATATTTCATTTTGAATTTCATTTTCAAACATCTCACATATATTTGATTGTACATCACTTTCATGCTCAGACATACTTTTATACAGATATACTTATGCACAAAAAAACCAACTTCAATTTTTCAACAATATATTTACACTAATAACAAAACCACAATCTATTTAACTGATATAATAACTAAACAATAGAACTCAATTGAACACAACAAATAACCTCACGATGGTGATGCTCAAACAGAAACATGTGATCTTTATTTGGTGCTCTTTTTACAATTATATGTTTATTTAGATCAATACTTTCCACTTCATTGGGTTGCAGCACATACCAGACATTGTACCTATTCTGTGTATATAGCTGCAATTAAAAAAAAATATTTTTAAATGCTGTTTATTTTCATGGCCAGCACTAGTGGCCTCCTGAGCGTTTGAGTAATTTCACGATGGCCAGCACTGATTGCCATCTGAGCTATGAGTGCCTATGCAAGTAATTTATTCTGACTTGAGATGTAAATGGCTGCGGCCAGCAGTGCTGGCCACCCAATCTGTGCGCTCAACTTATATTAATGGTTACCAAGCCCAAAGGGTTAAGGAATTTGGTAAAAAACTAACAAAATGAGGGATACAGTAAAAGATTTGTTAAATGACTGTCCAATGATTTGAAGTAATAGCATAGTTCATCCCATACTTCTACGTTTTGGCTTTAAGGCAGATAAAGTTGTTTAACAGCTTAGCAGGCGCTTCTGTTTGAAATATGGCAAGTAACATTTTTAGTATTGACTCAACTATTTAGATTCATGTTTCATGCAACAAAAAAAAAGAGATTTTAAGGTGTTTGTGTGCACTCTAGTGTAGACTATATGAATTTTTAAAAAGGAATTAATTACCTATGTATGTTGGTAATGGAAAGAGTTGGAACGATACTTTAAATTCCTACCTTCGTGTAAAATGCGATGAAAATCTCCAATGTGATAATTGTCAGTCCCAAATTTGTAACAAACAAATAAAATGTTGCCTTCACTTTTTAATTTAAGGAAAGCGTCAAAGTTTATTATATTCAATAACCAGGAATAACTGATAATACTTCATTACATTTTTGTTTTGTTGACTTTCAATCTGTACTCTTTGAATCTGTGTTTTTGTTTGTTTTTTTGTAAATGAATAGTACAAGTATTTTTGTTTATGTAGTATGGATTTCCACCAAATACCAATTGTTATTTCAACACATTGAAATATCTTCATTTCCTAAATATATTCACCAATAATTATTTCTTTCTGTCATGATTATTACAATAGGTAAAATTCTGTTCTAATCTCTTATAATAATTTTTTTTCAAGGATTATGACAGGAATTCACTAAAGTTTCCATTCCATTATAGTGATAATGGATTAGAAGATTATAAAGCACTATTAAAGGAAACCGGTTTTGAAGTGGCAGATTGCAGAATTATGCCTTCTGGTGTTATGGTACCTCAATCTTCAGAAGGTTTACATGGTAAGATCCATTAAATTTCATCAGAAATAATGTTTATTAAACTGATTTATAAAATACAAGGTTATCTACTATTGTTATCTTTACTTATAATTCTCGAATGTATGTTCTTCTTCCTTTCAACTCTCTGTAAGATGATTTTACAACTCCTGTAATTTTACCTTAGTAGTTAAAATCCAACAGTTTAAAAATTAAATTTTCAATCCTTAGACAATTTAAAAAATGTGGGATGGCTACCCTTTTTGAGCATATATTCAAACTTTTCTTCCATGATTCCTCCCTTCACTCAATGAAAATTTGCTTTCCTAAAAAAATTGTAGTAATTTAGGCAGTTTTATTTTTATAAAGGATTATTTAAAAGTTCTACATCCCAAATCTGCTTCTATTGATTTTTTCGGACAGTATCTTCTTAAATCTTCCAGCATTTTATGTTACAAAATCTAGAGATTATGAACATAATTATTTAAATAATTATTATTTAATACACAATTTTCTTCCAGAGAGACATATTAAATATTGTACAGGGAGATATATTGTACATACTATATTTCTGTATATTACATACACAATGAAAAATTAATGCACATAAATAAGTTAGGCTACATACTATGTAATAATTTAACACGTTCACTACCAGCTGACGCATATATGCGGCGGCCGGGTCACTCCCACAGCCCACGAAAAAATTCATGAACTTCCCTGTAGACGGGTCAAAATGGTTGTGACCTTCGCCACAGACTGAGGTAATGCTGTATGTCAGTGTTGCCAACTGTCCAGTGACGTCAGCGATAGTCCTAGCTACAGACCAAGCGCCGCATTATGTGGCGGACTATCCTGTAGACCGTGCCTAAGCGATCTAACCTTTAAAATAGACCGTTGCGAAGAAATTTCTCATTTACTATGAAGAAACCAATGCCGCAGATCTGCGGCGGCAGTCTATTTTAATGAGCCCAGCCGCCGCAGATCTGCGGCGTTGGGCTAGGAGTAGGACACGCAAAATTGAGGCGGCAGTCTGTGGTTACGATTTTTTTTTAACATTGTGGTAGCGAACGTGTTAATGAAAATTCCACACGTTGGTGCGCTAATTGTAATAGTTTACTAAAAAGTGTTCTATTTCCATATTTTAGTTGTAATATTTTACATGAAGTTGGGCGCCCTTTTGTAAAATTTATTACAAAAATAATAAATAAGAAATACTCTTGAAGAGAGCATAGAAAATTTCTAATTGGGTCGTAAGTTCTTTATTATAGTGTAGGCCTACTATAGAGAATTTCAAATAAAAATACAAAATCCAATTTTCTGAAATGTACATTTACTGTAATTAATTATTAAGAAAAAGATTATAAATTACACACAAGTTAAATATTTCCTGAAAAAAACATAAATCATCACATTTTTTATAACATCGTAAAATTATAATTAATTCATCCATATTTTATTTTTGATTAATTTTGTGGTTGCAACCGAATTCATAAATCAGAATCTTTTATATATAAAAATGCAATATACTCAAAATTTACAATAACTTTGTTATCAAATTTATCAAATTATTATTATCAAATTCTTTTAATAATTACTTATTCTTTAAACATTAAATCCAATAAAATCAACTGCTGAATATTTTTATTTAATGTTTATAATCATTATTTTTTTAAAAACATGATCTTCTCTTATTTGAAACCACGTGATATCTCTGCTAACATCCTATCCAAATTTTTTTAGTAAACTGCAAGTTCCAGTTATTTTTATGGTAGAGTTTTTATGAAACATAACTTGAGCATGTTATACCAAGCATGCTAAACACTGAAGCTAAATTCTGTATCATACTTAGAATTTTCATTTATTCAAACTATTTCCTTGTTCAAACCCCATACCTTCTTGTGTTTTCAATCCTTAGACAATTTAAAAAATGTGGGATGGCAATGAAAATTTGCTTTCCTAAAGAAATTGTAGTAATTAAGGCACTTTTATTTTTTATAAAGGATTATTTAAAAGTTCTACATTCCAAATCTGCTTCTATTGATTTTTTCGGACAGTATCTTCTTAAATCTTCCAGCATTTTATGTTACAAAATCTAGAGATTATGAACATATTTAAATAATTATTATTTAATACACAATTTTCTTCCAGAGAGACATATTAAATATTGTACAGGGAGATATATTGTACATACTATATTTCTGTATATTACATACACAATGAAAAATTAATGCACATATGACATAAATAAGTTACATACTATGTAATAATTTAATGAAAATGCCACACGTTGGTGCGCTAATTGTAATAGTTTACTAAAAAGTGTTCTATTTCTATATTTTAGTAGTAATATTTTATATGCAGATGGGCGCCATATTGTAACATTTATTACAAAAACAAAATAAAAATAATAAAAAAGGAATACTTTTGAAGAGAGCATAGAAAATTTCTAATTTGGTCGTAAGTTTTTTAATATAGTGTACTCTGGAGATTTTCAAATAAAAATACAGAATCCAATTTTATGAAATGTACATTTAATTATTAAGAAAAATTCTATAAATTACACACAAGTTAAATATTTCCTGAAAAAACATAAATCATCACACTTTTTATAACATCATAAAATTACAATTCATCCATATTTTTTTTAAAATTAATTTTGTAAAAATGCCTTAGATAATTTTAAATTTCTAGGCCTAAATGCTTGAAGTACTAATTATTTCAAGTTTAAGTTGATAACATTCAAACAAGGATATCCACAATTAATTACAGGATCACAAAAGCTTGTTAAACAGCACGATTTAAGTTTATATAGTAAAATTCTGTCATAAGTGGGTTTTTTTAATTAATAAAATTCCAGTTAAAAAAAGAAAATTATAAGTCTTTTAAAAACAACCTTAAAACTATTGTTATCTGTATCATTTTATGTGGCAGGGGAGTTTATTCACCATGATATTATTTAATGAAGGTAGGCCTAAAGCTCTTTTTCCAGGTAGAAAACACACCAGAATATATTAATTAAGTTGAATTTTAATGAAATTTGTTTATATACTACTAAATTCATTTATTAGTATATGTCTGATCATTATTTATTTATGTTATTAATCATTATTGTACATTTATTTCATTTTTAATTTATTAATTACATTAACAATTCAATCTAAGTCGACTAATTCTATAACATATATGTTGGTGATACAAAAAACTCTTTTGTTACATATTCAATAACATAAAGAAAAAACCGTTGGAAAAACAAAAAATATTCAATTCTTTAGCAAATTGCTAAATCCTTAACAAACATCAGTCAAACTGGTCTTTATGCCAGTTAGAATCCAAACGTACTAGTAAATTACACATTTTTATAAGTTCTGAGTTAGTATTCAAATTCATTTTAGTTAGTGTGGTGTTTGTTAATAATAAACATGTTATGTTTTTATGTTTCAGATATCATGAAAGCCATGGATCCCTTGATTAGTTTAATACCAAAAGACTTTCATTCAGATTATATGGGCGATGTTTTAAAAATAGCATCACAGTTAACGACAGTCAGATTTGGCTCTTTAGTACTTCCATGTGATGTTATTATGGTTGCAGTTACAAAGCCACTTTAATAAGATAATTGTTTAAAGAATTTGAATGTATATTAATGGTATATTATACAATCTACTTTAGGAATACAGTTATTTCTACGTCTGTAATAATTGTAAATTAAGGGTGTTGACTTTAATAAAAGAAAGCGATGTGCTGATTCAAGTTGGGTGCCATTTGTAATTTACTAATTACAAAAATAAAATAAAAATAAAAATAAATTAAATTTAAGTTTTTAAAGTTTAGAATTGGATCATTGGAATGAAATAATAGAAGTCCTCATTGTTCTGAAAATGTACATGTTATTTATTTAAACACATTTAAACATAACAACATAGTAAAATACATATAAAATGAAAATTCATATAAGATGTCTTATGCTAACATATCCTATTCAATTATTTCATTATTCAAATTTCAATATAAGAAAATCAAGTTAAGTTTTATTAATAAATTTATATTTTAGTTGCAACTCATGAAAAATGAAAAGAATTTTACTTTATTTCTCTTGGTAAAATTTTGATTATTAAAAAGTATATTTTTTGCAATAAAATTAAATCTCATTTGATTAGTTATTTAAAAAGACTTTACTTTAACATATTATTGTACTTTAAAACAAAAGACATTGTGTCTTATTGATCAAATACATAATTTAACAAAATCAAACTTATAGCATAACAGTGAAAAAATCTAAATCATTTAAAGTACACATATATTGTTAGATAATGAAAGTCTAAACGTGTTATACCAAATCACATTATATTTTTTTTATTTAAAAGCACTTTTCCTCTGAAGTGACTTGCTTCGTTCACCGGGACTGCATGCTGACTCGTCGAAGTCGCTTTGACCGTTGTTTGAATGTTGAAGTCTTCAGTTCATATCTCTGATTTACACAATTCATACTAATTGTTCATATAACAAAAAATCAATGTCTTAATTTCAATTGTTCTACTTTATTTAAAACATAAAAAGCTTAGTTTATGTGTCCATGCCTCTCTAGATTACATCACGTTTACTAAACACGTGAAATTAATCGTTCTCACAATTTCCTATAAGTGTTCACATATCAAATCAAATCAAATCACATTATGTTTTATCATTTCTAGATTAGTTTATATTTCTTAGATAACTCTTTTGATCAGTTAAATCTTTGTTCTGTACAAGTAAACGAATACGTAAGCACATGGTTTCATATTACAAGTTCTGTATAACCCAATTTGCGTTTACAATCTTCCAACGTAACTGTTTTATACACTCTGTTGTATTCCTATAACGTTATATAACAAAACAACTCGTCATTGTCAAATATTAACACTTTATATTTATACATTTTACTTTGTCGCTTTGTCCTTTTCAGGACTAGGCAAAATTTTCGACAACCTAACACTCCAAGTTCTCCCAATCGACTCTGAGAAAGCAATGTCCGTTTTCCCGGTCTAAAATCACACGTCTGTCTTTGTGCGCACAATGATTACACTGATTACACTTCACTTTTTATTTCTAAGATTTACAATAATTCTAATTATATCTATACATAGGATACATTTTTCTGATTACTTTCTACCACTTACTTTGTTTTAAAATTTCTTCTCTTTTAAATTATTAATGGTAATCAGACGCACTATTTGTTTTAGAATACGTCTCCTTCCTTTCTCACCTCGACCAATTACTTACAAGCTCCAAGAATCATGCGTTATATTCAAATTCAAAAATGTACAATATTACACCTCAAGAAAAAATTTAAAACTATTTACAAAGATCATCTCAATGCATATCTTAAACCTGATGTATAATAATCAAATTTAACAGCTAACACCATAAAAAGTCAAATGTTAAGGTACAATAGTTAATCAATTTTAATATTAACTTATCCAATACTAGTTTTGATAATAAAGAATGAAGATTCTTAACAAAGGTCTTAAATACAACCCCAAATCTTCTCTAGAAAAACAGTAATTTTGAAACTCTCTGTAGATATTGAATCTATAAATAAATTAGATGATAATATTAAATATTTATGTTCAAATATAATTGGGGATACTGTTAAGAGTCTTCCTAATAAATGTTATTTTAACAATGAAGTTACTATTATTGAGCAAATACAAAACAAAGTGAAAGATAACCTTGTTATTTCTAAAGCCGATAAAGGCAATTCAGTTGTTATTTTAGATAAAGTTAATTATGTTTGTAAAGTTGATGATATCCTGAATGATAATTCCTCTTTTAAAATATTAAAAAGTGATCCTACGTCTAATTATAGTAAACTAGTAAATAATTATATTAAGAATTGTACTAAATTTTTCCCTAATAACGTTTGACAATACTTGAAAGTTATGAACCCCCAACCACGCAGATTGTATGGCCCACCTAGGCTTTACAAACCTAATATTCATGTTCGTCCCGTAGTATCATTTACCAATGCTCCTACTTAGAAATTGGCCCAAAAAGTCAATACTGTATTTAAAAGTGCCACTAATTTTACATCCAATTATAGTATTAAGAATTCTTTAGATTTAATTAACAAAATTGTAAATGTTACTATACCTTCTAATGCTAAAATTGTATCTTTCGATGTTAAAAGTCTTTTTACAAGTATACCCATTAACCAATGTAAAAACATAGTCAATGACATTATTAGCGATACCAATGGTGATACAACAATTAGTAAATAATTAAAAACAGCTATAGAAATTTGCATTAGTCAAAATTATTTTAAATTTAACAATAAATTTTATCAACAAATAGAAGGGTGGGCAATGGGTTCACCTTTGTCATCTCTTCTAGCAGAAATTGTCATGGCTGATTTGGAAAATAATTTATTTGGTAAAGACAATCCTTTATTTAAAAATATAATTTATTGGTACCGTTATGTTGACGATGTTTTGTGTTTGTTTAGTGGCACTAATAGGCAGTTAGAACCACTATTAAAACCATTAACCACTCTCTACTTAAAACCATTAATTCTGTAAATAGCAACATTCAGTTCACTATGGAAGTGGGTATAAATAACAGCATTAATTTCTTGGTTCTTAACATTAATATCAGTGATAGTTATCATAAATTTAAAATTTTCAGAAAACCTTCTTATACAGATACAGTAATACCTGCTGATTCTAACCATCCTACAGCCATAAACATGCTGCTTTTCACAGCATGATACATAGACTTATTATTGTACCTCTTTCACCTAATGACTTCAATGATGAAGTGAATGTTGTTAAACAAATTGCTGTTAATAATAAGTATGATGTTAGTTTAATAGATAATATTTTAAGAAAAAAGTTAAAGCGGAGAGCTGAAAATTTAATCTACTCTTCCCATAATGATAGCATTAAAATAGTTAAATATTGTAAATTATCTTATATCAACAGAACTAGTTATAAAATCAGTAACCTTATTTCAACTAAATGCAATCGTAAAGTTGCCTTTATTGTACAAAATATCTAGGAAAAATGTTGGTTAATAATAAAGATAAAAAAGAAATGTTAGAAAATAATGGAGTTTATAAAATATCTTGTCAAGATTGTGACCTTGAGTACATAGGTCAATCAGGTAGATCCATAAAAGTTAGAATTAAAGAACAAGTAAATAGCTGGAAACATGCCTATAGAAACTCTACTTTGCTAACCACCTTTTGGACTCGGGTCATAGTTTTGATCCGAAATTGAATGTTAAACTCTTACACATAGAAAATAAAAGCAACAGATTATAATGTAGAATGTTTATAAATAAATAGATCTATTTCACTTAGGCTTACTTTCAACTTAAATGACCAAATTGTATTAAATTCTTCACCCCTTCTAAAATCCATCCTTAACATAGTTTATTAACCTTCATCTACCTGCTAGGTCATTACCCCTACCTGTCCCGACTTCTCTATTGTATTTCAGTTTCCTGTTACTAGTGTATGTGTAAATAGTTGTCTATACCTGTTAAGTATCAGTTGTCCAATAATGCCGCAAGGCGAAACAATTGTAGCTCATTTATAATATTAAAATATTTTGAAACTTTAAGCTTATTGCTTTATTTTATCCTTGACAATAGTTAATGTAACACTCATAGTTTTCCAAAATATGTTAAAAAGTGTAAACATGTTACCAGACGACTTAAATTAACGGAAGGTGGAACCAACTGGTAACAATGTTTAAATAAAAAAGACAAAGACAAATTATGTAATCAACAAGGCCCAAATTTATTGAATAAAAAAAAAAGAAATTTCGACGGATCAGATTTTACCATTTACAATTATGAAAATATCACCTTAAGTTTGCTTGACATAAGCAAAAGCTTAATAATAAAAAAAAGATTACAAATTGTATCTTCAAAAGTTTACATGCCCTTAAAGTAAAAGAAAAAAAAATTATTAATAATTAAACTCTCACATTTATCCCCCCTTTGTTTATATAAACTGTTACAAAGAATTTAACAATAAAAAAAGATTTTATAATCAAGATTAATATTTTAGTTTCAAAAGTTATATTAATTCTAACAAGTTCATCATTAAATTACTTATTAAATATCATGATTTTATTTATTAAATTTCTTACATACTAAGTTGGCCAACATATATATATATTAAAAAAAAAGAAATTTGTTTATAACATAAGAAAATTTTTAAATAGTGAAAATTTTGAATACTGAAATTTTTTTTTAAATATTAAAAATTTTTAATGATGAAAATTTTTAAATATTGAAAGTTTTTAAAGATTGACGTCAATTTTATTAATTTTGAAATAACCTCTTTGAGGCTGTCAGGACCGAAAAGTTTGCATGCAGCACCACCCAATTATATATATATTAAATTATAAATAATTACACATAATCACATATAGACAGTAAAGGACATATTATTGTTAAACAGAGTTCAGTCGCAGAAAGAAATATATATATAAAGTTTCACAAAAGTCAGTATTTAGATGAAAATCATTTTATAGTGCACTTGTAACGTTAAAAGTTTTTTTTTTTGATTAAACATGTCTTAAACAACAGGTAGAGTCCTTGACAAAGGCTGCAGTTCTGCTGTAGAATGTGCAAAAAACAGCAAAGTTAGACAGGCTCCGACACTCGGACCAGCTTTTTACGCTGTAGCAAAAAGACACGTTGACTAGAGATTATGCAAACTTAAACATGTTATTGAACAAGATTCTTTTATTAAAATGTCTTGGTATTTCGTCAAAATCAGAGAATATTAACGGTATTACAGAAATTCTGAAAGTTTATAATTAAATCCTTCTTAGATGTCATTAGGAATGGTATATAAGTACCTTGATTTCTGTTTGAAATAAACTTGTATAACACTTAGAAAATCTGTAAAGACAAGGATTCTAGTCCAGAAAACATTTCTCTAGTTACCATTTTGACATGTTTAAAAGTTTAATATTTTGATTGCTTAATGTTTAATACAAGCCTGTTCAAATTTCAACACAACTGCTCAATACTCAAGGTCTGACTGTTTAAGGTTTACATTTAGCTTCTGTAAATTATGTTTTTAAGAAAGGAACTGCTTTTATAATTATTAAATTTCAGTAAAATTTTGAATACTAAAATAAAACATCAAACACATATCTTAATGAACAAAGCCTAAAATATCTGTAAATTATGTTTTTAAAAAAAAGGAAATGCTTTTATAAGTTACTAGCTGTACCCGGCCACGCATTGCTGTGGCTCATCTGGTTAAATGGAAAATAAATAAAAGACATAAATAAAGACATAAATTAAAATATGTTTATTTAAACAATGCTTGTGGGTACACAATATTTTTTGTAGTTCCATTGTTTGTGTATATATACAGATTATCTGGTTAACGTAGCAATCCGTTTCTAGATCTAAGCCACACAATTCTAAATTTTGGCCCTGAGCTTTGTTAATGGTAATTGCAAATGCCAATCGAATTGGGAACTGCAATCTCTTAAATTTAAATGGCATGTCTGTTGGAATTAAAGGAATGCGAGGAATGAGGACATCATCATTTTTGTAAGGTCCTGTCAAGATTGTTGCTTCTATGACGTTGTTTATTAATTGTTTCACTGCAAGTCTTGTGCCGTTGCAAAGCTTTGGCTGGTTGATATTTCGCAAGATGATTATCGGCACACCGATTTTCAATTGCATTAAGTGTGGTGGCATCCCTAGCAGATAGAGTGAATTTAAAAATTCTGTTGGGTAATTATTTGCTTCATTTGCTTCTACAACAGTGTCGACTGACTTGTATGTGACTACCTCACTTTGAATTTTAGTCTGAATAATATTATTTAGTTCATAGACGTCTTTGTTCTTGGAGGCAAGAATAGCTCGTTCACTCAGCCAATCGGAATTCTTATAATTGGTTTGAATATTGGGAAATACTTGAACATTTTTATGTTGGAAATATGGGACCAATTGAAACATTTTTTTAAATAAAAAGCTATAGCCTACTATCCCAGAGTAACATAGAGTAGGATTCATTTTGATAAAAACATTTTTTATATTCCATATTATTTGTAAATTTATTTTGAAAATCGTAAAAAAATCTTAGGGCATTAAACCCAGTGTCTAGCAGCTGTAGTATCAATAAATAAACAACATTATGAAAAACTAAAAAATTACTATTGAAAGATGAAATTTATAAATATCAATAGAAACGTACTATGCCAAAGATATGCACAACAACATAAATTATGTGTGTATGTTGCTATTAAGGTAGGTAAAATAAATTAAATATAATTTTAGGTTAGGCCTAGAAAGATGAACCAATACATATTTCTTGAATGTACCTATTGGCATTTATTACCATAGCAGCCAATTTAATAAAATAACTGATGAAACAGTTGATTCGGATGTCCAGCTAGTACAAATAATATTTTTAAGTTAGGCCTAGATTGAACCAACATATATTTCAACACACACAAACCAATAAAAGCTTGCGTTAAGATAATAATATTTAAAATTAAGAAAACAATATGTTACAATCTAATTTAAAAAAAAAGACATTAGAATTTAATAGTAGGCTAGGCCTATTTATAATATGGTAAATGATATATTTTATAAATTGAAAATTGCCTCTTTTATTTATAACAATACAAAATCTCTGTCCTAATTAATATTCCCGAGAAAATAACATTGTGTACAATAACCTGTTTTAAAAAAAATAATTTATGTAACATTTAGATAAGTTTTTATTTAAATTGTAGGCCTAACTGTTACAATTTTATGTTTTGTATTTATAAAGATTCTTTAATTTTAAAATAAAGATATAAATATTGTCTTTTAAGTGTTTTTTATTTCATATTGATATATTAATTATCTTAGAAGTAATTAATTATATAGTTATGTTATTATAAATTTTGGAAGTGTAATACAGTTTAGATTATAAAATAAATGGGTTTTTTGAATTGTAGGCCTAGTTGTTACAATTTTATGTTTTGTATTTATTAAGATTTTTTAATTTTAAAAGAAAGATAAAAATATGACCTTTTAGGCCTAATTATTTTAAATTTTATATTGATAAATCAAATGGTTTAATATAGTTATTAATATTATAATGATGAAAATAGGTTATGACAAAAAATGTTATTTGAGTTATTGTAATGTCGTTGTTCACAAAAACCTATCCAAATACAGATAGAAATCCAAATACATACAGTTGTTTGAAGTTTGAAAGCAGCTGATAATGGAAATATAGGAAACAGTTGACTACAGCTGTTATTATTATAGTCCATAAACATATGTAATGGCGCTTGCATTTTTGTTAAATATTGAGCATATTTTTTGTTGTTTTTATGTTCATTAGATGCTAGAGTTTTTCAAAAAGTATATAAAAACACTCGTGGATTCGAATGGAATACTGTGTCCAAATTTCAAAGCAATCGGTGAAGAACTTTCTGAGATTATCGATTTTGAACAAACGCACATTTACATTTTTATTTATATAGATAGAAGATAGATAGATAGATTAAGTATTAGAGCCTTAATTTATAATCTTCTGATGTTCTATTTAATAAATTTTAATACTATTATTTAAGAAAACTGAACAGTCCAGAAAAGCTTCCATATAGTCTTAATGGCTTCTAAATATACACTGAAAAAAATTATTCAATTATTTTTTTTCAACAAAGGCGTACAGAGAGATTGTTTTTATAAGTTCATTGTTCTTATGCAATCTTGTTTATTTTTGGGGGAAAGATGAAATGTAATTTATGATCCTACTTATTAAAGAAACTGTTAATAATTTATATATTTAAATATGATTTTACATTATTCAATTAAAATTTAGAATGTTGAATAGGGTTAAATAAATTCTCTCAAAGGATAAAGAAAAATATCTTATATTGATATAAATATATAAAATTTCTATTCATATCGGCGAAGAAAGTCCCGCGATATTCTTCTCCAATCACAAACTTCTGTGGGCGTGTATTTTATAACTAACGTCTTGCTTCTAATGGTCGCCATCTTAATTCCAGATTTTCGTTCATATTTCGACAGATTATGTCTTTGTTATTAAATATTTATATGAACTCAGGTGATGTTTTATATTTAGAAATATCTACTTCGTATTTCTGTATATCTCATTTTGTCTCTAGGTCTTCTGTATTTTTATAATCGGCGAAAGATCGGAGTTATATTTTCAATTCGGTTATTTTCCAAGTTGACCTTTCACGTCTAGATAAAAACAAATTATTTAAGTTTTCTTGTCTTTAACTGTGTGTTGTTATTTTTTATGGATTAATCAAATTCTTAGGCGCAATTTTAATATAGGTTTTGATTTGTTTTAGATTGACAATTTTCTGGATTAGTTATAATTGGGTCGGAAAATATTAGATTTAGAATTTGTTTTGATTCGAGTCTTATCTTTTTGCCGCTAGGCGCGTGTATGTTGACGTTTAAAATTAAATGAATGAAATTGACTTGTTTTTCTTTTTGTATTTAATACCCTTTAAAATTAAAATTTCGCAAAATCCTTTCTTAGTGAGCGTCTATGACCTCATACAAATATGCCTTTAAATTTTGGTATCAATATCTTTGTTAATTTTTGCTCTACGTTGATTCTCTGTCAGTCATTCAGTCAGTCAGTCAGGACAAAGCCGTTTATATATATAGTGATTTAACTTCAGAAAAATTTTGAATACTAAAATAAAACATCAAACACATATCTTAATAAACAAAGCTTAAAATATTAACAAATCTTATAGTATAGCAAAATCTGAGAAATAAGTTACCTGGACAGGTTGTGAGGTGTAGAGAAGAAAATTTTGAATGGAAGCTTACGCCGTATTTATAAAAAAAGAGCTCACTGACACATTGATTGTACCACACTAAAACACTGACATTGTTTTTAAAAAAAAAAACTTATTGCATCGTAACAAACTGATGATTATGATTTGGTAAAAGATTAGAACTTGATTGTAGAGCATTGTGCCGAGGAAGTCCAGTTAGATTTTTTTGCGACTGCATTTTCTAGAAGGTTGAACGGAACTAACTTGTATAAGATAACGGTAAAGCTGGACTTCGTCCGGTAGAAAGAGACGGAGAAAGCTCAGACGATAGTTTTCACTGTAGGCCACAGCGCTACGCCACTAATCAGGAACGGTGTATGGACTAGGCAAGAGGTGGACAGTTGATAATTTATGTGCAGATTTATTTAGTATGGATGAATTAAATTGTTTTAATTACTGAATGCTACAAACTTGCGAAAATGTATAAATTCAAAAATAAAAACTAATTATATAAGAACAAACTAAATGCATGACATATTTAAAATGATAGATAAATGTATCCTAATTGAAGAAGTTTGGCAACACTACAGTTACCCAAATGAAATATGACAACACAAGTCAGTCCCTTTACATCAAATTGCAGATAAGGTTATCTTCAAACTCTATCTTATAAGTAACCCCATGAATATGAAGGCATAATTAAAGTCTTTGGAAGCACTTGGCAATAAAAAAGTTAGATTCCCACTAAAATTAAACTTTATTCAATAATTTCACAGTGTTCGAAAAGTATGAATTAGTTAAATAACTTCTGAACAAATAACACCTGAAAAACAAAAACTGAGCTACACATATTTGTCAGATTATTAATAGATACTGCTAAATTATGCAAGCACAAAAAGAGAGATCACTAAATGTTTTGACAAAATTCTATAAAATCAAATTAAAAATAATTTTACTTTAGGTAATTTTTTGCCTTAAATCGAAAAAGTGATTTTTGACATGCCGTCCATCCATTGCCATTCTTGTCTGTATGTAAGCATGACAGCAGCCAAAAAAATTAAGGTAGGAATATGAAATTTGGTATAGAGGATTATAGTGTGCTCATGTAGAACCCTATAAATATTCAGAAAAATCAAACAAAACATATCAAAATGAAGGCCTTTTTTTAAAAATTGTTTGTACATATTATGTGTTATACGACTTACAACACATTAAATACACTAGATACAAATTCTCATACAATTCTTCAAAAATACTTTTTATTTGTTTAGGTTTCTAAATAATTAAATAAAGTGTACCATGACATAAATACTACTCAGACATGAAACAACAAAGAAACCTAATCATGTAGTTACTCTCCAATTAATAAAATTCTCCAAAGTTTGAAGGATAGGAAAGAAGGGAGTTCTTGTAATGCAAAAAGGAGTAGAATTTTTTATAATAAATATTCTAGTCGGGACACTTAATCATAACAACTAGATCATAATTCATACAAGTAAGATAAATAAACTAGATAAATTTAGGATAGGTAGATAGTTTAATAGAGATGAATGCATTTTGATATTGATGACATTAGGCTAAATTGGAAAAAATGATTTAAAAAATATTGAACAGTGTCCCAGAGGATGTTGATTAGTTATATGTAAGATACAGGAGATTTGTTGATAGAAAATGAAAACTTGATTAGTCTAGATCAGTGGTTCCCAACCTTTTTCAGCTGGCGACCCACCTTTCCTCTTTGGAATACCTCCAAGGTCCATCGGTCCACGGTGGAGTATTAAACCTTATTATTTGTATTGTATCCCTACCTTTTGTATATATAATTTACCATCAAATATTGCAAATATATATGCTCTTTGGAAGATACAATTTGATTATTGATAAACAATTTGTTTTCTGATTTAAAAATGGTTAACAATGGTTTAACTAATAGAGAAACTGCCTTAACTTTCGCTGCTAGTCCTGAGTAAATGCCAGACATGGCACAGGCTCCATCGGTTGTTGCTTCGACACAATTAGACCAGTCAATTTTGTTTTTTTTTCATAAAACCATCCAAACAGTTGAAAATATCAGTCGTTCTGGTAGGTCTAGGTCTGCAAAATAACATTTCTACTTCTATTGATTCATTGGTCTCAAATCTAACAAAAGCTAATAAATTGGCAATATCAGCTATATCAGTGCTTTCATCCCATTGTAAGGAGTAAAAGTCACTTAGTTTCAAAGCAGAAATAAGTTGCTGTTTTATATTATCAGCCATTTCTTCTATTCTCCTTTTAACCGTGTTATTTGAAACAGTAGTGGTATTTCCCTTATTTTTTTGGTTGCTTTTTCGTCAAAAAAATAGGCAGAAATAAGTTTAGCAGCTGGCAAAATGATATTCTCACCTGCTGTATGAGGTGCACCTTTTTTGGCAATCAACCATGACAGTTAGTACGAAACCATTGTAACCTTTTTATTTTCACGTCCTGTTGAGACATTTTCCATACTAGTTCTAGTCGATGTCAAATCTCTTTTCTTATTTTGAAAAAAGCTATAGGCTTATTAACACATTCTGGGTGTTTAGTTATGTATCTTTCTAGCTTAGAAGGCTTCATGCTTTGATTTGCCAATGTTTCAAACAAATTACACATTGAGGTAATGGTTCTTACTCTGTGCCTACAAATGTAAACCCATATTTTATATAATCTGTACTATATTTCCCGAAGAAAGTTTTTGGTTTCTTTGCATTCACCTGTACTTTACCCTTTTCAGAATTTATTAGGTTAGTATTTGATGGGCCAGGATCACCTTCATCAATAGTTACTTTAGAAATTGTCCTCTTACCAAAAGATTCTGTTTTCAACCATTTGTCCATCTTAAAAACTTTACTAAACCACAACACAACCACAAAGCGAAAATTCAATCCCAAACACCAACACGTTGTACAACTAGCTGCACCAAATGTGTAACAGTAACTCACTGCACGATGTCCACAGTAAGACTGAGTAACTGATGTTAGTAAATGGCGTGACTTCGACAGTGTGGTGGAAGAACGGGAGAGGGAGCGGTGTTGCCGAGGGGGTGGATCTGGGATGTAGTGGTTCTGGTGTCTGCCAAAAAAATCAAGAAAACAATCAAAACACAATTCGATTTGTTTTGATTTTTCTTATCTTTTCTGATGGTTTATTCGATCGTTTCTGATAGTTTTAGAATCGAGTCGCGACCCACCTGGAACCCTTCCGAGACCCACTAGTGGGTCGCGGCCCACCGGTTGGGAACCGCTGGTCTAGATTTAATCATTTCTAGCGCTTGACTGAATCCAGGGATGTTCCCGGTGACTCGGAGTGACTATAAACGATATAAAAATGAAATGTTAGTCTATTGCTGAAAAGAAAAAAAATTGACCCAATGGCCATCAATGATAACCAAAACCATAAAACTTATGGGGTGTAATGAGATCCATATGCCTACATGGTTAAAAATACATTTGCATCTATTGGTGTGTTTCTTCATCCGCGGATGTCTTCTTTTTTTACCAGGCATCATCTGAATAATTACGCTTTATAGTACTATCCTTCAGTTTCTATAGAATCTTTTGCTTTTTAAAAAAAAACTCATACTTTGTAACATTGTGAATTTTTGAATCATTTTCTTGTAAAATTGAGAACAGACGTTTAAATATAGATGGGGGTATGCATGACAGACAGGGGCGTCATTTGGGGGGGCAGGGGGGGCCGGCGCCCCCCCAAGGTTTGAAAAGAAAAGTATTAAAATTACTGTACAATTTGAAAGTTTAAAGTAATTAGCGTGTAATGATGATGCCCAACAACATAAAAGACCAACCTTTATAGTTGCAACATTTTCGAACATATCATTGATTTAATTATTTTAAACAATAAGGGGTTCAACTATAAGTATCTATACAGCTATATATTATATTATGACTGTATTTCGCATTCCTGCCACTAGTGCCACTTCCACATTTGTGTCAGTCAACCAGCTTTCTTTCAAGGTCTCACAAGCCCCGCCTACCCCACACCCCAGACTATTGTCTAGTTGCTATTTTTAGACACGGACACGACATGAGTCAATTGCCCTGTGCATTTTTCTGTTTCTTCCCTCAGTCTAGTTTAGTCTGACGTGACGGGCTGTACTCCCGCTGCTACTGTTTTGTTTTAAAAGTGTATTGAATTAGTGTCTCTTGGATTTACTTATTTACTAATCAAAATATTTTATAGTCTTGTTCGTTTCGTGTAGAGTGTAGGGGAGAAAAGTACATATATGTTTAATAGGCACTAGGCAGGTCTGAGTTTTTTTACTTTGCGTAAATATGTGCAATTAGTTATTAGTTCTCATATCAGATCAGACAGTTATTTTATTTATTAGTGCACGTTCTGCGTAGGTACATTGAATTAAAATGAAAAAGAATAAACCTGATATTCGATCTTTTTTCGGAAAGAAAAAAGTAGGTAATAGTGGTGATGAAAGTGTCAAAGGTAAATGCCATGAAGTTAAAACGACGGATCCAGATCTTCCATCTACTTCATCAGCATCATTGGGTCAGCGTTCTAAGATTCCTTCCACTGCATTAAGCCACACACCTCAAGACCATCCAGTCCAACCAGTCATGGATTTCCCTGCAAATAGTCAAGGAAGGAGATTCGCCGCCCGGTACTACAATATATTCCAGTGGCTTGAGTATTCTGCTGTTGATGATGCATGCTACTGTTTTCCTTGTCGGCACTTTGTTCCTCCGACATCAGTTCGTCAAGGTGAAACAATTGGTAACCGAACATTCATTGACAGAGGATTTCATAAGTGGAAAGATGCATCAGCACTATTTCAAAAACATGAACATGGAGATAGACATAAAAGCTCAATGGTAGCTTGGGGAGAGTTAAAAAATCGCAGTGTTCTTAAAACGTCAGCTGCATCTTTGCTTGATTCCCAGCGTTCTGGACATATCGAAGAGAATAGGAGACATGTAAAAGTTCTGTTGAAAGTCACTCGTTTCTTAGGAATGCAAGGTTTGGCTTTCCGAGGGCATGTTGAATCTGAAGAGTCCTCAAACAAAGGGAACTTTAAAGAATTGTTGGATTTCATAACAGAAGATGATGCTCACCTTAAGGAAAGAGTTAGTCGGCGATATGACCACTACTCTTCACCCGAGTATCAAAATGATTTAATTCGAGTTTTTTCTTCAAGAATCATAAAAAATATAATATCAAAAGTGAAAGAAGCAAAGTTTTTTTCAGTCATGGCCGATGAAACCAAGGATGTCTCCAAGTCTGAGCAACTCACAATTTTAATTAGATTTGTTGATGCTGAGAGTAAAGTCAACGAGAGAGCAGTTGCTCTACGTCATTTGAAAGATTGTAGTGCAGAAACCATATCAAAAACAATTGAAAATATGTTAACGAATGAAGGTCTAAATTTAAAATTCTGCGTAGGGCAGTGCTACGATGGTGCGAGTGTGATGAGTGGCTCAACTGCTGGGGTGCAGGCAAAGCTGAGAGAGTCTGCACCCAATGCTACGTATGTGCACTGTCATGCACATCGACTTAATTTAGTTTTGGTCCATGCGTTAGGTGGAAATTGCGAAGTTCAAGATTTTTTCTACACACTTCAAAATGTCTACAATTTCATTTCCAACAGTTCAACTCGTCATGAACTCTTTGTTGACGCTCAGCAGAGACTTCATCTACCAGTTCTCACTCTAGAACGAACAGTTCCTACACGTTGGTTTTATTGGTATAGCGCTGTAAAAAAAGTAAGATCAACTTACCCAGCAATTTTAATTGTATTGGATGAAGGGAAGAAGGAAAGGGCTGAAAGCATAGGATTAAAAGCTCAAGTTCAGCAGAAAACTTTTATATTTCTCCTGCATACAATGGAAACCCTTTTAGGGACAACTTACAATTTGTCAGAACAACTTCAAGACAGCGCTCTGGATTTGTCATCTGCTGTTCATCTGATCCAGGGAACTCGACAACAACTCTTCAGTAGCAGAACGGACCACGAGTTCAACAAAATTGTTAATAAGGTCAAAACCTTCAGTGAACGATATGATATTGAAACCAATGAATTGAACACAGAACCAAAAAAACGAAAAACAGCCATTCCTTCGAAATTTCAATCAGATGTGGTTTATTCTAGCGTGGGACACAATCAACGGGACCAATGTGAGACAAGTGAAGGTGACACCAACTTGAAAAGAATATTTTTTGATGTCCTGGACAAAATCGTGTCAGAATTTGACAGAAGGTTTACAGCTAATGAGTTTTTGTATTCAGTGGCAAGTTGCTTCAAAATTAGCAGTGACACCTTTTTAGATACTGGTCATCTCAAACCATTCATCGATCACTATAGGGGTCTTCTTGATGAAGATGCTCTAAATACGCAGTTGCCTATAGCAAAGCACCACATTAGAAGTGTTTGTACTGAGAACAGTGTTCTAGCTTTTATAAATATTCTCCGTAGTCTACCAATTGCCTACTCTGAAGTTATAAAAGTACTTCAGATATTTGCAACACTACCAATTGCAACGGCTGGAAATGAAAGGTTCTTCTCTGTCTTAAAATGAGTGAAAAGTTACTTAAGATCAACTACTGGTGACGAGAGACTTTGCTCCTTAATGTTGATGGCTGTGGAACGAGAAGAGACAAGACAACTGGACCTTGATGAGCTGGTCAACGACTTTGCAGCCTTGAAGACCCGGCGCTACGCTGTTTTACATTGAAGGTTGGCTATGGCTATATAAAACTAAAGAAAATAAAGACTTTTTAAATGATTTTATAAGTTAGTTTTTTAATTTTTAACTTAAAATTTATCTCCAAATTTTTATTTTTTTACATAGATTTTTTTTAGAATGTAATAATATGACACGTTTTATAATTGATTCTAAATTATTATGTCACAAATTTTGCTTTAAAAGTCTTAATATTTTATTACATTACATTGTTTATATAAAAGTAAATAATCATTGGCATAGTTCATGTTCCATACCATTAACACTATGACTGTATTATTCTGGTCAATATGTTAATTCAAGTTTAATTGCTTTTACGCATATTCAGTCTACATTGACTTTTACATTCATCGTGCGATACTGTTATACATAATTAAATTTAAGGTGTATGCAATATTTCATTCTAAATATTTGTAATGTTCAACTATAAATATTTGTAATCTCTTTATAACTATATTTTTATACTTATATCATTAAATTAATTTCATAAAAGTAACTATTTTTTTTGTGTATGCCAATTTTACCTCTATTATAATCATTATGAAACAACTGCCCCCATTTCAATTTGCAGCTCCCTAGCTGGTCTGAAAGTACCCAAACATTTACATCAGTCAGTCACCACGTGTAGTGTAGCTATATTATATTAGATCAAAATAACTGCAATCATTTCAAGATAAAGTTTGCCCCTAAAGGATGTCTCAATATAGCGTGAAATCGCTTAAAATGACATGTTTTATAGTGTGAACATTTTTAATTTTTGGAGGGACCAACGTCCCCTCCCCCCCCATACCGGGGCGGCGGGGAGGGAGTGTAGGCCCGGTTTGCCGTCGCCCCCCCCCCAACGTTTTAGTGAAATGACGCCACTGATGACAGAAGTAACAGCAAGCAGTTGTGAACAACCAAATAGTCTGTAAAAATGAGCTTTTATAATTTAACAACAAAAAAAAAAAAAAAAAAAAAAAAATTCGAAGAGATATAAATGATGAAAAGTAGTTAGAGGATTGTAAATTGTAATTAGAGATAAGTAGAAAATAAGAATTGTTGTAATTAGAAATAGAAAATAAATATGAATAAATGTGTAAACAGGCTGATGGTATTAATGGAAGTAGTTCGAACTTTTATTTTTAATAACTTTAAAAAAAGGCAAAATATTAAAGAATGATTGTGTGATGGCTGGAAATAGGTAAAACGAGAAGAACTATTGTAAGTGAAATTGAAGCGAGACATGTGACTTGTTCCAGATAGTTTTTGAGCGGTAACACGACATAGCATCAGAGGGCAGTCTTCAGTTGAGCTCAATAGGTGTGAGTCGCCTATGCTTGTGACCATGATTTGAAAGTAAAGAAGTATAATTATGTGACACTGATAGGGTGTAAAATGAGTAATTGTGTAGAAAGAGGACATGTAAAAGATCAAAGATGGTTGGTTTTGTATAAAAGTGACTATAGTATAGGAAAAAACGATTTATAAGTTGCAAGCACATGTTGGGGGAATAGAAGGATTTCAATATTGAACTATGATTGAATACCAAGTGTTCCCTTTATACTATTGTATGTAGAAGTGAAGTACTGTTACAGATTGAACTGTGGACATTGGAAACTGTAATTGTTAGACTGAAAATAAGAAAAAACTTGAAAATGAAGTGTGGAATAGGGCTCAGACTTTCATCTGCCATGCAGTTGGAGACCTATGGTAAAAGTGCATTATAGATTTAAAATGGTAATACTGTAATCAAATTTACAATAACGGACTCAGGACACATGAGTATGTATATAGCTTTAGAAAATGTTTGTTAGCTATAAGATTTCTGTATTTTTATTTTCATTTCATATACTTGTATTTGTGGTATGTTACTACAAACAATGTCTGTAGTTTTTTTGTTCTATATTTGTAAGATGTAAACATTAGGCTATAGTAATTAGTTGAGAAACTTAATAATAATGGCACAACTAGGCTTAACATTCATACTTTTGTTTTTTTTTATCTTTGCAATTTCAGCAAGTTCAATATGAGCAGGATATGAGTTTGGAGTAGTTTAGTTCAGCAAGGACCAGACTCATAGTCCTTTAAAAATTAAAAAAAAAAAATTTAAGTACATGTACTAAAAAACAATATTATACTAAATGGACATATATTTTTTCATATTTCATAATTATGTAATACCTAATTAACCTAAGAAATTTAGGTTGATTGATTGTAGAAATTACTCTTTCTTGTGTATGTGTTCTTTTTGTTTATGTTAAAATAAAAAATTACGTTTGTTTAAGAGTATAAAAGATTTCTACATTCCATTTCCTTTATTCCATTAATTACACTGTTTCAAAAGAATTCACGACCCATTAAATTCAATTTTCAAAATTTTAACTGGCAAATATGCACTTGCCATGGCGCCCAACTTTTTATTATTTTTCTATTATTACTAGCTATTCCATTTTAGTAAATCATTATAATTGTCTCACAAGGTTGAGCATTTTTTTTTATTAAAGTAAGTTTCTTTCCACATTGCTGGTTTTATAGTTTTTCATATTATTACAACTTTATGTACTGCCTCTTATCTCAAATTATAGTAGGCTAGATTTAATTTATATATATAATTATATAAGACACCTATTTCAAATTTTAACTCATTTATTTAAAATATATTAACTTGCAAATATTAAAAGAAAACAATGCAATGTTAGTGCCTATGTAAAAATTAAAGATTAAAATTATAAAAACCAATTGCTTTTCATATGGAAATAAATTTGTTTAGTAAAGACTAAAAATCCAGCCGATTCTTATGAATAGGTTTTCTCCTTTATTCATTTTCTATGGCTTCAAATAAAATAAAATCAGCTAAAGCAAGAGATAATTTATTACATACGAAACATATCCATATATTTGCTGGAACACTATCAAGCATTTATCTTTTCTCACATTATTAGAAAGATCATAACTTACATTTAGCTCACAGAAACAAGATACTAAATGACACAACTGAACTAAGTTATTCCATAAACCCTGATCTATTGACCAAAATTATATTTCCAAAAAGAATCTGTTGCTCCCTCAGTTTAGAATATTTGTCTATCTAGACTTTGCTCTCAAAATAAAACTCAAACAGAAAAGAGAAATAGCCTCCTTACCTTTCTGCTTCTCCAGAGTTGGCCAACTCTAAACTGCTTGAGCTCTCAAGTGTAGAATTCTAATTCACCAGTGTTCTTTCCTGTGCCAGGACCTTCCACACTTCGTTACTGCACCAAAATCTCTCCACGTGAGAGCTGACAATTAATTTGTATAAAAGGTGTTAAAGAAGTAGCCTATATATTTTGAAGAATCACATCATTGAATAATATAAATTGTAATAAGTGGTATAGACAAGTCTGTTGTTCAATGCAAATTATCTCAAATCTTCAAATCAAACTGAGCAAGCCTCACTCACTACTTGTACCATGTTGGTTTTCACTTAATGTTTTTTTTTTTATGAAATGTGACCGCCAAAAAACAGTTCGTAAAAATATGATTAAAATTTGTTGAGATTAACAATAAAATTTTACTGATTTTCAAAAGTTAGTTAGTTTTTTGTTGCCAAATTCTAACTAAGGCAGTTCAAAACTTAGTTTTGAAAATACAAAAAGTATTTCAGATGGAGATAAATTCAAATGAAAGTGAATGGAACTGAATATAATCAAATGTCACAATCTTACCTTCTTGAAAGTAATTTTCAAACTAGTTGATAAGTTGTTATATATCCTGTAAAAACTGAATTTTATGTTGTGAGAGTAAAATTCATTGAAGACAAAAAACTGCAAGGAAAAACTATCTTTGCCACTGTCTTCATATATTTATCTTCTCCGTAACTCTATATAATTTTGTTTTTCCAAAACCTGAAATATTCTTGACCTATTTCTAATTGCTTCATTGCCTCCCTGTGGGGAGAGATTCAAAGTATTTAAGTTTAATATGTTATTTTTCCAAAATATCTGACTTGTATCTTTCCCTTTCAATAAAAATGAATATTTCCTGTCGAAATTTTTAAGGTACAGGGCATTGTATTAATATAAGAGGTTTATACAGTGTCTTTTTTAATGTCTTTGCTAGCATCGCATCAACATACCAATGACCCGCTAAAATCATGTTGGCAAAATGTCATACAGTGAACATATTTGAATATTTTGTGGTTCCTCGATATGCCATGGCACACAGTTTGGAAACAACTGACATAATGTGACAACATTTACAAAATCAATATAAATAGTACACAGCATTTGGTTACTCTTTTTATAAATTCCTTTTTAACAATAACTCGTAAATTAGCACATAACAATTAATTTTTACTTATATTTTTATTACTTTAGATCAGGTATGAGCTCTTGGAGCAGACAATTACCCATGCAATTTATTATCACCTAAGGTAAGAAAATGAATATTTAAAAGGAATATTAGAACAGAGTTCCAGTTGTGCTTCTGCTTCATTATTCTTCTTTGCCAATTGAGTGTTTGCAGAAGAGCTCATTGTGCTCCTAAGTAGAGAGGGCGCCACTTGAAAACCAGTCAAACCGGTTTTAGGTTTGAATAGCTAACTTAACCTAACCTAACCTAACCTCTGGTTGTATTGTGTGTGGAAACCCTACCCCTTACTCCCCCCTTCCCCCGTCCCCTTGACACCTCCCCTTGCCCCTCCCCATTGCCCTCCCCCATTACCCCTCCCCATGTGTCTTCGCCCGCCCTCTTGCCCAACCGATTGGCCCTTGCCTCTGAGCCCTACCCCTTTGCCCCTCCCCAGCCAATCGTTTTGAGTTATACGACAAACGTTGACGTCGATGTAAATATATAAAGTTAAAGTCGCAGGTATGATTGCACAATGACTGGATGTCGGGTACGAACCCGTACCGTAAGGCGAAGCAAGTTTTTCGCGCGGAGCGCGAAAAACTCGGTACGCCTTACGGTACGGGTCTAGCTGGTACCTATATGCCGTAGCGAACGTGTAGCAGAGTTTTTTGCGCGGAGCGCGAAAAACTCTGTAACACTTTCGCTACGGGTTCGACCATGACAATTGGACTGTATCTTAAGGTTTTTAATGAAAACAACCACATTTAATGTGTTATATATTTATATAATGTGTTAAGATAGTTAACCTAACCTAACCTATGTCTATTATAATGTATGAAAAGTTTATATTCCTACTTGTATCTTATACCATACTTGTATCTAAAACCTATCACCAAAGATAGTCAACCTAACCTATGTCTATTATAATGTATGAAAAGTGTATATTCCTACTTTTGCCTACACCTATGCTCTCCTCTGAGGTTATGTATACAACAAATCAAAATACAGAGTAGTGTCCACAGCTGGTACATTAATTGTGTTATATAATTATATAATGTGTTATATATTTATATAATGTAGGTTCCTCCGTTGGCGACCTGGGACTCTGAGTAAAACCTATGACCAAAGATTGTTAACCTAATCCTAGACTTAACTTATGTCTATTATAATGGTATGGAAAGTTTTATGTTCCTACTATTGCCTACACCTATGCTTACCACAGCCCACACGGTGTTAGTCTTATTATGGCCGATGTTTTTGCAAAACTATTTAACAACCAAAATATATTTTTACCAACCAAAATATACTTTTACCAACCGATTTTCCAACCAAAATATACTTTTAGCAACCGATCTGCCAACCCGAACTACCAATCGGTAACCGATATACTTGTTAGCGACCGATGGATTTGCCCGCATCCACTTGCAGCCATTTTTACAAGTACAGACCTGTCTTTGCTTCCCCCTCTCCCACTGCCCTGGGAGAACCAGAGCACCCCCCACCACCACCTCCCACCAGATCGCACCACCGTAGGTCTGCGTGATATGTTTGCATTGAAGTGACAAAATGGAGCATACTGGTTGGATGAGAAGCGACGGTGCAGTTAGCTATAAATGGAACATTCTGATTGGACGAGGAGCAGCGGTGCAGTTGAAGATATAAATGGAGCATTCTGATTGGACGAGATGCGGTCACGTGACCAAATGGACGATTCTGATTGGTCGAGAATAACTCCATAAGAGCCCCTGTTACGGCCAATCCCTGGTATGTACCTCTAGGTTACTCTGATGTATACAACAAATCAATATTCGAAAGTAGTGTCCACAGCTGGTATATAAGAGGTTACTCCATCGACTACCAGAGTGTAGCACCGGTCAACCACCCAAAGTTAAAACAAGGTGACTCACACGACTAGAGCTACTTGCCGTGAAAAGAACTATGGAGCCAATTTACATTGTTTCCTCGCAAAGTAGGGAGGCGAAAAAATTTCGTACTCTAAGGACTAAAATTCAGTTTAAATTTCATCCACCACCCGAGAATGTCACGGAAATTGATTGGATAAAAAGAGGCTTTGAATGTTTGGTAGACAAAATGAAAAATGGAACAGCTGATGGTGATCTGTTGGGCTTTACTTTTACTAGTCTCAATTTTAAAACAAAGACTCCTGGATACGTTGCTTTTCGTAAAGCTTCCGAAATCTCTGTCGATCTCTTATGGACAATTTTTGGCGGACTAATCCAAAGCAACGGTGAGGCGGGAACAAGCAGCGATAATTTCGAGATTACCTGCACCAGAGTATCTCCACGAAATAAATAGTGCCACCAATCTGTAAACACACTCATTTACATAATGGATGTAAGGCGAGCCATTGCGGCGGAGCTCCATAAGCCCGCGCGAAGAAATTTCAAAACACGTAGTGTGACACTGAAAGGAGTTAACGACCTTTATCAAGCCGATCTAGTGGAAATGATTCCATATGCTAAAGAAAACCAAGGCTACAAATATATACTGACAATGATAAATTGTCTGACAAAATTTGCTATTGCAGAACCGTTAAAGACAAAGTCTGCTCTAGACGTATCTATAGCGTTAGAACCGATACTGAAAAAACATCGTATGAATAACTTTCAGACCGATCAGGGGAAGGAGTTTTTCAATATGCATGTGAAGAGATTAATGAAAAAATACAATATAAATCATTACGCCACTTTTTCAGACAAAAAAGCGTCTATGGTGGAGCGTCTGAACCGTACTTTGAAAAATATAATGTGGCGTGAATTTACGGCACGCGGTAGTTACGAGTGGTTGGAGCTGTTGAAAAACGTAGTAAAGACATACAATAACACTGTACATAGTACCATAGGCATGAAACCCGCTCAAGTGTTGAAAAAGCATGAGAAAATGTTACTGGACAAAACAGCACGCAAGAGTACAAAAGCACTGGCGCGATTTAAAGTGGACGACAAAGTTAGAATATCGAAATTTAAAAAGACTTTTGCTAAAGGATATCTACCCAACTGGACAAACGAAGTGTTTACCGTGTACGCTGTTGTACCGACCAATCCTGTAACGTACATTCTACAAGACTCGAAAGGTGACATTCTGAAAGGAGGATTCTATGCCGAAGAATTAAGCGAGTCAAAGATCGGCAACGTATATCTTGTTGAAAAAGTATTACGCAAAAAGGGTAACAAAGTACTGGTGCGGTGGTTAGGGTTTGACAAGGAACACGATAGTTGGATTGATAAAACCAAGCTTGTTGTTTAGGTATTGTATTTAATAGGATAGCACTGTTAGTTTTCCACAGTATTTAGACAAACGTTGAGCAGCGTAATGCGTTTAAAAAACACAGCGGATAAACTACGTGTAAGAAACTTTGACGTTGTTGCAGGAGACGGCTCAACAATGCACCGTCACAGTTCTTTATTACCAAACACAGTTCGATCTATAGTGTGCGGCCCATCAAACAGTGGCAAGACTAATGTGCTATTTAATCTGCTCTTCAATCCGAATGGCCTGAAATTTGCCAACGTCTACGTATTTTCTAAATCACTCCAGCAGTCAAAGTACAAGTTTTTGGAAACTATACTGGGAAATACCAAAGAAATTGGTTATTACACATTCACGGACAACGAAAATGTCATCCATCCTAGTGAAGCGGAGCCAAATTCGATAATAATATTTGACGACATAGCTTGCGAGAAACACGACAATATACGTAACTATTTCACCATGGGACGTCACAATAATATAGATTCCTTCTACTTAGGACAGACGTACAGCAGGATTCCCAAACAATTGATTCGAGACAATGCCAATCTCTTGGTCCTTTTCAAGCAAGACGATCTCAATTTACGACACATTTACAATGATCACGTAAACACTGATATGGTGTTTAGTGCATTTAAAAACATTTGTGCAACCGCGTGGAAAGATAAACATGGATTCGTTGTAATAGATAAGGACAGTGGACCTGAGAATGGAAGATATAGAATAGGATTTGATCGAATTGTAACAGATTTTTAAGGTACAAAAGGCGTGATATTTGCAACAAACGTCATTCTACAAGATGTCTGAGAAGAGAGAGCATCTAACGCTGGAGATAGCCAGATTGCGCAAGGCTATAAAGAAATAGTACAGACAGTTGAGGTACGGAGAGGCCGAAGAGGAACGAATGTATACTAAGAAATACACACCGATAATTAAAGAGTTGCAGAAGAGTGGAGTGTTTTTGCCGAAACAAGAAATTAAGCCCGAAGAAGAAGAAGAGTTGGATGAAAAGACGGAAATAGCGGATGAGTGGAGCAGCGAGAGTGAGGAAGAGAAAAATGAAGAGTGGACTGTCGGGGAAGTACCGGCTACTCCCAGTGTTGATTTTATGGATACCGAAATAATTGCAGAGACTCCGGACCGACCGCAGCCCAGTGTAAGGGAGCTATTGTCCACACCTGTAGGGCAAAGTGAATCTGAAAAATGGGTAAACAGTACTTTCGAACATCCGCTTGCACGAAAATATATGCTCAAAATGATTAAAGATACCGCCGGTAGTCGGAATATAGATCACAGTTACGGACCGAAAATCGGAGCCGACTCTATGACGATCGGTAACAAGACTCTTCAGTTGTCGGACGATGGTAAAATTATAATTGACGGAGTTCACTATAAAGGGACACCCGGATTGTACGAGTTGGTGTTTAAGCGTATACCCGATGATGAAATATATACCGAGGCCGATTTACGAGCGTATAAAGATATCTGTGAGGCATCCAGTGCACACAAAAGATTATACGATCCGAACGGACAAGTTAATCGTAACAAATCTATGAAATATAAAAACATTATAGAGCATTTATTCCCACCTAAAAAAGTTAGCGGTAGAGGTTATTCATACTGGGACGATCCGAATGAGTTGTGTGACAGACTGAGACATTTGTTGGCATCTCACGATGCAGGACACACGGGACATGCAAATGAGATAGCTTCTATTATAGAAGAACTAAAAGAAGCTGGAATTATAAAAGGCGCGGGAATTGCAAAAATTAGAACATTAATACGATGAGTGTCGACAAGTTTGGACGTTATAAGAGTAGCGGCTCCACTAAGAGTGGAAAAATAGGTCCTAAAGGTGTAGGGTTTAACCTTACACCGGAGGGAGACTATGATATAGGAGGTAAATTGTTACATAATGTAGCTACTGCACGCTCTGCAACCGATGCGGTCAACCTTAACCAAATAGAAACAAAGTGTTTAATGTTTGATGACAAGAGGAAACGATATGACGCAAGCTGGAGACCTATAGGCGGTTTAGCTAAACCGAAAGACAATGATGATGCCGTGACAAAAGGATATCTCGAATCGTTAATTCCAGTTAAACTAAATAGTGGCTATGACTTTAAAAATTATCGGCTACAGGATATTGGTACTCCTCTAGAGGAAGGCGATGGCTTAAACGTGAAATATGCTAGAATGTACTTTATTGGGAAAAATTCGCACAATAAATTTGACGCTCAAAAAAGCTATATATGCAACGTAAAAACCCCAATACACTCGGAAGACGCAGCCAACAAATACTATGTGGACAGCAAGGTAATACCGTTGAACAGTAACGGTTGGAACTGTGGCAGTAAAAAACTGACCAACGTAAAAGATGGCACTAGCAGCTTGGATGCAATCAACTTTCATCAGCTTGAAGAATTGAGTGTAATTATAGATCGTGCTCTACTCAGAGATAAAACAAAAGACTGCTTTGATGCCTCTTCAAAACGTATTTGTAATATTGCCGACGGTGTTACTGATAGTGATGCCATCACACGAGCCCAATTAGTACAGGCTATTAAAACAACTGAAGCTGAATCATTAAAAGCCTGCAGTAAGAAAATGAACACATTAGAGAACAAATGGCGAAGGGAATTGATTGATCTCGCACATACGATTAAAAAGCAATATAGTAAAGTCGATACTCCTAAAGATACATTTAGTCATTGGCGTATGATGTGGAGCGACGACAATGAACAACCTCAACCATAAATACGTTGAACCCATGAGAATTGATTCAGTATAGAAATGGCAAAGGGGCGAACAACACCAAAAAGAGTCACCACTAGGAGGAAGGGCAGTGGTCTCGTTTCTGGAATTTTAAGCGTTAGTGATAAGGTTTTAAACAAGGCTATAGATCTATTGCCTGTAGAACTCCATCTACCCTCTTACAAATATTGTGGTCCGGGTACAAAACTAGCCAAGAGAGTAGCTCGTGGTGATAAAGGAGTCAATCCTTTAGACGAAGCGTGTAAAGAGCACGATATAGCGTACAGCAAATACAGTGATTCAGAGCATCGTAGAGAAGCGGACAAAATTTTAGCAGAGCGGGCTTGGAGTCGAGTCAAATCGGATAACGCGTCTATGGGTGAACGAGCAGCAGCGTGGGCTGTAACTACGGCCATGAAAGCGAAAACCAAATTGGGGGGTGGAGGGGGAAAGTCGAAACGTCCCTTGTTGGGTGGGGGTTTGTATCTCAAACCATATCAAAAAGGCAGCGGTCTGTATCTCAAACCATATGCAAAAGGCACTGGCCTGTATCTCAAACCGTATCCAAAAGGCAGTGGTCTGTATCTTAAACCGTATCTAAAAGGCAGGGGACTGAAAGGCAGTAGCAGAACCAAAAAGAAGATCATTAAAAAAAAAGTTTGATTGATTCATTACCAAACAGACCGTTAACAAATATCGATATAGAGAAATATGTCGTGAAACTGAGGATACCGTATTTCAGAGGAGTTTATATGAGGGATAATCTTCCCTCGAGGGGACCATTGAAAAACGAATCCGCCATTATCAACCTCGATAGTAGCAAGGGTGAAGGTACACATTGGGTGTGTTATAAAAAGCGCGGTGTAAATGTAGAATACTATGACAGTTTCGGAAATCTTAGACCTCCACTCGAACTGACTAGATATTTTGGTTCCACCTCTAATATTCACTATAATTACAAACGACATCAGAGTGACACGTCAGTCGTCTGTGGACATTTGTGCTTAAAGTTTCTACAATCATGAGTATTGTTTTAAACGGCAATAGTTCTACACTTTGGTGTGATTTCTTTCCACCGGTAGATCTATCCGATGGAGAGTGGGAAATCGGTCTCATTGATCTTGCTGTGTACAATTCTATTCCCAATATCGAAGAAGGAATTAATAATAAATTGTATCTCGGTGAAGATCAAAACGATAATTATGAAGTGACCGTTACTATACCGACAGGTTCGTACGAAATTGAGGATATTGAAAAATATATCAAATCACAGCTGCCGTCGGAGATTGCATTTTCACTCAAGCCGAACAATAACACACTTAAAGCGGAACTTAAGTGTTCAAAGACTATACATTTTAAAGACGGATCTATAGGAAAATTACTCGGTTTTAATAATGGTAATTTATCAGCCAACCGAAAACACGAATCTGAGCTGCCCGTCAATATTATAAGAGTGAATGTTATTAGAGTTGCGTGTAATATTGTGACTGGTTCATTTCAAAATGGAAAAGAGTCACACAATATACACGAGTTTTACCCACAAGTGGCTCCGGGGTACAAGATTGTCGAAATACCAACGACTGTAATATATTTACCAGTCAACGTGAAAACCATTCATAACATCACCGTAAGCCTTAGAGATCAGAACGAAGTACCTATAAATTTCAGAGAAGAATCAGTTTCTGTCCGATTGCATTTACGTAGAAATTGGTCTCGTATTTAATGGACAACGCTATAAGAATAGTATCAGTGTACGTTCAAACTCCACAGAGTTAACAGCTAGAAATATTCGTTTTCTCTCAGCTTTGGGATTTAAAGTGAAAAATGGATCTACTGGCAATAGATAGTGCAGCAGAATACAATGACGTCATCAGTGGTCTGGAATACCATTCGCACAGACCTTATGCGTCGTCAACGTACGGTAATAACGATGAAATTCGTATACCCATAAATCAGCAGGACGTGATCACAGCACCGTTTGGTAGTATATTGCATATAAAAGGAACAGTGAGCGGCACAAAAGCGGACGACAGTGCTGCAACAGTGAAATTGGTCAACAATGCCGTAGCCTTTCTATTTGACGATATTAGATATGAATTTGCCGGTAGCGAAGTGGACCGTACGAGAAATGTCGGAATTTCCAGTACCATTAAAAATCTATTGTCGTTGCGAGAGAGTGAGAAGAATAAATTCAGCAACGCAGGATGGTTGGGAGCCGGTGGGATGGCTACCGTTTCAAACTTTTCCCTCTCTGTACCATTGAAGATGTTGATGGGCGTTTTCGAAGACTACCAACGGATTGTAATGAACGTAAAACAGGAACTAGTGCTCTTACGTTCGGCCTCCGATTTGAACGCTGTATACAGTGATGATGCTGTAAACGTTAATCTAAAGATAACTAGTATACACTGGAGAGTGCCTTATGTGACGGTTTCAGATTCACTCCGATTGAATCTTTTGAAAATGATCGAAAGAGACGAACCTGTCCATGTTCCGTTTCGTAGTTGGGAGTTACACGAGTATCCAATAGTGCCGCAAACAAATCAGATTTCGTGGACAATTAAAACCGCTAATCAGCTGGAAAAACCGCGATACGTTATTCTAGCCTTCCAAACAGATAGAAAAAATCAGATCAAAAAGGATGCCTCTGTGTTTGACAAGTGCGGCCTTTCAAATTTAAAACTCTATCTAAATTCACAGTATTTTCCTTACGATAATATTAACGGCGATATTTCCACAATGTACGAAATGTACCATAGATTCCAAGAATCGTACTATACGCAACAGTCCTTTCCCAGTCTAGATTTACAATCTTTTACAAATTGTCCTCTCTTCGTAATCGATTGTTCCAAACAGAACGATTCTATTAAATCAGGTCCCGTGGATGTAAGACTAGAAATAGAAACTTCTGCTAATATACCTGCAAATACTACAGCCTATTGTCTGATTTTACACGACTCGCATATTGTGTACAATCTCCTTACGGGGACAGTTAGAAAGGTAGTGGAATAGATGCGCACGCACAAACTGTATAGGTATAAAATTATCGATACACTGGGATCCGATCATTCGTGGACGAGACACCATGTGCACCACATACCCAGGAGTCGTTCATGCCTTCCTCAGGCTCGTGCCTAAGGATAGAATATCGGATTTAGAGGACTTTTTTAGCGAAAGCAAACTATATTATTTATTCAACCCTACTGAAATAGACAATCAGTTGACCTTGACATTCACAGAGTATATCTACGATGGCGACGATGACGACAAATATCATGTCGATAAGTCGCAAGTATCGGAACACGTCTATACAGCTTTAAAGAGTCGGCTATCTTCGGGTAACATCGGCCGGACTTCAGATTCGGTTTACGTTTTAGTGGGTGGGGTGGGGATGGTTTATTGCAACCATTATTGTGTCAGTTGTGGGGAGGATGATATAAGCGACGAAAAATACTATCAATTCGATTTCGATGATGCTCGTCTACACGAGTTCCCATTGGTTCTAATCGAACCGAAACTTGAGAAAGGTTATTTGCACGATCTTTCGTCATTTTATCAAAGAAGTCAGTTGTAACCGTCGTCAGTCGAGACAATGGAGTCGAACGGGATGGATGTGGAGCGAGCTATTACCAAACGACAGGTACCACCTAACCTCCCTTTGGGAATTTTTCTTAAATCCGTTCATTTCTTAAACAAAGAGTGCACTAAATTCATAGCATCCGGTTTATTCCAACATACAGGTTTTACTCTCGGACTTTTAGTACAAAGTGGTAAAAAATTTGTTTACTTTACACACGAACAGTTTGACGAAGTGTCTATTCACTTGAAGGCTATATCGGCAGCTCTCAGCAGTAAGAGTACGTTAAAATTCAACTTGAGTAATGGCGGCGGTGACCTAATATTGCGCAATATTTTCGGAAAACGTTACGTTCAATTGTACGATGGGCAACATTGTATGACCTTGAACTCTGACGAATGGAGACTACTCGAAGAGAGTATTCCACTCGTGTCCAGACGTGTTGCTGAATTATTTTATATCGAGAAAGATTTGCGCTCCTACATCATTGAGATCTTGGCCAGTGACGAGCTCGTATCTAGTGCACTCCCCGAGGCTGACAAATTGTACGACGAAGTCAAATTGTTTAAAAAACATGCAGGCAGCGGTGGTTGAATTTCATGCCTTCCGTGATAACGACAACAAGTATATAGTCAAAGAATTGGCCATAGTCGGAGATCAATTTCAAAGTGTTACAGTCTTTAAGCCACCCTACAAATTTTCACTCCTTAATGAAAAATCTCAAAAATCGGCTCGTTGGTTGCAATCACACTTTCACTATATCAGGTGGGGTGAAGGTGGTACACCGTATAGTGAGGACACGATACGTACTATGTGCAAACCTTTTGCAATCCTTTTCACAAAAGGATTGGAAAAAGCACTATTTTTGAGACAATTCCATCCTCACATCATGGAATTGCCTCGAGAAGAGAAAGTCACCTATAACAATAATATTAACTGTATATTATCACAGCATAATAGTAACGTAGATAGTAAATGTGCACTAAAAAGTGCAAAAGGTTATTACGATTTACTCCTTGCCTAATGGTTTTCAGAGAGAGAGAGAGAGCCCTCTGGCGCGGTGTAAAAACCCGTAAGGCTGTGTGTGTGTGTGTGTGTGTGTGTGTGTGTGTGTGTGTGTGTGTGTATGTGTGTGCGCGCTACCCAGGTCCCTGGCGAGGAGTTAGTTCTCTCGTAAACCTGTGTGGCAAAGGCTTGTGATGTAAATTCATACAGAAAATTGAAAAAAAAAAATATAAAAATAAAAATAAAACCAAAAAAAAAAATTTTTTTTCGGGGACCACAGTTTTGTAATGGAGTGGTGGTCACAGGAAATAGCGATGGATTTGGGGCTATTTCCATAAGGGGTAAAGCCTTCTGCTTACCTCGGCTTGTAATGTGGGCACGAGGAACGGCTTAACTGTACCACGTGACGGTTCCAACCCCGTGAAAACACAGAGGACAAGTCTATTTTGTTTCAGTCGCAAGTTGGAAGTGCATGTGAGAAGATGTGGTGGACCGATTGTATAAAATTAGAAAATGTATACGAACCACAATACTCGACTTACTCGGCACGGCTACAGACATATTCAAATTGGGCATATCCCTTGTCGGCTAGTAAATTGGCCGAAGCAGGTTTTTTTTATACTGGTGTCTATGACCGTACATATTGTTTCACTTGTGGCTTGGGTCTTGGCGATTGGGAACCAGATGAAGACCCTATTATCGAACATAGCAATTGGACATCGGATAGATGTAGATATATAAGAGCATTGAAAGAAGTTCGTAGCACGTTTATAGCAAATAACAGCAGTAGCAACAGCAGTCTCGTACATAACACTATATGCGAGTGTAAGCTATGTAAAATTTGCTACCAGTCAGATATAGAAGTCGGTTTGTTGCCCTGTGGACATTTACTGGCCTGTAACACTTGTTCACTCAAATTAAAGCATTGTGGTCTATGTAGAGAAAAGATATCTGCTACTGTACGCGTATTTTTTACATAATGGAAAACTAATTTTATATTTTTACATAATAGAAAACTAATTTTGTCTAACCTTATTTTTCCCTCAACATAACCCAGAACGTTGACGTCGTTTGAGGGCTTTTCAAACTAATGCTGGGTTGCATAGTGAACTTTGGAACACTCGACATTAGGGCAAAAGTAGGAACATAAACTTTTCACACATTATAATAGATATAAGTTAAGTCTCGGATTAGGTTAAATATCTTTGATCATAGGTTTTATGTGTAACAAGTATATGATACATAAACATACTGTGGGCTGTGGTAAGTATGGGTTTAGGCAAAATTAGGAACATAAATTTTTCATACATTATAATAGACATAGATTAGAGATATGCTGAGGACGCAGACCTACGGTGGTGCGATCTGGTGGGAGGTGGTGGTGGGGGGTGCTCTGGTTCTCCCAGGGCAGTGGGAGAGGGGGAAGCAAAGACAGGTCTGTACTTGTAAAAATGGCTGCAAGTGGATGCGGGCAAATCCATCGGTCGCTAACAAGTATATCGGTTACCGATTGGTAGTTCGGGTTGGCAGATCGGTTGCTAAAAGTATATTTTGGTTGGAAAATCGGTTGGTAAAAGTATATTTTGGTTGGAAAATCGGTTGGTAAAAGTATATTTTGGTTGGTAAAAATATATTTTGGTTGTTAAATAGTTTTGCAAAAACATCGGCCATAATAAGACTAACACCGTGTGGGCTGTGGTAAGCATAGGTGTAGGCAATAGTAGGAACATAAAACTTTCCATACCATTATAATAGACATAAGTTAAGTCTAGGATTAGGTTAACAATCTTTGGTCATAGGTTTTACTCAGAGTCCCAGGTCGCCAACGGAGGAACCTACATTATATAAATATATAACACATTATATAATTATATAACACAATTAATGTACCAGCTGTGGACACTACTCTGTATTTTGATTTGTTGTATACATAACCTCAGAGGAGAGCATAGGTGTAGGCAAAAGTAGGAATATACACTTTTCATACATTATAATAGACATAGGTTAGGTTGACTATCTTTGGTGATAGGTTTTAGATACAAGTATGGTATAAGATACAAGTAGGAATATAAACTTTTCATACATTATAATAGACATAGGTTAGGTTAGGTTAACTATCTTAACACATTATATAAATATATAACACATTAAATGTGGTTGTTTTCATTAAAAACCTTAAGATACAGTCCAATTGTCATGGTCGAACCAAGGAGTCGAACCCGTAGCGAAAGTGTTACAGAGTTTTTCGCGCTCCGCGCAAAAAACTCTGCTACACGTTCGCTACGGCATATAGGTACCAGCTAGACCCGTACCGTAAGGCGTACTGAGTTTTTCGCGCTCCGCGCGAAAAACTCGCTTCGCCTTACGGTACGGGTTCGTACCCGACATCCAGTCATTGTGCAATCATACCTGCGACTTTAACTTTATATATTTACATCGACGTCAACGTTTGTCGTATAACTCAAAACGATTGGCTGGGGAGGGGCAAAGGGGTAGGGCTCAGAGGCAAGGGCCAATCGGTTGGGCAAGAGGGCGGGCGAAGACACATGGGGAGGGGTAATGGGGGAGGGCAATGGGGAGGGGCAAGGGGAGGTGTCAAGGGGACGGGGGAAGGGGGGAGTAAGGGGTAGGGTTTCCACACACAATACAACCAGAGGTTAGGTTAGGTTAGGTTAAGTTAGCTATTCAAACCTAAAACCGGTTTGACTGGTTTTCAAGTGGCGCCCTCTCTACTCTCCTAAACAAACCATAATTGTAACTACAAGATCCTTTGTCCTATATAATAAGCCAAAGTACTCTTAATATACAACATCATTAATACGCCTAAACTTTTCAATTTAATGTTTCCAGAAATGTACACTATTTGGTTTGTAAAAGTAATTAGATTATTTTATAATGTGTTGAATGGACCTTACGTTGATTTTTGTTACAGCTTTATGAATGTTACAGCATCACCAAGTTCCTTCTATTCATAGCATCATGGGATTTTGTATAAGGTAAGTTTTCTTTGCACTATGATAAAGATTAGAATAAGGTGAGAAATATATTTCTTTTTTCTCATGTATACACAGTACAGAGAAAGTTATATGATCGGTCAACGAATTAATGTTGAAATGTTCAACAAAAAAGAGATTTTAGAGTGAGTAAGTCTATCATGTCATCTCTGTAGTATTTTACAGCCCAAATGAGTGAAATTGATACATGGGTATATTTTGACCATATCTTGTGGCAAATTAAAAACATTTAGTGATGACTCAAAACTTAAGGGCAACTGTCTTAAAATCCATAAAATAAACTATAAAAAAATATAAATTTTCTTAAAATCAAAGAATTTTATTAATTTTTTTAAAATTTAGTTTCTAAGGATCCAATCAAAACCTGTTGGTTACCATTCTGAAAGTGACAATTGGAAAGTTATCAGTAAAAAAACCAAAAAAATCTGTCATGGGACTGTAATAAAAGACCTTCATTCTCAAAATAAGGTGTACCAAATTAGTTCAAATTTTGATTAAATGTGGTGATTGATTAATAATCCATAGTTTGAAAAATATATAATCTTCACTCATATTTTTTCCGGGTGGATTAGTTATGTATCATAAATTTAAAATCTTAAAACCTAAAAAAAAAATATATAAAATATTGCAAATTTTTTTATATTTTTCTTTCATCAAGAAAACATTATATGCTTGACTCAGCAGAGAACAGAAGACAATCCCAGAGTGAACAAAAATTGGTCATATAGTTACGGAGGACTATCCACATCGCTATAACCTCTTGGACTCCCTGATGAGTAGACACTGTAAGAAAGAAGTAGAGACTCGACAAAACATTCTGCTCTACTGTATCACTAGACAAAAATTCAAGAACAACCTGATGACCAAGATTAGCTACCTACAAACACATGATCAGGCACTCCAGACAATGACATGTATCCTAGGAAACCAACTTTGCTTTGTGTTGCTTCTAGATTGTATAAGATCCATCATGTTATCAGTGTCACCTGAGGCTGGAGTCATGTAGCAAGAAGTAAGTCCCAATAAGAAATATATAGAAAAACTCTAAAATAATAAAAATACATTTTTTTTTTACATATTCATAAAACTCACAATTACCATGACTATTGGAACAATAAACAATATTTGTCAGCATTTACCAGATTTTATCATTTCTACTAAAAAATATTGCAGCAGTAAATATTCTTGCTTTACATTCAGAATATTTTTTATAAGGTTTTTTATATTTTATTTATTTATTATTAAAAAAATCATTTCTTTTCTTATCTTTTTTTTCAGCATTTAGGATATAAAGCTTATACGTGTTATATTTCTAGTGACTTTCTTATAACAGCTAAATCTACCACTTCTGTACAAAGATGAACACTGACACGATTACTATAACTTCACTGAAAAACCTTCCTGTGAATTGATCAATAAAAACGTTAAAAACTCCAAATAGCCTTTAACTAGTATTAGGCTAATCTGCCGGGTGAATATATATGTAATAACTGAATGTTAAAAACATTTAAACAGGTTTAATTTTAAATAATAATGAAGCATGTTATAAAACTTTATTTGGTTTTATGTAGGATCTTCCATTTTTATATGGTAGCATGCATAACCCATTAGATGAATATAGATTCATCTACAGACATGATAAGCACCTCGGTATAGCTAGAGAAGCCACTAGTGTTGTTATTGGTAATCGAACAAATTATAGTTCCTCTTAAAGCTCTACATATTTTATAATGCCTCCGATTGAAACATCTATCTTTGAGTGCCTGGATATCTGTTGAAATATGGTTAGCTATTGTTGGGGCCTTCTACAATGACTGAAATTTAGATTATCCTGGAATTAGCACCTTTAGGTTTGTTGGATCAGTGAGAGTCACTAAGAACATTTATATAGAATTTGACAACCTTCATGTCCACTAATATGAAAAAACTCTCCAAAGATTCAATGGGATACAATAACCCCTATATAGTTCAAACATGCTCCAAATATGAACTTGAACGAAAATGCAAAGTATGTTACGAGTTTTCAGTACTTATGTGATGGTCCCAAGTCCCAACTTTGAAATTAGGGTGGCAGGAATAAATAGAACCCAAAGGACTTTCTAATATTGATTGCTAGATGCCATTTATATCATTTATGTTTTATAATATAGATTATTATGAAATTAAAGTTTACATATAATTAATTTCTTTAAAAATATATTATTTTAAAATCTGAAGCTTTAACTGTGCAGAAATCAAAAATGAGAAATAAACTCTCTTTATAATCCAAAATAGTACGTTTAATACCACTGCATGTTTAAAGTTCATTTACCAGTGACAAAATAAATTAGTTTTTCACTGGTAAATAACTTCAACAAGTTGAAACTGGTAATTATATTGAATTTCTTTTTTGTTAATTATAAAATTTTTTGTTTTTTTCCATCTCAAAAAACATATATTAATATTTTGGCTTTGTAACAGCAACCATAATGGTATCATGTGGAAGCATTAAAGTGCCAAATCTGTTAATTGTTGACTGTGAAACTATGTTTACAACATCATCTATATATTCTGATTGAAGATTTTTTGGTATCAAATTAATCAAAGGATCAATGGCTTTCAACATATCTGGAACACATGGAATATATTAATTATTTATTATCACATATCTCATACAAACAAACTAAAATTTATTTGGTTAATAAATACAATTAATGAAGATGTATGCTACAGAGGAGTACACAAATTTTACACGATTTATATTTGTAATAATATTTTTCCCTTGTTGCTTAAAGGCAAAGAACCTCTCGGTCATCATTTATCTTATAAAGACCCCTAGCTAGTATAAAAAGAAGAGTTATACTCAGTCTGATTTTTATCCTCTCTTGAGGAATTTTATCCTCTATTGAGAAAGTGAACATTGTTTACTTAATATTTCAGAACTTAGTGTTTTATTGCATGTTTTTCTATTTGTGTACTACCGAGGACCACTTTCCAAGGTAATCCGTGTCTCCTATTCATACAAAATCTATACATAAAAGTCCCGCATTGGTTTAATATTTGTTGTTTGGATGACACTGGAAAGCTGAAAACCTCGACCTACACTGAATATAAAGAAATATTGTTCCACACCATGAGTGACAGTGTAGGACCAAGAGGAGACGTTCCATAAGGAGTACTAAGAAAATCTTAAATGAAACCATAGGCCGAGTTGTACATCATTTTAAAGGGCTTTACTGGCAGAGTTTAATGCCACAAACCGCACTTCAAAAGGTTGATCCAGTATAAAATGGCAAGATATTAAAAGGTTTTAGTTGGTTATAGACAGACTTTTTTAGTAGCCACAATCATAGACAGTAGAGTGGCCAGCACATTCACCAGATCTGTCTCCATTAGACTTTTTCGCTTGGGGTTACCTTAAGGACAAAGTCTTTAAAACAAAGCCTCATAATTTAGATGATCTGAGACAAAGAATACTTCAAGAATATAAATGCTTCCTCCAGTTGCCCTGCAAAATTCTTTAAGTAGTTTTTATGTGCCTCTTTCCAACTGTCAAATAACCGGCGGAGAACAATTCGAACATTTACCTGAAAACATTTGGTAATAAACATCTCTCTTTTTTTAATAAAACCTTAAATTTAAATTAAATTTGAGATATTATTTTTAATATTGTTTTCAAAATTTCATTATTTTATCTTATATGATACACATTATGAGATTTAACCATTGAAATGTTTATGAATGTTCATTACTTAAAAACATATACAATTAACTAAGAAAGTTATAAGTTTATTAAAATCGTATTAATAGTTGTCAAGATATACTATTATATCTAGCTCATTGGATTGCAACAGTTGTCTTTACACAAGAGATGATATATAGAGAGCACAAGTCTCATCTCAAGGTAGGTTGGTGCCAGCTTTTCCCAAGTGGTTGTTGGGAAAAACAAAAACATGAAATTAATGAATTAGAATGTCTTGACTAGATCCCAAATAATCAATAAAGAAAACAAAATCTAAATTATTACTTTGCAGATGAAATGATATGAATGAATATATGTAACATTGTTCAAAGTTCAAATTAACTTGTTATTTGTCTTTAAAACACTATAATATAGTTATTTGACTCAATTACAGCCTCATAAGCTGAAAGTTAACACTTGAAAAGTATTATCATTGAATTTGGTATGAATTACAATTAAATCTTTTCTCTTTTTTTAATTCAATGCAGATCGACTAGATATTAACACTCTTGAATATACAGTAATGTTTGCACAGTCTTGAGGTATATTAATATAGTTGGATTCAACTGTTATTTTCGGATTTAAAACTCCTTGAGCTTGGGAAGCGTCCTTTCCCTCTAGGTGCCTGCCAACAATCCTCTTGTACCAAAATCGGCATCTCAGAAGTTTCAAATCTCCCGCCTACAATATTAAGTTTGTGTGTATGTGAATGTGTGTGCGTGTATATGTGTGTATTGGTTTGATGAGAGATGAAATAATTTTTTCGGTAACACATAATTTTTTTTGTGGTTAAAATATGATTTATTTTATATACTGAAATTCTATTAGCACAAATATCCTAAATTTAATAGTGAATTATCATAATAGTTAAAAGGGTAATCATAATAATAGTTAAACTATTCAGTTACTTAAAATACTAACAAATAATTTACATGTTTGAATAATTAACTGTTGAATATTATACATGTTCCCTAGTGTTTTCAAATAGACAATCATATACTGTGAACCTCACTATTTGTTTGATTCTTATATATTTTGTATCTGATCTACTGAAAATTGTACAATTATATTTTATGTTGGTTGTAAGTGTTGTCCCCTCCCCCCCCACAGAATGGCACCAAACAAATCATTAAATTCAGTAAATTCAAATAAGTAAAAAATTAAACTCACTTTTAATTCAGATAAAAAGTTAAATTGTTACATCATGATGGTTTTATATATTTCCCGGACAGGTTAAATAATTTAGAACCATTCTGATATGGATTTTATGGGTGAAAGATATAAGAAAATAATTTTACTTAATTATAATAAAATGGAAAGTTGAGATTCTCTGTAATTTTATTGTACTAGGTTGGAGTATTATGTCGATATTCAATGGATTTCCTTAAATATTTTTTTTCTTTAATGCATATTTTATTGGAAACACATTTTGAATACTTACACGCCTACATAATTGAGTAGGTCATGATTCAGAGACCATACTAAAATGGATGAGCTGTAAATCAGGTTCTAAAACTCACAAAGGAACTGAATTGGATCATCTACAAATTATGTACAGTAAGTTCCAGATGTGTAAAACCTGCTTCTTTTATTTATACAAAAATGTATTACATCTAAGTCCAGATGTGAATGTGGCTTAAAATTGTTTAAGAATATGAAGAAGAAAAAATCGTGAAAGGATCATAGGGAAGGAAACATTTGGATAAATGGAAAAGTTAGACTTCAAAGTTTTGAAATATTTTCAAACTGTTAGCCTTCAACACTAAGGTCTTTTTAGGCTCATCCAAGGTAAAATTACAGGAGTGAGGGAAATATCTTACAAGGGGTTACAAGAAAGCAGAGTCTCCCTTATAGGAGTGAAGATGACAGATTTGGAAATCCTAATAAATTTCAAAAAGAGTTAAATAAATAGGTAGGCATGATCTTACCACATAAACCTTCTGAAGATTGAGGTACTATAAAACCAGAAGGTATGATTCTGCAATCTGCCACTTCAAAACCTGTTTCCTCTAATACAGCTTTATAATCTTCTAATCTATTATCACTGAAGTGGAAAGGAAACTTCAGTAAATAATTTTCACAATCCTAGAAACAAAATTGGACAAACAATTTATTTCTTTACTTATTACATAATTATGACTTGACTAAATAATTATAAAACAATTTTGTAGAAATAAAGAAATAGCAGCAGCGCTCATGACAAAGTTGGGACCCCTGTCAGAAGTTAAAATACAAAATTTAATATTACGGAATATAAGACTCTCATAATATAGTAATGAGACAAATTTTGATGAAAAATTGTGGTCTTTTTAAAGCGATGACAGCCTGTTAAACACCAAGTTTATATACATGTTTATCTACAGCTGAGTGAAAATCACATTAATAGGTTCAGATATAATATTTTGGATTCTACTAAGACATACATTATGATGAGCAAAATGTACAGCCATTTCTAGCCTTATCAACTCTATTATTTCTATAGTTGACGGTTTTGAGAGTACAGTACTACCTTGTTTATCCGGATCTCATTCAACCGGATATCCGGATTATCCGGATCGATCCGGAACAAAAAATAAAAAATTTAATCAAGGATAAAATAAAGCTTAAAGTTTCAAAATATTTTAATAATTACTGTATTTTGAATAATATTAATAATATTTTGAAACTTTAAGCTTTTGCTTTATTTTATCCTTGAATATGGAGTTTCAACAAGAAATATCTGTTATTACATTAATGTTGATAAAAACGTGATTTCCTCAACACTACAGTGTCGCCTCGAGGTATTAGGGCGGGTTGTTGATGCACTGAGAAGAGAAAGTGGAGGAGCAATGACCTCTGCGTCACCATCCCCCTACCCCGATGCGGCATGACAGTGACCTTGTCTATTGTCTATGCCGGCGGGTAGTTTATCACGTGCTAGCGACCGGAATACATCATTACCATATCGTGCTGTGCCGTGTTTAGTTTCTTTACATTTTTGATCGGATACGGTTAATAGTATTATTAGGGTGTCTAGCGACCGGGAAAAGTCAGGGAATTTGAATTTTCTGGAAAAGTCAGTGAAATGTCAGGGATTTTTTAAAAAAACCGGGAAAAAAATAAAGAATGCCTGATATTTTAGAAAGTGTACTACAATGACGATGCCTGTAACGGTCCTTAAAGAAAATGTACAACTGTGAAATAAATACAAACCAGGTGCATGTTTACAACGCATCATAAACCATCATGTCATTTTTACAACTTTATTGTTGTCGTTTTGCTAAGACTCAAGGGTGTAAATCAGTAAATGTGAACATTTTGTCACATCTTAAAGCGGTGCCGCCAGCTTTGGGAACCTCCGTTATTTTTTTGTGGCAGTTGGCACATCAAATCCCCAGTCAGGAGTATCGAGGACGTGAATGAGAATCGGCATAGTATTTAGAGGGGGGGGCGTTGTTACTGCTATTTATTTATATTCGTGTGTTAGCGTTTGTGCGTGGAAATGGCGACAAAACGAAAACGTAATGTGCTTACAATGGCCCAAAAGTTAGACGCATTGAATCGTATAGACAGGGCCGCATTGAAACGTCACACCAAATTAAAACAGAGGAAGATAAATGACTTTTTTTGTAAATAACAACTAAACCCTGTGTAAATTAAAAGCATGTGTAAATATTTCAGGTGTGTAAATAAAATGTTTTTCGTGATTTACAGTACATTGTGTAATTTCGTGTATTGTGTAAATTGAATGACTGTGTAAATATTGCGTTTTTTCATGACTTATAAATGGTAAGTTATCATTTTATATTTTGTTTTATTTATCTTTCTATAATTTTGGATTATCCGGATTTTTGATTAACCGGATCACTTCCGGTCCCAATTAGTCCGAATAAACGAGGTTGTACTGTACCACCATCTTCAAAAACTCTTTATGCTTCATCCGCTTGGGAGTATCTGCTAGGAATATTTAAGCTAACAAGACTAAGAAGCCTGAAAATTGTACACAACATAAATGTTTAATTATTAACAAATTGATTCTGTTTATTTTTGCTTCTCAATAATTATTTAAAATAAAGATGTATTTATAAACATGTTTTGCCATCTCATATGATAGTCACTGGACAGTATTATGTATCAGTTCTATTATTTATGTTGCAGCATTATCAAAAGATTTGTTGTTTAAAATTAGGAAAACACATAAAATAAAAAATACTAGCCCTTGAATACTCTGCAACAGGGTTGGAAGAGAACAATAGTCGGTCACAAGAGAGTTAATAGGAAAGTTAAAAGAGAGTGATCTAACCCAAGACTGTGTATATTATCAAGGGTAATTTTTTAAACTGGTCGATTTAATAAATGGCTTTTTTTAAATAAATTTAGACTTATTAGTTTTTATCTTTAATGTAATAGCAGATATTTCTTGTTGAAACTCCATATTCAAGGATAAAATAAAGCAAAAGCTTAAAGTTTCAAATATTTTAATAATATAAATGAGCTACAATTGTTTCGCCTTGCGGCATCATCGGACAACTGATAATTAACAGGTATAGACAACTATTTAAACATAAGTAACAGGAAAGTGAAATACAATAGAGAAATTGGGAAAGGTAGGGGGATGACCTAGCAGGTAGATAAAGGTTAATGAACTATGTACATAACTATTATCTACCTGCTAATAGTTATGTACATAGTTCATTAACCTTTATCTACCTGCTAGGTATTATGGAACGGCCCTCAAAATTGCCTGGGTTCTTAGTTTTAATCAAAAATCAGTGGTTCAGTATACTAATTAATTTTATTATCGTTTGTGAGACTTGTGTCTATTTCCTTGATAGTTTAACACAATACTTTAAATACAATACAAAAATAAGAATTCAACACAATACTTTAAATACAATACAAAAATAAGAACTCAATTAAATAAACAACATCCAAACTATGTATTCACTTTACAAAGCCCAAAAATATTCCAACTATTGTTATTCTTTAATAAATGAGATTACAAATTTTATTGGTGACTTCATATACATAAAAATGCTTGCTTACTTTTTGTAGAGTAGATTTCCTGGGCTAATTTCCTGCACCATGGCTAGCGACACAGCCGTGTATCTTCCAAAGCTCCAAAAGATCCCCTCCCTATCGTGCTGACCGCTTATATATCTTTTGTCCTCTCTGGTGCCCTACTTCCGTTGCAAGTCTAGCATTTCAACATTTTTTTAATTGTTTCACAAAAGTTGGTTCATTCTGAGCTTTGTTAATATTAGTTCTTCCTAACATAATTTACAAATTAAATAATTAACCTAACATTAACCTATTCCTAACATAGGTCATCCCCCTACCTTTCCCGATTTCTCTATTGTATTTCACTTTCCTGTTACTTATGTTTAAATAGTTATCTATACCTGTTAATTATCAGTTGCCCGATGATGCCGCAAGGCGAAATTATTGTAGCTCATTTATATAATTAAATTATTTGAAACTTTAAACTTTTGCTTTATTTTATCCTTTATTAGTTTTTTATCAGTCCTTGTATAAATTAAATGGTTGTCTATAACTATGTGTTCTTATTAATTTGTTTTTGTTATAAAATATATTTTGTTTTGGGATAGGGGTTGGTGAACTCATTCTCCAGTGAGAATCCACTGCAAATAATGTAATACCAAAAATGGTAATTTTAACCTAAATAACCAAAAAATGGTTATATTGAGATTTGAATATTTAAAGTAACCCGGGAAACGTTAAAGTTGAATAAGGGAGGGGGTTTTAGAAGTCAAAAAGATGACTCAAATATATAAATTAAAAACTAGGGTAATTAAATTTAAATATAGGTTTCCAAAATAATAATATCATATGTAAAAAAATTAATTATAAGTTGTAATAAATATTTAGGTAGTAGTTGTATTGTGTTAGGCAAAATAATTTGAACAGAGTCAGTGTTGCTAGGTGTGAGAATAATTCTCGCATACGTTGCATATTAAATAGGACGCTTGGTTTGGAAGCTGGAAAAAGACACATGTGGTTTTGGTCAGTCTGGATGGAGGTCTTGAGGCAAGACTATGTTTGTTTCGGACCGGTATATCTGGTTCTAGACAATAGAAAAGTGATGTAATAGTATTTTTCTTTAGTAATATGTAACAAATATAAACTAAATTGTTATGAGACGATATGTGAATAGAATTTGAGTATTTTTAATGCGTAGAACTGAATATTTTAACCTGTAGAACGTTTAAAGTGAATAGACAGCATTGGTGAACACGTGTTCCTTATAACACAAAGACAAAGTATCAAAAGTGTGTTTTATAAGGTGAGAACTATTTTAATAAAGAAACAATGCAATACAGTTTCAATTATGTATAGACGTTGGAGTGATATAGTTTGAACAATGAATTTTGCATACCTAACAAAAGATATTGCAATTTGGTGAACTAATGTTATAGAGACTAAATTTAATTTTGTGTTTCAAAGCAAGAAATAGAACAATTTGAACATTGATATGTAACATTTTCATAATATGAACAATAAATGTGTCGTTGTAAAACATGAAGCGTGGACTTATGATGTAACGGCTGGAGCGAGATTGGCGAGTCATCATGTAGACGTGCAGGACAATGAAGAAGTGATTTTAGAGGAAAAGTTCTGTTTAAAATGAGAAAACGTGTCTTGGTATAGCACGTATAAACTTTTTACTATGTAAAATAAAATATGTATTTGTAATAATTTAGAAATTTTTCAATATAATAAGTTTGAATTTATTACTTGATGTTTTTTGATTAATAAGACGCAATGTCTTATATTTCAAAATAAAATTAATATGTTAGAGTCTTTTTTAAGAAACTAGCTAATTGAGATTTATTTGTTTTTTGTAGAGAATATACTTTATAGTAATTCAATTTCTTTTTATGAGAAGTAAGATTAAATTCATTTCATTTTTTTTATTAAGAAGTTGCAACTGAAGACTAAAGTCAATAAAAATTAATTTTTTAATATTGAGACTTGAATATAATGGAATAACTGTGTAGGATGTGTTAACTTAAAATATATTGCTTGAATTTGCTCATTTACATGTATTCTTATTATGTTTGTTTTATTTTGTATAAATGTATAATCTTAATTTAATAAATTATGTTCACTTTCAGCTTAACAAAATAAGATTTTTTTATTTCACCAAGAACCACTGAAGTACACTTTTAAAAGGACTTGCGACCCTGAGAGATTTAAATAATAACAATTAACTTTCTTTTTTCAAAATTGGTATGCTAACGCAACCTGGCGCCCATAAAAAGCTTGGCAAAATTTTATAAATAATAATAATAAAAATTTACTTTCAATTTTTTTAATAAAAAATAAGTACTCTTCAAGTACGACAAGGCTCATTTTTTATAACTATTACAATAACCTCTTCATATCCCTACTCTTCAAGTTGTTCTGGCGTCTTTCCTATGACCTGCACTACTTCCCACTTCCATGCAAATATATCTTCCTTGATCTACTCTATCAACCCTTTTTTACCTTAATTCTTCCTTACTATATTTATCCTCCCCCACCACCTTCTGTTTTCAGCCTAACTCTTAAAGTGTAAAGTGACCAGTGCTGTTGAAATGAATAACACCTCGCAAAAAATATCATATAGAGAGCATTTGGTGAACTCTCACATTATCTACCCATACCCGAACTCAAGTGGGACTTTGGCTGGGTGGACCTTCCTTTCTCTAGCTATTCTTGTTAAAAACATAAAGAAAGAAGGTGGTGCGGAAAGTTATCATAACTCAGCAATTTGATAAAATGAACTATGCTCATTGCGATGAATAACAGCATGGAAAGCACTTGACAATATGGAGATAGTTAACCTAGTAAGAAAGGTGAAACATGCCACTCAAGAGATAGAAGAGGAACCCAACAAAGAAGGAAGAAAGAACAGAAAGACCTTAGAAACATGGAAGAAGGACATGGAGAAGATGCCTAAGTGGGGCAGTAGTAAGATGGTACCTGTAATCAAAAACTCATGATAAGTTACCTGAAGAAACCTGGGCAAAAGGATTAAAGCAAAAGAAGACCCAAGTGAACATATACCTCTTATGAAAAAAGCTCCATGACCACGAGTTGGGCCTTCAGGTGCTTCTATAGACAGGAAACCCCTGTCTTAGAAGAAGTAAGGATACACCCACAACACTACTAGTACTAATATCTATTATTGGTTTAATTCCTAAAGGTAATAAGCTTATTTAATAATAAAAAACTTACTTCAAAATATAATTTCCATCTGTTGTTTGTAAGCATATTAATCCATATATCAATTATTGCACCATGTATTGGAATTGTAAAAAGAGCTTTTCCTCCTGGGCGTAAAAGATGGATGATATTGGCCAAAGATTTTCTATTGTAACATTAATTCAGGGTTATTAAATCATACACCTGGGTTATTAGATCTATGTTTATAAATAGATGATTTTTGTTTTATAAAGTATCAGAACGGAAAATGTTATTTTAAGGTGAACTAGTTGAAAACAGTCAATCATTGTAATAAGATAAATTTCTTATTTCTACAATTTATACATAGGAGTTTTCGTCAAAATTTGCTGTTGCATACATTCATCTAAAAGAAAACAAGTTGATGGAACCACCTGGTACTTACCCAGCCCCATCATACAATGCAGTACAACCAGATCCGCTAAATGTAAAGTCTATTAGTTGGTCTCTTGGGCCTTGTAAGAAATGTTAAATATAGTATTGGTAAATCAAGGAGTCTTAGCCAGTGGGTTTGTTTAAAACAGTTATTACACAGGTTTCATGAACCTTGTAATTGTGTATCACTACTTTCTTGATCTCAGCTAGGGCCTAATGCATTGTGTATATATTAAAAGTCTCTACTTGCTTTGCTCATGTCTGAATCTTGGCTCTCTGTAATATTGTACATTTAAAAATTTGAATATGGTGCATGAATCGCAAGAAGCTTGGAACTTGTACGTAATTGGTCGAGATGAGAAAGGAAAGGGGAAGTGGGCTAAAGCAAGTAGTTTGTCTAATTACCAATAATAACTTGAAAGAGATAAAATTTGAAAACAAAGTGAATAATATAAAATAATCAGAGAAATGTATCCTATGTATAGATATAATTAGAATTAGTGTAAACCTTGTAAATAAGAAGTGAAGCATAATTATTTGAATGAGAAAGACAAAACGCAAGATGTTAAACTGGGAGAACGGTTTGGAGATTGCATCAGCCAGTCGATGGACAGTATTTAGATTGATAGGTTGTCTTAGATTTAGTCTGGTCCTAATAAGGACGAAGAGGCAAGTTAAAATGTAAAAATGTAAAGTGTTAATAATAACAATGACAAATTGTTTCGAAAGAACGTGGTGAATAGATCAGAATGTAAAATACGGTTACATTGAGAAAAATTAAACAGCAATTTGGTTGTGAAGAACTTGTAATAAAGAAACCATATGATTTAAAGGCTTAGCGGAGTGAAAAGAGTGTACTTAAGACTATAAATTAAACTAACAATGATCAAAGTATTATACGTTTTGATCTAATATGTGATATTTTGTAAAAAGCTGTGAGAACAAAATTAATTGCACGTGTTTCGGTAAAAAGTGATGCAATGGGAACACACAGACAAAACCGTTATGTTTTAAGAAATATAGAACAATTTAAGACATTGATAATTATTTTGTTACATGAACAATGAAAATAAACTTTGTGAATCAGAAATGTGAATTGAAAAAGTCAACATAAAACAACGGGCAGTGGTACTTCCACGAGGCAGTATGGAGCTCCGGCAGCGTGAATTATCATGGAGGAAATGTGCTTTTAAATAATAATAATGTGATTTGGTATTCACATATTGACTTTCATTTCTAAAATTATGTTTATGTTTATTGGTTTAGACATTTCAATGTTCGGCTATAAATTTGATTTAGCAATTTTATATTTTAGCAACACTACAAATCACCTATTTTATGGTCGAATTTTTCAATGATTAAAAGTTTCTTAAGCAATTAAGAAAACATGGATATTTACAGTTAAAAATATGTGTCACATTTTTGAAACATCAAAACGTTGGGTGCATGCCAAAAAAGTCAAATGTTTTAACAAATGATGAAATAACCAAATTTACGTTGGAACAACCAAATTTACAATGGTTGTTGACAAAGGTGATTTTATTATTTGCAATTTTTGGAGCATATAGAAGGGACAATTTAATTAGGCTACAAGTTAACAATGTTCTTGACAATGGAAAATGTTTAGTTGTATTCCTCAAAGATGGGAAAACTCATAAACCAAGAAGCTTTACTATTACCAATGAAGATTGTACCTTCAATCATTGTGACATAAGTATAAAGCATTGCGGCCATCTCATACAAAAAGTAACAGATTGTTCATTCACTACAGAAATGGTAAATGTACTGCTCATAATGTAGGATGTCATACTACCAGTTCTATTCCAAGAAATGTTGCTAAATTTTTTCATCTAAAAAACCCTGATAGGTCATGACAGGTCATGCAATGAGAAGATCATCGTGTAATAGGGTACATTTTCAGTTATGTAAACTTGGTCTGACTAGAAAAGTAGGTTGACTCAAGGCAGTGAATAGGAAATGTATTCTGTTATAGAATATAATAATAAATAGAGTTAAATAAAGAGTACAAATAAATAAAGAAGGTAATTAGTACTAAACGGTCAGAGAGATTTGTAAAAAAATATGTTAATATAAGAAAACTTATATAATATTAGATATAAGAGAAATATGACAACAGTGTAGATGTGCATATAACTTTAATAAATGTTACATCAATATTTGTGTGTAAAAGTGGAGGACAAGGAAAAAGCTGAAGAAATTAGACAATGCTTACAGTTCATTGACATAGATGTTTTTTTCAGAGACAAAACATGCTGTTTGATGAGATATGATGTTTTTAGAGACAATAAGTTATTTTTGAATAGAGGAGAAATCAGACAATAAAATGATTTTCTCAGAAATGAGATATAAAAATTTGAATAAGTTACATTGAGAAGGGATGTTTTTAATAAGATACTTTTTAATAAATGTGATGTGAATTCAAATGACGACATGCGGTTTGAACAAAGAAATAGTTTGAATCGAATGAAAATTTTAAGTATATTGTACAATGTAGCTTCAGTGATAGCATACTTGTGACATGCTCAAATTATGTTCATAAAAACCTCAACATGAAAATAACTGGAACTAAGAATCTATTTTAACAAAATTTGGATAGGATGTTTTACAGAGATATCACGTAGCTTCAAAGAAGAAAAAAAAAATTTTTTAAAGAAAAAATAATGATCATAAACTATAATAAAAAACATTCATGAGTTGATTTTATTAGATTTGATGTTTAAAGAATATGTATTTAGTAAAAGAAATTTGGTAATATAAAAATATTGTAAATTTTGAGTATATTGCATTTTTATATACGAAAGATTTTTATTTCGAATTAGGTTGCAACCACAAAATTAGTTATAAATTAAGTATGGATGAATTGTAGTTTTATGATGTTATAAAAAATGTGATGATGTATTTGATTTATGTTTTTTCAGGAAATATTTTAACTTGTATGCAATCTATAATATTTTTCTTAATAATTAATTGTACATTTCAGAAAATTGGACTCTGTATTTTTTTTGAAATTCTCCAGAGTACACTATATTAATGAACTTACGACCCAATTAGAAATTTCCTATGCTCTCTTCAAGAGTATTTCTTTTTTAAATTTTTTTTAATTTTGTTTTTGTAATAAATGTTAAAAAAATGGCGCCCAACTTTAAAAAAAATAAACACCACAATAAAATGTAAACAGAGTTAGCTGGTAGAAATTAAACTATTACAATCGGCAACCTTACTTGTCGAAGGGCGTGGAGTAGGGTAGGCCGAAAAAAGGTTTTATTTTTTTTTCTTAATGCTATACCGAAAAAACTTGTCTCTATGATAGGTAATCAAAATGCAAAAAAAAAAATTATACCTAAACTCCAGCTAGCGCACTACATTTGAAATTTCAAAATTTCACTAAAATCACATGATTTTCAAATTTTTTTGAAAGCATTTTAATATCTGCATATTGGGCTGCTACAGTGATAGTCCTTTACAGTAGAGTTATAAAAGCACAATAAATAATTTGAAAAGTATAATTTTATTAATCTGAGGTAGCGCAATGGACATGAAAATTACGCATTATAGAGTCAAGTGCAGATTACGACTGTGCATTCTTGCGATGACCCGGCCGCCGGGTTGGGCTCCCCCCCACCCATACTCTCTCCACCCACAATGCACTGCGCGGGGAAGCCAACGCGACGGCCATTTTATGTTCTCTTGTTACTCGGCAGTTTACGTCTCACTTTAAAGAACCATGGAGGATGGCGCTCTTCAAGTGTTGTTGAAGGTTACATCGAAGACTCCTTAGCGAGAAAGATGGATGTGTCCAGTAGGCTTTTTGGAGAACCCAGTTTGACAGTTGTATATTCTGAAGTAAAGAAAAGGAGATTAAACCGAAAAGGAGATTAAAAAATAAACCTGAGAAAGAGAAGAGTATTTCACAACTTGACATTTTTGATGTCAAACCAGAAACTCAAAATATTAATAAAAAATCTAAATCAAAAAAATATTTAAAAAAACATTTCTGTTCTTCAAAAGTCCTTGCCAAACAAAGACATAAATATTACTGACAATACTAATTGCACTATTAATATCAACTTTCATATGTAGATAGATTTTATAATACTTGTATGTTATTATATTGTGACTATGTTGTTATTAAAATAAATAAATCTAACCTAAAATTTTGTTATACATTTGTTTCTTTACTTTTATTTCATTTTCCGTATGATAAAATGTTGTTCATCACATGTAACAAAAGTGTATTTTTGGCACTTAATCATATTTCCTTGCTCGTTTTAGGCTTGCTCATAAAACTAGATTGCATACCGAAAACAATCCCTTTTGCTCCTGGTAATGAAATATGCTATTTGACAGTATATGTTTAACCTCTGTACTAAGTTAATAAAAAAACCAAACAAAAAAGCAATCAGTAAAACAGAAAATCATCTAAAAACTGTCATTATGAGTTTTGTTTGAGCAAGATAAAGAATGTGTCCAAGATATAATCAGACTCTCAAACTGTGTTGTTGAGTTCTGCATTGCGGCACATTTCAGAACATGGCAAAACTACGATATTTTCTAAAAAGATTGTTTTATATCCTGGCAGTATTTAAAAAATTTAAAATATGTAGATTCTTGATATCTCAAAAGGATTATTTCTGTAAAAAAATTAACTACAGCTTTTTGAATCTATACAAAACGTTTTGTATATGAGAAAAAAAAAGTTTAATAAAATCGAAAATATGTACTTACCGATTGTCATAAGTCCAATTAAGACAGTAAAATGAAAAAATTTTGTCAAATCCATTCTCAATATCTACGGTTTTAAAGGAATTCCTTAATTTATTTATATTTTGCTCCTCGATATCAAGATATACAAAGGAGACACGAGAGTCTGTTGTATGTGTTCTAGCATACTTAAGCATAAACTCTGATTTATCCAATCCTACCTAGAAGAATAGTTTTAAAGAATGGATTACAAATTACATTGTAATTAAAAAAGAATAACAAAAACTAGAAACCCACTTAGAATTCTAATTTAGAAGATGCTCAAATTTTATCTATTGTAATAATAGAGAAAATAAATATTAGGTTTAAAAAAACCTGAAATAGAACAAAAAACAAGACAAAACTCCAAAATCATTCACTGTCACTTTGCTAGGCATTTTGTCTACAAGTATAAAAATAAATAAACATAATATATTTTCTAATGTAAAAGATAGTATTACATAAAAACGTTTTAACATTAAATTAACTCTTTTTCTTTTTAAAATATTCAAATATAATGTATAAACTAAGGAAAATCCTGTTTTAATCTATGATTATTTTTTTAAATAATACGGTAGTTTAATTTTTTAGCATAGATTTTAAGAATAAATGCTGTACTCCATGAAAAAATATAAATCAACAAACTGTGAAAATGGTTTGTAAAACTGGAAATTGTAACTGGAAACTGTAAAACTGAAAATAGTTTACTGGAAATTATGTAGTAAACAACCCAATTTCTCTCATCTCCCTGATTTCATGGTCAAACATAAGACACAGTGGCGGCGATAGCGGGCTCGCAGGGCCCGCGAGCATTGACTGGGATTTTTCAGGAAATTTTACCGGGACCCGGACCCGCGACGGTCCTCCCAATCATAACAATATTTTTATGAGTATTGTCAAGAAATTACTAAAATAAGCTAAACTGACACTTGACCGATTGATAGAAATTCTCTACTAACCTAGGTCAAAAACATTGTCTGCAGTCATGCATCAACAGTCCTCGCGGCCTGCGTGAAGGTGCTAGAATAGGTGAAATATGAAATTTTATTAAGTGATGTCTACATCAGTAGTTAAAATTAATAAAACTTAGTATGTTGTGAGTCAGTAGTGGAATGTTCACAGAAAGGTCTTTGCCTAACATCCACCCACCCCCCGCCAACACTGCCGCGCCAAGCCCAAGTGCAAGCTTAGGTGGAAATACCCGTAATAATGTTTTTAAAGATTATTGGGAAAGGGGGGGCCGATGAACAAACTTGCGGGGGGCCGCGGCTTCTTATCGCCGCCACTGATAAGACATCAATTACACTAGGTACTTACTAAACTAATAAAATGTTTAGATAGTCGTGGTAACAATATCTCCAATGTAACATTGCCACTTCCACTACCAACATCTAATATGCGCTGACCACTAGAATCACCCAACCAGTGTTTGTAAGTTACCAATGTGATTAGAGAATCTCTTATCTGACATTCATTGGTACTGTTGTAAAGATCTGGAGTCTGAAACATCTCAAAATAATATTTTAAACTTTTCAAGTCATGTAAAGTCATGCTTTGAATAAACCTGAAGAGTGCACACTACTATATATATATATATATATATTACCATGATATAATTAAAGATTGTTCAGGACACTCCATGTTATAGAGTCTAGTTGCTTGAAATTCAAATCTTATTAGATATTATAGTTTTAATTTTAGACAAATTATGTACAAACAATTTATAATTTGTAGGTAATAGTAAATCAGTTTTTGATTATTAATTGTTTTCAACTACTTCAGCTTCCCTTTCATTTGTATAAAAATATTATGAGATAATAAAGTATTTACAAAATGTATTTCTTCTACAAATGATTGTATGGATGCTTATGAACAAATACCCGCCTGTTATATGAGTTGTTTATCTTTACATTTTCTTAAAACCCTGGAACTGTTAAACTACACAATTCATTGTTCATAAATGGTCACTCAATTATCAACCGAAAAAATATTCGATCATAACTACTAGTTTATTTTCATTATTATCTCAAATAAACTTCCATCATTTTTAGTCAATTCTTATTAGCATATGTTAGAGAAAAGTTAAAAATTGTTTTGTTATTTTTCAGAATATAGGACATTTGGTTAGAATTGGATTGTATTTTCTTACAAAAACATCTGTTGTTTGTCTTATCCAGGAAAGGATTTAAGATGTGGGTTGCCCGGGGCACATTTTGGTGGTAGGCCCATTATTTCAAAGTGTTGCAATATGCAATGCAAAAACATGAAATGAAACAAACACAAGTTTATTTACAAAATTTAACTAACAAATAACACATAAATATATTACAAATCAGCAAATGAATAATGTTATAACCATTACAATCCAGGCAGTTTCTTTGATTTTTGTGCTGCAAAATCATTGATTATGTCTCTAAAATCCAATTCATACAGTATATCTCACTCGATAAGCTCGTGATAGGCAATTTTACATTTCATTCCTGCTTCATGGATGTTCTTAATCAGATTTCAATTAATTTTACTTTTAATAAGAAGCGCTTGCACTGCAGTTTGTTACTATCAAAATTTGATATATCCTGAAAACTATCTCAATGTTTGGAAAAGTGTCCTGCACACCCCTTTTCATGATAAGCTTGTAGATGAAAAGTTCAGTCTGATATCTTTTGGCTCCTCGTCTGTGAATATATTGACAAATGTTACAAACTGACACAGTTCATATCGATAAATGTAATGTCCAAATCATCTAAATAAGACCTGACGAGTTGCTCTGCTACGGCCTTAAGCTCGTCTGAATACAGTTCTTTGAAATGGCTAAAAAAAGCTAAATTGGGTTGATATATATATATATATATATATATATATATATATATATATATGGGTTAAAATGCACATTTCGGCACTTGTGTCAAGTTTTCGTCTGAACATACTTTGTTGAACCAGTCAGGTTTTTGCCTTGCTTCTCATAAGTTTTGAAGCATTGATGCAACATAGTTTTTTGCTGGTCAGTGATCCACAACAGTATTTAGGTCAAGTTTTACGTGTTATAAATTTTTAGTAGTAACATCTGTTCTTTGCATGATATTATTCCAGAAGGTTGTGTAAATATCAATTTCAAGGTGATTCATTTGTGTTATAGTCCTTCTGCTTCACACCATACACAGCCTTTTCTTCAAAATCATCAGCAATCTGTTTAAGTAATCCTTAATCTGCTGATAATCATGGATAGGTGCCTTAGTTGCATCAGCTCTGCAGGACCACCACATTGTTGTGACATGATCGAGAGTCAATGCTGAATCATTATCATTTAAAGCCTCAATCAGCTGGTGCCAATGCGTTGTAACTGTGAAGAAGATAAACAGCTTTTAAAAGAAGTCAAAAAAATGTACAGCTCCTCGAGCAGTTTTCTACAGCATTTATAGCAACCAGATTTATAGAATGTGCCATACAAGGAATCCAGGATGCAAGATTGTTCTTCTCTCTCACTTTGGCTTGTAGACCATTGTACTTTCATGACTTTCAACTCATTGCAGAAGCATTGTCGTAACTTTGACCGCGGCAGTTTCCCTGGCCATGTCTCTTCAAAAATTCTACCAAGCCATTGAACATGTTTTAAATGCATATTAGGCTTTGTTTGGCATGCATTTTAAAAAAGCGTTCCATGAGGCGATCTTTCTCCATATCCTCTTTATAAGGGTTAGTTGGTCAATGTGAGCTGCATCAGGTGTGGAGTCCAAATAGATGGGGTAGTATTTGGATTTCTTAACTAGAGAAATAATTTCTCCGAGAAGTTGTTCACCTATTACACTGATAAGTTCTTCCATTATTGTAGATAACAGGTAGTTTGTGTGATTGGCTTGAGTTTCGATATGCTATGCAAGAAAGTTATCGTAATGGGCGATGAGTTCAAGAATACCCAGAAAATTTCCATTTCTAGGTGATCCAACTATTTCGTTATCTCCTCTAAATGCTAAGCCACGCTCGGCAATAAACTGAATAACATTTATTACTCTTTTCAACAATAATCTCCAATAATTCTCCAGATGCTCGACCTATTGTGACAGCTACATATCAATTCATTTTTAATCTCCTATTGAAAGCAATCGTAGCCTTCACATGTTCCGTTGACCGCTCATGACTTTGTATATGTTCTTGCGAATGTTTCCAATCACAGAATCCATTAGACTAAAGCTGAGAAGAATCAGGTGCTGTAGTTATAAACATCAATTTGCATGTGAAGCAGTAAACACGTCCATTAGAGGGAGAGAAGCATACCCAATTCCTTATTATAACTACACTCCATTATGATGAATGTCCCATTTGGATGATAGAGAGAATCTACTTTGCGCTTATTGAGAGCAGGTTATATGGCATAGATTGTTGGGGCAGCACTTATTTTGAAACTGTAAAACCTATTATTGTCCAACAAAAGCGGATAGTAAGATTAATGTTTAAAAAATCTAAATCTGAACATTTCTTTCAGTTATTTAAAAAAGCTAAATTTTTGCCCTTCCGTTCTTTGTATGTTTTAAAGTTTTAAGAATGTTTTTTATTAGGAGCGGGAACAATAAGGTAAAACATATAGATGATAAACCTATTCTGAGATATAAATATAATCATAGGATACCACAACCTCGTAAGACATAGTATAGACATTTCTATCTCTATGCTGCATCAAAGTTTTTTAACATAATACCACACAAAATCGGGGAAATGAAATCTTAAGAAATGTTTTTTAAACTGTTGAAGAGATTTTTAATTATAGATAAATTAGATAATTAGTTTTAGCCTATGTATATTGTGATGTGTGTGTGTGTGAATGTAGTAGAGGAAATTTAGTATACTGTGACTCCTGTGCCTTACAATTTTATGATCATTTTAGCCTGTTGTTTTGTTTTTTGTTAGTTCAGACTGTGAAGTTAGTTTATTTATGATAATTTTTTGATGTTGTTTTATTTGTGTGATAACTAATCACAATTACTTCTAAAATTGTTTGTTCTTAATATAAGGATATTTTCAGTTTCTGCTTTTTTTTATATATTTTCTATTATGATGGAGGGTCCAATAAAGGCTTTTCCTTAGGACCTCCTACATTTCTTTTGTGCAATTTTATGTCAGTTTTTTAATTTTATTTTCTTTTAAATAAGCTATTTAGAGTATTGTATTGTATTTTTATTTATAATGGTATGTTTTATTATGAATTTTGTATTTGTTTTAGTTTATAACTTGCACTTGAGAAATAAATTAAATTATTAAATTATTATTATTTTGATGACGGAAAAGCCCTAGTCTGCACATTCTTGGAATATTGGGGTCATTTCTAGATTGCTAAACCGATTGTGCAATGAACAAACTTTCATCACAGTGCAAGCAGTGTTCATTAAAAGGAGTGTATTGTTGATACACCCCTTTTCAGCCAGTAATCCCACATCTTTTCCAAAATAATGGATGGCCAAAGACCAATGTCATTGCCCTCTGCTGGGTCCTTAACTTCAACTTCTACATAAGATGTGCCACTATCTTTTCTATGTGTTCTTCAATTGGAGCTGTTACTACTTCTGCCTTTTCTTTGCCAGGATCAACAACCATTTCCACCAACGCATTCTCAGGTTGATCGGGTTCTACAAATCATCACTCCTTTCCGACACTTGTCTTGATTGAACAGTGAAGAACTGGTCCAATTTTCTTATTTTACCATCTCTTCTGCTGATTTCATTATTGCTTCTTTTAGTCCTGAAGGGGGATTAAAGATTAAAATAATTATATACCAGGTGTTGATGTCCCATAAGTAAGTAGCTACTTGACTTGAGTTATTTCCTTTTATCTCCTATTGGAGGATAGGGCATCCAGAAGAGCTCTCCATCTGTCCCTGTCTCCGGCAAGTGCCTTCACTTCTCTCCAAGTCTTATTAACCTCTTTTCCTTCTTTAATAACGGTCCTCTTCCAGGTTTCTCGGGGTCAACCTCTTCTTCTGACACCTTGCGGGTTCCAATCTAGGGCCTCTTTCTCAATAGTTCCGTCTGGCTTCCTCAGTGTATGTCCTAACCACATCCACTTCCTCTCTCGAATCTGCAGTTTGACCCGATTTTGACCTGTTTCTCTCCATAAATCCTCGTTTGTAATGATCAAGTAAGTAGCTAAACTCCAGGAAATAGTTTGAAGGGTAAAAATAGAGAAAACCAAGGGAATTTTTATCTACAAAAAACGGTTAGCTTTCCATATATCCTTCTGTCTTAGCTGGATTTCGGTTTAGACTAAGGATAGAGGTACTATCGTTTAGGTATCAGAAGGGTTTTGACAATATGCGTATTCAGTAGGAAATGATGTGGTGGTAATTTAGAAAAGAGTGCGTCCCGAGGTTATCAGCCCTCTGACAATGAAGGAGGTAGAGTGCGTTAAGATCAGCCGACTGACCACTCAGATCCTTGGAACGTTCGTCCTGGAGGGATCATTAAGTGACTCATTCGCTAGTAGGTGACTCATTATCGAAACATCTGTGTGTAAAAGCAACTCACAACTCACAGTTAGTTCCTGCACATCCGATGAGTTACAGAGATTTTGACCGGATGACTAATTGGTGGGTAGGAAAACTGGTTAGTTGCTGTCAGATTGTATTCTAAGTTAGTCGGATTAAAGCAAATTAAAGGGAATTGTGTTTCAGTGAAAATATTTAACATGAAGACTAAAGTTGGTAGTAGTGGAAAAGTGCTAGGAAGTCAGGGTAGGGAAATTGTAAATAACGTTTACAAATTCACGAAAGAAGAGAGTGTTCGTAAAAGTGTAACAATCCCTATAACCCAGGCACGTGAGTTTTTTGAGAATATGTTGTATAAGTTTAGTAAAAAGATTAACGTTTAACAAGGAATTACAGTAAAAAATCGAAGATTTAATAAAATAGGGAGGCTATAGTTTTCACACCTTTGTGTGAAAATGAATAAGATAAAATTTCAAGATTAAGAAAACCTGGTTAAAGTTGTATATGCTAAGGTATATGTAAGTTCCAGGGTGATCAGTAATTAATAAACCCCTAAACAAAGAAGTGTGAAAAAGAGTGCAAAATTATGTAAGACAGGAAGGTCGGACAGCATTTTTGTTACGGCCAGTGTGTTTATTACGGAAACTCAACAAAATGGTGAAGTTTCAAAACTTTAAATCGAAAGGTGTGAAAAATAAAAATTGAAAATTACATCGATTGTTGTATAACGAATTGCAGGTGAACGGGCGGACCGACAAACATCACGCGAAATTCTCGTGAAAGCTGGCGTGAAGACCTACAAAATGCTGATCATGAAAAAATGAGAATTCAATCAGAAAAACTGTTAGAAAATGTTAAAGATAAAACAATAGGGATTTTTACAGTAGCAAGTTTGAAAATGGAGAGTTCCAAACTCCAGGACTTCGTGACATATAAAGGGGAGGAGCTATCGTACCAACAGACAGCTACAGTAACGAAAATGATTAATTAATGTAAAATAATTAAAACAAAGGATTAAAAGACTTGGATCATGGTGAATAACTCATAGATAAACAACTAAAGCACTAGAACTAAAAATATCGCAAAAGTTATGTCATAAATAAGAAAATAAGGAACTATCGTATTATTCCTGATGGAAAAAAATTGGCAATGGAATACGATAGTTTCAGGCTATAAATATAGTTGCACCGGCTCTCATGAGCTCTCTCTTAAAAAATCTTTTAAACAGTTGTAAGGGATACTATGCCCGAGCTCTCTTAAAAAAATTTATTATAAAGTGGAAAATGTTCAAATGTCAGTGCTGAAAGATAAAATTTTTAATGAAATAAATCAAAAGTTTGGAAGTGAAATGTGGAATTATTAAACGGCCGTGAGTTCCGAAAAAAATGAAAAATCTTAACATCCAGAGTTAATGGAAATTAACATGTCACTGGAACTTTATTAAGGATACATGGATCAACCTGTAAACTTCATCACAACAACCAGACAATAGAGAAGTAAGTCATCCAACCATCCAGGAGACTGCGGTCAAGGTCTGAAGAACTAACCCAATTTTTCTTTTCTTGTTAAGGCAAAGTTGGCCAAAAATTAAACTTAAATTCAAATATTACTGATTTTCCTGGGGTAAAAATATAAACTAATCTAATGAAAATTGTTTAGGCTAAGATTTATTCCCTGTGTGTGGATATTTCTTGTTCATTGTAAGTCAAATATTTGTATGATAATCCTGGTCAACTAATTAGATTAGTTACTGAGAAATTGGAGTTCGGAGATTATTCATAGTTAACAGAGTAAAATAAAACGTAAAATTTTCTTTTAAATTCAAGTAATTGCCGATCTGCTATTTATAAATAAAATTAATAACATAATAAGTTGTCAGAGAATATTTTATGTTGCAATAATTATATAGTTTAAGAAATTTTTCTTTTTGAATAAATTTTGTTAGTTAGAGAAAATTTGATTTTGTTTATTTTGATTAAAATAAAATAAATAAGTATTAATTTCTAAATATAAAAAACAAAGAGTTATCTTTTATAACTATCCACACTATCTTGTTATGCTTACAGAAAATACTTCTAAAGAAAAGGTAAGATATATTGTTTTTAAGGGGGTCGGGCCAGAAATTTTTTTATTTTTTAATTTTTTTTTTATTTATTTTTTTTATTCTATGTTCTTTTCTGTTTAATTTGATATATAATAAGTGGGGTACATATAAGAGGAAGCATACGTAAAAAATATTTTTTAAATGTATGTTTCGCTTCACTCAAGGAAACTTTGTGGCGTTCAAGCAAGCAACATGTCTTATAGTACAGCAAAAACCTCTGTTAGAATCATATTTGTTTCTGTTGGGTTAGTAGAAGTAGTTAGTGTAACATCATGAATGCAGCTGTTTTTTTTCAGCAGATGGAATTATTGTTGGATTGTATGTTTATGTTTTATGTAAACAAACATGTAACCTAGGTAATTTATATTTGTGATTGTGAAGTAGTGCGAAGTAAGTTTTTATAAGTTATAAATTTGAGAGTTGAGCTGTGTATTTGTTATAATGAAGCAAATCACTAATTATTACCACTTAGCAATAAAAAGAAATGCAGGTCCTAATGCAACATTAAAGAGTATCAGACGGGATGTTTGGGCTGAATGGTACCATCTTGCATCGAGTGACGGTCTATGCCCTGCCGGTAAAGAAAGTTGGTGTAAGTTTAGGAGTGCTGAGGCTAACAAAGAACCTTACCATCATGGAGAACATTTTCATATTCCTTTAGTGGTAATGGAAGTGATCAAACCAATTTTTATTAACTTATCAGAGTCACACCTCTTGAGAAAGTGCCTTCACGGGAAAACTCAAACCCGAACGAGTTTGTGAATGGAGTGATATGGTCCAGACTACCAAAGATAGTCTTTGTGGGAATGAAAACTCTAAAGTTAGGAGTAGCAGATGCTGTGTCAAGTTTTAAAGATGGTGCAATATCCAAATGCCATACACTAGAAGCGTTAGGCTTGAAACCAGGAAAATACTGTGTAAAAGCTATGTCGAGGATTGACAACGAACGGATCCGTAGAGCTGAAAAGGAGCGTGAAGAGCTGTTGAAAAAATATCAACACCAAGAAGAAGGCAACCTTGGCTAAAAGAAGGCTGGAGTTGGAGGAGGAAGAAGCTGATGCAGAGGCTGGGCCTTCCTATGCAGCTGGAACTTACTAAAACTTCAAAGTAGCCTACTAATCTTGCGTTTTCCGATAGTTATGTTTTTTTCAACTTTATGTTCCTTTTTCTAAGGAACCATAATAGTTAGAGACCTCAAATTTTTACCACATGTTTTTCAATATGTATCACAACAATAGACGTGGGGTTTTTTAAATATCTTGCTTAGTTTCAAAAATTAAAAAATAATTAACGTCAAAAACATAATAAACAAATGACAGTTTAGAAAAAAATTAATTTTTCATAAGTCGAATAAAATAATACGAAACTGCCATGTCTAAAGGTGTAGAATATATTGCTAAATATGTGGTAAAAATTTCAGACCATTATCTATTATGGTTTCTTAGAAAAAGGTACATGAATATGTCTTATTTAACATGGCGGAGATAGGACTGGCAGGACCCCCTTAAGAAGGTATTCTCAAGAACACGCTCCCTAGGGATAAACAGTTAAATAAAACAAATCGTGTTCTCCCTGAGCAAAAGGATTAAATTAAATATAATTACTGGAAGTATTAAATAAAGGGGGGGGTAACCAGCGGTTTGGGGTAACCAAAACTGTTGAAGGAGTTAATCAATCCAGGCCAGATAATATAAAGAAGCCTACACTTCCAGTGGATTGCATAACTCATTCTTTGTCACGAGGAAAAAAAAATCCTGAACGAAAAAAATTCAGGATTCGATACTAGTGTGTATCGTAAATAAGATAGGGGCAGTGTACAGTCTAGCCATAGAAAAGTTGAGTTGTTTCGTTGTAGCACATTACATCTGTTGTAAGTTTAATAACATAGAATTATTATAAACAAACTAACTTATCAAAGATTGAAAATATCTGTATGCCAATAGTAGAACAAGTACTTATTACTACTTACGGTACTTACTACTTTGTAGAGTATCCTAGAAATTCTGTATGGTTTCCAAGTTAAAAGAAAAGTAGTTAACCTTCATTTAGTTAATTGTTATCTATTCAAATAATAAGGCCTCAGGCTGTTTGTTTTAATAATGTTTAAAACCATCAAGACCTTCATTTAGAATAGATTTATGATTTCATATATCATTTATTTTATCTTTATTTTATTACAAGGCAAAGAAAACATAACATTAGTTGCAGAATGTTAACACTTGAATGATAATTTATTTTAGCAAGAAAAATACAGTCGTTCTATTTTTCTGTTTCATGTTTATTTATGTGATCAATGCAAAATTAGGATTATGCAAATAATTGTACAGCTTGTCTATAATTTTTTCTACATAAACAAAGTACGGTATAGGAATCTACATGTTTATGAGGTTCCCATGAGTCCAGTGGTTTATGAAATGATGTATGTATGATGATTTACAGCGCTAATGGTGGGACTGATTTTCATTCATATTTGATATGTTGGCCTTATCTTAGGATATATTTTAATTTTTTTAAACTCAATATTTATTATTATTATTATTAATTATTATTTATTTATTAGTTTTTTTTAGTTTTAATGTGCAAAACTATTTCAGTCATTATCGCCTTCAAAAATTGGGCAAGAAGATACTCATCCTAAAACTTAGAAAGAGCACATTAAAAACAGTAACAAAACAAAAACGAGATAACAAACGAAAATAAACAACAACATAATATATTGCAAGGCTGTAAAATGGCACTGTAACAAGTTAAAAATTACAAACTATGGTAAATTAAATTGACAACAATTAAAATAAATATTACAGAGTTGTGAAAGGGCCCTATAACAAGTTATGAAATATAGAATTTTAACCAAAAAAATAATTTTATTATACAACACAAAATATTGTACAGCTGTAGAGGCACTGCAATAATTGAGTCAAAAAATATATTTTCAATTTTATCAGATATTTTCAGGTGATGCAAAAACGACAAAACCCGATCAACGATCTGAGCAATATGTCCCAACATCGCCTGAATGGAATTTGGTAGGGCAAAAGTTCATTGCACGCCTCTTAACTTAACACGCTTTATGAGGATGTGCTTAATTGATAACACACCTTAACAAAATAGGCATTGTGGCGGACTCCCCCGTTCCATCAGAAATCCATGAATGATTATGGAATGACTGATACGAACACGGTTAACCACCCCCTTCCTCTTGACGACTGTCACAGATGGATGAATTCCACGTGCCAACAGTACCTTTTACTTCTCTCAGCTTATTGGACTCTGTATTTGTCCACTCTTCTTCCTATTTCCTATGCAAAATAATTTTAACTGTCGATACAAAGTCAGATACCATAACAGGCTGTGTGACTGAGTTGTAGCTTCCTTTGCCGCTTCATTAGATTTTGTGTTTCCCGAAATTCCGCAATTGCCAGGTACCCAGCAAAATGATATTGTGACATCCCGTAGATGAAGTCTGTATATGGAACACAAAATATCTTAAACCAAGAGATTCTTAGAATACATATCCTGGATAGACTGTAAAGCACTTTTGGAATTGGAACACAAAAGATAGTGATGGAAAACAGATGGAATTGTACTAAGGCCTTTCAAAATAGCAAAGAGTTTGGCAGAAAATACACTATAAGTTGAGGGTAATCTATACATATATGTCCGACCGGATGAATTATATGCGCAATCGACTTTATTGTCCAGTATCTAAAATAAAACAATTTGAACATTTAATTATCATTTCCATAATGTGAACAATTGACGTGTTCAGCAATGAAATACGTGAACTTAAAACATTAACTTTCAATAATGATTAGAGTGATTGTGATGAAACAAGGTCATGCAGTTGCAACAAGGAAAGAAAGTGATTTTTAATAATGAGTTTGTTTCAAACTAAAACACATGTTTGGTAAAGCATGTATAAACTGAAAGTTATATAAAATAAAAATATGATTTTTTAATGATTTATAAATTTCTTTAATACTTGAATTTTGAACTTGTTATTTGTTTGATGGCTTATAATATAAGACGTAATATGTTGTTTTTTAAAGTAATGTTAAGATGTTAAAACTTCTAAGAGATTAATTATTTTAATTTAAATTTATTTTATGAACTTAAATATACTTTCATAGTAATTCAAGAATAATGTTTTTTTTTTTTTTTAAATAAAAAAACAATATTAAATTCATTTTAGATAAACCGTTTGCAACCAGATTTTAAATTCAATAAAATAAAATTTTCTATTAGATGATTTTTAAATAAAATATAATATATGTATAGGATGTATTAATATAAAATAATATTTACAGGTACGGTATTTGGTTTTATATGTTTTTACATGTTCTGATAATTTGTCTTAATAAAATTAACTTATGTGCATTTCAGAATAAAAAAAGACTTCTATTCTTTTATCCAAATTTCTGTTCAGTACACTTATTCTAAAAGAATTTACGACCCAAGAGATGTAATAATTTATAAACATGCAACGTGGAAGGAATCTACTTTAATAACAAATCGCCTCACGTTTTTGCGACAATTGTAATAATTTAAAAACAGGGGGGCTAAGATTAAGTTATCAATCGCCACACATCGTGCGACAAATGTAACTATTTAGAGAACGTGGGGTACTTAAAACAACAAATTGCCCAACCTTGTATGACAATTCTGATAATTTACTAAAAGGGGGAAAGCTAATAATGAAAGAAAAGTAATAAAATGTTGGGCGCCATGGCAAGTGCATATTTGCCACTTTCAATTTTGAATATTAATCTTAAGGGTCGTAAATTCTTTGGATACAGTGTACTGAATAGAATAATGGAATGGAATGTAGAAGTCTTTTATACTCTTAAACAAGCATCGTGTTTAATTAAACAGAAACACTTTTTTAAAGTAGGCTATCCATTAGTAAGCATTGTGAATATTACTTAGTTCTACACACACTGAGCTAATCATTTTAGGATTGGAAGAGTAACAAATGAGATTTTGACAAAGGATGGGTAGAACACACATACTCTACATCTACGTTATGAATCAATGCGAACACTGAAATATATAGATTAATAGGTTGGATATTGTACAAAGTACCAAATAGTTTGAACAATGTACACTATTTTATAGACTAGTACACGATTTTAAATCTGAAGTGAGCGATATATGTAATGCATACTGTATATTATGTACATAAGAATGTTGGAATGTCACAACAATCAACATTAATAACTTACAATAATATTTCAATTGAAAAATATACGACCTATACTGGGAATTGAACCCAGGACCTTTGGCTTTATCCACCAATGCTCTACCATCTGTTCTAGCATTGTCGCTTTCCAGCATAGGGCGTAGACTTCTCACTTGACTTTATTTTATTGCTGTAACTTTAGAGTTACCAAATTAATTACCTCGCATATGCGACATTGAAATTAATTTTTACCCATTTTGCAGCTTTACGTATGTATTTATTAATTTTTAATTTATTGATTTTAACGCTAATACGTTTTACCAGCAAGTATTGAAAATACAATAATATTTCAAGTGAAAAATATACAACCTAGACTGGGAATTGAACCCAGGACCTTTGGCTTTATGCACCAATGCTCTACCAACTGAGCTATCATAGTCGCTTTCCAGCACAGGGCGTAGACTTCTCACTTGACTTTACTTTATTGCTGCAATTTCTTGAGTTACCAAATTAATTACCTTGCATATGTGACATTGAAATTAATTTTTACTTATTTTGCAGCCCTTAAGTTTAAACGGTTTGGGGTTTTCACCAAAATCGTTCCAAAAACAAAAATTTTAGTTAAAATATAATAAATAGCAAGAATACATAAATAAATGGTAATATCCATAAATAATTAATAATGTGTACAGAAAAAGGTAGTTTTAATATGAAGAAAAGTAGAATTAAAAGTTTTATCAATTTCATTAATAAATGAAACATCCAAAGCCTTAAGGGAAATGGGGTGAGAGACTAACTGGCTAACATGAGCCAACAGGTCCGACTGAGAACAATAGCTCAGTTGATCACGTGATATTACAGGTCCAGACTGGATAAAATAATATGATTCAACTTGTTACAAAAAGTATTCACATGCAATTTTCTATATTCAATTTTAAATTGTTTAAATTTTGAATATAAAAGCATATTATGATAAAGAATAACGTAGCATAGGAAATACAAGAAAATGTTTCTTAACCCGAATAGTTTAATAGTTATTGCAAAAAACATGCATAGACAAAAAACTAAAATTTTGTCTAGATAATAAGTTTAAATTTTTATAATGGATATAGGTTAAGGATATGTGACATAATATAATGATACCAAAATAAGTACATATATAATTAATTTTGGGAGGTTTATTTTTGGTTTGACCATCAAAAAATCGACAAAGTTCAACAATGAATAACTCATCAGAAAATGAAAATAAATTAAAAACGTAAAGAATTCCTTCATTTCTAAGGCAGAGGCTACAAAAACCAAAAAGAAGAATTAAGAAATTCCGAACCGATCAAAAGATGGTCAAAGAAAAACATCATGAAAAACGAAAAAGGGTACATCTTAGAAAGTTATCATCCTACAACTTTAAATCAAAGTTGTATGGAATCCAGAAGTTAAGAGGAACAAAATGACATTTACAGATTTCCAGCATTCCTGTTAGAACCAGAGATATGGGAATTTTCAAGAAAGTTTACAAATTAAATTCCAGAAAACAGACTTTACAGGAATCAACCTGCAGCAACCCCTACCACACAATAGAGGACGAGTCAAGTGTTTGGATTTTGCAAAAGCAGTGCTGGCCACCCATGTACAAATAAACTAAATAATAATTAGTTATTCAACAACTAATAACTAAAAAAAAACGTTAAAATAACCAAAAGGGTTGTAATAAAAACGAATGAAAGTGAAATCTTGAATAAATAAACCAAATTAATCAACTTTAAACGTCATAAGTCAAAGGGAAATGTTCATAGAAATTGGTACCATGGAATAGGGAAAAAGTTTTGGAGGTCCATTTCAACAGAACTTTTCTTCAGTCTTGATCCAGCTCGTAGAAGGAGAACAACTCTTTATCAAGCTCCTGGTAGGAGAACAACTCTCTATCCAGTTACATCTTTATGTGATCAGCACTATACGGATTGTTTTATTGGAAGTGACTTGGAATTTCAAATGGTATAGCAAGATACAACAGAGAGCCACACTGATTCAAACTTGGACTTCATCTTTAAACTTTTCGACTACAAGATCTTCAATCTGCAACCATTCAACTTTAACAACAGCACAACCAATTTCAACGTAACTGAGGATTGCTAGCTGACGTCAACTAGACTTCAACATTCACCAGAACAACTGTAATCAGTATTGCCTTACAGGAGCCGAAAACAGCTATAAATATGTTTACAAGGTACCACAGTTACAATTTTGTTTCTGATTCGCTTTGAAATAAAAAAAATATTTAAAAACTTTCTGGGGAAAATTACCAAATTTAAATTCTTTTTAATTTTATATATATGTACTTCAAAAGTCAATGCGTTTTTAATTTTAAAGTAAGTTTGATTTTATAATAATTAGAGAGACAATAGTCATTGATATTTATGTTGAATTCTTGTAAGATGTTTTAAATACTTTATTTATTATTAATATTATGGTTGCAACCTAATTACAAAATAAAATTTCTCATTATTCAACATGTAATATTTTTATATTACGCAATTTCTTTTACAAAATATTAATTTAAATTTAAAACATCTAATTCAACAAGTTAAACATTGAATATCTTTTAATTTTATAATTCTTTAATCATAATCTTCAAATAAAATATTTTTCTTTATTGAAAACAAGGGATAATTCTACAAACATACTATACAAGTTTCATTAGTGAATTACAATTTCTAGTTATTTTTATGTTTAAATCTCTATAGAACATAGTTTAAGCATGTTATACCTAGCATGCATTTATACACAGAAGCTAAATTGTACATTTCACATAAAACTTTCAATTTATTCAGGCAACTTCCTTGTTCAAACCACATGGCGTCGTTTTAGCAAATATCCCGTCTCTTTTTTTAAAAAAAAAACAGTTTTACTTTTCATTTTCCTAATAATCACAATTAATTGTCTATTTTGTCTTTTATTCAAAACATACTAGTTAAATTACATAGTTTTTCTTAAAAACTCAAATACTTGTCCTTTTTCGAGTACGTTTTCCTGCTTCCACGATATGGCTTTGTCTATTGCATCATTTTTTTACAATCACGTCTTCTCACTCTAAAAGTTTATTATTTCCTTCTTATTCAAACTACCTCACAAAATCACATGATATTACTTTAAGTAGAACTTTATCTAAGTCCTTTATAAAAAACAATTTCTTTCCTTCACGGTTTGGCTTTGTCTCTACATACATACATATTTTTTATACGTCTTTCCTCACAGAACGTCTAGATCCAACTGGATTGAACTTGGTTGGCAACAGTCTCCCACTATTATTCACAATGCTAATGTCACATTTTTCTTATAACTAAAATTATATCTGTTTTAAATATTAACATACTTTTAATAAATTTCTCTAATCATTTTGTACTAATTACTTTCTTTATTTATTTATTCTTTATATATTTTATTTAAAAAACAAAAAAAGTTCCCTGTTTATTGCATCGAGTTAAACTTATTACAACATCAATACCGCCTATATACTTTAATAACAATTTTAAGTGTCTAATACCGCCTATGTGCAGTTTAAATTATTTAAAAAAAGATGATAATGTAATAAATATAGTTTTATTCGATAAAACATACTACATGTATTATATGAATGTGAAATTCACTATATATATATATATATATATATATATATATGTATTGTGTAACTATACTATAATACACTTTTTTCTTCAACATGAAAATTTTATGAAATGTCAGATATGCGGTATTGTTTCTTTGAAGATGATATGTGATTCACTCTGATAGCCCAAGCCAACACTATCATAGTCATATACACTTTGTAATGTTAAAGATAGAGAGAGATAGCTAAAGCTATAGCCTCTCGTTGAGGTGCCAAATTGTAATGAAATATAAAATTGTATCTAATCTAAATAAATAAAAAACTTATGACATATAAAAAATAACTTTGGGTTTATTATCGATATTAATAATAATTATTGTAAAATCTACATAGTTTTGTGTCTTTGTTTTTACGTCTTTGTATACCATAGTGTAATATTTGGAATAATTAATTAATAGTTACTCTTTTGGGTTTCTAACCATTTAAATTTGAAAAATATAAATAATGATTTTTTCTAGGACATTAAATAAATTAAATGCAACTCATAAACAAACAAATAACTCCTTTAGTCATTAAAATATTACTATCTAATTTACATAATATTAATATTTTCAAATTATATTGAAAATCCTACATCAAATCATTGGAATTTCTTCTACCAATTGGGATTTGAGTTTTGAAAGTGGTCATGTCTGTTGATTAGATATTCTAAGAAGACATATAAAATCAGCCATGTTTATTTGGGACTTTAATAGGTTTAGTTTTACCTCTACACTCAACATCTTATATTTTCGTCTCACTGATATACTGCAGCACAAACAATTTCACAATCGTTTTAATAAAAGCAAAAATTTAATAAAATAGAGAATGGTATAGTCACATATATACCCACAGAGTGATCAATGGAGCTGCACTGAGCCCAGTTGCAGAAAAATGCAAGGACGAGGGAAAGGGGGAAGTTCATGTCTTAACATGAAAATTTTGTTATCTCGCATAGTACAGCTACCCTAAACTTTGACTTACAAAGATCTGTGGGCTAAAGCTTTTCGTTATAGAAGTGATTATATTAAAATTTCGATTTGTGGAGGTTTTCGAGCATCTACGACATGTTTGTGTTGATCCGTGCGTCCAGGAAACCAACAAAATTCATCTTTACTCAATCAAAATATTATATTTGTTGTAGACAAATTACAATTGTATAACAATCGTCAAAATAACTTAACATATTACATATTATTTTACAATAAATGTTATTTATGTTGAAATTATCATATATCAAAACAAATTTAAGTTACAGAGATAGTTATTTAATTTTTCATTTCATTCACTCTCACCTACTATTTGACAAACACCATCATTCATAAGCAAAGGTCACATCAAAAAAATAACTAAATTCAATCAGCACAATCATATTCATCAAACCATCAACTTAAAATTGACTTTTACACAAAGTTAATATTCAAACAAAATCATTTTTACAATAACTCAACCATACGGAATTAAAAAGTTAAAATTACAAACAGGGAGCTTATATTAGGAAACGAAACAATAAATCAATTATAACAACAGGGCAACAGATAAAAAATCCACGAGAAGCCTGTCATGGAACTTAACCTGATTTTTGGCTGGCTCTATAGAACAACATACTTTTAATGTTCTTGTAGTGTAAGTAATTAAATTCAATTTTCTTGATAATGAAATTATGTGCTGCTTCTTATTAAAATGTTCATTAATTTGAACACCAAGAATAGAAGCATTGACAATGGGATACAAAGTTTTGCCCATTATGTCAATGGTAGGATTATTCTCAATAACTAACCTCAATTAGTAAAATTGATAAATATGGACTTATCAACATTTAATGATAGTTTATTTCTAAAAATCATGATTGCAAGCTTAAAATTAAATCCCTTGTCAATTTCTTAGTCACTGTCATGATTTATACCTGATAACTAAAATGGTATCATCAGCAAAAAGTATGAATTTTACATCATTTAAATTATAAATGATGTCATTTATATAAATTATAAACAATATAGGTCTGAGAACTGATCTCTGAGAACTTGTACTCCATTTTTTACCTCGGATTAATAAGAAATGTTAGTTCCATGAGAGTCCACTATGACAAAGAAACCATTTGTGTTCTCTTTTCTGAGTAAGTCTTATTCCAGTTGTTTGCTAAGCCACGAATTGCATAAAAAAAAGCTTTTCCAAAAGAAAAGGTGATTTACCGTATCAAATGCCCTACTCAAATCAATGAATATTCCTATAAACATTATGCTTAGATTCAAAACCTCCAAGCATACTACATACAAACTCATGAATAGCTGTTATTGTCAACTTTCCTCTTCTAAACCTGTTTTGTATCGAATTAAGTATATTGAATTTCTCAATATACATCAAAATTCTTCTTTTTTTTATTTCTTTCTTTTTAAATGTTCAATAAAATCCCCCACTCACTCTCATACATATTATGAAATTTACAAAGTCATTATACTTAATACTTGAAGTTTTTATAGCCTTAGTAATCCAACTATTTTTTTGTCTTATTTAAAACACTCAAGTTTACAACGTGAAAACAATAATTTTCAAAATTATATTTGAAAATTTTAAAAAATATATGTATTAAATTTTGAATCCATACTATGACTAAGATAAACCATGTTCCATGATTCAGACCCCAATAAAAAAATCAAACATTGTCATATTCTCGTTAAAAGTTCTTTTGAACTTAGTTATTACTTTGGCTGATCGGTGTTTTAAAAGCCTTGGTACCAGTAGCGGCCGATGGTTAAGGGCAATGGGAGGGCTCTGTTTTATTTTATACACGTAAGGCTCTGTTTTATTTTATACACGTAAGGCTCTGTTTTATTTTATACATGTTATCATTCACTTAACATTCACAATCACAAAGGGTTAAACTTAAAAACATAAACAAACAACTCGTGTGACTGGCGAGACACTATTTAGAACAGTTGCGCCAACTTATTTTGCCCATCGAAAACAAGGTTTTTTGTAATGTGGAACATCTAATTTATGGTGGCTGCAATGACTGATGTCTGCGCGCGCAGCTTCGGACTACACGCTGTGTAAATGACGTCACGGCACCCTCAGCTCTGTTTGCTGCTTGCCCCATATGACTAAATGCAATGAAACTGGGACGCTCTGGCCACCGTCCGAACTCCAGAATACATTCGTCAAATATTTTATATTGTAAAACTTCCGCTACAAATGATGGTGAAATTCATAGCGGCAATTCATAATTCATTTATCTCCAAAGAATTAAATACATATAGGTATTTACATTATTAAAATAATATTATCATTGGGGGGGGCGGCGTCCGAGAGTCCTTATGAGTAAGCCGCCACTGCTTGGTACACGTAACATTTGGCCATTATGGTCTGAAAGTCTAAAATCCTCATTATACAGTGGAATTGCTATCTATATTGCTAAAAATATTATCTATTGTGGTAGCATTAGTTCCAGGGGTTTATGAGTTTTCTTAACACTTCATTAGCCATTTCAAGGGTGCTTTAGCTTTTATGATAGGTCACACCTCAAATTAAGGACCCACATTATCAGCCAGCATTTCTCTATATTTTTGATCATGACTTTTAGAAAAGAGGATAATTTTCTTCTTTATAGTATTATTTTTATTTGACTTAAAACTATTTTTGTCCCTGGTTTGGCCACCTAGTTTTGGTGTTGATTGACTATAATTTACATTGATTGTATTCAGAACTCCCAAGCTGCACCTCCTCATTCTCCAGCAATCTAACAGTTAGTTTCAAATCTTCGTACTTCATTTCTAAGTCACAATAAAGATGTTCCACGCTGATTAGCTTAGCAGAAGTATTTTCTGCCAATTCTTGTGAACTTCTTAACTTTTCAGATCATCTATTTAAGACCATTTTATTTTCCAATATTTCCAATTTAAGATTTTTATCTTCTTTCTCATTCAATAACGGCATTTTTTTGACATTTAAACACATTAATTCATCCTCCAATTAAGAATGAAGGAAATTACCTTCCAGTAGATACACCAACCCACATAGGAATCACTGGAAATGAGTTCACTGACCAACTTGGCCCAACAGGGTACTATTTTGAACCAACATGAAACCTCCATCCTTACCACCAAAACTGTTCTAAGAAGATCAGTTTAGCGTTATAATGAAGAGCTGGCAATGAAGCTAAGAACATAGCCAATACATGGGAATAAAATATAAAAAATTCGAGATGCAGTGAGTTTTTGATTGAACACAGGACATGACTGTCTAGCGGCTCATCTTAGTAGGATCAGAATTTTATTATCAAATGTTAGTACACTGTGCCAGCAGCCCGGTACCATCATGAATAATCACCACCCTCTTCAATGCAAAAAATGGACAAAAAGAGAAGAACTTGAGTCAGTTGTATTGGGGTGCTAGAATGCAATGGAATTCATAATATACACAAAAATATAAGGGTAATATTTTAAGTAAGCATTTTTTAACTACAGATACAGAACTAACAAAATTTCAACTGGCAATACAAACATAAAAAAATAAAATAAAGTATAAAAAATCTATGAAATTTTAATGGAGATCTAAGGAAAACATTGAATCCTATTCAACTAGATCCTATTCAACAACAGAAAGTAGCAGAATTTTGTTGATCTCTCATCAAAGAAGCCTGACCATTTAACTAATTATACCTCAAGGGTCTCTTTTGGGTCCAATTTTGACTCCTTTATCCTTTATCACAACCTTTGCAAATCCTAAGGGTAGATTGACTTCTTTTGCCAGTGACACTGCTCTTTTTTATGTGGAAATGATGTATTTTGGCCTTGAACAAAAAAATGGTTTTTAAAAAATAGGATGATTTTTAATGGAGATGAAACAAATTATTTGAACTTTTTTGGAAAAAGAATATGAATAATATCAATGATCAAATACCCTTGCACAAGTTGTACTGTATGTGTAAAGAAGAGTTGTAGGCTATAATAAGGTGTCTGTGAAGGCAGTTATTGTTTAATCTAAAATTGGCTCTTCTCGATGAGGTAATTGAACATTTTATATGTTCATAAACTTGATTTTTTAATGTATTTTATTTTTGGATGTGTTTATTACTTTTTGGTATATTTATTCTAAAAATTGTATTTCTTAAAATTGTTAAGATTTTTAAATATTGTCTCTGTATGCCGACATCAATATAGGACATCTAATAAATTTTTTTTTTATTATTATTATAATTAAAATACCGTAGTATCTGCATGATTGAGTAGAATTAACTAGTTTTACTGCTGTCTCTCTGTATTTTTATATATTTACTAAGTAAATTGTTTTTTTAAAGGTATCTCCACTACTGGCTATGCTTATACGAGTGCCATATTTTGTATGAATCTGTATGTATTGTATGTGTGTTTTGACTATAACCCTTTTCTGTGAATTAAGTTATTTTTATGTTGTTTCTTATTTTTAGGTCCGTCAAACTATTAAATTTGGACAGTGATGTGTTAAGTTGTATTTAATATTATTTAGTTTGAGTTTTTTTTTGTTTTTTTTTTGTATTTTATATTTTTAGGGAAGTATTTTTATTTTGTATGGTTAAATTGATTTTTGAAAAAATAACAGTAAATGATATTGTGAGTTGTATAAAGATATTTGTAAAAGTATGGTTGTGTTCAATAAATAAATATACACAGGAACCTTGATAATTCGAACCTCAATAACTCAAATTCCTTCATATGTCAAATTTTTCCATTACTCCTAACACATATTTACCCTCTATAAGATGAATATTTCTTTGCCCAGGAGGTTTGGAAACTCTGAAGACTCAGATGTGTTAAGGCTGTTCACTGTTTTATTACTTCTTGTATCGGGAGATTAAGGGTGTACAATTGGAGAACTAGTACGGTATTGGTGTTGTTTTAAACTGCTCCACTGATGAGTGTGAAAGTGTGGTTTTGACTTTTTCTAGTTGTACATATTTAAACAAATTATTATTCTTATATTTAAACCTATTAATTGATCCTTTAAAATGTCAACTAATGTGACTGGAACAATGCAAGTGCTTTATTTCAAATAAATAATTTTGATAAGTTGTGGTAAATGTCTCGTACATAAACAAAACATTTTAAATGTTAATGTTGTTATCTTCAACTTCAAATGAAGTTTGTACGCACGTGAGAAAAATTACATAATATCTGAGAACATAAGTGATAGTTATTATTTTGCCTTGTAATAAAATAAATGATTTTATGAAATCATAAATCTATTCTAAATGAAGGTCTTGATGGTTTTAAATATTATTAAAACAAACAGCCTGAGGCCTTAAAATGTCTCGTACATAAACAAAACATTTTAAATGTTAATGTTGTTATCTTCAACTTCAAATAAAGTTTGTACGCACGTGAGAAAAATTACATAATATCTGAGATCATAAGTGATAGTTATTATTTTGCCTTGTAATAAAATAAAGATAAAATAAATGGTATGTGAAATCATAAATCTATTCTAAATGAAGGTCTTGATGGTTTTAAACATTATTGATGGTAACAAACAGCCTGAGGCCTTATTATTTGAATAGATAACAATTAACTCAATGAAGGTTAACTACTTATCTTTTAACTTAGAAACTAAACAGAATTTCTAGGATACTCTACGAAGTAGGAAGTAAGTAGTAATAAGTACTTGTTCTACTATTGGCATACACTTATTTTCAATCTTTGATAAGTTAGTTTGTTTATAATAATTCTATGTTATTAAACTTACAACAGATGTAATGTGTATTATTAATTAATTAGGTACTTGGTGTAGGCCTATATTATTTTGTTCAATTGACATGAAAAACTAGGTGTACCTTTGTAGACCAATGGTGCAGAAACATTGCTCCAACTTTTTCACAAGCTTTTTTTATTGCTTTTATTCAAGTGTAACATCAAAGTAGCCAAACAAAACTTATCCATTACATCTCTCCAAAATTGTAACATTTCACATTTTTCGATCTCAACTTTGTGTTATTACTTGATTCAATATATGAAGTAAGCGATATAGGACGTAAGAGACTTGCATCATATATCGTGATACGACAGTATACTAAGATCCTGTATAGACAGACAGACAGTGTTCAGAAATTGGTATATTTTATAAAACCATGTGTACGAATAATTGAGTTGTATGAATGAAATTTGTGAAATAATTTAATAGCAAATGTATAGTTTTACGACATAATTGTAAACGTTGTTTTTATAAAATATTAAAAATAAGAATTCATTAGACAAATCCCAAGTAAATTCAGTGCAGTGTTGTGTGTTAATCTATTTTGTCAGATTGGTTCTAATTGGTCCATTAATTCCACCAATACCAACGTTTTGAAACTGGAAGGGGTTAGTCTAGTTTTTGGGAAGAACACAAGTTCTACTACCATGGACAAGAGAACTAATTTTTAACTTTTTCTCCGTCAACACAAAACTTCTCATTAGGCTGATTGCCTCAGATTTCACTTCACTTCAGGAGAGCGACAAAAAGCTAATTCAAGTAATATAGTTTTTTATCTTGAACTATAATTAAAGTCAGTGATTTGGGTCTGTGGTATAAGACGACTATGTTAAAACTTTTAAAACCTTAAGTATCTCAAAGACAAATGATTTTAAATCGATTTTAAATGTACTAATTGAAAGAACTTAATAGATAAATATTTCAATCTATACATGAAATTGAGAAATTTAATTTATCTATGTCATTGGACAACTTTTGTTTGGTCCCCATAGGAGAACAATCAGATGGATTGTGTTAAATTTTGTATTATTAATGTTGACTATTTGCTAGAATTAAAGACCCAACATTTTACTATTATTACCTTTTTAAAAGAAATTTATTTTAGGCTGTCATCGTATGTAAGTGTGATATATATGTTTGTGTCATGTTTGCTATTACTATGTTAAATGATAAATAACTATCACTCAATGTATGTCTATGTACTTTCAGGAAAGATGGAGAAATAGCTAAAAAATAATTTGTGTCTTTCTAAAACTATGATTTGGTTTGTGATTTAAGGACATTTTCCTAGGAACCACTATCCCGAAAATTAGTCTAAGTGTCTGTGCTTATCACAGAATGGCGCCCAATAAAATGGCGCCCAAAAGTAAATTCAGTAACGAACAATTATTAAACGACACAAGTGCCAGGGCATGGCATATCTGTGAATTACTACCACCTATATTGCTCAGCGGCTGTTACACAAAATAATCCTACTTTCATTTCTAAAGATTCATCCAGATTTATATCCAAGCTTGCAGAAGACTGAGTAGAAAGTATATTTAGATTTACGATTTATTTCAAGAAAAGCAGACTTGTGAATATTCTTAAGTTCTCTTAACAAATTTTATCGAGTTTCTGTCCTTTTGTGTTCCCTTCAATTTTGTCGTAAAACATCCAAACAGCATTTATCTTTAAAGGTGCTATGGTCAACCTGAAAACAGAAAATAGTATATTTCATCACTAGGACCAAAAGTGAAGATTTTCAATACAATCTCAAGTTTAATGGCCAAGGATGAGCCGAGACCGGAAAATGAGTGAGGATCGTAAAGCTTCTTCTGGTCCAAGTGATGAACTATAATTTTCGTTATACTGAAAATAATATCACAAAAATTAAAATGTTATATCCTATTCACCTTCAAATCGATGGTAACAGCTGTTTTAACAGTTATTTACAATCAAGAGTATCGGTTGTTTTTATAGATGCTTTACAATCGTTAAAATAAATAATACATATAAACGAAGTAACAGTTGATGACCTCAACCTCAGCTGATGTTTTTTAGGTCCTAGGTCGAGAAAAACAACTTTAGCATCTCAATGCATGTATTGAAAACAGTTTTATACATACTTTTGTGTCAGTCAAATGTAGTCCTTGTTTGTTATTTCCTTTTATGTGGCTACATGTTTCGCTGCCACAGGCAGCATCTTCAGGCCAACTATTATGTCCACAAAACACTTACACTTACACAACACTTATAACAATTTTCTGTAAAAAAATAATTGTAATATACACTTATAAAAATAATTGTTATAAGTGTTATGTAAGTGTAAGTGTTTTGTGGACATAATAGTTGGCCTGAAGAGGCTGCCTGTGGCAGCGAAACATGTAGCCACATAAAAGGAAATAACAAACAAGGACTACATTTGACTGACACAAAAGTATGTATAAAATGAAATATATGTAGTTCTAAAGCTGTTCAACAATGAATATGAAAACAGTTGTTTTGGAAGCAGTATGCCGAAATAGATTTAATTAGTATTAGATACAATAATCGATGTCACAACACTACTAATACCCTACTTTAACTATAAAAAAAGCAAGTTACCATTCTAAAAAGTAAAAACGGTATTTCTGAAATGCCAGTCGTAAATCAGGAGATAATTTAGATAGATAAAATAAAATGTAAATAAACCCAGTATGAATGTTCAACAACAACAAAAAAATGTAATAAAGTTTGTCATCTTTTAGGCACTTCAAAATAAATACAATGTAAGTAAGAAACTCATGGCTATTATAGTCATATTGCCAAGTCTAAGCTCACATAACAACGCTAGGTTATATGTCTCGAGCTCAGGAAGGCTCGTTCATTGTCGTTACTACAATTCCTTTGATGTTTGTACATACATTTTTTTTAATGTATCAATAGTTATATTATTTCGGATATATGAAAAATATCTGCTCCAATAACTTAAGTTGTGGAATAATAGTTATTGCAACACCTTAGAACATAATCATAAAGACAGAAAGAACAACACATATAACTCTTAAACAAATAAATTATTTATCTAATATTTTTATTTTAAACTGCTAGTACTGGCCATACTGTGGGAACTATGGAAACAGTATTACCTCACATAAGTTACTGTCTTTACAATGGACAGACACTCCTTTGCTAAACGTTAAAAGGTTATGCTCTGAAATAAAATTAGATTAAATGTTTAATTAATAGACTTAAATTGTATATATTTTACAAAATGAACAGATTAGGTCAGGCCAACTTGGATTATATATTTTGATGTTGGGAGTGGGCCTATAATAATTCATAATTTTTTTTAGCTTATTAAAATAATTTATGACATAAATGACTATATACATTATAAAAACAGTAACTTGAATGCATGCTGTATAGAGAATAAACATCACATCATGTCAGTGTTACCAACAGTAAGAATAGTAATCGGATATTAGATACGAAATTATTTAGGCCTAAGATTTATCATATATGTTAAAATTGTTTGATTGTAAAATGGATAGACTTTTCTTATTGTGCCTATCATATTACCTTTAAGTATGAATACGAGTCATGTGCCACAAGATATGCGACATGAAATGGAAGTAAGTACCACGAATCATGTCCGTTAGGTAATAACCAATTGTATAGCAAGAGTAGCACGCAGTTATCGATTAGAACAGCTCCCCGCACAAGGTTAACCTCGAGCAATGCTACCTACATGTTGCAATACTAATAAGAGTTGCTAAATAGGTACAGCAGTTTTATTATGTTTGCACGTTTTATGAGTTAAACAAAAGTTTTTGTTTTTATTTTAAAATGTTTAGTCAAACTGATATTAACATTATGTCAGCAGTACTGACATTAATTTTTGACGTGATTTCTATTGGTTTTTTAGTTATATTGAATACAAGGTGTGATACAGTACTAGGTTTAGTTATAGTTTGTTTATTGTAGCTCGTGGTTCACTGAAGGTTTAGAGAACATATTATGTTGTACAAAATACTAAAAGAGAGATTTAAATTACGCTACTCATTTACTAAAAGAAGGTCATACCCAATGTGAAATGAAAGATTCTATGAGGTTATTACATCAGTGTAACAAAGGGAGACGTCTAAATATAATGGAAAAAATAGAAACTGTTAAACTAAAGTTGATGGAGAAAATTTTTATTATTAAATATATTTATAATCAATAATAAAAAGTAATGTTCCAAAACTAAAAAATGATAAAGTAAAACAAATAAGTTAGCAAATCCACCAAAGATATAATTTTGTAAATACGCCAAAGTAAATAACACAGAAGGTGGAGTTTGGGGATAGGCGGAGGTAGGGACTGCTGTATGTATAGTCGTGTCCTTAACAGAAAGGTGATGTTCATCAAACAAGACATCCAACGATTAGGTGGTGATCTCTACCAGGGGGCACACGCACACCCAACATGTCAACATGTTGTGACGCATCAACACAAATGTCTTCATTATGTATAAAATTAGATACGACAATATTTGATAAACAGAGACGGTGCTGTCCTCAATCACATGACCGACCTTCATCACCCATTACCTTTTTGCTTTTTAGCCCTGTTTCATGACATAGGGTGCACCGCAGTAGCATGAAACAAGCTATCGCCTCCAGGACGTTGTTGCATGCAGTCTAACCTTTGTACGCTTATTTCAGTATCGAGTAGGTAGCAGAGGAAGATGTAGCTTGTAGCTCCTGCAATACATTCATTAACAAGGTATATACCCTAATCCATTCACCAAACTTGAGCTCCGCATCGACACATCGACACATCGACACATCGACAAATATACATAAAAGTAAAATGCTATGATTGGCAGCAGATTGTACTAAAATTAATAAAATTTAAATTTGCTCTAGAATATTCTACCATAGTTATGCATAGGGGTATGTGGTGAACTTAAAATAACTTAGTGTGTTGACAGCTAGTTTTGATTTGTTTCACTTTGAATTTTTCAAATATAGCTAGTATGTACAGTAGGAAACTTTCAAAAAATGGTATAAAAATTTGTATAGAATGATTTGTAATGAAAAAGTAGAAAGTTTATGTTTCAAAATATAATATACACCATAACCCAAAATAAAGGCGAAATGCTAGTTACTAGTGTCATTAGATAATCTAAAAAGTAAGAAATATATTTTGGTTAAGATGTTTCAGACTCCAGACCTTTACAACAGTAGCAATGAATATCAGAGAAAAGATGCTCTTATCACATTGGAAACTTACAAACACTGGTTGGGTGATTCTTGTGGTCAGCACATATTGGACGTTGGTAGTGGAAGTGGCAATGTTACGATGGAAATATTGCTACCACAACTATCTAAACATTTTAATAGTTTAGTAAGTACATATTTTTCTTTGTTGGTAAATATTATAATTATTTAAACTTACTACCAAAGACACCCCCCCCCCCATATCTTTTAATGAGAATGGTATATCTTTTTTAGAGTATTCACAAAAACAGAGAAGGATCCAATATATTATTTTTTAAATAAAACAAATATGTTTTGATTTATGCAGAGTGTCCAGGAAATTCTTTATTGTTTTAATTTAACATTTAACATTTATTAAGCACACGAATAACTGCACCAAATCTATAAAAAAAAACTCTAGGAGATTCAATGGCTATGTATAGATGTCATTATTATGGTTGCTATGGCGATATTTGTTTTGTTTAAGTTTGTACTAGTGATTATAAAAGCTGCCACGAGTTAAGTCCATTGAGGAAGGTGTCAGTGGACTTTCAGTGACTTTAGCGGTTGTAAATGAGAACACTTGCTTCTGAAATTTTAACATAAAATATTTATTAGACATGAGAAACATAGTAAATACATTGTCATTTATCATAAACAATTGTATCATTAAAATCACTTATTACTAACATCCTATCTGAATTTTGCTTGAATTTTTGCCAAGGTCTAATTTCATTTAAAATTGTTAAAATTTATTTTTAACTTGCAAGTGTAATTTTCTCTTATGAATTTAAAAATATCAAAATTATTGGTTACTTTAATATCTGAATGCAATATAAAAAAAAGTTAATTATGTCAGTTACCTATTTGGTATTCAGACTAAAAAATTTACTTAATTAAAAATGATTAAATTTATATCTAACACAAGAAAGAACATAATAATTTTATAGAATATACAAATTTGAATAGGGCGTGTTATATAACACGGGTTACCAAACTTTTTGGAATGTCTTTGTCCACAATGCCCTCTAATCGAAGTCCTGTGTCCTGCATGATGTTTTCTACCGTTGAAATTATTTTAACCGCACTTCCGATTCTATCAAAGTTTATACTGCGATTTTTTTATCACCATTGTTCGTCTAACATGTGAAATACAATAGTCTTTCAGTCTGTACCTCACGCCACGCGATCAGCACAAAAAATCTAATTCTTTCCACTATTTTTAAGCTAAAACCGTTTCAATATGAAAAATACTGTTCACAGTGCTTATTAAATCGTCTGTCCACTATAGGTCCTTCACAAAATAACTGTTTCTTACACATTTTACGTTTTTTAACAAAACTTGGTGAGCCACACTTCATTAGGTCTTAATCCGTCAACTTCCATACAAAGACTGTTAAAATCACATGGCGGTTGTTCAATATTCGGTCTCCTGGACATCTCCCAAATATCACTGTGTAAGCGATATATTTCTCGTTCAGTTCCAAAATGTCTTTATCCAACTACCATGCAGTTCATAAACTGTCCGAATCCCTCAATTGCACTACACACACAATTTATTAAAACTTCTTATAATTAAATTACCTTAAAAGCTATACATCATTATTTATTTATGTTTGGAAATCTATTTTAATTATGAATTTACTCCATTTAACATTGACAATCATTAGATTCGCTTTTGACTCATGCCATCCCGGCTACAATTACCCGCGATGTTAAATATTTAATTAAACTAACCTCTTCAAGGTATTACAGCTTGTAGTTAACTTATTACAGGTATCTATTCGAATTTACAATCACAGTCTACTCTTGTTCCCCTATTGGCTATTACTCAACGGATATGATTCGTGGCGCATAGTATAGTTGGCAAGGATATAATATAAAGTTTCAATTATATGAAAGTAACATTTTTGCAAATGACGTGTTATTTGTTTTCAACTTTGCTGCTAAATGATAAATATATGTATTTATCAGTTCCAAGTGATTAATAAATAAGCTATTGCTATTCTTAGGGTGCAGATACTGTAAAAGAATGGAAACATGAAAGTATTACCAGAGTTTTATTTATAAATGAATGTTTATCAAGAGAGAAATGAAAGGTTAGAAATGTATTTCATTGGTGATAAGACAAAACAGCAGTATTGCTAACAGTTATAGGTTTGGGCGCTTTCAAGTTCTAAATAATTTCTCTAATCCAGTTTCACCATTTAAAAGATGTGTGATGATTTATTATTATGTTTGTTTTGTCAGAAATAAATGAATATCTTACAATAAGTACAATAATTATAATAATTGTATTTATTTAGATTGTGAAAATATTGCTGTTAGTTTTAATCAAATTAAAACAGCAACTACCTACTGTAAAAGTTTATGTATATTAATTTATTGATTTTACACTTTTACGTTATTTTACCAAGCTAGTATTATTGATTAAATAATTATTTCAAGGGAAAAATATACGACCTAGACTGGTAACCGAACAATCAAGGATAGCTCAATGTTGGTAGAGCATTGGCACGTAAAGCCAAAGGTCCTGGGTTTGATTCCCAGTCTAGGTCGGATATTTTACACTTGAAATAATTATTTAATAAAAGTTTAAATGAGGTTATGTGGTTAATTCTTAATAAATTGAAGCATAAAGCCTCCCCCCCCCCCAGCTATGACATTTTGAAATAATCTCAAACTAACTCTGCAATGATTTTGTCACTATCTAGGGCTTTCAAAATCGTCTCTGTCTGGTCTCTCTCTCTCTCTCTCTCTCTCTCTCTCTCTCTCTCTCTCTATATATATATATATATATATATATATATATATATATATATATATATATATATATATATATATATATATAGATATTTATATATATATATATATATATATATATATATATATATATATATATATATAATTGTGTCCAGGTCTCAAGTTTTCTTGAACAGTTCCATTAAAGTTGTAATTTCTGTATGAAATACCTTTGGATGCAAGACATATTCCTGCTTATCTCTGCCTCCAGCCATCTTATTTTGTTTTTCTCTAAGATAAAAACACTATTTCCTTATCTCACCACATTTCTTAATATCTATTATAGGAGGTTGAAGTAAAAAAATTCCCATTTTGCTGAGGTGCTGCTGTCAGTCATAGAAACTACATATTCTATTTTATCGTTGTTTAAATTATTATTTCCTAAAATATTATTTGTAAACTTTACACATTGTTTGTTCAATGTATTTAAGTAATTATGCACAGCCATTTTTAATAAATTCTTTAAAAACTAATCTTCTAGGTTGGAGTAGATAAATCAGAGTCTATGGTTAAGTATGCTACAGCACATATAACAGACTCTCGTGTCTCCTTTGTACATCTTGATATCCAGGAACAAAATATTCACAAACTAAAGAGTGTCTATAAAACTGAAGAAATTGAAAATGGATTCGACAAAATTTTTTCATTTTTTTGTCTTCATTGGACACATGACAATATGTAAGTATAAACAATTGTCTTATAAATTGTTAACCTATCTGATGCATGGAAACATTTTTGTGATGGGTCAAAAAGTAAATGTTGAGTTTTTCGTGAAGACGTCCATTTTAAGGTTTTTCAAGTCTATAATTTTTTTTTTTAATAATGTCTGGCTGTATGACAATCTATAAGTTTAAAAATAACTTGTCACTAATCACTTATCGAATTTAACCATTTGTGAAAATGGTTCAAATTAGTTAAAATGTACGTTTTCGTAATTCAAACAAATAAATGTTGTTTTTTTTTTCCATGATAACTTCAGATATGTGTTTACACTATTCTGTGAGTATAAACAGACTTTTTATTAATTTAAAGATATAATATAAGATTTCTTATTGAAATGAATTAAAACTCTTAATAATAAACCAGAGTATAAAACGTCAAAATCAAAATCACATCTAACTAGATTGCTCTTGTAATTGAGACTATACTTTAACCCAGTTTCATTAGAAACTAGGCTATTGCGATTGATTTTCCATATGAATGATCCATATGCGATCCATCCTCCTTTTAACAAGTCCAGTGCAGTGAAATTCAAAAGAGACTGGGGATACCTCTCTTTATATGTACATGGTCCATTTCCACCTTGTATTTTATTTGCCTTATAAACAATACAGAAATGTGGCATGATACTTTTTAAAAGGATTACCAAATTAATAAAGATAACAATGAATTAAAACTTAAAACAAATATTTACATAAAAACTAAAAATTATTGTAAACAAATATAGTATGCAACCACATTACACTGGAGACAACACTCCAGTGTCTTAATCCAGTGTCTTCAGTGTCATTAATGTCTTTTCCACTAATGGCAAATAAACTCTTCCGCAAAATAACAAGATCAACACAACGAAGTCTTCTTAATTAATAATTAAATAAAAGGCAGATTTTACTTCCACAATATTTTTTAATGAGGCACTTCATTATCATTAAAAATATTGTGGAAGTACAAATTGCCTTTTATTTAATTATTAATAATGGAATTCCACCAAGTACCTATGGTCGGTAGTATAAGTTATTTAATAAAGGCTTCTTAGTTTATTCTTAAATATGTTGTAATTTATTTTAAGCTATGAGTTAATTTAAAACAACATATGGTAGATTTTTGTAGTTATAGAGCCTGTTGACTTAAATGTAAATAGCTTTTAAATTTGGTACTATAATCATTGTATATCCTTATTTAGAGTGGTATGATACTTGAATTTAATGTAATATGACTTCAAATGAATTTGCTACAAAGTGTCAATAGAATTAACCGCCTAAAAACATTTTTACAAGTCCTTATTTTATTTACACCTACCATAAGTTGTAATGTAAAGTGAAAACACTACTCAACTGATAAATTGCCCCATAGTTTGAAACAATAGTAAAAAAGGGCTCTAGTTTTTGAAATGCCACATGTTGTACGTCAATTGAAACAATAGTAAATTTGGAGAATGTTTATTGATTTATGTTGGGCACCATTTTGTAATGCATTTATTACAAAAATTAAAAAATTAAAATTAAATTTAAAACTCTAATAGTGAATATTACTATCTCTTGGTTCGTGAATTCTTTTAAAACAAATGTACTGAACAGAATATTGGATTAAAATATAGAAGTCATTTTTATTCTGGAATGCACATAATTTTATTAAGATAAATTATTAAAACATGTAAACACATATAAAACCCAATTCCTGTAAACATTTATTTTGTGTTAATGCATCCTATATATATATATATATACAGGATGTTACAAAAAGGTTGGGCTGGCTATGCATTTTCATATTCTATGTGTGATTCTAAGCTGAAAATGAAGAATAACTTTTTTTCAATTTCCATTTTGTTTAGCAGCTAGACGCCATTTTGTACATTATAACACGTGTATTAGTTTAAAACAAACTTTTTATTTAAAATCATTTCTTTTCCTCGTCGTAACTGGATGGCATCGTTTTTCTCAGGTGAGAACACATCAATTGTTCACATTAGAAGAAGTAGCCTATAATTATATAAATGTTCAAATTGTTTTATTTTACATAAAACACCAAAAAACTTAGTCTTTGCACCCGTACTTTCCGAGTTACAGCATACTTTTGCTAAATATACAAAATTATTAGATTGAACACTTTTTACTTCTAAACTTCGTTTTTTGATTCAAACATGACTGAATCATAACAACAAATAACATTATATGTTAAAACAGTTCATTTTTGATAAAGAAAACACTCTCTATTAATACTTTGCCTTTGTCCAAACTGGACACGATTATTCGAGAGACATGCTCTCGTCTTGGTAGTTCTATCCAGAATAAACGTTCGATTTTTGGTTCAAACATGACTGAATCATAACATACATAACATTACTTGTTAAAACAGTTCATTTTTATTAAAGAAAAACACTTTCTATTAATACTTTGCCTTTGTCCAAATTGGACACGTTCATCCGAGCGACGATAATTCTGTAATAATATAAAAATGTAGCTGACTTTTACTTAAATAAAAATGCCACACATTGTGCAACAATTGTAATAATATAAAAATGAAAGGGTTAGAATTTACTATTAAAGAAAGAAAAGAAGCTATAGTAGAATAATTAAAAGTAAAACAAACCTGGCGCATGGGTCAGGAGGGAGGGGATCGCGCTCAGCAACAGCACAGTGTTGCCATTCCGTGCAACAACGATACTACCGCAGAAGTACGGGTGCTGCGATCTCCACCGGTCATGTATAGTGCAGCGCCATGCAAATCTGGCAACAGTGTCAACCTCGGTTGCCTAGGAAACAGCCTCTCACTGATTCGTTAGCGACGAGCCGTGCATCGATTGACCCCCTACCTCTTTTTCACGCCACATTTGCTCTATGTTTAATTCAACTATAAGTGAGATTCAAGTTGGGCGCCATGGCAGTTAAATAATTACCATATATTTAATTTTGATTATTAATTTCTTATGGGTCGTGAATTCTTTTGAAAGTGTACTTTATGGAATACTGGATGGAAACTCTTTTTATACTGAAATGAACATATCTTTTTATTCAAACAAACATATTGCAACTAATACACACATATAAAACATAAATATCAATGGATGAATACCTTGAAACATAACATCATATCAAATGTCATTTTAAATAAACATTATTAAACAAAAGAATCTAATTTTAATTATAATTCATTAAATTAAGAGCTTGGTCCAATTGAAACAAGATTATTTCAAACTCTTATATAACAATTTACCTTTAAAAATTAAAAATAAATTCGTTCGTGTCTTCAAATGTTAAAAAATTCAATTTAAATTTTAATCCAAAATAATTAAAAAATATATTTATTCCAATTTATTATAATTACTCTTAAAACAGCATATTATAACACATCAAACAAGTAGAGCATAATTATAAATATTAAAAGTTTATAGAAATCTACAGATACTTAACAGTCATTTTTCTTATATATATATATTGTACGATAATGTACGGGATTTTGTTATGTATTTCTATGTGAAAAAATAATGGAATTTTTCCGGAGGACCAATCAGTGACAATTCAAAACATAAATTCTGCATATAGAATAATTACAATATATGATTAACAATTGTAGGTTTGTACTTACGTGATTGTCTGAAAGTCTGCTCTGAGACGTCTCGTTAGATGGGCGCACTGTAAGACACTTAAAAATTTCACGTTCATTTAAATATACAAAACCACAATCTCACACATTGCACAATCCACATACAGAAAACTAGAACTGCACTGATGATAGAAAATATGATGGTAAATTGGAACTGGAACAATATAAAAAAAAACTTGTCAGTTGCTGGTGAAATTCATCATGACGCTGATGACTTACGGAGTCGGAATCTGAAGCCAAACTGACTGTAATGAAGCCGAGGCCTCGACAAGGGTAGGAAATTGACACCTTTCAAGAACCAATCAGAATTCAATTTCTGAAGGACAATATCGGATGATACATGGGGTGATGTGATGACGTAACATGGTGTACGTGACATTTCGCAGGTAAATTATAGGATGCAGGTGTTAACAACAATACAGGCAAATTAGAGCGTTGTTGCCAAATTTTGTACAGCCACGATTTCATACCTGACAAGAGAAAAAAGCTTTGTCATACTGGAAGTCTGGCAAGGATGTGCGCTATTGTTTAATATTATTACATTGAACGAATAACAGGAAGAACAATCGTCGCTATGCGAATTGAAGGTTTTTTTAGAAATATCATTTATACGTTTTGTTAGTTGGACTTGAATACATTATTTTCTTCTTGTTTTTAATCAAAACAAAAGGGTTAATAAAATGACGTAATATTTACGCAACATATATATATATATGTTATATATATATATAGATAGATAGATAGATAAAAAGCGTGCTTTACCAAACATGTTCTCTCTGTGTAACATATTTTTTCACAAAAGAAGAATTCTCTTTATTAAACTGAAATACCGTCTTACTGTTCATTGATATTAGGAGTTACGGCGACCTGTCTTTGAACGAGCTCAACTTCTTGTGCGACATTGAGTGTTCAATCTAATTTCACATACATTTTTGATCTTCAAAAGTTATTAAATTAACACCTACGAACATTGTTTGTTAATATAATGATTTAATATTGCACAAAACACTTTACTCTTGGCTTTTTTTGCACATAAAGCCTAGTTCTTTAGTTCAAAACACGTGGTTTCACATTATGCACATATTTAACTATTTTAATCAGTATTTTAACGAAACAAATTACTTTGTTGATAGTGTTCTACATCGTTCATTATAACAGTTTACTTTAATGATAGATAGTACTTCATATTTACATTTATTTTTCTGTCTTTTCAAACACTCGCCATTCTAGGCATCTCACTCCTTCGAGAGAAGTCCATAGAATGATGTAACGTCCACTTGCGCCCACACCTTGCGTAGTAAAAACACATGATTCATATTTTTCTTAATTATAATAATTTTTTATCACTCTACTTATATCTAAACATAGTATACATTTCTCTGATTATTTCTTATCATTTACATCTTTTCAAATTTTGTCTTTTTTAAGTTATGAAAAATAGTTTGACGAACTATTTTTCTTGTGCATATCCGCTTGCTGTTCCTTTGCCTATACGTACCACCCATGCTACTTAAGATCAGCTATGTCTTTGCCTAAACATACCCTCTTTCTATACAAGGTCAACGAAACTGAAAATGTACAATATTACAATTCGCCTTGAAGGTTCTATCCGGACTAAACTATAACTCACTTGGCGGTTTTTCCCAAGTCTTTCGTCTTAGTATACAAAATGTTTACATTGCACTTTATTAATTATTAAATTTGTAATTATTATAATACATAGAATAAATTTCTCTGATCATAATCAAAGAACTAAAAATGTACACTATTACACTATTACACTAAATTGTGCTTAAATTTCATCATATTTAGTCTAAGTCCTGTAAAATATATTTCAAAATCTCCTTTCTTCTAAGGGTATGAATTAAATTAGTTAGAGTTTAAGGGTGGACATTACTACAGAGATAAAAGAAAGCAATAAGTAGCATCTATGCATTGAGAGTAAATTTTTTAACTTACAGTATTTCTATGTAAATATTTCTAATTATTATGAAGTCTTAGAAGATTCAGTTCATGTTTGTGGACAAAATGCTCACATGTTTGTACTAGTTTAATACACTTATTTATAGTAATTTCACTCATGCATAAAGACAACTTCAGCATAATTGTTAGTAAATTTAACATTAATTTATTATTTATGTTATCTAAAAGAAATCAATACATAGCCTGTCACAATAAAAAATGTGTGATTTTCTCTCAAAATTTAGGCAAAACTGTTTATTGAAATAACTGAAATTAACTAAATATCTGCAATATTATATTGTTCGAAAATAATATATAATAAATAAACATTTATTTTTCTCGAGTAACAAAAAATCCTATTTCAAAATTACACTATATTATTATTTGCATTATTATATGTACTAATCTTACTAAAAAAAAAGTTCACCTCTATTTTGTAATATTTAATATGAGGTGAGACAACATATTATTAGATTATGCTAACCAAGTATTTGTAATATTTTTGTTAAACTGTTTTCCTCAAATAAAATATGCAAATAATTGTTTACTTACATAACACGTTCGCTACCACAATGTTTAAAAAAAAAATCGTAACCACAGACTGCCGCCGCAATTTTGCGGCGGGCGTGTCCTACTCCTAGCCGAACGCCGCAGATCTGCGGCGGCTGGGCTCATTAAAATAGACTGCCGCCGCAGATCTGCGGCATTGGTTTCTTCATAGTAAATGAGAAATTTCTTCGCAACGGTCTATTTTAAAGGTTAGATCGCTTAGGCACGGTCTACAGGATAGTCCGCCACATATTTGCAGCGCTTGGTCTGTAGCTAGGACTATCGCTGACGTCACTGGACAGTTGGCAACACTGACATACAGCATTACCTCAGTCTGTGGCGAAGGTCACAACCATTAGGACCAGTCTACAGGAAAGTTCATGAATTTTTTCGTGGGCTGTGGGAGTGACCCGGCCGCCGCATATATGCGTCAGCTGGTAGCGAACGTGTTAAAAAGTCATAAAATATTCATGAAACAAAAAACACAACTTTTTGAAAAGTGATTTTGATAATTAATCCCCATATAAATGTTTTCTACAAACACTTCTTTAACATCTCCAAAATTCTTTTCAGCATTTAAAGACAAGACTTTAATATAATTAATATCAATAGCAAAGCTGGTGAAATAGAACGTGGTTGCTATAAAAAATGTGCAAGGCTTTAGTGATAAGATGATAAGAGCAACTAAAAAATATTGTATGATAAAACAAACCGTTCAGTAATCTTTATAAAATATGTGCTTTTTGATTTTCATGTGTTTATCTTTTGAGTGTAGTGTCACAGTGCCTAGAAAGTGTTTAGCAAGCATTTAAGATCTCACTTCTGTTAACCATAATTTTACTTTTATACACATGTATGCAATGGTAAATTTTGAAGTAAACTAATTGTATATTTCATAATTTTAAAAATCATTACATAAATTGTTTTCAAATACTTCATCTTAATATAATGTTATCCATAATATTCATACAAAAGTATGAATATATGTTTGTGATATTAATAAATTTAATTTTCTGTTTTCTACTAATAATAGTTTGTTACTTATTTATAAACAAATTCCCAGTGATTTGATAAATTCTGTCCTTATACTGCACATTCGTAACAAATATACTCTGACCATAAATGTTAATTAAAATCATTTGTGTATAAGAGAAAGTATTGATTACCTTTAAAAAAAAACTGTATTTATGTTTTAAATAGAAAATCTTTGGCCAACATCTTCTATCTCTTACGTCCAGGAGGAAAAGCTCTTTTTGCAGTTCCAACAAACAGTTCAATATTTGATGTATGGAACATGATGATTTCAAACAACAAGTGGAAATTATATTTTAAAGTAGGTTTTAACAAATATTAAATAAGCACATTAATTTACAAATAAATGAGAAACTAAAATATCTTATAACTAACAAAAAAAAAATATGAACACTTAATAGCAGAAGACAATATAATTTATATTTTGTGTTATTTTAATATTCTCAGAAATTAAGAAAAACTAAAGATGTGTCTGATGTGATGTTTTACATAAAAATTTTCGAATTAGCCAAATATTGTAAAACTATTTTTTTAAATATGAATTGTCTTTGACATAATTGTTTTTGGTTGGTAACCTTATGGTACAATATAAATGCGTTCATCATGGCAGTTTCTATTAGCCAAAAAAAAGACTTTTCTCCACCATTTTATGGATTTTCTCGTTAAACAATAGCTAGATATATATTGATCAGCCACATACACACCATCTGTAAATTTATTATAATTGCAAACCACCTTATGCTATTTTACCTCTTCTTCCTTAGCCCCCTTTAGTTAGCGTATGATAATCTTTGTGTATCCATGAGCATATAGAGTACAGAGCATTGCTAAGTTGGTGTCTTTCCACAACAATAGGGATACGGTACCTCATCATTTTTTCTATACATTTTAATATCTCGTTATTATGTTGTTTTTTTTTTCTTCTTTTTCTTTTCAATTAGGGTCTATTAATCTTTTGTATTGTCTTGTTTCTTTGTGGCTTAACATGGTCAGGGAGTCCTTGCCTGATTAGCATTATGGTCTTGGTTTTATGAACTTGCCAGTTAAGGAGTGCTTTCCCCAGGTCCAAGTTTGTGTAAAACCTGTCGGTAAATACATGGAGCCCTTTAATATCTCTTTGTGACATCTTTGAGCTTTCCCACAAGATGAAGTACCACACAACTAGTGGAGCATAAATCAGTTCTATCCATACAGTCAATGGTTGCTTTACGAAAATAGGATTCAATCGCACAAATGTATCTCGATTTTGCTTCGCTCAACACAAAATGTTTTATGCCCTATCTTATTGGATTGTCTTTGTTGCAGACTTTGAACTGGAATTTCCCCTTCAATCGCACGGTGCTCTCATCTACACTTACGTGTTTGTCAGGAATATAATGTTCCCTGAATTTATTGTCGAGATAGAGGTCAACATTCCGAATTTTTCCAGACCGAGTTAGTGTGTCATATTGGTCCAGTAGGGGTGGACCAACATGAAGGTTCTAAAATATATAGGAAAACATCTCTTTACTAAAAATGTCCTTAAAAAAAGGTTGTTGATCGACCCAATTTGTTGAGAAGTAGTAGTATATTTCAGGTTTTTCGTTCATCCCCATGTTTATAATAATTAATTGTTCCCATAAATGCTTTCAACTCTTCTATATTGACGTCTTTTGAAGACCACCACATTGATTTTTTTGGAAGGGGTGTGTTTTTTCACGAGCATACCTATTGGTTTCATTGGTGATTTCAGTCAATAAAGTATTAGTGAAAAATAGTTAAAAGAATTGTAAAGCAGTTTTGGATTTTCATCAATTGGTGGCTTAAATTGACTTACTTGTGACCATGTAACTTATGGAAGTTTTTATCACCTTTCTACCATTCTTTCCAATCAGAACTACATACATTGATGTTACCATTGTTTGTTTCTTCTTGCTCCACTTCATCTTCAGCAATATTGTCAATAATGTCAATATTATTGTTCAATATTTCGTTTTGAATTTCATTTTCAAACACCTCACATATATTTGATTGTACATCACTTTCATGCTCAGACATACTTTTATACAGATATACTTATGCACAAAAAAACCAACTTCAATTTTTCAACAATATATTTACACTAATAACAAAACCACAATCTATTTAACTGAAACGTGTGATTTTTATTTAGTGCTCTTTTTACAATTATATGTTTATTTAGATCAATACTTTCCACTTCATTGGGTTGCAGCACATACCAGACATTGTACCTATTCTGTGTATATAGCTGCAATTAAAAAAAAAAAATTTAAATGTTGTTTATTTTCATAGCCAGCACTAGTGGCCTCCTGCGCGTTTGAGTAATTTCACGATGGCCAGCACTGCTGGCCATCTGAGCTACGAGTGCCTATGCAAGTACGGTAATTAATTCTGACTTGAGACGTAAATGGCTGCACCCAGCAGTGCTGGCCACCCGATCTGTGCGCTCAACTTATATTATTGGTTACCGAGCCCAAAGGGTTAAGGAATTTGGTAAAAAACTAACAAAATGAGGGATACAGTAACAGATTTGTTAAATGACTGTCCAATGATTTGAAGTAATAGCATAGTTCATCCCATACTTCTACGTTTTGGCTTTAAGGCAGATAAAGTTGTTTAACAGCTTAGCAGGTGCTTCTGTTTGAAATATGGCAAGTAACATTTTTAGTATTGACTCAACTATTTAGATTCATGTTTCATGCAACAAAAAAAAGAGATTTTAAGGTGTTTGTGTGCACTCTAGTGTAGACTATATGAATTTTTAAAAAGGAATTAATTACCTATGTATGTTGGTAATGGAAAGAGTTGGAACGATACTTTAAATTCCTACCTTCGTGTAAAATGCGATGAAAATCTCCAATGTGATAATTGTCAGTCCCAAATTTGTAACAAACAAATAAAATGTTGCCTTCACTTTTTAATTTAAGGAAAGCGTCAAAGTTTATTATATTCATTAACCAGGAATAACTGATAATACTTCATTACATTTTTGTTTTGTTGACTTTCAATCTGTACTCTTTGAATCTGTGTTTTTGTTTGTTTTTTTGTAAATGAATAGTACAAGTATTTTTGTTTATGTAGTATGGATTTCCACCAAATACCAATTGTTATTTCAACACATTGAAATATCTTCATTTCCTAAATATATTCACCAATAATTATTTCTTTCTGTCATGATTATTACAATAGGTAAAATTCTGTTCTAATCTCTTATAATAATTTTTTTTCAAGGATTATGACAGGAATTCACTAAAGTTTCCATTCCATTATAGTGATAATGGATTAGAAGATTATAAAGCACTATTAAAGGAAACCGGTTTTGAAGTGGCAGATTGCAGAATTATGCCTTCTGGTGTTATGGTACCTCAATCTTCAGAAGGTTTACATGGTAAGATCCATTAAATTTCATCAGAAATAATGTTTATTAAACTGATTTATAAAATACAAGGTTATCTACTATTGTTATCTTTACTTATAATTCTCGAATGTATGTTCTTCTTCCTTTCAACTCTCTGTAAGATGATTTTACAACTCCTGTAATTTTAACTTAGTAGTTAAATTCCTACAGTTTAAAAATTATGTTTTCAATCCTAAGACAATTTAAAAAATGCAGGATGGCTACCCTTTTTGAGCATATATTCAAACTTTTCTTCCATGATTCCTCCCTTCACTCAATGAAAATTTGCTTTCCTAAAGAAATTGTAGTAATTAAGGCACTTTTATTTTTTATAAAGGATTATTTAAAAGTTCTACATTCCAAATCTGCTTCTATTGATTTTTTCGGACAGTATCTTCTTAAATCTTCCAGCATTTTATGTTACAAAATCTAGAGATTATGAACATATTTAAATAATTATTATTTAATACACAATTTTCTTCCAGAGAGACATATTAAATATTGTACAGGGAGATATATTGTACATACTATATTTCTGTATATTACATACACAATGAAAAATTAATGCACATAAATAAGTTACATACTATGTAATAATTTAATGAAAATGCCACACGTTGGTGCGCTAATTGTAATAGTTTACTAAAAAGTGTTCTATTTCTATATTTTAGTAGTAATATTTTATATGCAGATGGGCGCCATATTGTAACATTTATTACAAAAACAAAATAAAAATAATAAAAAAGGAATACTTTTGAAGAGAGCATAGAAAATTTCTAATTTGGTCGTAAGTTTTTTAATATAGTGTACTCTGGAGATTTTCAAATAAAAATACAGAATCCAATTTTATGAAATGTACATTTAATTATTAAGAAAAATTCTATAAATTACACACAAGTTAAATATTTCCTGAAAAAACATAAATCATCACACTTTTTATAACATCATAAAATTACAATTCATCCATATTTTTTTTAAAATTAATTTTGTAAAAATGCCTTAGATAATTTTAAATTTCTAGGCCTAAATGCTTGAAGTACTAATTATTTCAAGTTTAAGTTGATAACATTCAAACAAGGATATCCACAATTAATTACAGGATCACAAAAGCTTGTTAAACAGCACGATTTAAGTTTATATAGTAAAATTCTGTCATAAGTGGGTTTTTTTAATTAATAAAATTCCAGTTAAAAAAAGAAAATTATAAGTCTTTTAAAAACAACCTTAAAACTATTGTTATCTGTATCATTTTATGTGGCAGGGGAGTTTATTCACCATGATATTATTTAATGAAGGTAGGCCTAAAGCTCTTTTTCCAGGTAGAAAACACACCAGAATATATTAATTAAGTTGAATTTTAATGAAATTTGTTTATATACTACTAAATTCATTTATTAGTATATGTCTGATCATTATTTATTTATGTTATTAATCATTATTGTACATTTATTTCATTATTAATTTATTAATTACACTAACAATTCGATCTAAGTCGACTAGTTCTATAACATATATGTTGGTGAAACAAATAACTCTTTTGTTACATATTCAATAACACAAAGAAAAAACAGTTGGAAAAACAAAAAAATATTCAATTCTTTAGCAAATTGCTAAATCCTTAACAAACATCAGTCAAACTGGTCTTTATGCCAGTTAGAATCCAAACGTACTAGTAAATTACACATTTTTATAAGTTCTGAGTTAGTATTCAAATTCATTTTAGTTAGTGTGGTGTTTGTTAATAATAAGCATGTTATGTTTTTATGTTTCAGATATCATGAAAGCCATGGATCCCTTGATTAGTTTAATACCAAAAGACTTTCATTCAGGTTATATGGACGATGTTTTAAAAATAGCATCACAGTTAACGACTGTCAGATTTGGCTCTTTAGTACTTCCATCTGATGTTATTATGGTTGCAGTTACAAAGCCACTTTAATAAGATAATTGTTTAAAGAATTTGATTGTATATTAATGGTATATTATACAATCTACTTTAGGAATACAGTTATTTCTACGTCTGTAATAATTGTAAATTAAGGGTGTTGACTCTAATAAAAGAAGCTATGTTCAGATTCAAGTTGGGTGCCATTTGTAATTTACTAATTTAAATTTATAAATTTACTAATTATAAAAATAAAATTAAAATAAATTAAATTTAAGTTTTTAAAGTTTAAAATTTAAAATATGAATTCGAAAATCTCCAGAGTCGTGATTTCTTTAAAACAGTGTACTCAATGGAACATTGGAATGAAATAATAGAAGTCCTTATTGTTCTGAAAATGTACATGTTATTTATTTAAACACATTTAAACATAACAACATAGTAAAATACATATAAAATGAAAATTCATATAAGATGTCTTATGCTAACATATCTTATTCAATTATTTCATTATTCAAATCTCAATATAAGAAAATCAAGTTAAGTTTTATTAATAAATTTATATTTTAGTTGCAACTTATGAAAAATGAAAAGAATTTTACTTTATTTCTTTTGGTAAAATTTTGATTATTAAAAAGTATATTTTTTGCAATAAAAGTAAATCTCATTTGAATAGTTATTTAAAAAGACTTTACTTTAACATATTATTGTACTTTAAAACAAAAGACATTGTGCCTTATTGATCAAATACATAATTTAACAAAATCAAACTTATAGCCTAACAATGAAAAAATCTAAATCATTTTTTAAAGTACACATATATTGTTAGATAATGAAAGTCTAAACGTGTTATACCAAATCACGTTGTATTTTTTTATTTAAAAGCACTTTTCCTCTGAAGTGATTTGCTTCGTTCGCCAGGACTGCATGCTGACTCGTCAAAGTCGCTTTGACCGTTGTTTGAATGTTGAAGTCTTCAGTTCATATCTCTGATTTACAAAATTCATACTAATTGTTCATATAACAAAAAAAATCAATGTCTTAATTTCAATTGTTCTACTTTATTTAAAACACAAGAAGCTTAGTTTATGTGTCCATGCCTCTCTAGATTACATCACTTTTACTAAACACGTGAAATTAATCGTTCTCACAATTTCCTATAAGTGTTCACATATCAAATCAAATCAAATCACATTATGTTTTATCATTGCTAGATTAGTTTATATTTCTTAGATAACTCTTTTGATCAGTTAAGTCTTTGTTCTGTACAAGCAAACGAATGCGTAAGCACATGGTTTCATATTACAAGTTCTGTATAACCCAATTCGCGTTTACAATCTTCCAACGTAACCGTTTTATACATTCTGTTGTATTCCCATAACGTTATTTAACAAAACAACTCGTCATTGTCAAATATTAACACTTTATATTTATACATTTTACTTTGTCGCTTTGTCCTTTTCAGGACTAGGCAAAATTTTCGACAACCTAACACGCCAAGTTCTCCCAATCGATGTGATAAGGTAAAATTAAGGTTTGATTAAATGTTTGAATAAAGCGGGTGCAATGGTGGGGGTAACCGGATTAAGTAATATTTCGTACTAAACAAAGTAAATTCTAAGATAAAAAATAGATTTTCAAATCAACAAAATAATTAATAATGTATAAATTTAACCTTAAACCGAGTAAAATTCTAGATAAAATAATTAATATTAAATTCATTTTCAATTAAAATAACGTAAACTTATGAACTCTTCAAGTTCTCCTACTTTTAAAATAATCACATCGACTCTGAGAAAGCTGAAAGCAATGTCCGTTTTCCCGGTCTAGAATCACGCGTCTGTCTTTGTGCACACAGTGATTACACTGATTACACTTCACTTTTTATTTCTAAGATTTACAATAATTCTAATTATATCTATACATAGGATACATTTTTCTGATTACTTTCTACCACTTACTTTGTTTTAAAATTTCTTCTCTTTTAAATTATTAATGGTAATCAGACACACTATTTGTTTTAGAATATGTCTCCTTCCTTTCTCACCTCGACCAATTACTTACAAGCTCCAAGAATCATGCGTTATATTCAAATTCAAAAATGTACAATATTACACCTCAAGAAAAAATTTATAACTATTTACAAAGATCATCTCAATACATATCTTAAACCTGATGTATAATAATCAAATTTAACAGCTAACACCATAAAAAGTCAAATGTTTAGGTACAATAGTTAATCAATTTTAATATTAACTTATCCAATACTAGTTTTGATAATAAAGAAATGAAGATTCTTAACAAAGGTCTTAAATACAACCCCAAATCTTCTCTAAAAAACAGTAATTTTGAAACTCTGTCTGTAGATATTGAATCTATAAATAAATTAGATGATAATAATAAATATTTATGTTCAAATATAATTGGGGATACTGTTAAGAGTCTTCCTAATAAATGTTATTTTAACAATAAAGTTACTATTATTGAGCAAATACAAAACAAAGTGAAAGATAACAACCTTGTTATTTCTAAAGCCGATAAAGGCAATTCAGTTGTTATTTTAGATAAAGTTAATTATGTTTGTAAAGTTGATGATATCCTGAATGATAATTCCTCTTTTAAAATATTAAAAAGTGATCCTACGTCTAATTATAGTAAACTAGTAAATAATTATATTAAGAATTGTACTAAATTGTTCCCTAATAACGTTTGCCAATACTTTATTCTTATAAAGTTATGAACCCCCAACCAAGCAGATTGTATGGCCTACCTAAGCTTCACAAACCTAATATTCCTGTTCATCCCGTAGTACCATTTAACAATGCTCCTACTTAGAAATTGGCCCAAAAAGTCAATACTGTATTTAAAAGTGCCACTAATTTTACATCTAATTATAGTATTAAGAATTCTTTAGATTTAATTAACAAAATTGTAAATGTTACTATACCTTCTAATGCTAAAATTGTATCTTTTGATGTTAAAAGTCTTTTTACAAGTATACCCATTAACCAATGTAAAAACATAGTCAATGACATTATTAGCGATACCAATGGTGATACAACACTTAGTAATGAATTAAAAACAGCCATAGAAATTTGCATTAGTCAAAATTATTTTTAATTTAACAATAAATTTTATCAACAAATAGAAGGGTTGGCAATGGGTTCACCTTTGTCACCTCTTCTAGCAGAAATTGTCATAGCTGATTTCGAAAATAATTTATTCGGTAAAGACAATCCTTTATTTAAAAATATAATTTATTGGTACCATTATGTTGACGATGTTTTGTAATTGTTTAGTGGCACTAATAGTCAGTTAGACTCTCTACTTAAAACCATATAAATTCTGTAAATAGCAACATTCAGTTCACTATGGAAGTGGGTATAAATAACAGCATTAATTTCTTGGATCTTAACATTAATATCAGTGATAGTTATCATTAATTTAAAATTTTCAGAAAACCTACTTATACAGATACAGTAATACCTGCTGATTCTAACCATCCTATCAGCCATAAACATGCTGCTTTTCACAGCATGATACATAGACTTATTATTGTACCTCTTTCACCTAATGACTTCAATGATGAAGTGAATGTTGTTAAACAAATTGCTGTTAATAATAAGTATGATGTTAGTTTAATAGATAATATTTTAAGGAAAAAGTTAAAGCGTAGAGCTGAAAATTTAGTCTACTCTTCCCACAATGATAGCATTGAAATTGTTAAATATTGTAAATTATCTTATATAAACAGAACTAGTTATAAAATCAGTAACCTTATTTCAACTAAATGCAATCGTAAAGTTGCCTTTTATTGTACAAAAAATCTAGGGAAAATGTTGGTTAATAATAAAGATAAAAAAGAAATGTTAGAAAATAGTGGAGTTTATAAAATATCTTGTCAAGATTGTGACTCTGAGTACATAGGTCAATCAGGTAGATCCATAAAAGTTAGAATTAAAGAACATGTAAATAGCTGGAAACATGCCTATAGAAACTCTTACTTTGCTAACCACCTTTTGGGCTCGGGTCATAGTTTTGATCCGAAATTGAATGTTAAACTCTTACACATAGAAAATAAAAGCAACAGATTAAATAATTTAGAATGTTTATAAATAAATAGATCTATTTCACTTAGGCCTACTTTCAACTTAAATGACCAAATTGTATTAAATTCTTCACCCCTTCTAAAACCCATCCTTAACATAGTTTATTAACCTTCATCTACCAGCTAGGTCATTCCCCCTACCTGTCCCGACTTCTCTATTGTATTTCAGTTTCCTGTTACTAGTGTATGTATAAATAGTTCTCTATACCTGTTAATTATCAGTTGTCCGATGATGCAGCAAGGCGAAACAATTGTAGCTCATTTATATTATTAAAATATTTTGAAACTTTAAGCTAATTGCTTTATTTTATCCTTGACAATAGTTAATGTAACACTCATAGTTTTCCAAAAAATGTTAAAAAGTGTAAACTTGGGAAAATGTATAAATTCAAAAATAAAAACTAATTATATAAGAACAAACTAAATGCATGGCATATTTAAAATGATAGATAAAATTATCCTAAATGAAGTAGTTTGGCAACACTACAGTTACCCAAAACAAATATATCAACAAAAGTCAGTCCCTGTACATCAAATTGCAGATAAGGTTATCTTCAAACTCTATCTTATAAGTAACCCCATGAATATGAAGGCATAATTAAAGTCTTTGGAAGCACTTGGCAATAAAAAAGTTAGATTCCCAGCAGGCACGTAGCCAGGGGAGGGGCTTGAGGGGCTTAAGCCCCCTCCGAAATTATTTTTTGTTTAAATTAAGTAGGTACTTTAGAAAATTAAAATCATATTTGTGCAAAAAATATGAAAGAATTGCTCTTTTTCAAACTTTTTAATATTAATAAAGTTTGCTTCTTCTCAAAATCAGTCTAAATGACCTATTAAAAAATATAATCCACATATGCATATAAACAAGGCAGAAACCAAGCCAAGAGGAGAGGAAATGTCTGGTAATTAATGTGAAAAATACTTTATTCTACCTAGCCACAATATATAACATATTCTATCTTCTATATATAAAATATATAACATATATAACAAATATATATATATATATATATATAATCATTAATTTAGCCCCCTCCGAAGTAAAATCTTGGCTACGTGCCTGATTCCCACTAAAATTAAACTTTATTCAATAATTTCACAGTGTTCGCAAAGTATGAAGTAGTTAAATAACTTCTGAACAAATAACACCTGAAACACAAAAACTGAGCTACACATATTTGTCAGAATATTAATAGATACTGCTAAATTATGCAAGCACAAAAAGAGAGCCCACTAAAAGTTTTGACAAAATTCTATATCAAATCAAATTAAAAATAATTTTACTTTAGGTAATTTTTTCTTGTTTAAAAGTTGAAACCATTTGGATCATCTTTGCCTTAAATCGAAAAAGTGATTTTTGACATGCCGTCAATCCATTGTCATTCTTGTCTGTATGTAAGCATGACAGCAGCCAAAAAAATTAAGGTAGGAATATGAAATTTGGTATAGAGGTTTATAGTGTGCTCATGTAGAACCCGATAAACATTCAGAAAAATCAAACAAAACATATCAAAATGAAGGCCTTTTTAAAAATTGTTTGTACATATTATGTGTTATACGACTTACAACACATTTACAACACATCTACTTACTTTACTTACAACACATCTAGTGTACACTAGATACAAATTCTCATACAATTCTTCAAAAATACTTTTTATTTGTTTAGGTTTCTAAATAATTAAATAAAGTGTACCATGACATAAATACTACTCAGACATGAAACAATAAATAAACCTAATCATGTAGTTACTCTCCAATTAATAAAATTCTCCAAAGTTTGAAGGATAAGAAAGAAGGGAGTTCTTGTGATTGGATAGAACATTAATTGAAATTCTTTAGTGTAGGCTTTGGCAAAAAATTGTGGTAACGTCTCCTAGGTATCATACTAGGTCCTTTACATGCTGAAGTCAAACCGAATTCGTATTACCAAAGTTTACAGTATCATCACTTATTCTTTTTTTCTCTTACTAATGCAAAAAGGAGTAGAATTTTTTATAATAAATATTCTAGTCGGGACACTTAATCATAACAACTAGATCATAATTCATACAAGTAAGATAAATAAACTAGATAAATTTAGGATAGGTAGATAGTTGAATAGAGATGAAATGATGAATGCATTTTGATATTGATGACATTAGGCTAAATTGGAAAAAATGATTTAAAAAATATTGAAACAGTGTCCCAGAGGATGTTGATTAGTTATATGTAAGATACAGGAGATTTGTTGATAGAAAAATGAAAACTAGATTAGTCTAGATCTAATCATTCCTAGCGCTCGACTGAATCCAGGGATGTTCCCGGTGACTCGGAGTGACTATAAACAAAATTTGTTGGGATATAAAAATGAAAATGTTAGTCTATTGCTGAAAAGAAAAAAAAAATTGACCCAATGGCCATCAATGATAACCAAAACCATAAAACTGATGGGGTGTAATGAGATCCATATGCCTACATGGTTAAAAATACATTTGCATCTATTGGTTTGTTTCTTCATCGGCGGATGTTTCTTTTTTACCAGGCATCATCTGAATTACGCTTTATAGTACTATTCTTCAGTTTCTATAGAATCTTTTGCTTTTTAAAAAAAACTCATACTTTGTAACATTGTGAATTTTTGAATCATTGTCTTGTAAAATTGAGAACAAATGTTTAAATAAGGATGGGGGTATGCATGACAGAAGTAACAGCAAGCAGTTGTGAACAGCCAAATAGTCTGCAAAAATGAACTTTTATAATTTAACAAAATTCGAAGAGATATAAATGATGAAAAGTAATTAGAGGATTGTAAATTGTAATTAGAGATAAGTAGAAAATAAGAATTGTTGTAATTAGAAAGAGAAAATAAATATGAATAAATGTGTAAATAGGCTGATGGTATTAATACGCGAGGAAGTAGTTCGAACTTTTATTTTTAATAACTTTAAAAAAAGGACAAAATATTAAAGAATGTGATTAATCAGTGACTATCTAGGAAACATGTGTGATGGCTGGAAATAGGTAAAACTAGAACTATTGTAAGTGAAATTGAAGCGAGACATGTGACATGTGACTTGTTCCAGATAGTTTTTGAGCGATAACAGGACATAGCATCAGTGGGCAGTCTTCAGTTGAACTCAATAGGTGTGAGTCGCCTATGCTTGTAACCATGATTTGAAAGTAAAGAAGTATAATTATGTGATAGCCTACTGATAGGGTGTAAAATGAGTAATTGTGTAGAAAGAGGACATGTAAAAGATCAACGATGGTTGGTTTTGTATAAAAGTGACTATAGTATATGAAAAAACGTTTTATAAGTTGCAAGCACATGTTGGGGGAATAGAAGGATTTCAATATTGAACTATGATTGAATACCAAGTGTTCCCTTTATACTATTGTATGTAGAAGTGAAGTACTGTTACAGATTGAACTGTGGACATTGGAAACTGTAATTGTTAGACTGAAAATAAGAAAAAACTTGAAAATGAAGGGTGGAATAGGGCTCAGACTTTCATCTGCCATGCGGTCGGAGACCTATGGTAAAAGTGCATTATAGGTTTAAAATGGTAATAATCAAATTTACAATAACGGACTCAGGACACATGAGTATGATGTAGGCCCCCTATATAGCTTTAGAAAATGTTTGTTAGTTATAAGATTTCTGTATTTTTATTTTCATTTCATATACTTGTATTTTGTGGTATGTTACTACAAACAATGTCTGTAGTTTTTTTGTTCTATATTTGTAAGATGTAAACATTATAGTAATTAGATGAGAAACTTAATTATAATGGCACAACTAGGCCTAACATTCATACTTTTTTTTTTTTTTTTTATCTTTGCAATTTCAGCAAGTTCAATACGAGCAGGATATGAGTTTGGTGTAGTTTAGTTCAGCAAGGATCAGACTCATAGTCTTTTAAAAATTTTAAATAAAATATTTAAGTACATGTACTAAAAAACAATATTATACTAAATTGACATATATTTTTTTTATATTTCATAATTATGTAATACCTAATTAACCTAAGAAATTTAGGTTGTTTGATTATAGAAATTCCTCTTTCTTGTGTAGGCCTATGTGTTCTTTTTGTTTACGTTAAAATAAAAAATGATGTTTGTTTAAGAGTATAAAAGATTTCTACATTCCATTTCCTTTATTCCATTAAGTACACTGTTTCAAAAGAATTCACGACCCATTAAATTTAATTTTCAAAATTATAACTGGCAAATATGCACTTGCCATGGCGCCCAACTTTTTATTATTTTTCTATTATTATTAGCTATTCCCTTTTTAGTAAATCATTATATAATTGTCTCACAAGGTTGGGCAATTTTTTTATTAAAGTAAGTTTCTTTCCGCATTGCTAGTTTTATAGTTTTTCATATTATTACAACTTTATGTACTGCCTCTTATCTCAAATTATAGTACCGGTAGATTTAATTTATATATATAATTATATAAGACACCTATTTCAAATTTTGAACTCATTTGTTTAAAATATATTAACTTACAAATATTAAAAGAAAACAATGCAATGTTAGTGCCTATGTAAAAATTAAAGATTAAAATTACAAAAACCAATTGCTTTTCATATGGAAATAAATTTGTTTAGGAAAGACTAAAAATCCAGCCGATTCTTATGAATAGGTTTTCTCCTTTATTCATTTTCTATGGCTTCAAATAAAATAACAAAATCAGGTAAAGCAAGAGATAATTTATTACATACGAAACATATCCATATATTTGCTGGAACACTATCAAGAGTTTATCTTTTCTCACACTATTAAAAGATCATAACTTACATTTAGCTCACAGAAACAAGATACTAAATGACACAACTGAACTAAGTTATTCCATAAACCCTGACCTATTGACCAAAATTATATTTCCAAAAAGAATCTGTTGCTCCCTCGGTTTATAATATTTGTCTATCTAGACTTTGCTCTCAAAATAAAACTCTTAACAGAAAAGAGAAATAGCCTCCTTACCTTTCTGCTTCTCCAGAGTTGGCCAACTTTAACTGCTTGAGCTCTCAAGTGTAGAATTCTAATTCACCAGTGTTCTTTCCTGTACCGGGACCTTCCACACTTCGTTACTGCACCAAAATCTCTCCACGTGAGAGCTGACAATTAATTTGTATAACAGGTGTTAAAGAAGTATATATTTTGAAGAATCACATCATTGAATAATATAAATTGTAATAAGTGGTATAGACAAGTCTGTTGTTAAATGCAAATTATCTCAAATCTTCAAATCAAACTGAGCAAGCCACACTCACTACTTGTAGACTACCATGTTGGTTTTCACATAATGGTTTTTTTTTTATGAAATGTGACCGCCAAAAAACATAGTTCGTAAAAATATGATTAACCCTCCAGTACACCCGTTGCGGACTGACAGTCCGCAATTTGGTTTTTTTGTTAAGTGAGAAACAAAAAATGCCGCCAAAGGACTGTGCTTCACAGTACCTTCCCCCTCTACTTTACTTAGCAGTGTACCGATATTTTCTTGGAATTGCGCTTACTTACACAGTGACCTTTTGCCGCGTAAAGTCAACCGTGGACTGAGACTCCGCAAGCGTTCATTCGTTACATTGAAGTGCGGACTAATAGTCCGCAAGCGTGAATTAATTGTGCTGAAAATTACATTTATCTGAAGGTAAGTTTTTTTTCATTAATTTCTTCTCTAAAGATTTATATTATTAATTCTTTCGTTAAAACATTATTTAAATTTATAAAATATTTTTGTTCTGTTCTAAATGATTGAGAACAGAAAATGAATGTTGAAATGATTTTTGTTCTGTCCAAAATACACTAATTTTCAATTAAGTATACGATTTATCAGTAGTTTGATAATACTGAAAGGTACTACATTTAGTATTTATACACACACACACACACACACACACACACACACACAAAATTAGCACTTTTGACAGCTGTAATTTGACACAAAATGTAGGTAGCGGTGAAAAGGTTTTTGTACTGAAAAGAGATTCGTTTTACTACAAAAATCACCAGGTTTCATTTATTCATCTTTTTTTTCAAGTGAATGTTCATATTGTCAGGCTATAAGTACAGTAGGTCACAAAAATGTTATCTTATTATGAACTTAGAATATTCTTTTTTTCTCTTCAGAATAATGGATGTGCAGCATGAGGATGAGATTCAGCGTATGCTAGAATTTGAGCTTGACGCTTCTGACGACAGCGAAGAAGACATAGTCAACGAAAGCAACCATAACACAGACACCGAACAGTCAGACGGGGAAAATGCTGAAGAGGAAGATGATCCGTACCCATTTAAACATTTTTAAATATATTTTGCTAATAAATCAACTGTAAGAAATAAAAGTAACATTCACAGCATAAAAAAAGTCAAAAAAGTGTTTAAACTGTAAAAAAACAACTAGCGGACTCTCAGTCCGCATGCGTGTACTGGTGTTACAGATGGTCAGGCGTGTACTGGAGGGTTAAAATTTGTTGAGATTAACAATCAAATTTTACTGATTTTCAAAAGTTAGTTAGTTTTTTGTTGCCAAATTCTAACTAAGGAGAATTAATATTAATATTTAAGATGGAGATAAATTCAAATGAAAGTAAATGGAACTGAATATATTCAAACGTCACAATCTTACCTTCTTGAAAGTAATTTTCAAACTAGTTGATAAGTTGTTATATAATATATCCTGTAAAAACTGAATTTTATGTTGCAAGAGTAAAATTCATTCAAGACAAAAAACTGCAAGGAAAAACTATCTTTGCCACTGTCTTCATTCATTTATCTTCTCCGTAACTCTATATAATTTTGTTTTTCCAAAACCTGAAATATTCTTGACCTATTTCTAAATGCTTCATTGCCTCCCTGTGGGGAGAGATTCAAAGTATTTAAGTTTAATATGTTATTTTTCCAAAATATCTGACTTGTATCTTTCCCTTTCAATAAAAATGAATATTTCCTGTCGAAATTTTTAAGGTACAGGGCATTGTATTAATATAGGAGATAGGAGGTTTATACAGTGTCTTTTTTAAAGTCTTTGCTAGCATCGCATCAACATACCAATAACCCACTAAAATCATGTTGGCAAAATGTCATACAGTGAACATATTTGAATATTTTGTGGTTCCTCGATATGCCATGGCACACAGTTTGGAAACAACTGACATAATGTGACAACATTTACAAAATCAATATAAATAGTACACAGCATTTGTTTACTCTTTTTATAAATTCCTTTTTAACAATAACTCGTAAATTAGCACATAACAATTAATTTTTACTTATATTTTTATTACTTTAGGTCAGGTATGAGCTCTTGGAGCAGACAATTACCCATGAAATTTATTATCACCTAAGGTAAGAAAATGAATATTTAAAAGAAATATTAGAACAGAGTTCCAGTTGTACTTCTGCTTCATTATTCTTCTTTGCCAATTGAGTGTTTGCAGAAGAGATCATTGTGCTCCTAAACAAACCATAATAATTGTAACTACAAGATCCTTTGTCCTATATGATAAGCCAAAGTACTCTTAATATACAATATCATTAATACGCCTAAACTGTTACATTCCTTCTCAATTTATTGTTTCCAGAAATGTACACTATTTGGTTTGTAAAAGTAATTAGATTATTTTATAATGTGTTGAATAGAGTTATCAGTAAAAAACTAAAAAAATCTGTCATGGGACTGTAATAAAAGACCTTCATTCTCAAAATAAGGTGTACCAAACTAGTTCAAATTTTGATTAAATGTGGTGATTGATTAATAATCCATAGTTTGAAAAATTAATAATCTTCACTAATATTTTTTCCGGGTGGATTAGTTATGTATCATAAATTTTAAATCTTAAAACCTAAAAAAAAATATAAAATATTGCAAATTTTTTTATATTTTTCTTTCATCAAGAAAACATTATATGCTTGACTCAGCAGAGAACAGAAGACTATCCCAGTGTGAACAAAAATTGTTCATATAGTTACGGAGGACTATCCACATCGCTACAGTCTCTTGGACTCCCTGATGTGTAGACAGGGCCGGTTTTAGACATTTTTCTAGTGTAAGCGAACAACATTCCGGCGCCCCCCCCAAAACTTATTTGGTAGTAAGGATTATCTCTGGATACGTAAAAAATACGAGTAAATATAAATGCTTAAGAATGTCCGAAACGTGTGAAATATGAATAAACATAGAGGCTTAATTATCAGCATGTATTAAACATACCTCGCCCTTATTTATGGAATGTAACATTTAAAAAATTAAAAAACCAATTACATATATAAAAATACAAAGTTAATTAAGTGTGAATAAATAAATAAATACAACAGTCAGTTTTAAAGAAATTAAACAATTTATTTACTCGTAAAATAAAGACAAACTTAAAACGTTTACACTTAACACTGGAAAGAGATTTTCCTTGCTTTCATTTTGGCAAATTCATTGAGAATGTAGTCAGTGTTCATTTGGTTTAACAAATCATTTTCAATGGCCATTGTTGCCAGTCCACTCAAACGTTCCTGACAAATGGTGGATCTGAGGTAAGTTTTTATTAGTTTCAACTTGGAAAAACTTCTTTCACCACTTGCTACTGAAACAGGGAGCGTCAGAAGGATTCTTAAAGAAACAAAAACATTAGGGAATGTGTCCATATAATCATTTTTTGTTATATACGACAAGGCCGTACTTGGAGAACTTCCGGGTGGCAACATTGGCGCAAAAATGTCTAGCTCTTCGAATAGTTCAACTCCGTTTACGTCACGTTCTTCTCCATCACTCAGAACATTGTGAAGTTGTATGCAGGCCTCTTTCAAAGTCTTCTTGTCCCATGTCTGAAGATTCCTAATGTCATACAGAAAACTAAAACTCTTGCTGTGGTTTTCCATTAGTTCAAACCTCTCTTTAAGTGAGTTGATTGCCGTATCAAGCACCACAACTAAAAATTTCACTTTGAAGGATGTCAGTCCAGCTTGAATCGGTTCATCCTCACTGTCATAGGAGAATTGCCTCTTTGTTTTCCTTGGACGAACTTCGGTTTCTTTTTCAAATTTTGCAGAAACACCAATTTTTTCTGCCAGCTCTGAAGCGTCTATGATAACGCTATTAAGACCTTCATCAGATCTCATATTTTCCAAAAATGTCTGAACACTTTTCACGAGGTCCATTGAAGTTTGCAAAGTAGATGAGGCTTTTTGCAAGGTCTTACTCACCATGTTTATTTTAAAAAAAGGATATTATGCCAAGTAACCAAGCAACACAAAAATTTGAAAGTTTGAAGTTTTCTTATTACTCCTATTGCAGTGTTCCTGCTAAAAGCATTAAGCTTGTGGTTTTGAGAGGCTTCATACAAAGCATTGTATATTTCCTCAATGTGATATCTAAGAGGTACTATGGCTTCAATCCTACTCTCCCATCGAGTATTACTAAGGGGTTTCACTGTTAGATTGGTTACGTGTTTCATCAAAATACTCCACCTGTGAGTTGAACTAGAGAAAAAGTTGAAGATTTCTTGAATCGTACTAAAATAATCAACTGCAATAGGGCAAGAGAGAGCAGCATCGTTAACCACTAGATTCATAGAATGGTTACCACATGGTACGAAAAATATCCTGGAATTCAAATCAAGCACTCTTTTCTGGACTCCAGCATGCTTTCCTCTCATGTTGGAGCCATTATCATATCCCTGGCCCCTCATGTCTTTTAACGGGATGTTCCGTTTAGCTAACTCACTGAGTAAGACTTCTGCGAGAGCTTCACCTGTTGTATCCTTGATAGGCAGAAAGTCTAAGAAAATTTCTTTAATTGACACTTCCTCATTTTTAACACATGTAACGAATCTCACCATCATTGTCATTTGTTCTGTATGGCTAATATCGGGTGTACAGTCCAGTATTATAGCATAATATGTTGCTTGTTTTAGGTCACTTATGATTCGGTCTTGGATCTTAGTGGACAAGAGATAAATAAACTCATTTTGTATTTGTTTGCTCAAATAGTGAACATGTGTCTCTTCTGAAGTAACTCTTCTTACATGTTCAGCCATGACAACATCAAATTTGGAAATATACTCTTCATGTTTCAAAAAGTTCCCATTGTTAGGCCTACGCTCGAAAGGAGACTCTTTTGTTCCTCGAAAAGCCAACCCCTGAGATCCTAAAAATTGAATCACAACACAAAGTAAACGTTTCAACACTTGGTTCCAATGTTCTGTTTCAGCTCGTTATTTAGACTGTTATGTTAAATAACACCCCATCTCTACGCGCCAATACTATTAGGCCAATATAGGCTCTCCAATATTATTTCTTTTGTAAATAAACGTAACTAAACAAAGTAAAAAGGAATATAATGTATTTTGAATAAATGTTTTATTACTACCTCTACGCTCTACCTACTACCTAAACCTGTATTAAAGCTTAACTATCCACTTATTTTAAATGTAAATTAAATTTCTAAAATTAGACCTAAATTAACTTACAGTTTCATTTGCTTGATGGCTAGTAGATGCAGTAGTTACAGCCTCCAATATTGGCAATTCATCTTCTTTTACATTGGCCGTTATAGCATTATCGTCCTTGTCCAACTTCGTTGAGGGAGTTGTAGCCGTAATAAATTTATGTAGTGCTTTTGATTGTATTTTATCTTCTTTTGTGTGCTGCAGTTTTCTTTTGCGGTTGAAATACCCAGAGGGTTTTTTACTACTACTGCCGGCACTAGTACTAGTACTAGACATAACTTACGTTTAATAAACAAAGAAGCACTAGAATGCGAATGGTTAAGCGGCGTTTCGTTTTCTATGATTAGGATCGAACGATAGAATGTCACTATAACGCATGGCAAGAGGCAGTAGATGACTGAGCAACGGAGGGGGTGGGGCGTCTGCCGGACGAGTCCAAGTAGATAACGGAGGGGTGCCTAACGGACGAATCCATTTGTTATTATTTGTGGTTATTGTTATTTGGGAATAACAATAAATAAAGTAGTAGGAGTATGCGCAAGTTTCCCACCTTACGATATACGATTTACCCTAACTCCTTACTCCTACCATTTGGCAATGTAAATCAACTTCAACCTCTAGTCTCCTTCTTAAATACTGAACATTAGAGAGCGCTTAGGCGCCCCCTTTTGCTTGGCGCCCTACATGATCGCGTACTTTGCTTACCCCTTAAACCGGCCCTGTGTGTAGACACTGTAAGATAGAAGTAGAGACTCGACAAAACATTCTGCTCTACTGTATCACTAGACAAAAATTCAAGAACAACCTGATGACCAAGATTAGCTACCTACAAACTCATGATCAGGCACTCCAGACAATGACATGTATCCTGGGAAACCAACTTTGCTTTGTGCTGCTTCTAGATTGTATAAGATCCACCATGTTATCAGTGTCACCTGAGGCTGGAGTCATGTAGCATGAAGTAAGTCCCAATAAGAAATATATAGAAAAACTCTAAAATAATAAAAATACAATTTTTTTTACATATTCATAAAACTCACAATTACCATGACTATTGGAACAATAAACAATATTTGTCAGCATTTACCAGATTTTATCAATTCTACTAAAAAATATTGCAGCAGTAAATATTCTTGCTTTACATTCAGAATATTTTTTATAAGGTTTTTTATATTTTATTTATTTATTATTTTAAAAAAATCATTTCTTTTCCTATCTATTTTTAGCATTTTGGATATAAAGCTTATATGGTACGTGTTATATTTTTAGTGACTTTAATTATACAGTTCTGTACAAAGATGAACACTGACACGATTACTATAACTTAACTGAAAAACCTTCCTGTGAATTGATCAATAAAAACCTTAAAAACTTCAAATAGCCTTTAACTAGTATTAGGCTAATCTGCCGGGTGAATATATATGTAATAACTGAATGTTAAAAACATTTAAACAGGTTTAATTTTAAATAATAATGAAGCATGTTATAAGACTTTATTTGGTTTTATGTAGGATCTTCCATTTTTATATGGTAGCATGCATAACCCATTACATGAATATAGATTCATCTACAGACATGATAAGCACCTCGGTATAGCTAGAGAAGCCACTCGTGTTGCTATTGGTAATCGAACAAATCATAGTTCCTCTTAAAGCTCTACATATTTTATAATGCCTCCAATTGAAACATCTATCTTTGAGTGCCTGGATATCTGTTGAAATATGGTTAGCTATTGTAGGGGCCTTCTACAATCACTGAAATTTAGATTATCCTGGATTTAGCACCTTTAGGTTTGTTGGATCAGTGAGAGTCACTAAGAACATTTATATAGAATTTGATAACCTTCATGTCCACTAATATGAAAAAACTCTCCAAAGATTCAATGGGATACAATAACCCCTATATAGTTCAAACATGCTCCAAATATGAACTTGAACGAAAATGCAAAGTATGTTACGAGTTTTCAGTACTTATGTGATGGTCCCAAGTCCCAACTTTGAAATTAGGGAGGCAGGAATAAATAAAACCCAAAAGACTTTCTAATATTGATTGCTAGATGCCATTTATATCATTTATGTTTTATAATATAGATTATTATGAAATTAAAGTTTACATATAATTAATTTCTTTAAAAATATATTATTTTAAAATCTGAAGCTTTAACTGTGCAGAAATCAAAAATGAGAAATAAACTCTCTTTATAATCCAAAATAGTATGTTTAATACCACTGCATGTTTAAAGTTCATTTACCAGTGACAAAATAAATCAGTTTTTCACTGGTAAATAACTTCAACTGGTTGAAACTGGTAATTATATTGAATTTCCTTTTTGTTATTTATAACAATTTTTGTTTTTTCCATCTCAAAAAACATATATTAATATTTTGGCTTTGTAACAGCAACCATAATGGTATCATGTGGAAGCATTAAAGTGCCAAATCTGTTAATTGTTGACTGTGAAACTATGTTTACAACATCATCTATATATTCTGATTGAAGATTTTTTGGTATCAAATTAATCAAAGGATCAATGGCTTTCAACATATCTGGAACACATGGAATATATTAATTATTTATTATCACATATCTCATACAAACAAACTAAAATTTATTTGGTTAATAAATACAATTAATGAAGATGTATGCTACAGAGGAGTACACAAATTTTACACAATTTATATTTGTAATAATATTTTTTCCTTGTTGCTTAAAGGCAAAGAACCTCTCGGTCATCATTTATCTTATAAAGACCCCTAGCTAGTATAAAAAGAAGAGTTATACTCAGTCTGATTTTATCCTTTCTACTGATTGAGAAAGTGAACAGTGTTTACTTAATATTTCAGAACTTAGTGTTTTATTGCATGTTTTTCTATTTGTGTACTACCAAGGACCACTTTCCAAGATAAGCCGTGTCTCCTATTAATATATAATCTATACATATGTACCGGGTGTACAAAAAGTCCCACATCGGTTTAATATTTGTTGATGACACTGGAAAAGCTGAAAACTTTGACTTACACTATGAATCTAAAGAACTATTGTTGCATACCATGAGTGACAGTGTAGGACCAAGGACGGATGTCCCATAAGGAGTACTAAGAAAATCTTAAATGAAACCATAGGCCGAGTTGTACATCATTTTAAAGGGCTTTACTGGCAGAGTTGAATGCCACAAATCGCACTTCAAAAGGTTGATCCAGTACAAAATGGCAAGATATTCAAAGGTTTTAGTTGGTTATAGACAGACTTTTTTAGTAGCCACAATCATAGACAGTAGAGTGGCCAGCACATTCACCAGATCTGTCTCCATTAGACTTTTTTGCTTGGGGTTACCTTAAGGACAAAGTCTTTAAAACAAAGCCTCATAATTTAGATGATCTGAGACAAAGAATACTTCAAGAATATAAATGCTTCCTCCAGTTGCCCTGCAAAATTCTGTAAGTAGTTTTTATGTGCCTCTTTCCAACTGTCAAATAACCGGCGGAGAACAATTCGAACATTTACCTGAAAACATTTGGTAATAAACATCTCTCTTTTTTTAATAAAACCTTAAATTTAAATTAAATTTGAGATATTATTTTTAATATTGTTTTCAAAATTTCATTATTTTATCTTATATGATACACATTATGAGATTTAACCATTGAAATGTTTATGAATATTCATTACTTAAAAACATAGACAATTAACTATATCATAAAAAGAAAGTTATAAGTTTATTAAAATTGCATTAATAGTTGTCAAGATATACTATTATATCTAGCTCATTGGATTGCAACAGTTGTCTTTACACAAGAGATGATAATTATATAGAGAGCACAAGTCTCATCTCAAGGTAGGTTGGTGCCAGCTTTTCCCAAGTGGTTGTTGGGAAAAACAAAAACATGAAATTAATGAATTAGAATGTCTTGACTAGGTCCCAAATAATCAATAAAGTAAACAAAATCAAAATTATTACTTTGCAGATGAATGATATGAATGAATATATGTAACATTGTTCAAAGTTCAAATTAACTTGTTATTTGTCTTTAAAACACTATAAAATAGTTATTTGACTCAATTACAGCCTCATAAGCTGAAAGTTAACACTTGAAATGTATTATCATTGAATTTGGTATGAATTACAATGAAATCTTTTCTCTTTTTTTAATTCAATGCAGATCGACTAGACATTAACACTCTTGAATATACAGTAATGTTTGCACAGTCTTGAGGTATATTAATATAGTTGGATTCAACTGTTATTTTCGGATTTAAAACTCCTTGAGCTTGGGAAGCGTCCTTTCCCTCTAGGTGCCTGCCAACAATCCTCTTGTACCAAAATCGGCATCTCAGAAGTTTCAAATCTCCCGCCTTCAATAATAAGTTTGTGTGTATGTGAATGTGTGTGCGTGTATATGTGTGTATTGGTTTGATGAGAGATGAAATAATTTTTTCGGTAACACATAATTTTTTTTGTGGTTAAAATATGATTTATTTTATACAGTATACTGAAATTCTATTAGCACAAATATCCTAAATTTAATAGTGAATAATCATAATAGGTAAAAGGGTAATCATAATAATAGTTAAACTATTCAGTTACTTAAAATACTAACAAATAAAATACATGTTTTTAATTTGTACAGATGCAATGATATTTTAACTCTACCTCAAAAGAATTTACATTGTCCAATCACTTGGTAGTTTCTTTCGTGGACTTGTCTTTCTACAGGGAAATCTAAAGGCGATTATGATATCGGCCATTTTTCATGACAAAACTTATGCTTAATTTCGAGTTCTACTGATTTATTTACGTATTTTATAAACTTTTCTTGACAACCTTTTAGATTTTAAATGTTCTGTTTAATCCAAGAGTAGTATTAGTTTCTTTAATTAAAATTTTGTTTCCTGGTAATTTAATTTCTTCTTGTGTCTTCCCCTAGAAGTTAATTTAGTCTAGGCTTACAAACTGCTATCTTAAAATCAAATATTTATTTCGAATGCTTGTGTTTCTGTAACACTTCACAATTTTGGATCTCAAATTTGTGTTAATACCTTATTCCATGAAGTGATCGATATATTGCGTAAAGGATTTGTATCGTATCTCACAATACAATCGTATATTAAGATCCCATATTGACGGACAGTGTTCAGAAATTGGTTATTGTTATAAAACCGTGTGTAAATGAGTTGTAGGCCTATAGGTGTAATTTGTAAATAATTGAATAATAGATGTATAGTTTAAGATATAATTGTAAACTTTTTATAATAAATAAATAATTATAAAAAAGAATATCTCTCAAAGATGTGTCAAAAGCAGTGGAGTGTTAGTCGACCGACAATTTTGCTCATCAGTAGGAGTGAGCTAACTTTTGTAATTGGCTGAAAAAGTAACCAATCCGTATCCTAAGTATAGAGGAGTTGAAATTTTGGAGACGACACAAATTCTACAACCACCGAGGAGAGAGTAATGTTTGACTTTTTCTCCGTCAACGGAGAAATTCATTTAACTGATCGCATCAGAATTCGCTTCATTTCGAGAGATTGATGCCTCGAAAAAGAGCTATTCCGTAAAAAACAGTTTTGATTTGAATTTTACATAGAAGCAGTGATTTGTGTCCCTGGAATAAGTACATTTTGAACTTTTATCTATTTTATGCAAAAACATTGACTATTGTAAAGTAAAACTATGATAAAATAAAGTTAAAGAGAATGAATCTAAGTTTTAAAAAAATAATAAACAATTTTTCTTTAATTTGTTTAATTACAACCTATTGAGGTTTTTGTAAAGTGATTAGAGAAATCAAGGCTTTATAATATTTCAAAGAAAAACTATAACTGTTGAATATTATACATGTTCCCTAGTGTTTTCAAATAGACAATCATATACTGTGAACCCCCACTATTTGTTTGATTCTTATATATTTTGTATCTGATCTACTGAAAATTGTACAATTATATTTTATGTTGGTTGTAAGTGTTGTCCCCCCCCCCACAGAATGGCACCAAACAAATCATTAAATTCAGTAAATTCAAATAAGTAAAAAATTAAACTCACTTTTAATTCAGATAAAAAGTTAAATTGTTACATCATGATGGTTTTATATATTTCCCGGACAGGTTAAATAATTTAGAATCATTCTGATATGGATTTTATGGGTGAAAGATATAAGAAAATAATTTTACTTAATTATAATAAAATGGAAAGTTGAGATTCTCTGTAATTTTATTGTACTAGGTTGGAGTATTATGTCGATATTCAATGGATTTCCTTAAATATTTTTTTTCTTTAATGCATATTTTATTGGAAACACATTTTGAATACTTACACGCCTACATAATTGAGTAGGTCATGATTCAGAGACCATACTAAAATGGATGAGCTGTAAATCAGGTTCTAAAACTCACAAAGGAACTGAATTGGATCATCTACAAATTATGTACAGTAAGTTCCAGATGTGTAAAACCTGCTTCTTTTATTTATACAAAAATGTATTACATCTAAGTCCAGATGTGAATGTGGCTTAAAATTGTTTAAGAATATGAAGAAGAAAAAATCGTGAAAGGATCATAGGGAAGGAAACATTTGGATAAATGGAAAAGTTAGACTTCAAAGTTTTGAAATATTTTCAAACTGTTAGCCTTCAACACTAAGGTCTTTTTAGGCTCATCCAAGGTAAAATTACAGGAGTGAGGGAAATATCTTACAAGGGGTTACAAGAAAGCAGAGTCTCCCTTATAGGAGTGAAGATGACAGATTTGGAAATCCTAATAAATTTCAAAAAGAGTTAAATAAATAGGTAGGCATGATCTTACCACATAAACCTTCTGAAGATTGAGGTACTATAAAACCAGAAGGTATGATTCTGCAATCTGCCACTTCAAAACCTGTTTCCTCTAATACAGCTTTATAATCTTCTAATCTATTATCACTGAAGTGGAAAGGAAACTTCAGTAAATAATTTTCACAATCCTAGAAACAAAATTGGACAAACAATTTATTTCTTTACTTATTACATAATTATGACTTGACTAAATAATTATAAAACAATTTTGTAGAAATAAAGAAATAGCAGCAGCGCTCATGACAAAGTTGGGACCCCTGTCAGAAGTTAAAATACAAAATTTAATATTACGGAATATAAGACTCTCATAATATAGTAATGAGACAAATTTTGATGAAAAATTGTGGTCTTTTTAAAGCGATGACAGCCTGTTAAACACCAAGTTTATATACATGTTTATCTACAGCTGAGTGAAAATCACATTAATAGGTTCAGATATAATATTTTGGATTCTACTAAGACATACATTATGATGAGCAAAATGTACAGCCATTTCTAGCCTTATCAACTCTATTATTTCTATAGTTGACGGTTTTGAGAGTACAGTACTACCTTGTTTATCCGGATCTCATTCAACCGGATATCCGGATTATCCGGATCGATCCGGAACAAAAAATAAAAAATTTAATCAAGGATAAAATAAAGCTTAAAGTTTCAAAATATTTTAATAATTACTGTATTTTGAATAATATTAATAATATTTTGAAACTTTAAGCTTTTGCTTTATTTTATCCTTGAATATGGAGTTTCAACAAGAAATATCTGTTATTACATTAATGTTGATAAAAACGTGATTTCCTCAACACTACAGTGTCGCCTCGAGGTATTAGGGCGGGTTGTTGATGCACTGAGAAGAGAAAGTGGAGGAGCAATGACCTCTGCGTCACCATCCCCCTACCCCGATGCGGCATGACAGTGACCTTGTCTATTGTCTATGCCGGCGGGTAGTTTATCACGTGCTAGCGACCGGAATACATCATTACCATATCGTGCTGTGCCGTGTTTAGTTTCTTTACATTTTTGATCGGATACGGTTAATAGTATTATTAGGGTGTCTAGCGACCGGGAAAAGTCAGGGAATTTGAATTTTCTGGAAAAGTCAGTGAAATGTCAGGGATTTTTTAAAAAAACCGGGAAAAAAATAAAGAATGCCTGATATTTTAGAAAGTGTACTACAATGACGATGCCTGTAACGGTCCTTAAAGAAAATGTACAACTGTGAAATAAATACAAACCAGGTGCATGTTTACAACGCATCATAAACCATCATGTCATTTTTACAACTTTATTGTTGTCGTTTTGCTAAGACTCAAGGGTGTTAATCAGTAAATGTGAACATTTTGTCACATCTTAAAGCGGTGCCGCCAGCTTTGGGAACCTCCGTTATTTTTTTGTGGCAGTTGGCACATCAAATCCTTAGTCAGGAGTATCGAGGACGTGAATGAGAATCGGCATAGTATTTAGAGGGGGGGGGGCGTTGTTACTGCTATTTATTTATATTCGTGTGTTAGCGTTTGTGCGTGGAAATGGCGACAAAACGAAAACGTAATGTGCTTACAATGGCCCAAAAGTTAGACGCATTGAATCGTATAGACAGGGCCGCATTGAAACGTCACACCAAATTAAAACAGAGGAAGATAAATGACTTTTTTTGTAAATAACAACTAAACCCTGTGTAAATTAAAAGCATGTGTAAATATTTCAGGTGTGTAAATAAAATGTTTTTCGTGATTTACAGTACATTGTGTAATTTCGTGTATTGTGTAAATTGAATGACTGTGTAAATATTGCGTTTTTTCATGACTTATAAATGGTAAGTTATCATTTTATATTTTGTTTTATTTATCTTTCTATAATTTTGGATTATCCGGATTTTTGATTAACCGGATCACTTCCGGTCCCAATTAGTCCGAATAAACGAGGTTGTACTGTACCACCATCTTCAAAAACTCTTTATGCTTCATCCGCTTGGGAGTATCTGCTAGGAATATTTAAGCTAACAAGACTAAGAAGCCTGAAAATTGTACACAACATAAATGTTTAATTATTAACAAATTGATTCTGTTTATTTTTGCTTCTCAATAATTATTTAAAATAAAGATGTATTTATAAACATGTTTTGCCATCTCATATGATAGTCACTGGACAGTATTATGTATCAGTTCTATTATTTATGTTGCAGCATTATCAAAAGATTTGTTGTTTAAAATTAAGAAAACACATAAAATAAAAAATACTAGCCCTTGAATACTCTGCAACAGGGTTGGAAGAGAACAATAGTCGGTCACAAGAGAGTTAATAGGAAAGTTAAAAGAGAGTGATCTAACCCAAGACTGTGTATATTATCAAGGGTAATTTTTTAAACTGGTCGATTTAATAAATGGCTTTTTTTAAATAAATTTAGACTTATTAGTTTTTATCTTTAATGTAATAGCAGATATTTCTTGTTGAAACTCCATATTCAAGGATAAAATAAAGCAAAAGCTTAAAGTTTCAAATATTTTAATAATATAAATGAGCTACAATTGTTTCGCCTTGCGGCATCATCGGACAACTGATAATTAACAGGTATAGACAACTATTTAAACATAAGTAACAGGAAAGTGAAATACAATAGAGAAATTGGGAAAGGTAGGGGGATGACCTAGCAGGTAGATAAAGGTTAATGAACTATGTACATAACTATTATCTACCTGCTAATAGTTATGTACATAGTTCATTAACCTTTATCTACCTGCTAGGTATTATGGAACGGCCCTCAAAATTGCCTGGGTTCTTAGTTTTAATCAAAAATCAGTGGTTCAGTATACTAATTAATTTTATTATCGTTTGTGAGACTTGTGTCTATTTCCTTGATAGTTTAACACAATACTTTAAATACAATACAAAAATAAGAATTCAACACAATACTTTAAATACAATACAAAAATAAGAACTCAATTAAATAAACAACATCCAAACTATGTATTCACTTTACAAAGCCCAAAAATATTCCAACTATTGTTATTCTTTAATAAATGAGATTACAAATTTTATTGGTGACTTCATATACATAAAAATGCTTGCTTACTTTTTGTAGAGTAGATTTCCTGGGCTAATTTCCTGCACCATGGCTAGCGACACAGCCGTGTATCTTCCAAAGCTCCAAAAGATCCCCTCCCTATCGTGCTGACCGCTTATATATCTTTTGTCCTCTCTGGTGCCCTACTTCCGTTGCAAGTCTAGCATTTCAACATTTTTTTAATTGTTTCACAAAAGTTGGTTCATTCTGAGCTTTGTTAATATTAGTTCTTCCTAACATAATTTACAAATTAAATAATTAACCTAACATTAACCTATTCCTAACATAGGTCATCCCCCTACCTTTCCCGATTTCTCTATTGTATTTCACTTTCCTGTTACTTATGTTTAAATAGTTATCTATACCTGTTAATTATCAGTTGCCCGATGATGCCGCAAGGCGAAATTATTGTAGCTCATTTATATAATTAAATTATTTGAAACTTTAAACTTTTGCTTTATTTTATCCTTTATTAGTTTTTTATCAGTCCTTGTATAAATTAAATGGTTGTCTATAACTATGTGTTCTTATTAATTTGTTTTTGTTATAAAATATATTTTGTTTTGGGATAGGGGTTGGTGAACTCATTCTCCAGTGAGAATCCACTGCAAATAACCTCTTCATATCCCTACTCTTCAAGTTGTTCTGGCGTCTTTCCTATGACCTGCACTACTTCCCACTTCCATGCAAATATATCTTCCTTGATCTACTCTATCAACCCTTTTTTACCTTAATTCTTCCTTACTATATTTATCCTCCCCCACCACCTTCTGTTTTCAGCCTAACTCTTAAAGTGTAAAGTGACCAGTGCTGTTGAAATGAATAACACCTCGCAAAAAATATCATATAGAGAGCATTTGGTGAACTCTCACATTATCTACCCATACCCGAACTCAAGTGGGACTTTGGCTGGGTGGACCTTCCTTTCTCTAGCTATTCTTGTTAAAAACATAAAGAAAGAAGGTGGTGCGGAAAGTTATCATAACTCAGCAATTTGATAAAATGAACTATGCTCATTGCGATGAATAACAGCATGGAAAGCACTTGACAATATGGAGATAGTTAACCTAGTAGGAAAGGTGAAACATGCCACTCAAAAGATAGAAGAGGAACCCAACAAAGAAGGACATGGAGAAGATGCCTAAGTGGGGCAGTAGTAAGATGGTACCTGTAATCAAAAACTCATGATAAGTTACCTGAAGAAACCTGGGCAAAAGGATTAAAGCAAAAGAAGACCCAAGTGAACATATACCTCTTATGAAAAAAGCTCCATGACCACGAGTTGGGCCTTCAGGTGCTTCTATAGACAGGAAACCCCTGTCTTAGAAGAAGTAAGGATACACCCACAACACTACTAGTACTAATATCTATTATTGGTTTAATTCCTTAAGGTAATAAGCTTATTTAATAATAAAAAACTTACTTCAAAATACAATTTCCATCTGTTGTTTGTAAGCATATTAATCCATATATCAATTATTGCACCATGTATTGGAATTGTAAAAAGAGCTTTTCCTCCTGGGCGTAAAAGATGGATGATATTGGCCAAAGATTTTCTATTGTAACATTAATTCAGGGTTATTAAATCATACACCTGGGTTATTAGATCTATGTTTATAAATAGATGATTTTTGTTTTATAAAGTATCAGAACGGAAAATGTTATTTTAAGGTGAACTAGTTGAAAACAGTCAATCATTGTAATAAAATAAATTTCTTATTTTTAAAATTTATACATAGGAGTTTTCGTCAAAATTTGCTGTTGCATACATTCATCTAAAAGAAAACAAGTTGATGGAACTGTTAGGAATTAGGATAATTTTAGTTAGGAATATAGTCTAAGTTCTTTTTAGGAACACAGTATGACAACAATTATTGTGACAGACCTGAAAAAATGATGAAATTACTTACCTTGCAAGCAAGGCGACGTCATTGATGCTACAAACACATATAAACCCTTGGGTGGGAGAAAACTTGGTCAGTGGGCCAAGATTAATCGAGGGAAGTGCTGCAGGAATTTTTGAAGATAACCAGATGGACTTGGCGAGTAAGAGAATCCTGGGAGCATAATTCTGGAAGATAGCCAGACGGACTTGGCGTATACGAGCTACCTAGGAGTTTTGAGACTTCAGATGAGCATCCATGAATGGCAAGCAGGGTGAGCAAACTTCGTGTCTAAACCTTGTAATTATTTCAGACACCAGTAATAATAAATTATAACGTAGAATCAGATCTGTGAGTCACAATAATTAGAGTCATTCTGGATTAATAGTAGTAATAAAGATATTGTATTATTATAATAAGATAGGAGATAGTCATTGTTAATAAAAATTAATTAGTATACTGAACCACTGATTTGATGATATTTAATTTAAACTAAGAACCCAGGCATAGCTTAGAGAGCCAATCATAACAGAACCACCTGGTACTTACCCAGCCCCATCATACAATGCAGTACAACCAGATCCGCTAAATGTAAAGTCTATAAGTTGGTCTCTTGGGCCTTGTAAGAAATGTTAAATATAGTATTGGTAAATCAAAGAGTCTTAGCCAATGGGTTTGTTTAAAACAGTTATTACACAGGTTTCATGAACCTTGTAATTGTGTATCACTACTTTCTTGATCTCAACTAGGGCCTAATGCATTGTGTATATATTAAAAGTCTCTACTTGCTTTGCTCATGTCTGACTCTTGGCCCTCTGTAATATTGTACATTTAAAAATTTGAATATGGTGCATGAATCGCAAGAAGCTTGGAAATTGTACGTAATTGGTCGAGATGAGAAAGAAAAGGGGAAGTGCGCTAAAGCAAGTAGTTTGTCCAATTACCAATAATAACTTGAAAGAGATAAAATTTGAAAACAAAGTGAATAATATAAAATAATCAGAGAAATGTATCCTATGTATAGATATAATTAGAATTAGTGTAAACCTTGTAAATAAGAAGTGAAGCATAATTATTTGAATGAGAAAGACAAAACGCAAGATGTTAAACTGGGAGAACGGTTTGGAGATTGCATCAGCCAGTCGATGGACAGTATTTAGCTTGATAGGTTGTCTTAGATTTAGTCTGGTCCTAATAAGGACGAAGAGGCAAGTTAAAATGTGAAAATGTAAAGTGTTAATAATAACAATGACAAATTGTTTCGAAAGAACGTGGTGAATAGATCAGAATGTAAAATACGGTTACATTGAGAAAAATTAAACAGCAATTTGGTTGTGAAGAACTTGTAATAAAGAAACCATATGATTTAAAGGCTTAGCGGAGTGAAAAGAGTGTACTTAAGACTATAAATTAAACTAACAATGATCAAAGTATTATACGTTTTGATCTAATATGTGATATTTTGTAAAAAGCTGTGAGAACAAAATTAATTGCACGTGTTTCGGTAAAAAGTGATGCAATGGGAACACACAGACAAAACCGTTATGTTTTAAGAAGTATAGAACAATTTAAGACATTGATAATTATTTTGTTACATGAACAATGAAAATAAACTTTGTGAATCAGAAATGTGAAATGAAAACGTCAACATAAAACAACGGGCAGTGGGACTTCCACGAGGCAGTATGGAGCTCCGGCAGAGTGAATTATCATGGAGGAAATGTGCTTTTAAATAATAATAATGTGATTTGGTATTCACATATTGACTTTCATTTCTAAAATTATGTTTATGTTTAATGGTTTAGACATTTCAATGTTCGGCTATAAATTTGATTTAGCAATTTTATATTTTAGCAACACTACAAATCACCTATTTTATGGTCGAATTTTTCAATGATTAAAAGTTTCTTAAGCAATTAAGAAAACATGGATATTCACAGTTAAAAATATGTGTCACATTTTTTGAAACATCAAAACGTTGGGTGCATGCCAAAAAAGTCAAATATTTTAACAAATGATGAAATAACCAAATTTACGTTGGAACAACCAAATTTACAATGGTTGTTGACAAAGGTGATTTTATTATTTGCAATTTTTGGAGCATATAGAAGGGACAATTTAATTAGGCTAAAAGTTAACAATGTTCTTGACAATAGAAAATGTTTAGTTGTATTCCTCAAAGATGGGAAAATTCATAAATCAAGAAGCTTTACTATTACCTATGAAGATTGTACCTTCAATCATTGTGACATAAGTATAAAGCATTGCGGCCATCTCATACAAAAAGTAACAGATTGTTCATTCACTACAGAAATGGTAAATGTACTGCTCATAATGTAGGATGTCATACTACCAGTTCTATTCCAAGAAATGTTGCTAAATTTTTTCATCTAAAAAACCCTAATAGGTCATGACAGGTCATGCAATGAGAAGATCATCGTGTAATAGGGTACATTTTCGGTTATGTAAACTTGGTCTGACTAGAAAAGTAGGTTGATTCAAGGCAGTGAATAGGAAATGTATTCTGTTATAGAATATAATAATAAATAGAGTTAAATAAAGAGTACAAATAAATAAAGAATGTAATTAGTACTAAACGGTCAGAGAGATTTGTAAAAAAATATGTTAATATAAGAAAACTTATATAATATTAGATATAAGAGAAATGACAACAGTGTAGATGTGCATATAACTTTAATAAATGTGACATCAATATTTGTGTGTAAAAGTGGAGGACAAGGAAAAAGCTGAAGAAATTAGACAATGCTTACAGTTCAATGACATAGATGTTTTTTTCAGAGACAAAACATGCTGTTTGATGAGATAGGATGTTTTTAGAGACAATAAGTTATTTTTGAATAGAGGAGAAATCAGACAATAAAATGATTTTCTCAGAAATGAGACATAAAAATTTGAATAAGTTACATTGAGAAGGGATGTTTTTAATAAGATACTTTTTAATAAATAATGTGATGTGAATTCAAATGACGACATGCGGTTTGAACAAAGAAATAGTTTGAATCGAATGAAAATTTTAAGTATATTGTACAATGTAGCTTCAGTGATAGCATACTTGGGACATGCTCAAATTATGTTCATAAAAACCTCAACATGAAAATAACTGGAACTAAGAATCTATTTTAACAAAATTTGGATAGGATGTTTTACAGAGATATCACGTAGCTTCAAAGAAGAAAAAAAAATTTAAAAAGAAAAAATAATGATCATAAACTTTAATAAAAAACATTCATGAGTTGATTTTATTAGATTTGATGTTTAAAGAATATGTATTTAGTAAAAGAAATTTGGTAATATAAAAATATTGTAAATTTTGAGTACTGTATATTGCATTTTTATATACGAAAGATTTTTATTTCGAATTAGGTTGCAACCACAAAATTAGTTATAAATTAAGTATGGATGAATTGTAGTTTTATGATGTTATAAAAAATGTGATGATGTATTTGATTTATGTTTTTTCAGGAAATATTTTAACTTCTATACAATCTATAATATTTTTCTTAATAATTAATTGTACATTTCAGAAAATTGGACTCTGTATTTTTATTTGAAATTCTCCAGAGTACACTATATTAATGAACTTACGACCCAATTAGAAATTTTCTATGCTCTCTTCAAGAGTATTTCTTTTTTTAATTTTTTAAAATTTTATTTTTGTAATAAATGTTAAAAAAATGGCGCCCAACTTTAAAAAATATAAACACCACAATAAAATGTAAACAGAGTTAGCTGGTAGAAATTAAACTATTACAATCGGCAACCTTACTTGTCGAAGGGCGTGGAGTAGGGTGGGCCGAAAAAAGGTTTTATTTTTTTTCTGAATGCTATACCGAAAAAAACTTGTCTCTATGATAGGTAATCAAAATGCAAAAAAACAAAAATTATACCTAAACTCCAGCTAGCGCATTACATTTGAAATTTCAAAATTTCACTAAAATCACATGATTTTCAATTTTTTTTGAAAGCATTTTAATATCTGCATATTGGGCTGCTATACTGATAGTCCTTTACAGTAGAGTTATAAAAGCACAATAAATAATTTGAAAAGTATAATTTTATTAATCTGAGGTAGCGCAATGGACATGAAAATTACGCATTATAGAGTCAAGTGCAGATTACGACTGTGCATTCTTGCGATGACCCGGCCGCCGGGTTGGGCTCCCCCCCACCCATACTCTCTCCACCCACAATGCACTGCGCGGGGAAGCCAACGCGACGGCCATTTTATGTTCTCTTGTTACTCGGCAGTTTACGTCTGCAGACGCTTTTAGTCTGACGTGTGGTCGCTGTGAGTTGATGGTGTAAATTATGTTTATAGTTTATAGAAGGCCTTTGCGCTACCTCAAATCTAAAAAATGTAACATTTTCAATAACTCATTGTGTTTTAATAACTCCTATATAAATGATTTTTACTATAGCAGTCCAATATCTAGCGGTTTAGATAATTTTAAAAAAATTAGAAAGTTCTGTGATTGTAGTGAAATTTTGAAATTTCAAGTGTATTGCGCTGGCTGGAGGTTAGGTATATATTTTTTTTCTTTGTTGCATTTTGATTACCTATCATAGAGACAAGTTTTTTTCAGTATAGCATTAAGAAAAATAAATAAAACCTTTTTTCGGCCCAACCTAGCATGGAGACCTTCTCACTTTAAAGAACCATGGAGAATGGCGCTCTTCAAGTGTTGTTGAAGGTTACATCCTTAGCGAGAAAGATGGATGTGTCCAGTAGGCTTTTTGGAGAACCCAGTTTGACAGTTGTATATTCTGAAGTAAAGAAAAGGAGATTAAACTGAAAAGGAGATTAAAAAATAAACCTGAGAAAGGGAAGAGTATTTCACAACTTGACATTTTTGATGTCAAACCAGAAACTCAAAATATTAATAAAAAATCTAAATCAAAAAAATATTTAAAAAAACATTTCTGTTCTTCAAAAGTCCTTGCCAAACAAAGACATAAATATTACTGACAATACTAATTGCACTATTAATATCAACTTTCATATGTAGATAAATTTTATAATACTTGTATGTTATTATATTGTGACTATGTTGTAATAATTTAAAAATGTAAGTTCTAAAAGAGAAATTATTTTGAACTTGAAGAGTTCTTACTTTTTATTTTAATTAAAGAAAATTGAATTTACGAGTGGTTATTTTATAATTATTGGGCGCCAGACCTTAGGTCAATATTTAACATATAAAAAATGAATTTACTAAATTTATAATCTCTGGGGTCGTAAGCTCTTTTGAAAGTGTACTCCACAGTGATCTTGGTTCCTTGAAATGAAAACACTTTGGCTGAAATTTTGACATAAACATTTATTAAACAGTAAAACATCAGTACATAGACATCATTATTGAAATATATCATGTATAAAGCATCATAAAAGCTTTTCAACAGAACAACTTCATATCTTAAATATCATTTTACTTAATACTTCTGTAAAATATTTATCTTCATATAAAAACTCAAAAAACTCTCGTTTAAACTACTTCACATAAAAAACTCCATAATTATCTATCACTTGAATACAAAAACTTCATTACAAAAAAAATTACATTATTTCCCAGCTAAACACCTTATCTCATCAAAATCATCAAACACCTTTATCAAATTACTTCTTAAAGCTATCTATTATCTCAAACTCCATTATTACTTATTAAAAAAAAACTTTACTTATTTATTTTTTCTATAAAATTCATTAATCTCTTTAGTTATCATTATTTTACCATACTATCTTCTATTAAAACAAAATCTTAACATCTTTTATTCATTATTCATTTTAAATCAAAAAACATAAAAAATTTATTATACTTGTCTTGGCAATTCCTTACATAAATATCTCAAACTTTTTTACAAGCTATTCTTCTTCAAACCATTAGTCACTTAAAACTAACAATCTTATTATATCATATTACTAACTAATCCTTATTATTCACTAACATCGTAATTCAAATTGTCATTTTACAAACTAACATCAAGCTATTTATCTTAATCGATGAACATATTTACACTTTTTACGAAATTTTTCGTTTTATTACATAAGTACTCCTGATTTTGTCACGTCCGGTTTCATCACTTACAGATTGATCATTTCTGTAAACCTACAATTTGTTTTCTTCCATACATCAGTCTAAAGTTTATTACATAAAATTTTTTATGTACTAATGTCACATTATTATTATGCATTCTTACTCCTCCCTTAACCTCCCCTACAGTCCTTCTGACTGTTCTAATATTTTTCATGTACAATTCTAGTTACTCTCTGAACTCTAACACGAAGCAACATGTTATAACTTTAAAATATGCAGTGGTTGAAATGCAATATCTCTACTCAGTTCAAAATAATGCCCACTACACACTTCAACTCCATAACACATTCCTCGTGCAGTCCCAGATTGCCTCATTCATGCGAATAAAACAATCCTTCCACAACACAAACGCCTCCTGCCTCCCATTTTCTGTTGTTTATGTTTTTGTTTTTTTTAAATGCATGTACACGAGAAAAAAAATTTTAATTCATAAAAAATTTCATCAACATCGGTTCACCCGAAGTTGAAATATTGTTTCTTTATCAGACTGTAACCCTATTGTCGCCTATCTACAGCCTATACATTGCTCGCCTTCCAATCTAACGTAATTGCGTAAAGATTTTTCTTCAAAACTTCCTATTTCAATTATTTAAAATTTTCAATTACAAACTATCTTTTATTTTATTAAGTTATCATTAACACATGTCTCTCAATTAAACATTCTATCCTATTTAGCTTGTTTTCCGTTTAAATTTAACTTAGGTTCACAAAAGAAAGAAAAATATTATATTACAACTACGTATGATTTATTTTTAGAACATGAATATCTCTACATCCTATATTACTTTAGTCTCCATAACGACGCAAAAGAATTTATATCCAGTTAAAAACGTAAACAACTTCCCCCTCATATGATGCAATCTTTATCTGTTACTGATAACTATGAAAACCTTTTAGCTTCAAGTCGGTCCAGTCTCTCGTCACATTATTGAATATTCAATATTACTTCATCTCTTCAATATTGAATATTCCTTCTTCAACATAGTCCAATATATTCCACATCTAAAGCATACAAATCTCCCTTCAACTACACTGTTATCTTATCACGTATTTATAATATTTATTCTTCCATAAACATAAACAGCTATTCATTGATAACTAGCGTCTTCGATTAAATTACTTATTAGAACATTCTTAAATTTAAAAAAAACTTTTAACATTCTATCTTAACCTACAAAACTTATTACTACACACAGATTATTTATTCATATATCTTAGTTATTATCTTCAACATTAAACATATCTATTATACAAATTATTATTGTTATTCAAATCAAGTCCTTGTTTTTTAAAATAAAAATGTTTTTACATTATTTGCAGTCGTTCCAAAAAATTTTACAATAAACCCAGTTATATTAATTCGTTTCTTTCTGTGATTACCCGATTGGTGAAACATTTTGAAATACATGATCTGATTTCTGAAAACATCTCTTACACTAATTACCTCTTTTAACATAGAGACCTGTTCTAAACTAGTCGTCACAAAAGACCTTTTCCTTACAAAAGATCCCCCTTTGTTGACACTAAGTCTTTGTATTGACAAACTCCTTTTCTCTTTCTCTTTCTCAGACATTCCATCACCCCTCTCTCTCATAAGCATCTCACAATACAATGACCCACATTTGTCAGCTGTCAGTCTGGAAATTCTCACCCCACAAGACCTGTTTATTACTACAAAGCCTTCTTTTACTATTTCTTTCTCAAATTTACACTTGAACTCGTTTTGTTCAAAGAGACCTTTAATTTTTTGCTCTTGAATTTTAAAAATACTTGTAAATTTTAACATTACATATTTTTCAAAATCTACAGTCTTATGATACACTTGTTTTTTAACATAAACAGCTGATTCCTTTATCATAATTTTATTTGTTTTTACCTTGTTTTTTGAATTACTTATATCACATACAACCCCACAAGACACATTAATTTCAACATTACTCGTTAACTGCTTTAAATTATTATTTTCAAAAGATTCATTTTCACATACATTAGGCTTAACTATTGTCTCATTTTTTAATCTTTCTTGTTTTAATTCCTGATTCCAATTATCAATTTTATTATTTATTTCTCTTGACTCCACATTGCTTTGGTCAAATTTGATATTAAATAGTTGTTTTAGCTCTACATTACTTTGTTTAATATTTTATCTTAACTCTTGAAAACATTGTTCCCTATCTAACTTCATTTGTTCAAAATTTTGTCTTGCTTCTAACCTAACCTGTTCAAATTTTTTTATTAATTGCTCAAACATTTTCATAACTTCTATGCTCTGATCATTATTTATTACATCCTTATCTACTCTATCCTGTTCAATTACTCTAACCTGTTCAACCTTTAAATTATTATTATTAGCACCCTCCATTTTCTTTAAATTTTGATCTTCATTTACCAAATTACTATTTTTATTTATTGAGTCACTTGAAACCTTATTTATTCCATCAAAATCACTAACCCCACCATTTTTCTTAACTTTTAAATTTTCATTATTATTTACCTCATTGTTTATTTTATTATCATTTTTTATTACCTTATCAATCTTTGTATTATCAAATCTACAATGCACATAATTTACTCTTTCTAATTTATTGGTTATAATACTTGCAATTATCAAAGTTTCAGGGGGTTTTTCTTCTAATAACCTATCTTTCAAATTTCTATAAGTTTCTTTTCTCACTTCAAACACATTATTCATCATATTTATCATAACTTCCTTTATTTCAATTTCCCTATCTATTAAACTTTGTCCTAACTTCACATGCCATTGTTTATCTAAATTTTCTCTGTCTAATTCTATGTACCATTGTTCCTTAATCTTCTTACCATTACACATTATCAATTCACGTCTATATTTTTTATTTACATTTATAAAATATTCTTCAACTTTCTGTTTTATTGCTCTAAACTCTGTATTATCCTACCTATTTCAGTTATCAACTTTTTATTATTTTCTCCCTCCATTTTTAGCTATTATTATTTTTTACCTTGAGTTTTAAATTTCAATTTTAGTTACCAAATCATTATTCTAACCTGTTTACTATTACTATTTATTATTTCTGAGTTCATCTTAATCTTATCTAAATTTATCAAATTTATTATGTCTAACCAAAAAGAATTTTTCAAGAGAATGTTTCCTGTTATTAAAAATGTCCTTACCTTGTTAAATGTTTCCATTGTACCAAAATAACTGTTTTTTCGACTTATTTTCTCGTATTTTTTAATACAAGAAAACAGCCCCGAGTTGAGCGACACTTGTAATAATTTAAAAATGTAAGTTCTAAAAGAGAAATTATTTTGAACTTGAAGAGTTCTTACTTTTTATTTTAATTAAAGAAAATTGAATTTACGAGTGTTTATTTTATAATTATTGGGCGCCAGACCTTAGGTCAATATTTAACATATAAAAAATGAATTTACTAAATTTATAATCTCTGGGGTCGTAAGCTCTTTTGAAAGTGTACTCCACAGTGATCTTGGTTCCTTGAAATGAAAACACTTTGGCTGAAATTTTGACATAAACATTTATTAAACAGTAAAACATCAGTACATAGACATCATTATTGAAATATATCATGTAAATCACTTATGTTATACATCCTAATCTCAAATACTGTTATTTCCTTTTAAGAAGGTTTTAATTTTAAACAAAAATCTTGAATTTACTTTTTTAAGTTGCAACTGAAAAATTATTTATAGAACTTAACAGATTGAATTTATCTGTTTTTTAATATTGAGTCTACATTACTTTAAAAGGAAAATTATGTCAATCGATATTTATTATTCTTTTACATAGAAAAAACATAATTATTTGTAAATATTAAATTTACAAAAACCAAAAATCAAATGTGATAAATTTTATACAATTAACAATTTGAAATTTAAGTATTAAATAATACAGAGTTACCAGTCCGTTGTCTTAAAACACATCCACTCCATTTCTTTGTCCAAACCGCATGGCTTTCTTACGATGGTGTTCCTGGAGAGCGACGTCCCTCGAAGTCATTTCTATCGCAGAGCTCAAATGTTAATGTTAAGAATGTCTGTTAAGTTATTTGTCCATGTTAAACTTTATAATTGTTTATTATCCGCCCGTTTTTGTTACTACACGCAAGATTGTCTATTATCTCTTTATGTAACACGCTATCCGTACTAAACACTTCTAATAGTCTGTTCTATTAATACGAATTACTACACTCGTCTACATTGTTCAAATTACTTTGCATTTTTTAACAAAGTTTCTATACAAATTATTTATTGGTCTGTTCACTAAGACTCACTCAAATACATTTTACTCGTTTAACCGCTGACCTGAGACTCTTAAGATACACATCTTGTCTGTCCAGACTCTGGACTTAGAATTTTTTAACACATCTTTCACCTTGAACCGCTGACCCTAAACTCAGAGTTTTTTAAAAAACACATCTTACTACATCAGGCCTCTCACTAAGACTCTTATTCACACTTAAACTACATTTCAAAAGAAAAGTTTCTCTGACTACAAACACGTCTTTCTGCATCAGATTTCCCTCTAAGACAGACTGTTGCCATGAGGCATCTATCACTCCCTCCAGTGTTTTCCCGGTTAACTGTTCCAAACGTTCAACACACACCCCGTAAAACACAAAAAATTTACATATACTATTAATTAAACAAATTATATTAACATTTAACATGATTATTTATTCTGTTGTTTTGAAAATCTATTTTTCTCTTATAAATGAATTTACTAAATACAAATTATGATTTAAACAGCCTCCCTCTCTATTTTCGTTAACCGCTCATTTTCAAACCTACTACAAACTCTGATTTTTCACATTATTACAATGTTGTTAAAAATAAATAAATCTAACCTAAAATTTTGTTATACATTTGTTTCTTTACTTTTATTTCATTTTCCGTATGATAAAATGTTGTTCATCACATGTAACAAAAGTGTATTTTTGGCACTTAATCATATTTCCTTGCTCGTTTTAGGCTTGCTCATAAAACTAGATTGCATACCGAAAACAATCCCTTTTGCTCCTGGTATGAAATATGCTATTTGACAGTATATGTTTAACCTCTGTACTAAGTTAATAAAAAAACCAAACAAAAAAGCAATCAGTAAAACAGAAAATCATCTAAAAACTGTCATTATGAGTTTTGTTTGAGCAAGATAAAGAATGTGTCCAAGATATAATCAGACTCTCAAACTGTGTTGTTGAGTTCTGCATTGCGGCACATTTCAGAACATGGCAAAACTACGATATTTTCTAAAAAGATTGTTTTATATCCTGGCAGTATTTAAAAAATTTAAAATGTAAAGATTCTTGATATCTCAAAAGGATTATTTCTGTAAAAAAATTAACTACAACTTTTTGAATCTATACAAAACGTTTTGTATATGAGAAAAAAAAAGTTTAATAAAATCGAAAATATGTACTTACCGATTGTCATAAGTCCAATTAAGACAGTAAAATGAAAAAATTTTGTCAAATCCATTCTCAATATCTACGGTTTTAAAGGAATTCCTTAATTTATTTATATTTTGCTCCTCGATATCAAGATGTACAAAGGAGACACGAGAGTCTGTTGTATGTGTTCTAGCATAGTTAAGCATAAACTCTGATTTATCCAATCCTACCTAGAAGAATAGTTTTAAAGAATGGATTACAAATTACATTGTAATTAAATAAGAATAACAAAAACTAGAAACCCACTTAGAATTCTAATTTAGAAGATGCTCAAATTTTATCTATTGTAATAATAGAGAAAATAAATATTAGGTTTAAAAAAACCTGAAATAGAACAAAAAACAAGACAAAACTCCAAAATCATTCACTGTCACTTTGCTAGGCATTTTGTCTACAAGTATAAAAATAAATAAACATAATATATTTTCTAATGTAAAAGATAGTATTACATAAAAACGTTTTAACATTAAATTAACTTATTTTCTTTTTAAAATATTCAAATATAATGTATAAATTAAGGAAAATCCTGTTTTAATCTATGATTATTTTTTTAAATAATAGTTTAATTTTTTAGCATAGATTTTAAGAATAAATGCTGTACTCCATGAAAAAATATAAATCAACAAACTGTGAAAATGGTTTGTAAAACTGGAAATTGTAACTGGAAACTGTAAAACTGAAAATAGTTTACTGGAAATTATGTAGTAAACAACCCAATTTCTCTCATCTCCCTGATTTCATGGTCAAACATAAGACACAGTGGCGGCGATAGCGGGCTCGCAGGGCCCGCGAGCATTGACTGGGATTTTTCAGGAAATTTTACCGGGACCCGGACCCGCGACGTTCCCCCAATCATAACAATATTTTTATGAGTATTGTCAAGAAATTACTAAAATAAGCTAAACTGACACTTGACCGATTGATAGAAATTCTCTACTAACCTAGGTCAAAAACATTGTCTGCAGTCATGCATCAACAGTCCTCGCGGCCTGCGTGAAGGTGCTAGAATAGGTGAAATACGAAATTTTATTAAGTGATGTCTACATCAGTAGTTAAAATTAATAAAACTTAGTATATTGTGAGTCAGTAGTGGAATGTTCACAGAAAGGTCTTTGCCTAACATCCACCCACCCCCCGCCAACACTGCCGCGCCAAGCCCAAGTGCAAGCTTAGGTGGAAATACCCGTAAAAATGTTTTTAAAGATTATTGGGAAAGGGGGGGCCGATGAACAAACTTGCGGGGGGCCGCGGCTTCTTATCGCCGCCACTGATAAGACATCAATTACACTAGGTACTTACTAAACTAATAAAATGTTTAGATAGTCGTGGTAACAATATCTCCAATGTAACATTGCCACTTCCACTACCAACATCTAATATGCGCTGACCACTAGAATCACCCAACCAGTGTTTGTAAGTTACCAATGTGATTAGAGAATCTCTTATCTGACATTCATTGGTACTGTTGTAAAGATCTGGAGTCTGAAACATCTCAAAATAATATTTAAAACTTTTCAAGTCATGTAAAGTCATGCTTTGAATAAACCTGAAGAGTGCACACTACTATATATATATATATATATATATATATATATATATATATATATTACCATGATATAATTAAAGATTGTTCAGGACACTCCATGTTATAGAGTCTAGTTGCTTGAAATTCAAATCTTATTAGATATTATAGTTTTAATTTTAGACAAATTATGTACAAACAATTTATAATTTATAGGTAATAGAAAATCAGTTTTTGATTATTAATTGTTTTCAACTACTTCAGCTTCCCTTTCATTTGTATAAAAATATTATGAGATAATAAAGTATTTACAAAATGTATTTCTTCTACAAATGATTGTATGGATGCTTATGAACAAATACCCGCCTGTTATATGAGTTGTTTATCTTTACATTTTCTTAACCCTGGAACTGTTAAACTACACAATTCATTGTTCATAAATGGTCACTCAATTATCAACCGAAAAAATATTCGATATAACTACTAGTTTATTTTCATTATTATCTCAAATAAACTTCCATCATTTTTAGTCAATTCTTATTAGCATATGTTAGAGAAAAGTTAAAAATTGTTTTGTTATTTTTCAGAATATAGGACATTTGGTTAGAATTGGATTGTATTTTCTTACAAAAACATCTGTTGTTTGTCTTATCCAGGAAAGGATTTAAGATGTGGGTTGCCCAGGGCACATTTTGGTGGTAGGCCCATTATTTCAAAGTGTTGCAATATGCAATGCAAAAACATGAAATGAAACAAACACAAGTTTATTTACAAAATTTTGTTACACAGAGAAATTCAGTTGCAATTATTATATTTTTTATTAAAAAGTATAGTATAACATAACTAACAAATAACACATACAGTAAATATATTACAAATCAGCAAATGAATAATGTTATAACCATTACAATCCAGGCAGTTTCTTTGATTTTTGTGCTGCAAAATCATTGATTATGTCTCTAAAATCCAATTCATACAGTATATCTCACTCGATAAGCTCGTGATAGGCAATTTTACATTTCATTCCTGCTTCATGGATGTTCTTAATCAGATTTCAATTAATTTTACTTTTAATAAGAAGCGCTTGCACTGCAGTTTGTTACTATCAAAATTTGATATATCCTGAAAACTATCTCAATGTTTGGAAAAGTGTCCTGCACACCCCTTTTCATGATAAGCTTGTAGATGAAAAGTTCAGTCTGATATCTTTTGGCTCCTCGTCTGTGAATATATTGACAAATGTTACAAACTGACACAGTTCATATCGATAAATGTAATGTCCAAATCATCTAAATAAGACCTGACGAGTTGCTCTGCTACGGCCTTAAGCTCGTCTGAATACAGTTCTTTGAAATGGCTAAAAAAAGCTAAATTGGGTTGATATATATATATATATATATATATATATATATGGGTTAAAATGCACATTTCGGCACTTGTGTCAAGTTTTCGTCTGAACATACTTTGTTGAACCAGTCAGGTTTTTGCCCTGCTTCTCATAAGTTTTGAAGCTTTGATGCAACATAGTTCGTTGCTGGTCAGTGATCCACAACAGTATTTAGGTCAAGTTTTACGTGTTATAAATTTTTAGTAGTAACATCTGTTCTTTGCATGATATTATTCCAGAAGGTTGTGTAAATATCAATTTCAAGGTGATTCATTTGTGTTATAGTCCTTCTGCTTCACACCATACACAGCCTTTTCTTCAAAATCATCAGCAATCTGTTTAAGTAATCCTTAATCTGCTGATAATCATGGATAGGTGCCTTAGTTGCATCAGCTCTGCAGGACCACCACATTGTTGTGACATGATCGAGAGTCAATGCTGAATCATTATCATTTAAAGCCTCAATCAGCTGGTGCCAATGCGTTGTAACTGTGAAGAAGATAAACAGCTTTTAAAAGAAGTCAAAAAAATGTACAGCTCCTCGAGCAGTTTTCTACAGCATTTATAGCAACCAGATTTATAGAATGTGCCATACAAGGAATCCAGGATGCAAGATTGTTCTTCTCTCTCACTTTGGCTTGTAGACCATTGTACTTTCATGACTTTCAACTCATTGCAGAAGCATTGTCGTAACTTTGACCGCGGCAGTTTCCCTGGCCATGTCTCTTCAAAAATTCTACCAAGCCATTGAACATGTTTTAAATGCATATTAGGCTTTGTTTGGCATGCATTTTAAAAAAGCGTTCCATGAGGCGATCTTTCTCCATATCCTCTTTATAAGGGTTAGTTGGTCAATGTGAGCTGCATCAGGTGTGGAGTCCAAATAGATGGGGTAGTATTTGGATTTCTTAACTAGAGAAATAATTTCTCCGAGAAGTTGTTCACCTATTACACTGATAAGTTCTTCCATTATTGTAGATAACAGGTAGTTTGTGTGATTGGCTTGAGTTTCGATATGCTATGCAAGAAAGTTATCGTAATGGGCCATGAGTTCAAGAATACCCAGAAAATTTCCATTTCTAGGTGATCCAACTAATTCGTTATCTCCTCTAAATGCTAAGCCACGCTCGGCAATAAACTGCATAACATTTATTACTCTTTTCAACAATAATCTCCAATAATTCTCCAGATGCTCGACCTATTGTGACAGCTACATATCAATTCATTTTTAATCTCCTATTGAAAGCAATCGTAGCCTTCACATGTTCCGTTGACCGCTCATGACTTTGTATATGTTCTTGCGAATGTTTCCAATCACAGAATCCATTAGACTAAAGCTGAGAAGAATCAGGTGCTGTACTTATACACATCAATTTGCATGTGAAGCAGTAAACACATCCATTAGAGGGAGAGAAGCATACCCAATTCCTCATTATAACTACACTCCATTATGATGAATGTCCCATTTGGATGATAGAGAGAATCTACTTTGCGCTTATTGAGAGCAGGTTATATGGCATAGATTGTTGGGGCAGCACTTATTTTGAAACTGTAAAACCTATTATTGTCCAACAGAAGCGGATAGTAAGATTAATGTTTAAAAATCTAAATCTGAACATTTCTTTCAGTTATTTAAAAAAGCTAAATTTTTGCCCTTCCGTTCTTTGTATGTTTTAAAGTTTTAAGAATGTTTTTTATTAGGAGCGGGAACAATAAGGTAAAACATATAGATGATAAACCTATTCTGAGATCTAAATATAATCATAGGATTCCACAACCTCGTAAGACAGAGTATAGACATTTCTATCTCTATGCTGCATCAAAGTTTTTTAACATGATACCACACAAAATCAGCGAAATGAAATCTTAAGAAATGTTTTTTAAACTGTTGAAGAGATTTTTAATTATAGATAAATTAGATAATTAGTTTTAGCCTATGTATATTGTGATGTGTGTGTGTGAATGTAGTAGAGGAAATTTAGTATACTGTGACTCCTGTGCCTTACAATTTTATGATCATTTTAGCCTGTTGTTTTGTTTTTTGTTAGTTCAGACTGTGAAGTTAGTTTATTTATGATAATTTTTTGATGTTGTTTTATTTGTGTGATAACTAATCACAATTACTTCTAAATTTAATTGTTCTTAATATAAGGATATTTTCAGTTTCTGCTTTTTTTTTATATTTTCTATTATGATGGAGGGTCCAATAAAGGCTTTTCCTTAGGACCTCCTACATTTCTTTTGTGCAATTTTATGTCAGTTTTTTAATTTTATTTTCTTTTAAATAAGCTATTTAGAGTATTGTATTGTATTTTTATTTATAATGGTATGTTTTATTATGAATTTTGTATTTGTTTTAGTTTATAACTTGCACATGAGAAATAAATTAAATTATTAAATTATTATTATTTTGATGACGGAAAAGCCCTAGTCTGCACATTCTTGGAATATTGGGGTCATTTCTAGATTGCTAAACCGATTGTGGAATGAACAAACTTTCATCACAGTGCAAGCAGTGTTCATTAAAAGGAGTGTATTGTTGATACACCCCTTTTCAGCCAGTAATCCCACATCTTTTCCAAAATAATGGATGGCCAAAGACCAATGTCATTGCCCTCTGCTGGGTCCTTAACTTCAACTTCTACATAAGATGTGCCACTATCTTTTCTATGTGTTCTTCAATTGGAGCTGTTACTACTTCTGCCTTTTCTTTGCCAGGATCAACAACCATTTCCACCAAAGCATTCTCAGGTTGATCGGGTTCTACAAATCATCACTCCTTTCCGACACTTGTCTTGATTGAACAGTGAAGAACTGGTCCAATTTTCTTATTTTACCATCTCTTCTGCTGATTTCATTATTGCTTCTTTTAGTCCTGAAGGGGGATTAAAGATTAAAATAATTATATACAAGGTGTTGATGTCCCATAAGTAAGTAGCTACTTGACTTGACTTATTTCCTTTTATCTCCTATTGGAGGATAGGGCATCCAGAAGAGCTCTCCATCTGTCCCTGTCTCCGGCAAGTGCCTTCACTTCTCTCCAAGTCTTATTAACCTCTTTTCCTTCTTTAATAACGGTCCTCTTCCAGGTTTCTCGGGGTCGACCTCTTCTTCTGACACCTTGCGGGTTCCAATCTAGGGCCTCTTTCTCAATAGTTCCGTCTGGCTTCCTCAGTGTATGTCCTAACCACATCCACTTCCTCTCTCGAATCTGCAGTTTGACCCGATTTTGACCTGTTTCTCTCCATAAATCCTCGTTTGTAATGATCAAGTAAGTAGCTAAACTCCAGGAAATAGTTTGAAGGGTAAAAATAGAGAAAACCAAGGAAATTTTTATCTACAAAAAACGGTTAGCTTTCCATATATCCTTCTGTCTTAGCTGGATTTCGGTTTAGACTAAGGATATAGGTACTATCGTTTAGGTATCAGAAGGGTTTTGACAATATGCGTATTCAGTAGGAAATGATGTGGTGGGAATTTAGAAAAGAGTGCGTCCCGAGGTTATCAGCCCTCTGACAATGAAGGAGGTAGAGTGCGTTAAGATCAGCCGACTGACCACTCAGATCCTTGGAACGTTCGTCCTGGAGGGATCATTAGGTGACTCATTCGCTAGTAGGTGACTCATTATCGAAACATCTGTGTGTAAAAGCAACTCACAACTCACAGTTAGTTCCTGCACATCCGATGAGTCACAGAGATTTTGACCGGATGACTAATTGGTGGGTAGGAAAACTGGTTAGTTGCTGTCAGATTGTATTCTAAGTTAGTCGGATTAAAGCAAATTAAAGGGAATTGTGTTTCAGTGAAAATATTTAACATGAAGACTAAAGTTGGTAGTAGTGGAAAAGTGCTAGGAAGTCAGGGAAGGGAAATTGTAAATAACGTTTACAAATTCACGAAAGAAGAGAGTGTTCGTAAAAGTGTAACAATCCCTATAACCCAGGCACGTGAGCGGACTGCTGTGGCACCTGGGGTTTCGATGAGGACTATATCACGCATCAACAGAGAACTGGATGCTTTTAAAATAGGTGAGGACAAAGAAAAATCGTTTACAACACCCAAAAAAACAAGAAAACTGGCCAAACCTATTATACCCTTAGAAAATACTCAATCCTTCCTCAATTTACTTTTTCAAATCTCAAATTTACTTAAACTCTAACATTATTATTATTTCTTATTTACCTAACTCTTAATATGTACTAACAACAAATTTCAAATCTTTTTTACATTCAAACATGGCATTATTAATCTTAACCTATTATATACATTATTCTAGAAAAATTCTATTTTTCTTCCAAAAATTCTCCTATCAGACACATCCGGTTTAATTTTCAGATTTTGTTTTTCAAACAAAACAAATCTTTTCTTTAGATGACCTAATTCATTTTTTTTCTCGATGAAAGATAACTTTTTATCACCTAACATCCTTCACAGCATCCTATTTTCCTCTTATAAGACAAAGACTTAGAGACTTTACTTAAAACTACAAAAGCTTATGACACTTTCAAACAAAAATCATCATTCACGTTTTTCGTCCATATTACATGTGACAAGACTATGAATGAATACTAGAGTATTTTGATAGGTCACTCTTAAACCCTAAATCACCACGTCTCCAAATGGCATTTTAGGTCCTTCGTTGTACCATTTTTGAACGTGGCTACACCCTGTCCATATTAAACAGCTCCTTATAAAATTTTATATATAATCAAATATATGTAATTTTACAACTTTCTTGATTTCTCAATTGTCATATTTTGTTTATTTCATTTACATAAGTTATACAACAATTTTTTTTTTAACTCAGCCTGGATATATAATAGTCACGGGATAACACACTTCAATGACCATAATACAGCCCAGCTGAAGGTCGATCAATAAAACCATCCTCGTTCCATATTTATTTTATTTTTCTTATTATTCCTTTTTATTATTGTTTTTTGTAAATTTTATTTTATTTTTGCATTTTCTCCTTATCTTTACTCCCTCTTCGACTCTTCTAGTCGACTAAATTATATTTGTACACTTCTAGTTACAAACTATAGACACTTACATTAAAGCATATATTATGACCTTCAGACGTGCAGTGGTTGAAATGTAATACTCCTACTCGGTTCAGAATGAAACCCAAAACACACCTTAACTTCATAACACACCTTAAATGCTGTCTACATGCCTTATTTCCAGGAATAAAACATGTTTTCGACTACCGATTGACCCAACCTACCTCAACTTATTTATGTAAATGAACCTACGCGAACAAATAATAAAAAAAATAATAATTTCAAATTTTTTTATCAAAATCGGTCTATCATAAGTTGAGATACTTTCTCTAGACCCGACTGTACCTTCGTAACCATTTGGTTAAAAATTGGTAATGGAATACGATAGTTTCAGGCTATAAATATAGTTGCACCGGCTCTCATGAGCTCTCTCTTAAAAAATCTTTTAAACAGTTGTAAGGGATTACTATGCCCGAGCTCTCTTAAAAAAATTTATTATAAAGTGTGTAATAATTTAGAAATGAAAGTTTCTTAAAGATATTTATGTTGAACTTGAAGAGTTCTTACTTTTTATTTTACTTAAGGAAAATGAATTTATGTATTATTATTTGATTTTTTATGGGCGCCAGACCTTTAGTCATTATTTAACATAGAAAAATGAATTTACTGAATTTATAATCTCAGGGATCGTAAGTTCTTTTAAAAGTGTACTCCACAGTGAATTTTGGTAAGTAATGAAAACACTAGTAGCTGAAATATTAACATAAAGATTTATTAAACATTTTGGCAATTAGTTCTAACATAAATCAAAAAAAAATTATTAACATACATGGATTATACACAATTTATAATAAATATAAATGCTTATTAAAGTTTTATTACTTTATAAGTTTTATTAATTTTGAAAAAGATCGATCATCTCTTTAGCTTTATAAAATTTAATTTTAATTTTGAAATTGTTTTCTTAAAAGAAATCAAACTTGCAAGTATTTAATCCATTAATTGAATTTAAGAATTTAGATTTATGTATTTTACTTATTCTTTTTAATCGATACAAGAAATATATAAAATAAAAATTAATTTTGTTCTTTATTTACATGATATTCAGACTCACATAGATTTTTTATGAAATAATTGAAATTCATGTCTATTACAGAAACAATTCAAAGAAAATACATATAACATTTTATAGAGAGTTTATATGAAACAATAGAACCTGTGATTCACGTTTGCTGAGTTTATTGTCCATTGAGTAACATCTTAGCTGTTCTCGTAATTGTGGTAGATGTACACTGTTGAAAAATGTCTGCACTCTTGAAAAATGTCATGGTCGTAATCTCAAAAGTTCATTTTTTATTAACAAATGCATATAATCGTTCTTTGTTCAAATTCCGATAGACACGTGCATGATTGCATAACTTTACTCCACTTAACTCGTTTTCCTGCTTTTTTGATAAAAAGTTAATTTATGGACAACTACTGATCACTATTGATCGTCTATCATAGTAACCTCCCAACTTAAGACTGTTTTTTAACACTTGAACTACATTTCAAGAAAGTTTCTCTAACCACAAAACACGTCTTACTCCCTCTAACGCTGGACTCAGACTGATCTTGCCATGAGGCATCTCTTGTCTCCGAAAACGTTTCTTCCGGTCACTGTTACTCAAATCTTACACACTCCCCGTAAAACACAAAAATTTACATACACTATTAATTAAAAACAAATTATATTAACATTTGACATCATTATTTACTCTGTTGCTTTGAAAATCTATTTTTCTCTTATAAATGAATTTACTAAATACAAAATATTATTTAAACAGCCTATCCGCTCTTTACAAACCCGCGTATTTCAAACCTACTACAAACTCTGATTTTTCACATTGTCACAAGTGGAAAATGTTCAAATGTCAGTGCTGAAAGATAAAATTTTTAATGAAATAAATCAAAAGTTTGGAAGTGAAATGTGGAATTATTAAACGGCCGTGAGTTCCGAAAAAAATGAAAAATCTTAACATCCAGAGTTAATGGAAATTAACATGTCACTGGAACTTTATTAAGGATACATGGATCAACCTGTAAACTTCATCACAACAACCAGACAATAGAGAAGTAAAGTCATCCAACCATCCAGGAGACTGCGGTCAAGGTCTGAAGAACTAACCCAATTTTTCTTTTCTTGTTAAGGCAAAGTTGGCTAAAATTAAACTTAAATTCAAATATTACTGATTTTCCTGGGGTAAAAATATAAAATAATCTAATGAAAATTGTTTAGGCTAAGATTTAATCCCTGTGTGTGGATATTTCTTGTTCATTGTAAGTCAAATATTTGTATGATAATCCTGGTCAACTAATTAGATTAGTTACTGAGAAATTGGAGTTCGGAGATTATTCATAGTTAACAGAGTAAAATAAAACGTAAAATTTTCTTTTAAATTCAAGTAATTGCCGATCTGCTATTTATAAATAAAATTAATAACATAATAAGTTGTCAGAGAATATTTTATGTTGCAATAATTATATAGTTTAAGAAATTTTTCTTTTTGAATAAATTTTGTTAGTTAGAGAAAATTTGATTTTGTTTCTTTTGATTAAAATAAAATAAATAAGTATTAATTTCTAAATATAAAAAACAAAGAGTTATCTTTTATAACTATCCACACTATCTTGTTATGCTTACAGGAAATACTTCTAAAGAAAAGGTAAGATATATTGTTTTTAAGAAGGTATTCTCAAGAACACGCTCCCTAGGGATAAACAGTTAAATAAAACAAATCGTGTTCTCCCTGAGCAAAAGGGTTAAATTAAATATAATTACTGGAAGTATTAAATAAAGGGGGGGGGGTAACCAGCGGTTTGGGGTAACCAAAACTGTTGAAGGAGTTAATCAATCCAGGCCAGATAATATAAAGAAGCCTACACTTCCAGTGGATTGCATAACTCATTCTTTGTCACTAGGAAAAAAAATCCTGAACGAAAAAAATTCAGGATTCGATACTAGTGTGTATCGTAAATAAGATAGGGGCAGTGTACAGTCTAGCCATAGAAAAGTTGAGTTGTTTCGTTGTAGCACATTACATCTGTTGTAAGTTTAATAACATAGAATTATTATAAACGAACTAACTTATCAAAGATTGAAAATATCTGTATGCCAATAGTAGAACAAGTACTTATTACTAATTACGGTACTTACTACTTCGTAGAGTATCCTAGAAATTCTGTTTGGTTTCTAAGTTAAAAGAAAAGTAGTTAACCTTCATTGAGTTAATTATGTTATCTATGCAAATAATAAGGCCTCAGGCTGTTTGTTTTAATAATGTTTAAAACCATCAAGACCTTCATTTAGAATAGATTTATGATTTCATATATCATTTATTTTATCTTTATTTTATTACAAGGCAAAGAAAACATAACATTAGTTGCAGAATGTTAACACTTGAATGATAATTTATTTTAGCAAGAAAAATACAGTCGTTCTATTTTTCTGTTTCATGTTTATTTATGTGATCAATGCAAAATTAGGATTATGCAAATTGTACAGCTTGTCTATAATTTTTTCTACATAAACAAAGTACGGTATAGGAATCTACATGTTTATGAGGTTCCCATGAGTCCAGTGGTTTATGAAATGATGTATGTATGATGATTTACAGCGCTAATGGTGGGACTGATTTTCATTCACATTTGATATGTTGGCCTTATCTTAGGATATATTTTAATTTTTTTAAACTCAATATTTATTATTATTATTATTAATTATTATTTATTTATTAGTTTTTTTTAGTTTTAATGTGCAAAACTATTTCAGTCATTATCGCCTTCAAAAATTGGGCAAGAAGATACTCATCCTAAAACTTAGAAAGAACACATTAAAAACAGTAACAAAACAAAAACGAGATAACAAACGAAAATAAACAACAACATAATATATTGCAAGGCTGTAAAATGGCACTGTAACAAGTTAAAAATTACAAACTATGGTAAATTAAATTGACAACAATTAAAATAAATATTACAGAGTTGTGAAAGGGCCCTATAACAAGTTATGAAATATAGAATTTTAACCAAAAAAATAATTTTATTATACAACACAAAATATTGTACAGCTGTAGAGGCACTGCAATAATTGAGTCAAAAAATAGATTTTCAATTTTATCAGATATTTTCAGGTGATGCAAAACAAAAATCTGAGCAATATGTCCCAACATCGCCTGAATGGAATTTGGTAGGGCAAAAGTTCATTGCACGCCTCTTAACTTAACACGCTTTATGAGGATGTGCTTAATTGATAACACACCTTAACAAAATGGGCATTGTGGCGGACTCCCCCCCAACAGGTCTAACCAAAATAATGTTGGTAGTCAATTGGCTACTCAATCCACCAATCTTACTACATTAGCGTAGTCAAACCTGCAACAGGGTAAAAACAATTAAACTTTTTTTTTAAATTTTTTTTTACATATTGAATATAAATTACAATATAAATTTTCTGTAGCTTGATGTCCTGTAACCTGAGCAAGCATTTTTGTATAAATTCACCTGTTATTGTTTTTATATGATTTTTGAAGAAAAAAAATTTTTTTGATTTGTTGGAAACCTTTTGAGACTTTTTAGATTTTAGTACTACTTTTTAGATTTTATGTTAATTGTTTTAATGAAATTATTTAACTTATATATATATTCCTATACCTACATATATCTATTACTTATACATTTGTATTATACGGTTTTAATCTTGAGACATGGACTATGTCCCCTATCCATCTACCATATCGATTTACCTCTATCTCATAATTTAATGGCGAAAGTCTTTTTAAAATTTTGTATGGGCCTGTGTACTGTTGGGCAAGCTTGTTGTCCTTTTTCTCTGCTTTCACTAGGACCATTTCCCCTACTTGAAACTCTTGTTCCCTTTTGTGCTCATTATATCGCTTGCATTGGTCTTTTTGGTTTGCCTCCAACAATTTTGGCAAATCCTGCCTTATTTTGTGTATCATTTTTAAGGCTTCCAGTACATTGTGGTCTGGTATTTTCGGTAACAATGCTAAATCGATTGGTTGGTTTGGTTGTTAAAAAATACTGCAAGTGCTAATATTTCATGTATATTATTTTAAAACAATATTTTCTATGCCTTTAGAAATGTATGAATTGTTTGTTACATAAATATTTTTTATTAAAATAATGTAGGTGTTTTTTGCAGTTCTTCTTTCACATAATGTCAATTTTGAGGTTATGTTTCTTTAAGATTGATGTCTCCTCAACTGCTAAACTAGTAGATGCTCTACAGTTCACTTTGTGAACTAATTTCCCCCTCCACTATTTATTTAGATTGACACAGCACAGCTGATCCTAATATAAATTAGTTTCTTACTGTGACAATCTAAATGAAAGGTGGAGGAGGAAGTTAGTTCAAAAAGTGAACTCTAGAGCGTCCACTAGTCTTTTTGGGTATATAAGAAAGTGTCTTTAATAGGGTAGGAAGGTGGGCACCTAGCAGTCGAGGAGACATCTCTCTTAAAGAAAACATAACCTCAAAATTGACAATCTTAATTGCCAGGATACTCCTTAAAAGTAACAGGAGAATATAATGTTAAAAGAGGTCAATGCTGCTGTGATTCAATTGTCAGAGTTGCAGTAAATATTTCAATACCAATAGACCTCCTAACAACTTCTATTCACTGGATAACAGGTTTCTTGTTTCACTGAGAAAACTTAACGGTCGATTAAGTTTGTACTGTTTCACTGAGAAAATTTATGTCCCGTTCAATATTTAACCAGTGGTTAAGTTTTCACAGCGAGACAGGAAAATTTTCTTGTTACACTGAGAAAAACTTAATGGTCAGTTAAATATAGGTTAACGGAACCTATTTCAATCAATACTAAAATCAATTTTCATGTTAAGGAAGTGCTGCACTCTTAAGGAAAATAAACTAAGCTTATAACTTTCTGATGAAATAATTTTTTATCTTCAAGGAGGTGTACTACCAGAATTATTCTATAACATTCTAAGGTAACATGTGCTCTATGAGAACAACTAAGAAATAGATACCATGTAAAATCCGACTCATGTGTAATCATTTTGTACATCAAAGAGGTGCACTCTTCCAAAAAATAAACCAAATGATAACTTTCTTAGTTAAAATCAATCTCCATCTTAAGTGCTTTCCTCTATATAATATAATAAACGAAGTAAAGCAATAACTTTCTCAAGTAAAAATTTCTATGTAGTGCTTCTACAACAAAATTACCAATAACTTTCTTTAAGGTCACTGTAAAACATGCTTATTGAAAATCATGAAAAGATATTTAATAAAATAATGTAAGCTGATAAATAAAATTATTTATTTAAATATTCATTTACATATTTTATTTTTAATGATAAAAAATATATTGTTCAATATATAATTAAAACATTAAATATATATATATATATATATATATATATATTTTCAACACAATAACTTTTTCTTTTGATTTTACCATTGATGTGATAAAGATGTCATTCTCTCTGCAACAAAATTAAAAATACTATTAAACCAAAATGAACACATTAACTTAATACTAATCATTCAGAGAAATATAAAATGGCTACATTTCGCTACCTTGGTTTGACAAGGTTGTAACTGACAAATTTGGCTAAAATGGGTTTTTCGGTTCATTTGACTCTCCTTAATCTGGCCTACATGGAAAACTAAATAATTACGTTATATATTTAGAATTATCTGAGATACTAATTTGACATGGTTCTATCTGACAGGATATTTTTTTCTCTATGTAGAATAACAAGGTTGTATCTCACTCTTTACTCTGTGCTATACCAGATCAGCTGTTTATAGGCTCTTAGGTCCAGTTGTTGACTCTTTCTGTTTGTTTATCAGCTTAAGAAACATCAGAATGGGACAAACAGACTTAAGTTTTTACTTAATTCAATCAGATTTGATAACAAGACATGACAGGAGACAGATAAAGTAGCGGCAATTAGCTTTTGTAAAGAATTGTAGAACCACATATTCTACAATTTGTCACCAGGAGAAAATCTATAGATAGGTTAAAAATTAGAACCATTCGGTGGGAGTTGTTCCTTTAATCAATGTATTCCTAATAAACCTGCTAAATATGGCATGAAAATATTTGTAATTGTTGATTTACACACATTTTATACACTCGAGCTTGAGATTTACTGTGAAACTCAGTCGCCAGGTCCTTATGAAGTTTCTAATTCAAGCATTCAGATTATCAATCGTCCCATCAATAACTGGAAAGGTTCAACAAAGAATAAAGAAATCTGACAACAGACACCTTGGTTCACCAGTTTATCCTTTGGCGAAATTACTTTTGTCCGACGGTCTAAATATTGTAGGTACATTAAAATCTATCAAAAAAGAAATTACCAATGAACTTCTACTTTCCATACAAAAAGAAGTAGGATTATCTCTTTTTGGTTCCCAAAAAGACGAGACTTTGGTTTCGTATATTCCGTGTAAAAATAAGTGTGCTCTTTTACTTAGTACCATGCATGATGATAGAAAAGTTGATCCCGATTCTAAAAACCAGACATTATATTAGACTACAATAGAAATAAAGGTGAAGTTGATACAGTTGATTAATTTTGCAGCAATTACATACACAGTGACCAGAAAAAGAACTAGAAGCCCAACGACTATTTTTTATGTGTTGCTGAATGTTGGTGGAATAATTGTACAAATATTGTTAAACGTTGTTGAATAATTATGGAAATTAGGAACAGAATGAGGTAACAAAAATAAAATTGGAGTTGGAGATATTTAAAACACATGGTCTATCACTGTATAGAAGGAATTATTTGTTCAGGTTCATTGAAATTGAGGATAGTCAAACCAGCAGGTTGAAACACAACAGCGTCTCGGATCCACTAGATTTCTAAATACATGAAGTGAACTGATATAATACATTATTTGAAGTAAACGAATAATGGGGGAAATATTTAATTTTAAAATCAATAATGGATAAATTAAACAAAATAATATGAATCAGCGATAAATATGATCCAGTAAAAATAAGCATTAATGAAATTCAAAATTTTATATACATTTTAAGATAAAGGAAATTCATAAAGCATTGTACCATTGTTGCCATAGTGAAGGGTAGGAAATGAGGATATAAGGAATATCAAATATCTAGAATTAGAAGGGACTCCAATTTTAGATTCCATGTATGTAATTATTTGCAGGAATAATTCAAGGATAACACATCTAACAGTTGAAATAAAGAGGATAATGAGTCAAAGAATACAGTTTATTTTAACAATAAAATATATTTAATTAGAAATTTTGAAATATAATATAAATTACAAGTGAATGATTTGAACTTTAAGATCATTTGACTTTACAATAATAATAATTTTATATGGATTAGGATAATTAATTAAAAGGCCTTATTGAGCCCGAATTTGAGAGACCTATATATTTATATATATAATTAAAACTCTGCTAACAATTTAGATAATAATAATAAATTTAAATATCAAGAATGTCTTTCTTTATAATGTATATTAGAGAAAGTAAAGTATAAAGGTAAATTTTAAAATAGGCTTACAAGTTTCACACAAATTGTTTGCCCCAATTTTTTAACCTGTCAGATAACTTTCTTTATACTATTGTATACGTATGGAAGTAAAAATAATGTATTATCTTCTGACAATAACTATACCGTGCAAATGATTACAAGATGTACCGTTATTTCTTAGAAACCAGTTTAAAAGAAAAATATGGCTCATACAATAGATATGCATTTCCATATTTCAGAGCCATATATGAAGATTCTACTTGACTACCTAAACTCATTCCGAGGAATTACAACTTCTGCATTACTGCTTACGTATTTACGCTATAATTTAAAACTTTATGAGGTACGTATAAATAACATAATTACTTACAATAATTCTTTTTGCAAAATATATAAATATTTCAAGTTTTACATACCTTAAAAAAGTTCAATTTCCATTAATGTAAACTAAATCATAACTCGTGTGATAGTTGTAATCCATTCCTGCAGAAAAGAAACAATATTAGTTGATTACAGTAGTGATGTGTGAGTTCGAATTAAAATACTCGGTGCATCCGAGTATCAAAATCCTCGGAAGAGTCCGAGCATTAAAATCCTCGGTTTTGTATTAAAATACTCGGACAAAATCCTTGTAACTAGGAACAAGGAGGAGGTAATGTGCAAGACTGAGAGTATCCTCGGTGTGCGAGTATCCTCGGACAACGATATTCGTTAGTATTGTGTCAATTCCAAACAAAATGCTCGGTGTTTCTACTTTGGTTATATTAGTTTCTAAGCTGATTTTTCACTACACATTAATTAAACATTGGAAATACCCATATCAGTCTCAATTTTAAAAAAGAAAGAAAAAATTCTCAAATCGTGGTCGGAAAACAAAAATTTATTAAGAAAACGAGAGTTTCCAAAAACAGAAGACTGCGAATATATAAACATAGACAACTTAAAATATGAGTGGTTTTGTAGGGCACGATCTAATAACATTCCAATCTCTGGCCCATTAATTCGGGGAAAAGCTTTAAGAGTTATGACCTCAAAAATTAAGAGTTATTGATTTTAAAACATCAGTTGGCTGGCTTGATAAATTCCGTCCTAGACAAAATATTAATTATTCAGAAATGTGTGTGGGGGAAGCAGGATCAGTGGAGGAAATTCTAGTTCTAGAATAAAAATTATCTGTGATGTGCGAGGGTTATGAAGAAAAATACATTTTAAATTGTGATGAGATTAGACTATTTTTTCGTGTTTTACCTAATAAAAAAATGAGTTTAAAAGGTGAAAAATGTACAGGAGGAAAATTTTCTAAGGAAAGACTTGCTGTAATGCTTTGTACAAATATGGTAGGAAATTTTGAAAAACTATCAATTATAGGAAAAGCTGCAAAGCCTAGATGTTTTAAAGGAATTGACTTGGATCGCTTGGGTATAAAATGATACTTGAAGAAAGGAGTATGGATGACAAGAAATATTATGACTGAATGGCTAACGGCTTTTAATCGTAAAATGGGATGGCAGAATAGGAATCTTATTTTATTTCTGGACAATGCAACATCGCACCTCAACATAAAATTAACAAACAAAATTAGTGTTCCTTCCCTCGAATACCACTTCCTGTTGCTTACTTCTAGATCAAGGATTCATAAACAATTTCAAAATTTATTATAGACAAAGAATTCTCAGATATATTTTGACGAAAATGAAGGACATTACATCGTGTGATGAACTGTGCAGAAATATTGTTGTTTTAGATGCAATTTTGTGGATATGCTGGCTTTAAAAGAGCTCAAATCAAATACAGATAAAAACTGTTTTCATTAAATCAGGTTTGGTCAAAAATGATAACAATAGTGACACTGAAGTTAATGAGTTGGATAATTTAATTCAACAATTTGGAGTATCCCTTGAAGAGTATAAATTGATTCAAGATGCACTTTGTACCGAAAACCAATCAACCGACATCAGGATTCACAAAAGACCGTATTAAGCAAACATAAATTGAAGATTTTTTCCAAAAACCTATTGATTAGATTAGTGAGAGTATACAGTATACTAAATTAAATATTTTTTTACTAATATTTAGTTCTTTACAATCATATTCCTTACACAGTTTGATTTTCTCATTTTTTAAATTTACATTTTCTTAATTTGCCTATTTGTTTATTCAGTATGGTAGTACAAAAATGATTAAAAATAAAGAATATTATTTAATTTACAAATTTGTGTTTTATTGAGTATTTTTGTGAGATAAACCATTATGCCTGTTGTACTATAAAAACTTTGATAATACAGTAGACAGTCATGAAACAATACCAAAGTTTAATTTATTTTACTTTTATCGACCATATATGCATGAAAATAATCTGCTTTATTATACAGTAGGTTAACTGTTATTGTGATTTCTGAGTGACAAAAAGTGACAACATAAATACAGTAGCCTAATGGTATTTTGGTAATGAACATATGATTATGTTCACCATTTAAATTTTCTGAACGGGTTCAATATCGTTACAAAACATTATTCTGGTGGTTTACCATGTGTTATCAGTCAACTGCATCTCTCCAGATAGCAGACACTTCTCAATAGCGGACATTATATGTGGTTTATACTAGCTATAATGTTCAGAGATTTGTGAACAAAATGATATGGAACATTTTATGGTTTGCATTCAAATATGTTTTATGGAACTTTTGAAAATATTCTTACAAAACTGTCTAAAAATTCCCATCATTACAGAAAAAAAATTCTGCCAGTACTATAAGTACTGGGATAAATGAGTTGTTACAAAGGTTTTCTGAACCTTGTAATTAATTGTATATATTAGTGTTTTCTTGATGTTGGCTAGGCCCTGACGGACTGTGTATACATTTAAAAGTTTTCACTCGCTTTGTTCGTGTCAGTATCTTAACTCTGGCGGGCCTCAAAACTGTACTTATCTGAAGGAGCCTCCGATCACTATGCTTAAGTTGGTGATTCAATCCCGCAGGATCTCACCTCTATATAATACCCCATTTTCTTGGGAAGTCAAGGTTCTAAATTATATTTTTATTAATAACTTTGCTATTTGACATCATGGAGAGGTGAGATTAGTACAATTAAATTTGTAATTGAAATCTGTAAATTTTTATCTAAGTTGTTGAAAACACACGATATGACCCAAAAAACTGTTTTGACATTTTCAATTAGTTTTTTCTTAATTTAAACAATGTTTTTTATAGGAGCACACTATTGTCCATTATACTAAATTAGATGTTCCACTAAAATTAGATGTATACTTAATGTGGCCGCTATCATGCTTACATACTTAACAATAAGGATGACAGATGCATGGGATGTCGAACATCCCTTTATCATTTTCTTGAAGCCGTAAAACTTAAAGTTCAATAAAAAATAACCAAACTTACCCTATATCTTGTATAATGAATAAGCAAAGAGTTTATAATACTGTACCATTTACAATGGTTGACTAGTTGTAATAAAAAGTGTTTTCAATAAAAGTAAACATGCTGTGTCCTTCCTTAACCAATAAGCTAAACTAAAGCCCTTTAGCCTGTAACACTTACCATGCTGGTAAATCCATTAAAGATTCCTCTTGTTCTTCAAGGGGCTCTTCCTTTACCAGAATAGATTCCATTCTGTATAAATAAAACAAAAAAGATATTTGGTTTTTTTAATGTATTAAACTTGTATAGAAAGTCGACCCAATGTTTTAAAGTATTTATGTGTACATACTGAAGAGAGATGGATATAACAACAAACAGCACAGTAGAGCAGCTTCTATGAGTTAGAGTCTGAGAAAGAATTCAGTGTTAAAATATTATTATAGCCTATAATTTTTAAATTGACTTATAAAATAGGTACGCTAAATATGTATTGTTACTGTCCAAGCGATTTTAGTGCAAAATATCGGCAATTCGTCTTCCAAATACCGTTTTTACATCATTTCGATACTCCTTTAAAACGCAGGTCACTTTTTATCTTTCGCAATACCTTATTTCACTTTAAAATCATCCAAATTGGGCAATTTTTAACATTTTCAATATAATACACATATTAAAATCACTCGTGGGGCACATCCGCACTTAAGTTTTACAGGTTCATATTACTATGCTTCAAAGATTTAAGATTCATGATGACTAGGTATCTGAAGGGTAATTGTTTACTGTGGCACATCATTATTATTTTTTTATTTTGTACTACCTATAATAAATAAATAAAAATAAATATTTCTTTACTATAATGTAATATAATATATTATAAAATAATATATTCTTTCAAGTTATTTTTTTTTTTTTGAAAAACTTCTTAAATTTGGAATAACTTTCTAAATGAAACAGAATTACCTCTTGGCTCTACTCAATTCAAGCTAATTGGTTAATTTGGAATATGGATGGTTATTAAAAAATAAATAAATAAAGACTAAATTCAGTTTCTTACTTTCTAGGTTCAAACATTAATAAATAATAGGATATGATGTTATATTAACATAATAACATTAATTTTATTAGACTTTAACATACAATATTAATTCATAATTTGTTAAGATTTGACTCTCTTTTAGAGTTCATGAAATTTGTAATAAAGTTTGTAATATTATAGGCCTCTAGGCTTAGCTCAATTTAACAGAACACATTGACTCAAAGAATACAATATTAATTAGGCTAGATCTCGGGGTAGGCACTCGGCTGGCAATGGTTGTGTTATACAACTATAACGCATAAATAAATTGAAATGATTAAAATTCTAAAAAAAAAAATTTAATTAAAGTTCACAAGAAATGTTGAATTGATAATTTTGAAGTAGATACAGGCCTTTGAATTTGGTAAATATTTAGAATAGTTAATTAACAGAGCATACCATGCTCTGTACAGTTCACACTGACTCTAATCACTAATTTAGACACAAATATTATAAAAGAAAACTTTGGATGTTAATTTGGCTTCTGTACTCTGGTCTCCACAATGTTACTATTGTATATGCTTTCTTTTAAAACATGGCGCCTCGTTGTCTTGCGGAGCGATATTTTTCTATTTTTAAGTGAGATCGTTTGTTGAAACTGTTGGGGTTCTTCCGCGGCACCATATAGTACCGTTTTTTTGCTTCTTTTCTTGACCATTGGCAATTTGGGGTTGTAATAATCATTTCTTGCGTTCGTATTTGTTGTTTTGTATTAATTTGTTTATTAATTACACATTATTTAACTAATTTAAGGGTGATTTTAGACCGCGTACATACATATCAGCTGATCTATCTTAATACAAGGTTGACTAAATGACTACATCAGTAACTTATTTCTTCTTCCTCAATATTTTACAAAGTTTGCAATTAAAACTAACAGATGTTTTTGCATACAAATAATTTATAAGTAGTGGTATCTTAGAGTAATTTACAGTCTGATCGTTCTATTTAGTACTTCGAAATATGGTTACATATATTTTGGAAAATGGCCGTAGGCCGTTTTCGTGTTTAACATTGCAAACTCACTGTTCCTTATAAGTAGTGATTTGCTTTTAAATAAAGTTTGGGATCTTATGAAATGATTTTAAATAAAGATATGTGATGTTATGGTTGTGTAGTGGTGTGGTTAATTTGTGTCAGCGTCTAAATTTTGAATGTTTACAATTTAGAGATAGGCCTATCTTACGTCTGCTTTAGGAATGATTTGTTTTGCAATTGAATGAATATGGGTGGTTTATTAATAATAGGTTGTATATAAATATCTGCTATTAATACTTATGAATGTAAATCGTTGTATTCTATGCTTAATTATCCAAATCGTATATTTTTCATTTGACTTAGGTTATGTTGTTATTGTTTAATTTAGGCTAACTATCCTAACCTGTTGCATAAGTTATTGATGTGATTTGTGCTGTTATAATGCCCTTCAAACTGATTTTGATGAGGGTACTGAATCCAAAATCATTTTGTGAAGCACAAATAACATCTTTAATCTAACTATAACTGGTAACAATCAAATAACATAACTAATAACAATGAAATAACTTATAACTAATAATAATCCTTAAATCTAACATGGTTAATACAATTCTAGTTCTATTCTGGGGTAGTATTGTTTTTCAAACCCTCGTTGTGGTTTCTGTTTGCTCATATTTGTTGTTGATAACACTTGTTGGTGATTTGTAGGGGTTGGGGACTTATGTTGTTCATAAGATTGTAGTTTATAATGGGGAACACTGGGGTAGTTTGTTGGGTATTTCACTGTTTTTATTCACACTCATTGTTTTCCATGGTAGTCAATTCACTTGGGGGTGTTCCATTTTGTATGCAGTAGTCGTTGGTCTGTACAGGCATGTTCTGGCGGTATGGCTTTAATAAAGAGTTAATTTCTCTCTCTACTGCGTCCTGTAAGTTGATTGGGATAGGGTAACTTTGAGCTCGGTAGTTCTCTGGCTGTTCCACGTTTATTCGGTGTTCGTATACAATACATCTTCCTGGTTTCTTGGAGAAAGTTTCAGAATATTTTATGATTAAGTCGGTCATTTGTGTTCGTTGGATGTTGTTTAATTTGTTGTTTGCCTCAAAAGTCTTGTATATTTCACTTATTTTATCGTCGTTGTACTCATTGTTTGTCTTTAAAGTTTTATTTTTATTATTATCATTGTTGTTATCGTCGTAGCATACCATTCTGCACTTTATTCCTTTAATATCTTCACATTCTAACTTAAGTTCTAGTACATCGCCTTTTGCGTTCTTTATACTAATAACATTATTTTTGAAGTTTAATTCCATCTTCATTTGCCTAATCGTGTCTATTCCTAAAATGCAATCTTTGATAAGATACGGTACTATAACACATTGTAAATCAAACTCTAGTCCCTTAATCTCTGCTTTTACCATTATTATTTGTGAAATTCGTTTTGATTTGCTGTTTAAGGCGGTTGTTATAAATGTGTTACTGACGGGTAACTGTTCCACATGACCTAATTTGCTCTTGTTGTTGAGAAACCACGTTTCGGACAAGCAAGTTATGCTGCTGCCTGTATCCAGAAGTGAATTTGTATTCAAACCGTTAAGTTTAATATTTATTTCCGGGCATTTAAAATTCATTAGGGGGGGCTCATTCAATTCGTTGTCATCTTCTCGTAATAAAAACTCCCTGTCGCAGTAGAGGTTACTTATAATTATAAGGTTTCTTTCCAATGGTTGTTGCTCCCTTTCTAATAATGGCCTAATTCCGATTTGTTCCGTTGCTCCTTGCACTGGTGTAGTTGGTGAAGTGCTGATATGTCCATTTTCTTCAGCCTTACCTGTACAGCCATTAGTTATCTTGATCGTAGAATCTAAACCAGTGCGTTGGTGTTTAACGCACTCTGGTTCGTATCACTCCTTGCTTCTTCTCCGGTTCTATCTGAACTCGGCGGTCTCGTCGTTGTGGCAATCATTTGGCACACTCTCGTCCGTTCTTTAGTAGGGTAAGTCATTCCTCTTGCTTCGTTATGCTGTCTTGTGTTTTGTGGTGGGTATGTTGGTCTGTTCTGGGTTTGGTTTTGGTACCTGAAGTCTGTGGCGATAGGTCCAGGTTGACGGTCGAATGTTCGTCTTGTCGTAAATCTGTTACCGTTCTGATTTGTATTTGATTGGGGGCTTCCGTGGTAGGGTGTGTATCTTGAGTTGTGTTGGAAACCGTCCTGATGTCTGTAAGGGTGGTTCCTATAGTCTTGTGTGTTGTTGTAATACGGTGGGTTTCTCTGTGGTGTTCCTCTGTTGGGGTGTTGGAATGATGTTGACGGTCGGGGTAGTGTCGTGTTGTGTGTTGACCTTTGTAGTGTAGTGTTCCTGTGTCTTATCTCCGCATTGGCCTCCTCCGTGTCTTCACGTTGCAGAAGTTCTGAGAATTCCTTGATGCTGGTTATGTTTTGCACCCTCTGTGCGTCCTGGATAATTTTGTCTAAGTGTTCCACCAATGTGGTGATTATGTCCTCCTCTGGAGGCTGTGGAATCATCGACTTCATTATTAGAACACGGTCGATGAAATATTCACTGCGGGTTAGTTTCCCTCCTGGTCGATACCGTTCGAACTCTAGTTTTTGTCGAATCCCCTTTTGGATATCCCTGCTCCAGAATTTGGACAAAAACTCTTCGCAAAACTTTTGGAAGTTTGTAATGTCGGGCTTAACCAGCTGCCACCATCTGCTCGCACTGCCTTCTAAGCTGTTCTCGATGATATCGAACAAGCAATCCTGTCTGTCGATAGGGTTTCCTATGGTCCGATTCGTGAGCCGTTCGTAGTACCTGCTTAGTTGATATAGGTATTCATTAGGGTTTGGTTGCCTCCCGTTGAATTTTGGTAGTGTAGGCATGACTAAGTTGTTGTTTTCGTGTCCGTTGGCTCCGCATGTAACATTTATAGGGGGTAGGACGTTGCTAACGTCGTTTGTTTTGGGTAATTCCGAAATTATATGTTGTACCTCCCTCATAACATTATGGTTATTTATTTCCAATTTTTCGTCGATTATTGTCTCGTGTTTTTGTAGGGACTCATTTAGAATTTTGGTAGTGATTGTAAGGTCAACTTTATTTTCTAACTCGATAATCTTAGAATTGTTAGCCTGTAATTTTTGTTCTAATTCCGTGAAATTTTCCGAAAATTTATTTTCTACCTGGCTTATTTGTGTAGCAATACATTCTTTAAGCTGCCCTACTTCCATTTGTATTCCTATAAAGTTGGCTTTTATATTAGCCTCGCTCTGCCTAAATTTTTCTTCTAAATTTTGACTGTTTTCCTTTAATTTTTCTTCTAAATTTTGTTTAATTTCTATTTGATTTAATTTTAATTTTTCTTCTAAATTTTGACTGGTTTCTATTTGGTTTAATTTTAATTTTTCTTCTAAATTTATTTGTAAGTTTGCAATAAGGAATGTCATCTGCTCTAACAGGTTAGGGGATGATGTGGTAGGTATGTCCATAGCTATCCCGGTTTCAGTGTCGTTAGTGTTTGAGTTGGTCTCGATATCCTGAGGTATAGGGTCGGTTATTGTTATATTGGAAGCAGTTCGTCTTAAAATTGGTAACTGCCCTTCCTTGGCTTTGTCGGTTTGTTGTATTGTCTGCCTAAGGTCATAGTTTGCTTTGGATGTCTCGTCTGGCGAACTCATCTTGATATCATGTACCGGTATGTATTACTTTTATGGTTAGCCTATTACTTTACTTACTAATTAATCTAACACATATAAACATGGATTTTAAAACTAGAATGTGATGTTTATGTACTAGTAAATGATTTATAATTATCAAATTTATCTAGGACTAACTTAAATATCTAGGCTACTGTTTGATAAGTTTTTAATGTAATATCCTAATTGTTACCAAGCTGATATGTACATATTGTTTCATAACACAATCATGCCAATCACGTTGTGCGCCATTTATAATAAATAAATAAAAATAAATATTTCTTTACTATAATGTAATATAATATATTATAAAATAATATATTCTTTCAAGTTATTTTTTTTTTTTGAAAAACTTCTTAAATTTGGAATAACTTTCTAAATGAAACAGAATTACCTCTTGGCTCTACTCAATTCAAGCTAATTGGTTAATTTGGAATATGGATGGTTATTAAAAAATAAATAAATAAAGACTAAATTCAGTTTCTTACTTTCTAGGTTCAAACATTAATAAATAATAGGATATGATGTTATATTAACATAATAACATTAATTTTATTAGACTTTAACATACAATATTAATTCATAATTTGTTAAGATTTGACTCTCTTTTAGAGTTCATGAAATTTGTAATAAAGTTTGTAATATTATAGGCCTCTAGGCTTAGCTCAATTTAACAGAACACATTGACTCAAAGAATACAATATTAATTAGGCTAGATCTCGGGGTAGGCACTCGGCTGGCAATGGTTGTGTTATACAACTATACCGCATAAATAAATTGAAATGATTAAAATTCTAAAAAAAAAATTTAATTAAAGTTCACAAGAAATGTTGAATTGATAATTTTGAAGTAGATACAGGCCTTTGAATTTGGTAAATATTTAGAATAGTTAATTAACAGAGCATACCATGCTCTGTACAGTTCACACTGACTCTAATCACTAATTTAGACACAAATATTATAAAAGAAAACTTTGGATGTTAATTTGGCTTCTGTACTCTGGTCTCCACAATGTTACTATTGTATATGCTTTCTTTTAAAACATGGCGCCTCGTTGTCTTGCGGAGCGATATTTTTCTATTTTTAAGTGAGATCGTTTGTTGAAACTGTTGGGGTTCTTCCGCGGCACCATATAGTACCGTTTTTTTGCTTCTTTTCTTGACCATTGGCAATTTGGGGTTGTAATAATCATTTCTTGCGTTCGTATTTGTTGTTTTGTATTAATTTGTTTATTAATTACACATTATTTAACTAATTTAAGGGTGATTTTAGACCGCGTACATACATATCAGCTGATCTATCTTAATACAAGGTTGACTAAATGACTACATCAGTAACTTATTTCTTCTTCCTCAATATTTTACAAAGTTTGCAATTAAAACTAACAGATGTTTTTGCATACAAATAATTTATAAGTAGTGGTATCTTAGAGTAATTTACAGTCTGATCGTTCTATTTAGTACTTCGAAATATGGTTACATATATTTTGGAAAATGGCCGTAGGCCGTTTTCGTGTTTAACATTGCAAACTCACTGTTCCTTATAAGTAGTGATTTGCTTTTAAATAAAGTTTGGGATCTTATGAAATGATTTTAAATAAAGATATGTGATGTTATGGTTGTGTAGTGGTGTGGTTAATTTGTGTCAGCGTCTAAATTTTGAATGTTTACAATTTAGAGATAGGCCTATCTTACGTCTGCTTTAGGAATGATTTGTTTTGCAATTGAATGAATATGGGTGGTTTATTAATAATAGGTTGTATATAAATATCTGCTATTAATACTTATGAATGTAAATCGTTGTATTCTATGCTTAATTATCCAAATCGTATATTTTTCATTTGACTTAGGTTATGTTGTTATTGTTTAATTTAGGCTAACTATCCTAACCTGTTGCATAAGTTATTGATGTGATTTGTGCTGTTATATACCTACCTCTCTTTATAAGAATGGTAACATTTTTTGGTAAACAAAAAAGTTTATCACTTCAAAATTGACATATTTCAATAACATATTTGTGGTTTTGACTAATCACCCAAGTCAAGCACCATTGAGAGTGGTTATTACTTGGATGGGTGATAGTTTTTCTACTACATGTGCATTGGATTAGTATTGTTCATACCATTGAACAGACAACATGGAGTGTGAGATATGTGTGTGTGTGTATATATATATAAAGCTATCTTACTTGACCTAGTAAGGTAAAAACAATATCCCATCACAAAAGTCAAGCAACATTGAGCATAGGGGGAGGGAGGGGGAGAGCTAATTGGCCATGTCAAGTAAAAACAATTCACTTACAAACCTATTTTAACATGTAGTTCACTTAATGGACCTTAAACTAGAAAAATTGAAATTATGTTTTTTTTTACCTACATTTCATGAAATGCTGTCAAAATAAACTCAAAATGCCAAAAAATCGTCATTTTGAATTGCTTTTTTCAGACAGAAATAATGAATTGTAAAAGATAAAAAGTGACCTGCGGTGTATCGAAATGATGAGGAAAACGGCATTTGGAAGACGAATTGCCGATATTTTGCACTAAAATCCCTTGGACAGAAACAATGTATAGGCTATATTTATTATAAAATAGTTGCAGATAACAGTTTAGAGTTAGGATTTCCATTTCTACTAAAGCAGGAGCTGTTATTGTTAGACTTATTTTATAAATATAGCTAATTAACGCACCTTTTGTTGTAGAATAAATATTGAATACTAATACAGGTATTCAAATAAACACCACAGCTCAAAGCTATAAGCTATGTCTTACAAATTTCTACATTTAAAGTCTGAATCTGTGGTTGTCAATTTTGCCATTTTTTGTTCATCTTTAACATATTAATGATCTGTGACAAAAAGAATGAGGATATTCTCTTCCAAAATAAATACGATAAAGTTTGATTAGAACCAAGATTTACAAATTTAAAAAATATTTTACACTGTCTCGGTTATTTCTAAAATGATTTATTACTTTATATATATATATATATATTGTTAATGGAAATAATATTACTGTATGTGTTAGCCAGAAATATGAATGTAAGATTCCATTGAACCATCTTTTTATCATCTTAATATTTTTTCCGAGTGTTTTTAAATTTACTTAAAACTAGCTAATTAATAATAATTATCTAAAACCAAATGATACAATTATTGTTAGACCCCTAACTATTCATTGAACAGTACCTAGATTAGGTCCTCCCCCAGCGTGAGTCCCCCTCAGTAACGGTGTTTCTAACAATCTAGACCTAGACGCAAGACGCAAATTTTACCATGTAACCAGACCAGAAGGAGATTGGTAATATTGGTATTCGCTGCTTCATTTGATGTATCTGAAGAGTTAAATTTTTATATTCAGAGAAATTCTTCGTTATTGTAAAGACCGGAGATAGTAAATTAATCCTTTTCCTGATCCACGAGAACGTAAGTTGGTTTGAGTCTTATCAATCAATCAAAATATTCATATTATATTATTCACACCACTAGGCCTACTCTTCATTAGTAAAGTATTTATCTGTTCTTTGTAGGATATTAAATGGTCCCTCAAGGTCTTTGAAGTCAGAAATAGAATGTATGATTAATTTGAAATATCTATTCATAAATAATTAACTTGAGAATTATAATATTAATGATTTTGTCTTCTTAGTATTTAATCCAAGTTTTCTTCTATTCCCTATAAAAACTATCTTTTTTAACAATAATCCGTTATCAAACATCTTTTTTTAAACAGTTCACAGCTGATCAATAATTATCTAAAAAATTACATGATACAAATTGTCAGGTTGCCAAAACAGTGAACACATTATATACTTCAGTCAGTTCATAGTACCTACATAAATATTATTGTACATAACCTAACTTGTTCCAGTAATCAAATATTGTGTTGGTTGTAAATGTCATGTGATATTTACTGATTTGAAGATATTATTGAACCATTTCAATAATTTATCTAATATAGAAGTGTTAAATCACATATATCTTTCTCAATTCCGATCCAAAAACAGTAATCCTATGTAAAATGGTAGTTATACAATAAAAAAATAATGAAATCCTAAACTATTTACCTTATATTCAAACAGATTTTTTTTTTTTTTCGGAAGTCATCATGTCATAAAATCCAGTTTTTTACTATCAAATAACATATTGAAAACAACAGAATCCAGCTGTTGTTAGGTTAAATATAGGCCTGGTTATGAAAGCCTATAAGCATACAACTGTAATAGGCATGCATCATATATATATATATATATATATATATATATATAAGTTAGTTAACTTGCAAGAACTAATAAAACAAGTGATCACACATTCACTAACTTGATAAATGTTAAATTAAGGATAAATGTTAAAATAAATATTAAAGTAGGGATTCGTAATCTAAACTGGATTTCATTTTTTTATATTTCTTATTTTCTACTGAACTTTTGTATTTGCATATAAGGTAAATTGTTAATGATTTCATAATTTTTCATGGCAGAATTCGTGGCTCTAGGCCGAAGAGAGAAGTGGTAAGCCTACCATCTGGACTGACTGTTTCCCTAAGCATGTGAATGCATAAGTGAAATGAAATTATCACTTTACAATTAGTGATCTTTTTATAGAACTTCTATAACTTTCAAAGTTACGATTGTTCAGAATTGAGATCAACACTTCAGGTTATCATATATTGTGGGTGCTGAAAATGTTGACAAGTGCTCACAAAAACTAAAGATTAATGTCTGCACATGCTTTTTTTGTGACACTTTCATAGAGAGGGAGACATTTTTTCCCCTCATACCATCACAAAACATAGATTTCGTATGTCAATGCTGAGTCATACCAACAATTTATTTAGTAGCATCATTCTAGTTCACCCAAACTGAAAAAAATTCAAGCAAATCTATTCATAAAAGAAAATCAATTTAAATGTCTTTAAAAGATTTCATAGGGCCTTGAACAACCATCACAATCCAAGTCTATTTTGAATTACAGTAGAACCCCTCTAATCTGCCCTCGGGTGGTCCGTTACTCCGGTTAATCCGACCATGCTCGAGCTCGCGATATTGTGCCAACTTGTCGAAGACTCACGGCTCGTCTGGCGCCACTGTTTCTGGTTTGTTATCGCTTTCCCGCTTCAGTACTGTGTTATCTTTCGTGTTGTTTCTATTGATTTGCTATAGTACTTGCAAAGTTAATATATAGACTTTATTATATAGACTTTTAAAAGTTTATACATCACTTATTTCATCACTTTAAAAAAAATCTCTTTATATAATATGTGATAAATATTGACCTTTTTTCGGATAATCCGACCTTTTTTGTATTCCGACCATGCCCTCTGTCCCGAAGGTGACGGATTAGAGGGGTTCTACTGTACTATCTAAACAATGCCATGCCATTCAAAATTGACAACGGTATCGTTGAGGTCAGGAATGTTTTTCTCTCACGATAATGGTTGTGCAATATGCCTCTTGCGTTTAGAAATTTAATCAGTGATCTGATATCACAACTGATGAGATTTTTAATTTCATACAGGTTATAAACCCACTGTCATGTATAGGAAACGACAATCGACTGGTAACATATTATGATGATTAGCCTATATGCCCAATGGACAAGTTGAAATGACTGCATGCTGCATGAACAAATACCATTTGCTCTTTACAATTAATTGATCAGTCTTTGTTTTTACAGTAAATTCCGCCTCGTAATTACCCACTACCACTGATTAGCTAGTTGCTTTGTAAATAATTTTGATACACAGAGGAGTAAGAGTTGATAATTCTTATTTAAAGATAACAAGGGAGGTAGTAGCATCAACTGAGATAACATATAGCTACCCTGCTGTGTTGGTTGTTCCCGTTTCCATCTCTCTAGTTTCTTTAGAGTGCACACATAAATACTTTAAAACATTGGGTTGACTATCTATCCAGATTTTATATATTGAATAAACGAAGTAACTTTTTTGTTTTATACAGAATGGAATCTATTCTTGTAAAAGAAGAGCCTCTTGAAGAACAATTTGAAGAATCTTTAATGGATTTACCAGCATGGTAAGTGTTACAGGCTAAAGCGGTTTTAGATTAGGTTATTGGTTAAGGAAGGACACAGCATGTTTACTTTTATTGAAAACATTTTTTATTATTATGTGTAGACTATTATAACTATTCAGGTATTTTCAATAGTATTATAAGCTTTTTTTTATTAAAATAATCATTTAACATGTAGTCTATCTTGTTTCAATATATACATATGTTATATATTATTTAAAGTATATTTATAAAGAAATTGAAAATAATAAGTAATTGTAATAAACCAACAAGATTTTAAGAATTATCCAAATACTCTAATGCATTTTCAAACAAGGTTATCAAAAAATGTAATTCAGATGAAATAAATAAACAATGCTGTCCTATTATGATATTGATCCACAATTTATAAAACAGTACTATTCAGGTCTAAAATAAACTAAACATAATTGTAAATAAATGGTGCAATACGTTTTCAAACTTTCCCACCCAATCTTCCCCAAAATCAAATAAAAATGAACTAAAACTGATCGGCACCAAAATTGTCATTTCGGTAGTTGACGGTCAAAAAGTGAAAATGAACCAAGAACCTAAACTTGGTCTGTTTGTGCTTTAAACAAATAACAGCGTAAGTTGTCTATGATTGAACTTTATTTTTTGAATTTTTTGACGTCTTATACATACGTAAATTTTTCAAAAGGACTAATAAAGTTGAATTGAATTAAAATCAAGCTTTTAATGACCATGGTCAAGGTTCATTTATGGCAATTTTTCCTGAACCATTATTTTCTTTACTTGCAATTTTACAAACGAGGTTTGTGTCATTAATCTTAAAAAGTTATTTTAAAAAGATATGTATTTTATAAGTCTCAAGGCCGATTTTTAATTTTTTTTACCAATAACTAACAAACTGGTATTTCTGGTGGTGACAATTAATTTTGCTTTATTTTTATTTGGTTTTGGGGCTGAATGAGTTTGTATAATGTTTTTGCATCGCTTATTCTGTAATGCTACAGCACTGCTTCGCTTCTCACTGGTAGCTTTTTCATGCTTAAATACATGAAAAATAGATTTACAGTAGAACCCATCTAATCCGCCCTCGGGTGGTCCATTACTCCGGTTAATCCGACTGTGCTCGAGCTCGCGATATTGTGCCAACTTGTCGATGACTCACGGCCCGTCTGGCGCCATTCTTTCCGGTTTGTTATTGCGTTCCTGCTTCAGTGCTGTGTCATCCCGCTTCAGTGCTGTATCATCTCTCGTGAAAAATTAAACACTACTAAGCTTTTTTACAGATTCCCCTCTGTCAAGTCTTTTGCACATTTAACCGCATCTGAAATGAAACCAACACACGCTTTCGTAACTCGTTCATTTTTATTTACTGTATATACTGTACGTAGATCATAACCAGTCAAACACAAGAAGAAAACTGAAAAGAAATGTTATAATTTCCATAATGTATACTAAATTGATTCATGGAAAAAAAGCGGCCCATCAAACGTTTTTGCCTTTATATGTCTGCTATATCGACGGGTGCCAATTCCGCGGTGTTTTTATGCCGACAAAGTCGTTTGACTCGCCGCTGCTTTGGTGCCGCGGAGTTTTTACGCCACCGACAATGGGATACCGTTATCGACAAAGTCGTTTGACTCGCCGCTGCTTTGGTGTTTCAATTACAATTTATTTTCGGAAACTCTCATCCAACCAGTACACTACGATATAGGCCGGTTAACAGAAGTTCTACTGTATTTGTAAAGTTTATATATAGACTTTATTATATAGACTTTTAAAAGTTTATATATCACTTATTTCACTTTAAAAAAATCTGTTTATATAATATGTAATAAATATTGACTTTTTTTCGGATAATCCGACCATTTTTGCGTTCCGACCATGCCCCCAGTCCCGAAGGTGACGGATTAGAGGGGTTCTACTGTATTGAATTTATAAAAACACCAAACTTTAATATTTGCACAATCACTTATGAGTATATTTTAAATACATATAATAATATTGTAAAAGTAAATTTGAGTATGACTCATTAAAATTACGTAGCCACATGAGCAACTTCTATTAAGGATGTCCAGCAAATCACGTTGTAGCATTACAGAAAAGACAATAATTGTAAAGATTTTACCACAGAATTAAGGTAATTATATTGTATGCAATTAGTAAAAGGGAAACTAACTATATAATTTTATACAGGGTCCAGCAGAAATATCTCCCTATTATGAATAGTTAATAAAACAGACATGATAGAAGTTAAACAAAATATTGTTATAATCTAAAAAACAATGTTTACTTTTTATAATTATGTTGTTTTGGAAATCATATCGTCTATGTTCCAACCTCCATTACCTATCCAAGTATGCAACCTCACCCAGAAGTTTTGCATCACTTGTATGGCCATTTCCTGTGGTATCGCTACATTTTCTTACCAGATAACAGATTTCATCATCATCAATTGTTCTCGCCTTATGTTTTAATACTACAACCTTTAGATGCTCCCAGAGTAAAAAGTCGTCATATGCTAAGAGGAAGTAGTAGGAATTGGCCATTGATTCCCACCTGTGTTCTTTAGTTACAATAAACTCTTGTCCAATAAAATAATTCATAATTACTAAATCTCCTTTTATTACTGTTAATACAATTATTTATTTAATTATTTATTTCACATTTAGATTTACAGTAGAACCCCTCTTAACCGGTCTAGTCGTGACTGACACCCGGGCCGGTTGCCCGTTTGGCCGGTTAATCCGAGGTTCCCGTGAAAAATCGGTTTTCGTTCAAAGAAAGCTTATTTAATCAGGTAGCGCTAAGAATTATGCAATTAAGATGTTATTGCAACTCATTTTATTGTACATAAATGTAGCGTATATATTATGTATATTATACATCAAACATGAAAAAATTTAACACTACAAAGCTATTTTACAGATTCCCCTCTGTCAAGTCTTTTGACACATTTAACCACATCTCAAACGAAACCAACACACGCTTCCGTTTTCGTAACTCGCTCATTTTTATTTACTGTATATACTGTACGTAGATCATAACCAGTCAGACAAGAAGAAAACTGAAAGGAAATGTTATATTTTCCATAATGTATACTAAATTGATTCGTGGAAAAAAAGCGGCTCATCAAACGTTTTTGTGGTGTATGTCTGCTATACCGACGGGTGCCAATCCGCGGTGTTTTATGCTGCCGACAATAGGATACCGTTATCGATAAAGTCGTTTGACTCGCCGCCGCTTTGGTGTTTCAATTACAATTTATTTTCGGAAACTCTCATCCAACCAGTACACTACGGTATAGGCCGGTTAATCCGAGGCCGGTAACAGAGGTTCTACTGTACGTATTCCAATCAAATATTTACTATTATTATTATTATTAAATTTTAAATCCAGAATAATTCCAACTATTATGACTAGACAATCCTGACTACGGTATTTTTGAATAATTACAAGTTCCTTTAATTTATACTTGCTCACCTTTACTATGTCTTTGTGTATTTTATCCGCTGTCTGGTATATATCCACCTGAAGCTCTCTGTCGCCAAGTCTATCTGGCCATCTTTTAAATCTGCCGGCGGTCCCCTCTTGAATGATTAACCTCGTTTCTTTCCACCTAAGGTTTATATACACTTCTCAACTAGAATGATTGACCTCATTTCTTACATTACAAGGGTTTATATACACTTCCCAACTTGAATGATTGACCTCATTTCTTACATTACAAGGGTTTATACACTTCCCAACTTGAATGATTGACCTCATTTCTTCTCAACCAAAGGTATATATACACTTCCCAACTTGAATGATTGACCCCGTTTCTTCCCATCCAAAGGTTTATATACACTTCCCAACTTGAATGATTGACCCGTTTCTTCTCACCCAAGAGTTTATATACACTTCCCAACTTGAATGATTGACCGCTTTTCTTCCCACACAAGGGTTTATATACACTTCTCCATTTGAATTCCCAACTTGAATGATTGCTCTCGTTTCTTCACACTTCTCAACTTTTGAAGTCCACCTCACTTGCAAGGCAAGCTGTCAGTTTTCTAGCTTTGTCATAATAGTTGTTATCATTCTGACTTCTTTAAAAGAACTTAGACTATTTTCCTAACTGAATTATGGCCCTAATTTCTAATAGTAGGGTGAACATACAGACCATTGATTGTCGCCTCGTGAAATTAGATGCCCAGGAAACATTTATCTTTGGACATCCATCAATTTTCTTGCTGTGTGAGTTGTTGCACCATCTTTTTCAAAGCCTGGTCTCAGAATTCAATAATTTACAGTTCCAGAAAGTTGCATAACATGTCGACATAACAATCGGAATTTATGTTTGCAAATCTTCCTCAAAAAGTACAGCCCTATGACTAAAAATTCACCAAAGGCGCGCTGACATGTTTACAGTGCAGAGTATGATCATAGAGCTGTCGGCGATTATCTTGTTAATTGAAAATTTTGTTTATTAACACAGCCCAATAAAATTAAAATTAGCTTCATCTCTCAACAACTCAATAGAGTACACTGAAACATTGCTTGGCAACTAGGAACATGGTTTCCCCAATCATGTTCATTTAGCTGTTGTATGACCATCAATTTGTACAGATGAAACTTAAGGTCTGTATGTAAAATTCTCTTTCAGACAAATACTCTGATCAGACAATCCCAAAATACCAGCTTGATGGGTAAACTACCTGTCTCATTGCTTAGATGTTTTCAGGTGTTTGAATGCTATGAGGCCTATTAGGTGGTTTCTTCTTCAATACTGATCCTGTGTCTCTAAAATTTGACACCCATATGCTTTACCGAAATTTGTTGGACCTAGCCTAAATTAAGTACAAAATAATTGCTGCACAAAATAACAGAATCATTACTTTTAAAATAACTGTCAATAATGGAAGAATGATGTTTACCAGACTATGCAATGATGGTAACTGGAATATAAAGGGTATTCTCTACAAGATGGCATATCAATGCCACACCTCTCTACTAGCGCTCTAACAGCAGTGCTAAGATATCAGAGAGTTATTTATGTGAATGTTAAACATTGTCCTTTTAAATTATAAAATAACATGTTTTGTAACCTATATGATGTCTGTCGGAAAATATTTCTCCTGGACCCAGTAGTAAACCAGTACTGGGATATGTGTGTTGTTAAATGAACCGTTTTTAATAATTGCAGGAACCAACAAGACTGTGGCCTCAGAGATCCTTTAGAGCTCTTTGCTGTTAAGAAAGAGGTAATCTTCAACTACTTAATTATTATTATCACATTAGTTTTTATCACTAGTATTCTTGAAAGTTCCAATCTTTACTTGCTTTAGGCTATGAATATTATTTACCAATTGACTTGACTGAAAATTTGGACTTGCTACACGGTGTAAGCATGGATCATCTCCATCCAATAAATAAATCATAGTAAATAATTTGTAATAATAATATGTAATTGTAAATAACATGTTAATTTAAATAAATCATAAGTGATAAAATAAATAATAAATACAAAAGTGAACTTTTAAATAAAATGTGCTTTTATAAATGAAAATGACATTATTTACATAATGCGTTTAATTAAACAAAGGAACAGACAGTTGCGTCATACTTTGCAAATGGAGCATTCTAGAACAAAGATGTGTCTTGCATATGGAGTGATATCTACATAAAAGGAGATTTTCTGATTAGTTAGAATCATAGAATATTCTGGAATTGAGTGAGAGGAGGCAGACTTGTTAAAAATATAAAACTTCTTTGTTGAATGCGACGAGTGAACTGCTTGCTACATGTTTTTGAATAATGGTAGTGGAGAATGAAAATGATCTGAGAAAGTTATAAGTAAAATATAACAATTAAAATAACCACACATTCCTTAAAAAGCAATATGAACAGTTAGAAGACTTTCCAAACTTGGACAAATATTAGAATTAAGATTTTATATTTAGATTTAAGCTTTAATAATAATAAAGTCAATGCTGTCTATTTTTAATATAAAATTGTACTTTCAAAATTAACATGTGCAAGTAAGATTTATTGAGAACATCTGTTTAGCCCACATCGTTTGGGAGCATGTAATAAATATCACAGTAGACTAGTTGTCAAAAAAACTTTCTAAAATCCATTTATATTGTAAAGTAGATGGCAGGTGGTAAGCAGTTCTGTGAAAATAACAACACCACTGACTCTAACCAAAAATGTGTGGGCTCTTATATAGCTACTAAATATATTCCCATAGTGTCATTAAATGAGACAATATTATTCTAGAAAACTCTTGTTCCTGCAAGCAAGATGATGCCAGCGAGTAACAGTAGTTCTTAAATCCTCCCTCTCACAGATAGTACTAGTGTCTCTATTTTGTAATTAATTTCTTTCAGAATGTTGTTTAATTTAAAAATTGTTTTATTTTTCCATCATGGAAGGGAGGGCAGCTGCTTGTCTCCCCCCCGTGTACACCCTTATTGTAATTTGAATATGAATCACCAATTTCAATTTGTACATTCCCATCAAAGTAGTTACAATGATCCCCATTTATAATGTCACTGTGAATTATCGAGGGCTAGCGCCTGCAATAACTGCGTAGACCATTATCCAACGGCTATTCCAAAAGGGATGAACTGTAGGAGAAGTTCTTTACATAGTCTAGGATTAAATTCCTCTCTTTCATCCTCTATTAGGTCTCAAATGACCCCAACTTTTGTTCTCTTACAACCATCCCGCTATTAGAGTATATGGAGGCTAAGAGTCTTTAGTTTATGTTCTTATATTCTTAGAGGTTTTTTCACTTTTAAACTACAAGAAAAATAATAATAATACGGTAGTGTGTATATAAATGTAGTTTGGTAAGCTGCTATTATATCTTTAGTGTGATTGGCTGTTAATACTTGTGTAAATGATTGTTAAAGGAATTCCCAGTTACAGTTGATTTAGTACCATACATGAAAATAGAAAAAGACATAACTCCACCTTCTGCGATTTCTATATTTCAAGTGAAAAAAGAAGAGGAGCTCCACATAGAGGTACCAGATTATTTTTGTATATAAATTTCAGTTAAACTATTCTTATGTCTCTTTATATTTTCTATACAATGTTTAAATTAACTTTCGATTTCCCAATAATGAATGATCAGATACAGATTTCTGTATATACAGGCTCTTCAAAAAGGATTTTACAACTTTCAAAACATGTAGATATTTATTCAGATAACTTACAAAATCAGTTGAGGTGTTAATTTAAAGCAAAACACATCAAGTTTGACTTACGTAGTGCCAAATACTATCACCAGAAATGCCACCATTGTTGTAGTTTAAAAAGGCTACTTTTACTGGTACTTGCTGCATGTTTTGATTTTACAAAATTAACTCTGCAATTACAATTCAACACAATTTTTGTCCTCAGTATAGTAAGGATACACCAAGTAGGCCTACACCTCTTGACACCAAAATTATATTGAAATATGATATAACATACACATGTCGAGACATTCTGTATGATATGACAAATCATCAGGTTTGCGATGTTGCTGTAAAACAATTCAGACAGAACTTTCCCTGTATGCCATTTCTCCGGAATATTCCTTAATAAGTGATTCCCAAGTTAGTGAATTGTTCGTGCAGAGCCATTTGCGTGGTTACCTCGCACACCAGATTTGAATCCTCTTGATTTTTTTTCCCATTAAAGATCGAGTATATGTTCCAGCTTTACCAGCCGATTTCCCTAAGCTGAGAAATTAAATTTACGCCATAGCTGCAAAAGTGACGCACGATGTACTGGCTCAAGTTTGGTCAGAAATTGACTTCAGGTGAGATGTTTGTCGTGGTAGTCACATCAAACCTAAATTATTGTTGAATGAAAAATTTGATGTGTGTTACTTTTACATGTCAACTGATTATGTAAGTTATCTGAGTATATTTCTAAATTCTTTTAAAGTTGTAAAAATTGTTTTGAAATGCTCTGTACAAACATTTTGATACATGTTTATTTATTTTTATTGGTATCTATAATTTTGTATTTTATAATTGTTTCTGACTAAGTCGGGGATATGATGAAATTAAAATGATTGGTTGCTTCACAGCATCTGTGTTTCCCAAGGACTCTTATTTAAAACAGGTCTAACCTAACTTTCTCTACCCCAGCAATCTCTCACCAGATTTTGACTTAAAGTAAATTTTAGTGAAATATGAAGATTAATGACCCAAATCTGGGTGCAATATTGTAAATAAAAATATGTTACAATTTAAATGTAGTTGATAAAAACAAAAACTTGGTATCGCCCTTTCTTGGAACTGCTGGTTTGTACAACACTATGTTTAGTATATCTATCTGTATATTATATTCACATTGTAATTGTACAAATATTTAATGGTCTTCATATATGACCTTTTTAATAATTATTTAGTTCTTCTTACACTTTATTTAATGATCCACTTTGAAACTACTAACAGTGACTTCATAATCAAAATATTTTAAGTGTAAAAAGATATTTTGTATCATTGTTTTTGTAGCACATTTGAACCATTTTCAATAATTTTCAATATTTAGAATCATTTCTGATATAATTTATTTGAGACAAGGCTATTAATCTTAAATAAATTAATCTTTGGAAAATTATGTTTTCATTTTCATTGCAATATATTGAATGGTAATTATTAAATTTATGAACGCAAATAAACACGGTAATAAGCTCTAAATATTGTTATTCATATTTTGCAGTAAAACTTGTATGACATTGAGTTACCAATTATGAATTCAAGGTTTATTTTCTAAAATTACTCGAGAACGGTGAATTTCTCAGTTTTATATATTGGTGTAATCATAACCTACACACTGCCGCGAATGCCCCCTACGATTTTTGCGTCACCTGCCGCGACCGCTTGCTCCTCGCGACTCGAACCTTGCTTTGGAACGTCCTACGTCAGGAGTTCTTGTCTTTATACAATCGCGGACAAGACCAAGATGCTCACTTTTACCCTTTTATCAATCAAAGCTATTGCAAACCTTGGCTTTTGCAAGTATGAGTCTGTGCTCATTAATTTTTTAATTATACGAAAATTCCCTGAATTTTATTTTATCGCTCACTGAATTTACTACTTCCCTTTTCACACTCTCTTTCTCTGGGGAAGTGCCTTTTGGAAGAAATCGGCTCCGGAATTCTGATAATAATTTCTTCAAAATTTTATATTTATTATATTTTACCAGAGCACAGTTATAGTAATTAATTTCTTACTCTTGAATTATCTTAAAAAAGCAATGTTAATAAACAAAATGGTAAATGAAAAGAATTAAACTTGAGAATAAAATTTTATGTCTTATTGATCTTCAACAAAGATTAAAAACAATTTTAAAATTTTATAACACAGCAATAAACAACAAAATATGACACAAATAATCTAATAGAAATTTCTTATATACTAACACAAATTGAAAAAAGCTAGACTATTTCAGCTAGGACTACAGATAAGTAGTATTTAGTTAGTATTTAAGTTTGAAATATTTTTTACACCAAAGCAGAGTGAATTGAGTTTAATGAAGTTATTTTTTCTAAATTTCCCCAATGAATTTATTATTTACATGAATTTACTATTTACGAATTATTCCTTAGATTTAGTGTACCTTCACACTTAACATGAAGCTCTCGTAGTTTTGAAGTTATTTGCTGTAATCGGTTTATGATGTCTCTGAGTTATTTTCTCTCCAAGTCCTGGATATTTCAAAGTGGTTGACTGCTGGTAGTAATCTCGAAACCCTGCTGAGTCGCCTTCAATGTAGATGAATCTTCATGCAGCTTGACTTTCGAAATTAGTTAAAAATTTTCTAAGTTACTTTTACTACTGATTTAAATATTTATGTTAAAATTTACTAAGTTGAATTTAGAATAGTTTAGTAGAGTGACTAAAGGAACGTCTTCCCTGCTCGGAATCTGGTACTAGAGTATCCGTCTTTCGACAGACAATTTTGGTTCTCCCTTTCTGTGGGAATCTTCCCTCAAAAGGTAACCACTTTTTCTCCCTTTCGTGAAGAAATGTCTCTTCTTTATATTTCGTATTTTCTGGCTGTTTTGTTCTGAAATTTTTATACTAGAAGCTGTTCTAGGTATAGTTTTTACCTATTGTATAGTTTTTTTTCACTATTTCTTATTAAAAATCCTTTTAATAGATATTTGGATCGTTCTATTATTTTATGTTATCTGTGATGACAGTTGGTCATGCAAGGTCCAACATCTGAACTGTGACGTAGAGCTGCTTTGTGCGACTTTCCTGTTAATTCCTGCAATTTGTGATTTTGAACACTGTTACGTACAACTTGCTGCAACTTCTGAACGGCTGGTCCGATCGTCGATTTCTCTTCGGATTCCTCTTCTGTCCGATCTTGAGGGTCTTGTAAAACTAGATTGGTCGTTTTCGCCCGTTTAGTTTACGAGTTATCACACTATGTCTAACTCCATTTTAGTTTACGAGTTAAAAGTGAATGTCTATTTTTTCACTTTTTAACTTTCGATTTAAGTCCTTTTTCACAATTCTTTTGTATAAAAATTCTTCTTCTGATCCTATGACGAAAATATCTTCTTAGCTTTTCGTCGTAGCTCTATTGGTCCTCGAAGTCTTGAGTTTTTGATCGTCGTATTATTTGATTATAAAAACCCCCCATTATCAATTTTCACCTCTGCTCTGTTGTTTTACACTTTTACATAATTAATACACATTATTCCTTCCTTTTATTTCACCTTTCACATTTATTTTTACCGCTTTTGGGCTTTAACTTTTTACTTTATGTTATTATTATAACTCCCCCATTTTAACTTTAATTCTGATTCTGATCGCTTATTATTGTTCCCTACGGTTGTCTTTTCAATTGTTATTTTTATTATTTTTTAGTTTATCCCCCCTTCACCTTTAAAAACTTAAAAAACTCTCCAAGAATGACTTTCTAAGTCCATTCTCCCCTGGTTATTATTATTATTGTTTATTTTTTATTTCTGATTATTATTACTTCCTCTATTGGTTATGACTCTATGATTTTTGATTTTTGAATTTCCCCTTTTTTTTAATTTTAGGTTTTTGAGCCCTCCTATTTTCTTGAATAACTTTTTTATTTTAGGTGCTTTTAAATTTATTTCTTGATATTATTAGTCGATTGACTCTACTGAATAAATATTTACCTTAATATTTTAGTTTTTTAATAAAATAAGAACTACCATAGTTTGGCTTTCATGTCTGTACAAGCAAAGTTCTACCTTCGCCTTGCGTGACGTCACCGCACCATCGCATTCCCACTTTATCGTGTTTAGCGCGGCAATTTAAATGCTTTAAATTTACAATGAGACGAATGCCTTTCTCATTCCGTCTCAACACTTCATACAATTTAGACTAGCAGACTTAGTTTTCAGATGGACTACTGAAGTATTGATAATTTGTACGTTTTGTAATATTTTATTAAAAAAACTTATTTCCTTCATACAGGTCGTTATAAACAAACAGACTTTTTGTAAAAATGCTTTATTATATTTATATATAGAAGTACTATCTTCATTTAAAAATAATAATATGTATTCTATAAATAATTTACTTCAATGTGATTGCTAAACAGAATCAAAATAGTGAACATAATCATAAATTTCCAAGTTATATAACATACAAAAGGACATCAGGAAAACCTACCAACATCACTTCATCAAGTTATAATTGATTCTAATATTTACAATATCCTTAAATATGTGTCACATAATTTTCAAAGTTTGTCTACAGAAACATGGTCAAAAATAAAAATTAAATTAAAAATTAAATTAAAAAATAATCAAGTTAAATGACAATTATATAGATTATTTGTAACTTAAGGGGGAAAAATATATTTAAAGTACATTAAAATACATACAAAGCTTTCCCATTATATTACTTAGATCTCACAATAATTAATATTTTCTGTAGTAATTAACTGATTATTTTGAACAATTTTATACAACTAAATGTTCAATATGGTATTGATTTATCACAAAGCTTACTAGTCATCACCGACTCATCAAAACGTGTCTGTACATCAAGATATGTGTGACTTCCTATTGCAGACCCACCCATAAAAGTCGGGTTTTATAATGAGGGGGGGAGGTTGATTATACATATTATCTATGTTGTTGCATCTAATTAAAAAATTTACTAACCTTTTCACTCTTATCAGAATAAAATGCTCACACTATATGGCACCAACAAAACATCCTCACTAGACTACACCAACCCTTTTCTTACCCTTTCCAACTACACTATAAGAGATGGCGGTCAAGCTATGTGCGAAAAATTAATGCAAATTCATCTATAATAAACTTGATACTCCCCCCCCCCCATGCTAAACATTTTGTGTATTAACTAAATCAATACCGTACATTAATTTCATAATTTGTTTGAATAGGAAATCAAGAGGGCGTAGGAAAAAATTAATTGCATTAATTTTTCCTTTTAGTTAGAATTCTTTTCTAAAAAAATTAACTTTTTTGAGTAAACGGACTTGTCTGAATAAAATTGTACAAATTATACCTCTAAGTAGGAACGGTTGACTTTCGTAGTCTCGGATGTAGGAGTTTCTATGAGCAATGAACTATCGGTTGACATTTCATAGTCTCGGATGTAGGAGTTTCTATGAGCAATGAATACTATCAGTTGACATTTCATAGTCTCGGATGTAGGAGTTTCTATAAGCAATGACCTCTCGGTTGACATTATAGTCTCGGATGTAGGAGTTTCTATGAGCAATGAATACTATCGGTTGACATTTCATAGTCTCGGATGTAGGAGTTTCTATGAGCAATGAATACTATTGGTTAACATTTCATAGTCTTGGTTGTAGGATGTTCTATAAGCAATGAATACTATCGGTTGACATTTCATAGTCTCGGATGTAGGAGTTTCTATGAGCAATGAATACTATTGGTTAACATTTCATAGTCTTGGTTGTAGAATGTTCTATAAGCAATGAATACTATCGGTTGACATTTCATAGTCTCGGATGTAGGAGTTTCTATGAGCAATGAATAGCCTACTATCGGTTGACATTTAATAGTCTCAGATGTAGGAGTTTCTATGAGCAATGAACTATCGGTTGACATTTCATAGGATGTAGGAGTTTCTATGAGCAATGAATACTATAAAGTGTTATTTATTAATTGCCATGAGGAAGGGGACAGTAGCTTTATTTTGTATAGAAATTATCTTTCGAGCTATGTGAGGGTATCCTTGTATGCATGACTACATTACTCCATTTTATCTGCTCTATTTTGTAAGTTAGTCAATGAAACATTATTTATTTTAAAAAATAATAAAAAACTTAACGTTTTCCATTTTTTGCTAAGATTATTTACAGTGTTACAAAAAAATAGAGAGACTAATTTGCAAATGTTAGTTACATTTTCAAAACCTAATATGGCGGAAGTGGAGCTGAGCTCTAAATATCTGAATATTTTTTCAAAGTATCTGCCCATGGTTCATTTTCAGTTTATGATTAAACAAATTCTGAACTGACATTTTTGGTAACAAGTGATTTTGTTTGTTTTTTATTTGTTTTGCGGATGGGTGAGTGAGAATGTTTATGCAGTATACTTGTACTATTTATTTTCAATGTCTCATCAACCAATCCAAATGTTTGTTATTAGTAGCAATCTGTTAGACTCAGTACACAGCTACTAAATTTATATCACAATTTACAGTCTAAAAGGCTTTGTGTTGTAAACAAGTGTGACGACTCCACCCCATGTCTTTAATTGAACAACAATTTAAAAAAATTCAACATCATGATCCATCTCTAAAATTATCCACTTGTAAATAAACTGTCTATCTATGTTATAATCTAAAAAGTTTTCTCTGAATATTGCTCGACTATGGTATTTTTTTGTTATTTGACAGTATTGAACGCGAAATTCTATTGACCTGTGAATGAAACATGTTACTTAGAATAAGTCTCATAGGCTAAATATATTCTAATGTTTATAAGAAAATACGTGGTTAAGGATTCAATTTATTTGTTTTTGTTTTAGGATATCAATGAAGAAATTACCAGTGGTAAGTTTGTCCGTACATTTTGACAACATTTTTTAATGCATATGTAAATAAATAACCACACATTATACTTAGTCTTTATAAATTTCATTACAAGTAATTCTTACTGTTTTTATCTTAGCATATATGTTGTGGTATACTGTGAAATATTTACCCTCGTGGAATTTTTACCCCCTACTATTTCTACTGGTAAGATTTTACAAATTGTCACTTCTATATTGAAATTAGACCTGAAACAAACTTAAGTGTGTTATGGAATAAATATGACACCTATACCTACTATTGATTAATGTAACTTTTTTTATATATATATTTTATTTTTTCAAATGCTAACATTTAAAAAAAGTTGATTAAAGTTTTTGTCTCTGTCATAAATAATACAAAAATTGACTTAAGTATGTTAAGTATTGCTTAAGTATTCAACTATTTATAACCATATGCCAAATATAGAAAATTTCAACATTTTTGTTTGTACCCCTTGCTGTTTGTCTTAAATTAACATTTTTCAAAAAAAAAAAAAAAAAAAAAAAAAAAAAAAAAAAAAAAAAAAAAAAAAAAAACTTACACTTTTTTGCCTTTTATATTATAACTGAAACTGAACTATGCTTGAGTATGATATAGAATAGTTATAACCCTATGATGACTACAGGAAAATGTAACTTTTTTCTTTTGTACTTCTTTTTGTTTTTTCCAAGTTAACATTTTGTAAAAAGAGTTGATTTTACAGGTTTATATCTCTGTCAAAAATAATGTAAGTTTTTGCCCCTATACCGTAACTAAAACTCAAATCTATTTGAATATGATATGGAATCGTTACTCTCTGCCGACTAACTGTTGGATATTGACCTACACTAACAGTCACCATCTCCATAAATGTGTTTCCATGATTTAGGTGCTCTTAATAGAGTGATTGGAGCACTGTCGATGTTGTTTAACCCTCCAGCTGGCGCATGTTAATGTGTCTTAAAAATTCTTCGTTCGTTTAAAAATTAATAAAATATATTATTTGTATATAAAACCTAACTTATAAGATATCATTTTTCTCAGAAAGATGCATAGAATTTATCTATGTAATAAAAAAATAAATTTTTGAAACAGTTTTGGAGTAAGTATGTTAGATGTCAAAAATGATATTAACTAATTTTCAGAAAAACCTGTATCACCCAAAATCAATAGCTTACTACCTATTTCTAAGATATACACAATTTTTGTGTATTATTTGTGAATATATTTAGGAAAAAATATATATAAATTTGTTACATTTTAAAAATGTAAAAAAATTTTTACGTAAAAACTGAATTTTCTCTTTATTTTTTAAAAAAAATATTAAAAATAGTAAAATATATTTTATACGGAACTTCTATATTTCATTATGTCCAGAAAGGTGCATAGAATGTAGGTGTGTAGTGGAAAAAAAAGTTAGATGTATCAAAATTGGAGTTTTTTGGTCAAATACCAAAAAATCTAAGAGTAACAGAGCAGAAATTTCATAGAAATGGTGATCAAAAACATACTAATACATTTTTTGCAATTTTTTCAACCATTTGTTGAGATTTCTAATATATTTGTGAATATATTTAGGGGAAAAAATAATAATATGTTACATTTTCTAAATAAAAACAACGATTTTGACTAAAAAGTGATACTCTGACGGTTGAGGTTAGATTTGTAACCTCCACAATTTAGCCTCACTAGTAACAATCTGAAGATAGGCCTAAGACAAAATCACTAGATTTTACTAAGAAAATATATACTTTACAAAGAATAACACACATATTCACTTTTATAATCATATAAAACACTAAATATAAGACAATTTGCATATAGCCTAGACTTACCATTTTCCTTTTAGGTTATGACAAAATATAAACCTTTCACAAACTAGAAATTCACTAAAAACATAATCTTTAGATATAAAAACACATATATTGTAACTTGTATACAAAATATATACAATTTGTATAAACAAATGTTCAAAATAAAATAAATATTTATTCCCAAACTATATGCACTAAGTCATTTTTGTTACAGTATTTACAACGCACCATTGCGTATGTTCCGGTATCAAAACAAAACCTAAATTTTCATGCACAAGTTTGTAACATACACAAAATTAAAGATTGAAACCTCCTCTTTAGAATGATGTAAAATAAAACAGTAAAATCTATGACGTCAATGTAGAAATATGGAATAGCGTCTAAATACTCCAAGTCACGTGGAGGATCAAAATATTCAGTAAGCCACTTCGAAGAATGTATATAACTCTTAAACTATATAACTTAGGATGATTTCGTCTTCATAGTTCGAAAGAGGAAGAAAAATACTATATAATATTGTCAACTTGTAACATTTGGACAAGTTTTACCATTTCGAAAAAATATATGAACATAAAGGTGATATTTTCTATATAAAACTCGCCGCGGCAATTTGTCGCAACCTGGCGTTATGTACGTCAACTTCAGTCAAGTCTTGTTATTACATTTTACGCAGCTTAATTTTTTCTAAACCTGGTTATGAAACATTGAAAGATTACCTTTTCAATGGTATAGAATACATTTCGATAATATAATATCTACTAGGATAAAAGTTGAATTGCAAAAAATGTAATTTTTAGCGTGTAAAATAGCGTTAAAACTCTTGATTTGGTTTAATTTTTATATAATAAAAACTATACTACAGTAGAGTCTCGCAAACTCGGCACTCAATAACCCGGCAGTCCGGATTACTCGGCGACCCCGACGTGAAAATATATATATTTCTAAAAACAGCGATGTTCGTAAAAGTTCGGCAGATCCCAAAGCAGGCATTAACTTCGATCGCTCGAATCGTTGATGGTACTTTTCCCACATTAAACTCGTCACAAAGCTTTTTTACAGATTCCCCTCTGTCAAATCTTTTTAACACATTTAACCGCGTCTCAAACGAAACCAACACACGCTTCCGGTTTCGTAACTCGTTCATTTTTATTTACTGTATATACATACTGTGCGTATCTGTCAAAGAAAACTGAAAAGAATGTTATATTTTCCATAATGTATACTAAATTGTTTCGAGGAAAAAAGCGGCCCATCAAACGTTTTTGCAGGTGTATGTCTGCTATATCGACGGGTGCCAATGCCGCGGTGTTACTATGCCGCCGACAATGGGATACCGCTATCGACAAAGTCGTTTGATATCGCCGCCGCTTTGGGTTTAAATTACAATTTATTTTTTGCCCTTATTCCCGATAACCCGTATTTCACAAACTCGGTACACTTCCGGTCCACATTACGCTGAGTTTGCGGGACTCTACTGTAGTTGGAAACATTTGAAAAACACGGTTTTGAAGAGAAAGACGTGATCTATCAAGCAGTGTTATGTCCGATGTGACAGATTGAAATTTCGAAATAGGAATAATTGACAAACGAGACTAATGTTTTGTTTAAAACTTGTTAACGTAAAACTTGGACGTTTCGCATCAAAAATATGCAAACTTCGCCAATTTTTGGAATATTATTTATAACGTTTTGTGGTATTTTTTTTTGCATGATATGCATCTACGGAACATTAGCTTTCCAACGGTATTTTATTTATTGCGATGGGACAATTTTAAGTGGGCGTAACGTTGAATGGCCAAATACGTGTTTTTTAGTTGGTGAAGTGAGCCATTACTAATGCCGCGACCCGGTCGCAGTTAAAACCGGGTCGTCCACCAGGTCGAGGGTTAAACTAAATACTCAGGTCATTTGGAAAGTAAAGAACTTTTGATTTGTACAACAAGGATGGCAAGGAGTTTTTGAACCACATTGTTACTGGTGATGAGACCTAGATTTCACATAAAATTTAACCACTTGACGGACTAACCCGAGTTAGCTCGGGCAAGTGCTACGTTCTAAACCGGACTAACCCGAGTAAGCTCGGTCAACAAAAAATATTCCGTATCATTTCAGATTAACCCGAATTGGCTTGTTCCACATATTTATTTTTTAGTTTGCGGGTGTCGCCCACTACTTTCGATTGTTTTTCATAGGTAGCGTTAGTGTCTCTCTGTGTACAGCTTAGTGAGCTACTGACGCTGTGTTTATCAGTCGAGTTTCGTGGCTGTATCTGCTGTTTATTTTATTATTTATATTAGTAAGTGTATTGTTTGTTTGAAAATGAGTAGTGAAGAAGATGACTACGAAAGAGTGAATTTAGAAGAGAGTGAAAGTGAGGTTGAAAGCGAGAGTGATAGTGAGACTGAGAGTGATTCAGACAACTCAATTGATTTAGTGCAAGCCCGGCAATTTTAAAGAACAATTAAAATGAATATGTTGCAAACTTATTTTGTGTATTTTTTTAGCACGCGAGTTAACTCAGGTTATTCTTTTTACTGGTATTTGAAAATTATAAAAAAATAGAAAATGACTACAAACAAACAAAATTTTATCGGCAATGAAGTAAGTCTAAACCAAACTGTTAATTTCACTAATAAAAAAAAAATGACCTGAAATGGTCATTTTTCTATAAATTAATGGACCGTCAAGTGGTTAAAAGCAAAGCACCAGACAATGGAATGGCATCATTCTCGATCCCCATCATTACAAAAAAAATCCAAACAAATTCTGAGCACCAAGAAGGTTATGACTACAGTGTTTTGGGGTCGAAAGGGTGTTGTACTCATTGACTACATGCCTAGATGGTAGACCATACCTTCAGTAGCCAAACCCTTCACTGACTACACATTAAACGGTGTGGATTGTTGTTGAGCAATATTGTGATTCTTCATGATAATGCATGTCCCCATGCTGTTGCATTGATGACGAACTTGCTTCAGCAGTTTAAGTGGAAAGTTTTTTAACATCTCCCAATTGCCTCAATGTAAACCAATGAGGCATGACGTTTACCCAAATTCAAACATGGTAATGTATATGTCCTAAAGTATGGAAACTGGTATTATCACTAAGTATAACTCAGTTCATCCAATTTTTTTCAGCTTCAATTTGATCAAAAATATATTCAGCAAAGTCATACCTTCTAAAGTTATCATCTGGCTGCAAAGCATTCTCTAACTGAAATCTATAGCCTGTAAACCTGGCTCGTTTTTTTTTTTTTTTTTTTTTTTTTTTTTTCAAAACCTTGGAACTGGTTGTTGTTTAAACATTTAATTCTTGAGCTCTTTTTGTAAGAGATTTTTTTGGACACCTTAAAAAAAGAAGAAGATTTTCTGTGTGTTTTTAACAGTTTCATTGCTGACTAACGGCCTATCTGAATGTTTTTTGTGTAATAAACAACCAGTTTATTTTTATTTTTACTAGAAATGTTAATTTCATGTGGGCGTTCTTCATAGAACACACACTGTCACTTAGTTTGCACTAGAGTTACTGATTTGAAATATACAAGCCATAAAACACAACTTGTACCATATGATTAAATTGCACAACAATAGTTATACAATTATGAATACAATTAACCCCTTAAGTGTTTTATTTTTTTTGCCTAAATCAACCTAAAAATGCTTATTTTTTTTATTTGATTATTTTAATGTTTGTTAACTTGGAAGTTGAAAAATAGGCAATAAAAGAAAATATAAGCAACATCAAAAGTATAAATGTCATGTTTAATATAATTTAAAAATTTTCTGCAAATACATTAAAAACACATTTACCTAACAATTAAAAAAAAGTAAAATGTAATAAAACCATTGTTAAAAATAAAAGTACACACAATAAAGATTGTTTACAGTTTCTTACTAATGTTTAGTAATTTTTTTGGGTGTGATATATTTTAAAACATGGGGCAGCACACAGCCCAAGATCACATTCGCTGCACTGGTATCGCGACTCCTTGCGCACATATCGCGACTCCTTGTAAATATAATGTTCACGGCGGATCCAAAGAGAACAAAAATAAAGCGGTAGTTTTATAAGTTATGCTCTAGAGAGCATGCCAACACTATCTAGCGGCAATACTAGCAACTACAACGTAATATTACGACAGAGAACGAAATAGAATAGGGCAAGTTAAGAGCGTCGGCTTTAGCCGACAGCGGCACTTTTTATCGATATTTGTAGTGTCGGCTTAAACCGACATAAACACTTAAGGGGTTAAATAACAGATGTTCCATAAACCTACAATGTTTCCTCAGGGAAACGCCAACAGACTTTATGGACATGGTGTATTTTGAAGCAATGTTTTATTAATTTCAATAACAAGGGCTTTATTAAGGCATAATAGGATAATATATTATTGATTTATTACTAAAAAATAATTGGTTTAAGGTAATTTTTGTTATCATTTATTGTATTCATTGTCACAGTACATTTAGGGCAATTTAATTGTTTTACTTCATATTGAGTTGGGTTTTATAAGCACACAATCTAAAATGTTTATAAAGCATGTTCTGAACATTTGTTTTATGAATGCCTAGTTCCAAACTGCCTCGAACTAGACTTTTTAGGGCTAAATTATGACTATTTTAGACACTCCAGATTATCCTATTTGCATGGTCTAGTTGGGAATTTCTTGATGTCCACATTTTTAACTTTTTTTAAAGTTGTTGAACTAAAGAATACTTGTCTTGTCAGTATGTCAAAAATTATGATTTGCTGTAACGACTGATTTAAACTCATCAAACTGAATGGAACCGTATTCTTTCTGTAACTACCATATTGTAAGTTGAAATGATGTGCAACACAGTAGCATCTGTGCATTCAGAGTCATCACGATGACGAATAAAAAATCTATTAAAGTAAATCATTGAAGATTGGTTGATTATTACTCATGCCATGTGTAAATGGTATGAATAATTGGTTCCTAGTGCAGAGAGTATTCCTTGTAAGGGTTATTGTTAAGTTTTGTAAGAATACAAGTAGATCCAGCTAATAACAACTTTAAAATAAATCAATTATTCTTTTGTCATTTTTACAAATTTTAAGAAAAAAAATCTTTGATTTACAATTTACATGAAAAATTAACAGTTTGAGCTTTCTATTCACTTTCTTTTGAGATTTTATTATTTAACAGGACGATTCCTTATGTTTGTCATCCTTTTGGAAATATATTTCATATCAATGGAAAAAATCAAATTTATTAATGTTTACAGAAACAGAATTTGTCAATGACGAGGACACTGGATCTTGGCCATGTACAACGGACCATACATTAAAAACATCTAACCAATTCAAAGAAGAAGAAACATCAAATCTAATGTCAGCAGAGAATGAAATGTTTAATTTGTACTTCTGTAATTACTGCATTTTCAGTTCGAGCTCAAAGTTTCAACTTGAACTACATTTAAATCCACACAGTGACTTGTTTACATCTATAGATCAAACTGACAGTAATAATTGTATTAATCGGAAACAACGTAACTTTAACTATAGTTATGATAAATTAATTTGTTCTAATTTTATTAAATTACACAGTACAGCTATTTTAAGAGAGGAAGTTCAGCACTACAAATTGTGTGGTTTAAAGTTTACAACAAAGCGTAATGTTATTAAACATATGAGAGTACACACAGGAGAGAAACTTCATAACTGCACAATATGTGATTCAAAGTTTGCACAAAGAGGCGATCTTATTAGTCATATGAAAGTACACACAGGAGAGAAACCTTTTAACTGCACATTATGTGATTCAAAGTTTGCACAAAGAAGTGTTCTTACTACACATATGAGAGTACACACAGGAGAGAAACCTTTTAACTGCACATTGTGTGGTTCAAAGTTTGCCCAAAGAGGTAATCTTAATATACATATGAGAGTACACACAGGAGAGAAACCTTTTAACTGCACATTATGTGGTTCAAAGTTTGTACGAAAAAGTATACTTATTACACATATGAAAGTACACACAGGAGAGAAACCGTACAACTGCACAATATGTGATTCAAAGTTTGCACAAAGTTGTCATCTTATTAGTCATATGAAAGTACACACAGGAGAGAAACCTTTTAACTGCACATTATGTGATTCAAAGTTTGCACTAAAAGGTAATCTTACTACACATATGAAAGTACACACAGGAGAGAGACCTTTTAACTGCACATTATGCGATTCAAAGTTTGTACTAAGAAGTCATCTTATTACACATATGAAAGTACACACAGGAGAGAAACCTCACAACTGCACAATATGTGATTCAAAGTTTGCACAAAGAGGTGATCTTACTACACATATGAGAGTACACACAGGAGAGAAACCTCATAGCTGCACATTATGTGGTTCAAAGTTTGCACGAAGAGGTACTCTTACTAGACATATGAAAGTACACACAAGAGAGATGAATCATTCTAGTAAATAAGGTAACAGTAAACTCATTTTTGTAAAAGTTTAAAATTATTTTTGGATTTTAAATGTTAAGAATACATAAAATAGTTACTGCATTGAACGAAGTTACAACATACAGAACAAGTCATGGGGATCATATGTAGTTTTTCATACGTAATGTTATTGTACGTAATGGCAAGATGTATACTTTGTACTTATGTTGAAATATGTTATATTTCATAAAAATATAGTTATTTAACGTTTAATTATTTTTACGGCATTTTATTGATTTTATGAATTATTTTATTTAAATGAAATTATTGGAATCGTAACCAAGATGTTTATGGTTTTTTTTTCTACATAGAAAGTGAAGGAACATAACTTTGTCTTGAGGATCAATATCAATCCTGAACAAATTTGTATGATTAAATATAACCAAGTTATAATCACTAAGTAATATTAAACTTCACTTTACTTAATTTAGTGAATGTGTCAAATATTCCGTTGCCTGGGTAACAGGGCTATAGCATAATTTGTCAATGTATTTAAATATGCATGACTTTCATATCAGCACTGTTCTTTCAGCTTTTTAAAAAGTAAATAAAATATACTATAAATTGTTAAATACCATTGTATAAAATTCATGTGTCATTGAACTGTAAGTGACAAAATGTAATTAAAAAGTTATGTCATAACATGATAATTTTATTAAATTTATGTTTCGATGGAATGCCAATATATGAGACATTGCTTTAGTTTGTAACAATGGTTTTAATTACTCCTTCTATATTTGTTCTACTTGCACGTTAAGTCAAATAATAACCGGTGCAAAAACATTTCACAAGCTTTCCCACTCATACTCCATAACAGTTAATCAAAATAATATTTTTTTACTTGTAATTTTCACTTGGCTTTGGATCATTATCTCCTCATTTCAATATTTTTTTTTAACAGCCTTAAAGCTGATATTTTTTGTTTTTACCACTAAATCACTGATATTTGGAGAGATGGCAAACAATACATCTTGTTTGGGTTCTTACAGGCTACAATTGAGCAAAATTAAATCGTAATTGTTTTCTAATTTTAAGGAAATATTAATTTTGTGTAATATATGGTCATTAACCACAAATTCTGAAGTATACAATTTTTTTTTAATGATCCGAGTAATGACAAAAATATGCCCATATACCAAATAAGTTTAGCATCTATATAAATATTTTCTCAAAGCCTTTTTGAGTCACAACTAACGATCTGACATTTTTGTGACGAATAATTTGTTGGATTATTTGGTTTTTAACAACAATGAGCTAGAAAGTTTGTGCAATGTATTTGCAACATTTATTTCTGTTCAGTTAACTCGATATTACCTTCCTTTAGGAGTTTAGTCAACTCTTCTCCTGACCACTTGACATGCCCTTAGAGGCCATCTAACCTATACACTACTCCTTTACTGGAGATATCCTGGCAGTGTTCAGAGAAGACTCAAGAGAGACATTCTCTCCATCAGTTAATAATCGATATTGATATACAGGGGATATGTAGGCTGACTGTATAAATAAGTAATTTTTCATACTTTTATAACAATGTTTCATTGTTGTACAATTATAATTTTAATAACAGATTATTTCTACAATTAAAAAAATAAATAAGATGATCTATGAAACAATTTAATTTTATAGATGTTCAAACAAACCGCTATCTTGATTGGCACAATCTTACAGTTTTTCTTGAATTAGTTTTATGTTATTTAGTGTGCTTGGCTTCTGAGAAAACACTTCCTTGACTAATCCGAAAAAAAATCCATGAGTATCAAATCAGTTGATCGTGGAAGCCAATTGATGAAATTACAACAATCAGTCCATTTACCGGGATAATCTTGTTCAAGTAATTCTCAGACAGTGTAGGGTGGGGCGGCATTTTGTAGAAAAATAACATCATGGACATAGTACTGTTTAATTTGAAAGATATCAGTGTTCATTAACATGTTTTTGTACACATTACAATTGACCGTGTCATAAAAAAATACTAAGCAAAAACACCATCGCAGTTCATGCTACCCAAAACTATGGCTTCCAGCTGGAAGTTGGTTAAGTTGCTTTTCAATTGTTATACAGTGAATAATAAACACAATTGTGACGGTTTATAGCACCACTTAACTTGAAATTATTGACAGACCACAATACCTTCATCAAAACTATATTTCGTTATCTGCATTTGTTTAACACAATTTCATAAAACTGGAGGCACTCTCCAACAAACCATGAACAAGTCCTGAGCGATACAACTTAAAACCATGACCATTTTGCAGCCTCTGTAAAGATCTTGAAGTTCTTAATTGTGATTTCTTAGGACTTTTCATAAAAGGTTATGTAACAAACAATGAGTTGGTTATTCCAGTTGAACGCGAGTCCTCTATTCCAATTGAAATGTATACTTCAGTCATTACAAGGAGAATATAAGAAAGAGGTAAATAATAATAGAAAAAGTTATTTTATATGAAAATGTATTACAAACTATTTCTTAATACAGTACATGAATTGCTTTGGCTTATTCTATCTTACATTTAAAGACATTACACAATATTATTTAAAAAACATCTAAGATATGAGAAAATACTTGCCTTATATGTCATAAAAATAAATGTAAGGCGTTGAACATTAGATCATTGTTTAAATATACATGTTTGTTTAACAAGCTCTAATCTATACTCAACTGTGGGAGATGTTATTGAGGCAGTATATGGATCAGTTAAAAAAGAAAAAAACACGTAGAAACTTATGAACAAAAATCAGATGTGAGAAAAAATATCAAAATTTTGATTTGGTCTTAAACAGATTTTTGTAACGGTTTTCTAATGGTACACACAGGTGTAAACAACAAAGTTTGGCTATTTTTTGAAACCAATATATAGATTATTTAGTATTTTTATAATAAATTTTTTAAATATATTTTATCATAGTTTATTTAAATATAATTAGAATTATTTTATTTAGCTCAGTAGCACACTAGAGATATGATACATATCTTAAAGTTGTAAACGATACAAGATAACTATGTTATAAGATAGGTATCACTAGTTTGTGTTAAATCGTGTAGTAGTGGTTAAACTCATGTACACATGTAAAATAATGACATCTACTGTAAGATAAATGCATAAGAGCGTCGGTGATAGATTATTGCTGTATGTCAAATGAAAGCGTAAAAAAAATATTAAAACCGTTTCTGGTAGGAAAAGAGATATTTTCACAGCATATGCCGATAGTATTGGAGTTAGTGTCGGATAGAAATGACGGTATGAACCTTAGTAAAACAAATGGATTATTACCGATTATGCCAAAATTAAAATGGGAGATGAGGGGGGAAGAGAAGTATAAAACAGCTGTTAGGAATGCGGTTCTAAGCAAAGGGAAATTATCTCAAGATGTAAACATAGCATTGGAAGTAATATCGGATATTATATGCGGGGCTGTTGACTCAAGCGATAGGACTAAGTTTAATAGTAGCAAAACAAACAGAGATAAACAGGTTGTAGGGAAACAAAGGTGGTTCGATAGAGAGTGTCAAAGGGCGAGGCCAAAATTTTTTAATTTATTCCGGAAAACTAATTCCACTTTGGTGCGGTGTGATTACGTTCATGCTTTAAAAGAATATAAGTATTTGTGTGTGACCTTCTCCACTTCTTTTGACCAGCTGGAAGCTCCGGCTGGCTGGAGACCGCGTACACTTTAGCCGAATCTTGTCAGTATGGGCCAAGGAGTCGGGTTAGGACGCTAATGAACGCATGCAACGCAAGTAAAATTTAATGTTATATTTTATTTTAGTGCCGAATTAAAAGATGATAAAAATGATTATGATTAATTAAAAAGACAACGGCAAGATAAAGCCTTAATAGTGGCCGAAAAGCATACCGTATAATTTAACTAGCACGTGGCCGAAAATGGACTGACCTGACCTCGTCCCGTAGCGGTCTTCCTTCTCGCGGCTCTCGGAACAGACTCTCGGTCGGCTCGCTAGCTCAAGCCCTCCACTCCTCGTCTCTCCCCTCCCCTTCTTCTATGTCATATTGCACTGCTCATCAAAATCGCAAGTGCCAATTCATATTTTATTATTTAGAATTCCTTTACATCCTAATTTATAATTATTATGATTTTGGTTTGGTGGGCTCCTTGGCTGGGCCACATCACCCCCTCCATACAATTCGATCCGCACCACTCGGCTCGTTGTAAAGTGGTGGCTAATGTGACACTCCACTCATAAGCAAAAATAAATTTTAAAAATCGCCAAAAGAATATACCACATGATTTCTTCAAATTTTGAAAGGAGAAAGAGAAAATACGAACGTGAGGTCAATTCATTGCTGCCAAATGCTTTCAAAGTCCCCTGCGCCTTAATTAAAATTTTGAAATCAGTTAGCAATCTGCAAATAGGTGAAGACAATACAGTCTCCTAGCGATTATTACCCCTTCTTATTGATAAAAGTGATTAATTTAAAACGAAATGAGTGTCCATTTAGGCATCTTTTAAATTTTGACAATGTATTTACCCCCCTTGAATCTAAAAACGAAAACCAAAATAAAATTTTGTTGTGCTTGTTTCCACCTTGGGTGCGCATCTGCGGTCTTAAAGAGAGAAGTGTTCTTCTGTTACTTTTCTTCTGATTGCTTTACTTACAATCATAAAAATTCTAATATTTTATTCAAAATTTTAATAATGTATTCAAAATATATATCTGCTATAGGATTAAAAATCACCATCGCTTCATTGTGGGGATGCTCGGTTTCTGCATGGGCAATTTTACAGTACTTTGCTGTTACTATAAATTGATGTAGAGTTTTTAACAATTGGGAAGGACAAGGCCTTTATAACAATTATTGCTGGCATGATGGTGACATCTTTACATCAATTCCCCAACTACAGACCCGCCCCGAAATCTACCATGGTGTTATCCTAAGAGAGAAAAAATCTTCTAATGTTAAATAGTAACTTAATTATAACAGAAGCACACTTTCTCATGACCCCAGATGCGTTCACAGCATTTTGTTTGCGAACATAGAAATAAAGATTTATAATAGCTGAATTTCCTTCTTTCCTAGCTGAATTCTCATTCCGTGTCCCATGTTCCCGTTATTAGAAAATAAATTTTATAAGTAAAATCATAATTCCTCTTTACAGATTGTTAACTATCTTTTATTTATTTATTTATTATTATTATTTATTTATTTATTTTTTTTAATTTGCAACTATCACTTGCTTGCAAAAAGTCTTATAAAACATTATTTTTCATTCACGCCCGTCTCATAATTAATTATTGTACACCTTTATGTCTTTTTCTTTTTCAATATAGAATTACATTTTGGTCTAATATAATTTTTAAAAAATTTGTTGGTTGCAGTTAAATGGTCATTTCCAAAATAATTTAGGCAAAAAAAAATTAAATTAGTTACAAAGAATTAAAAAAAGATTACAACAAAACAGTTACAACATAATTATTCCCAGTTTGTAATATGAGGTGTACAGGTGTCCAATATATAGAGTTGTTGAGGTGCTGGTGTTGGTTGTTATGGTTTCAGCATTGGTGATGAAAGTTCCAGTGTTGGTGTTGAAAGTTCCAGCGTTGGTGATGAAAGTTCCAGCTCATTACCTGTGAAGAATTTAAGACCTAGTTAAATTTTTTTCTTTAAAGTAAGTTAATACTTACCATGCGTTTAGATGATGAAATAGACCAGTAACTTGTTGAAATGATTTCCAAAAATTAATTTATTTTTATTTTTAATTAATTTATTATTTATTATTATTATTATTTTTAAATTAACTCTTAAATAATATATTTGTTACAAAAGAAAAAATTAATTTGGGGAGATCATTTAAGATAAAACTTTAAAATTAAACTGTTTTTTTTTTTATTTATTTATACGCTTGATGTCGGTCTTGATGTGGTGGTGAAGTACTTCGAAGGTCACTGGTTGATTCTCCAGTGCCGACATGTCCCCTTCCATCTCTACACACACAAAAGAGTGTTAATTTCTAATATCAAACTTAAAAAAAATTTTTTTTCTCTATATACTACATTCTTATGCTATTTTAAATGTGTCTACAATTTCCCCCTTTTTTTTTTTAATAATATTATTATTATAACCCGTATATTTAGCCTAATATACTTACATAGCTAAATTAAATTACCCATTCATACAAATAATCATTTATACAAATCTGCAATCACTCATATTCTCATATCATCTCGTAACACATAAACTTTTGTCAATGACCATACATAATACTTAAACTATCACGAAAATAACCCAAAAATCGCTGCCTGGAAGTATGAAAAAAAATAGAAAAAGTATTTTAGAGTCGGCTTAGACGCCTATGAAAACAAAAGATGCAAATGTGCATTTGCATAATGGCATCGCCCTTGGGCCATAATAGTGACTGTACTCTGCATGAGTCACGTTTGTTTTAAAAAAACTTATTTTAAACGTATGTTTAAAAGATCCCGTATAAATATGAATTTTTCGGAAGTAAACGTCTACCCCATGTAAGACTTCCGTACGTATTGGTTACGAGGTGATAGGAATTGTCTCATACAACAAACACTCACATCTCACACTCATACTATCTTATTCTAACTTATTTAATACATATCCTCAGAGACGCATTACTTTAAAAAAAATCTCCGTCAGAATCTTTAACGGTTCTGATTTCTAGAGGATATGTATACAAAAAAAATTTATATTTATCATGCAATTTGAAAAAAATTTCTCTAGGTAAACTATATCCAAAAACGGATTATCTCTGACCTGTTCATGTCCAAAACGCCATGCTAAATGAAGGTATGAACTTAGCAAGGACAATACCTGAGTCTCATTGCAATGCGGCCCACAGAACATGTTCAACCCAGATCTAACCCCTCTTCAGTACAATTCACCTATCAAAATGTATAAAATATTTTGTATTATAATAAAAACACTGTCATCATTATTTGTGACTATTTTGTATTTGAACCGATTAATTATGAAAAGTCCAATCCTAATTATTATTAAAGTGCAAAGTTTTGTAAATGAAATAAACTCTGTAAATATGGACCTTGTATGGAGACTAGATGTTGATGTAGGCCTAGTCAATAACAAGCTGTCAGCCTCAGGATGTGTCAGCTGAAATTCTAACCATTTCAGTTTCAGGCTTGAACCGCTATGTCTGCATTGACTATGACTAGGTTTTAAATGTTCATATTGTACTTTGCTTCAATTAATAGTTACGATTCTACATTAAGTTTTATAATGATAAAAATGTATTTAATTTCGTCCTACCAGGTTGTTATTGACATTGTTACTCTATTACATAATATGATCTCCATTTTTCATGGCTCTCTCTCTCTCTCTGTCTCTCTTTCTCTCCCTCTCTCTCTCTCTCTCTCTGTCTCTCTCTCTCTCTCTCTCTCTCTCTCTCTCTCTCTCTCTCTCTCTCTCTCTCTCTCTCTCTCTCTCTCTCTCTCTCTCTCTCTCCCTCTCTCTCCCTCTCTTTTGGGTTTTATTGTTTAATAGTAATTAATAATAATGATAATATTTTTGCTCAACAACTTTTTTATAAAAAAATCTAAAAAAGTTTCACCTTCGTAGCGTAAATATTTTATTGATATTATTTACAAAATAACTTACAAAACAAAAATCGGACAATAATTACGCAAATTATCAGTAATGCAATTTTGCCGCAGAGGTGCTGCTATCTAGCGGGCCAGAAACACAACTTTTTCAGGGATGTTTAGCCTTAATCAACATACTGTACTTTAAAAAAATTATTACTTTAATTCATACCTTTTTTATTAAAAAATCTGCTCTCCAATTTACTTTAATTCAATCTTACTGTTTATTACTAGGTCAATTCATGTTACTTCTCCAAATTTCACTAAAACTTTTTTAATTAACTATATCCATTATTAACTACAACAAAAAATTATATTACTTCTCTTAAGAAAAAAAACTATCTATGGCTTTAAATCAACTTTACTCAAATCATTAAACTATAGTATCTATCTCATCTTAAAATTTTACCTTTTTAGGCCCTTTACAATATTCATAACTTCGTTGTATTAACCCCAAAACTTTATTTATTTTAAATATAGTCGTATATTTCGTCGTAAAAAAAAATTATTATTATTTACAGAACTCTTTGTTTCTGCCGTAGAATCGTCGCTATTCATTTTTCTTTATAAAAACTCGTAGAATATTATTTATCATATATCTCGTAGATTATCATCGTAGCATATTATCTCATCGTAGAACTTCATAAATAAACATAAAAAATCACCATTACAACTTCTTAATACAACTAATTACTTCTTTTCTATAAAAAACCCTATAAAGCCTTATTCTTCAACTTTGATACTATAGCCTCATTCATTATGTATAAATTCATCAATATAAACTAATCTTTACCACTTATTTTTTCTCACTTCTTTTATTTAACAAATCAATTAAGATTTTAAACTTTATTGTATTTCTTGCAAAAAAACTTAAATCTCTTCTCTTAACACAAAATCTTTAAAATACATTATATTTCTCAAAAACTTCTTATAACTTTATTAACAAAAAAATCATTTATCACATATAAAAATCTTAATCATTGAACCTAGCAATTGACATGCTTCATTTAGAGCAATAACTTACAACTGCATTTAAAACAAACCTATCTTTTAGGATTAATTAACAAACTTTTAAATTTTTAAATAAATTATGACTTTTTCCCTTAACTACATAAATTTATTCTACCAAATTATTACTTAAATTATTGCCTAATGAGTTTTTGAGTTTTCCAAACTTCGGGGATTTGTCCTGAATCATGGAAAATTTTCCTTTTTTTTTTAGAAAAAAATTTCCTTGATACGCCTTTCCCCTTATGAATGATCTCTAATCCTTCATACGTTTGGAAAAAAACAAATTTTGTAAACTTAGACTTAAAAAAATTTTTTTGTCTTTTTGTTTTTGGTGTCTTTTTGGGGACGAGGTCAGTGAAATATATTTACTTAAAAAAATAAAGGTATTTAAATTTTATCTCTTTTCTTTAAAAAAATACATAATTTAGAGCGTTAAATTTAGTTAAAATTCAAATAAATATTTGTAATTTCTTACCTGTGTTGCGTTCGATGTCCTCTCCCAAAACAGAGACGGACACTTCTGACACCAGTTGTAACCGTCTCCACACTTCTTTTGACCAGCTGGAAGCTCCGGCTGGCTGGAGACCGCGTACACTTTATCCAAATCTTGTCAGGATGGGCCAAGGAGTCGGGTTAGGACGCTAATGAACGCACGCAACGCAAGTGAAATTAAATGTTATATTTTATTTACTGCCGAATTAAAAGATTACAGAATTAATTATGTTTTATAAAAAAGACATAACGGCAAGATAAAGCCTTAATAGTGGCCGTAAAACATACCGTTTAATTTAGCTAGCACGTGGCCGAAAAATGGACTGACCTGACCCCGTAGCGGTCTTCCGTCTCGCGGCTCTCGGAACAGACTCCCGCTCGGCTTGCTAGTTCAAGCCTTCTACTCCTCGTCTCTCCCCCCTTCTACGCCATATTGCACTGCTCAACAAAATCGCAAGTGCCGATTCATATTATATTATTTAAAATCCCTTTTCATTACATCCTAATTTATAATTATAATGATTTTGGTTTGGTGGGCTCCTTGGCTGGGCCACACTACTATATATATTACCATGATATAATAAAAGATTGTTCGGGACACTCCATGTTATAGAGTCTAGTCGCTTGAAATTAAATAATCTTATTAGAAATTATAGTTTTAATTTTAGACAAATTATGTACAAACAATTTATAATTTGTATGTAATAGAAAATCAGTTTTATATTATTAGTTGTTTTCCGCGACAGTTTCCCAGGTCTAGGTCATGTCTCTTCAAAAATTCCACCAAGCCATTGAACATGTCTTGAATGCCATGGGCTTTGTTTGGCATGAATGTTAAAAAAGCGTTCCATGAGGCCATCTTTCTCCATATCCTCTTTACAAGGGTTAGTTGGTCAATGTGGGCTGCATCAGGTGTGGAGTCCAAATAGATGGAGTAGTATTTGGATTTCTTAACTAGAGAAATAATTTCTCCTGGAAGTTGTTCTCCTATTACACTGATAAGTTCTTCCATTATTGTAGATGACAGGTAGTTTGTTGGATTGACTTGAGTTTTGAAATTCTGTGCAAGAAAGTTATCGTACTGGGCGATGAGTTCAAGAATACCCACAAAATTTTCATTTAAAGGTGAGCCAACTAATTCGTTATCTCCTCTAAATGCTAAGCCACGCTCGGCAATAAACTGAATAACATTTACTACTCGTTTCAACAATAATCTCCAAATGCTTGACCTGTTGTGACAGCTCCATATCAATTCGCCCAATCATTTTTAATCTCCTATTGAAAGCAATCGTAGATTTCACATGTTCTGTTGACCGCTCATGACTTTGTATACGTTCTTGCAAATGTTTCCAATCACAGAATCCATTAGACTAACGCTGAGAAGAATCAGGTGCTGTAATTATGCACATCAATCTGCATGTGAAGCAGTAAACACATCCATTAGAGGGAGAGAAGCATACCGGTACCCAATTCCTCGTTATAACTACTCCATTATGATGAATGTCCCATTTGGATGATAGAGAGGATCTACTTTGCACCTATTGAGAGCAGGTTACAATATGGCAGACAATGTTGGAGCAGCACTTATTTTGAAACTGTAAAGCCTATTACTGTCCAACAAAAGCATATGTTAAGATTATTGTTTTAAAAACATTAATGTTCTAATCTGAACATTCCTTTCAGTTATTTAAAAAAGGAAATTTATTGCCCTTACGTTCTTTGTATGTTTTTTGTAATAATTGAAAAAACGAAGGAGTTTTGAATTTACTAATAAAGAAAGAATGAAGCTAAGTGTGATTCAAGTTGGGCGCCATGGCAATTAACTAATTACCAAAGTAAAGTAAAATAAAATATTTTTTTTAAAATTATTATTTAATTGTAAATATTAATTTTGTAAAATTTCTTATTTAATCGTGAATTCTTTTGAAAAAGTGTACTAAATGAAACACTGGACGGAAAGTATAAGTCTTTTTATACTGAAATGAACATACTTTTTATTTAAATAAACATATTATAACAAGTACACATATATACAACATTAATATCAATAAACAATTACCACAAATCATAATATCATATCAAGAATCATTATTCAAAAAGATCATTAATCAAAGGAATTTAATTTAAATTATAATTTATCAAATCTAGAGCCTGGTCCACTTGAAATTAAATTATTTCCAGCTCTGATACCAAAATTTACCTCTAAAAAACATAAATAGTTTCATTCATAAGTTTATATGTTAAAATGTTCAATTTAAATGTTAATCCATATTTAAAAAAAGATATTTTTATATTTTTTAAATTATCAAATTTACAATTGAAACGACATGTTAGAAATACTAAGAAAATAAAACAATTTAAAACATTAAAAGTTTATACAAATCTACAAATACTTAAGCAGTCATTTTTCAACCCTTTGGGTGCCACGGTGACGATCTATCGTCACCATTTTCGTGCGAGAAATGCCACGGTGACGATCCATCGCCACTGCGTATTTCGTAGTTTAATTAATTTATTTGTAATCTGCTATATAGTATTTCGGTGTTTTAAAATACTTTGTGGTATATCCAGTGATATTCAGTGGTGTAAAAAAATTTGTTTTAGCTAACTAAACAGATGACAACAATTACTGATGCACAAAATCAGCTGTTGTCATTTTCACTTGCAGGTTAGAAGTGTACTGATATTATTGTGTGTTGATATTATTTTCTCGCTACAGTCATCAGTTTTTTTGAAGTTTGTTGTTCGTGATATTTTATTATTTGTTTGTTGAAGGTTATTATTTTAGTTATTACAAGTTTAAAGTAGTATTTTGGATAATATATTGCTTTGAAATGGCGGAAGAAAATCTAAGAGGTAGCGAAGTAGACAGATTACTTTTAGGTTATTCAGACGATGACTCTTTAGCCTCTGAAGATGATTTGTTACATTTATTTGGGAATGACAGTGATCTAGACCCGTTATATCAACCAGAAAGTGATAGTGACAATCAGTTTAGTGATAGTGATATTGATTTAAACTTAGATTAACCTAGTACATCAGGTAAACAAAATAGGCCTAGGATAGGTTGGGATAGGTTAGTTCTGAGATAAAAGTTTTTTGTTTGAGTTTGGTTTTCAACCAAATAATTTAAAAATTTGGTCACTTATAGAAAACAGTATATAGATAGAAAATAGCACACTTCCCATATATAAAATATTTTTGGTTTGTGAGGTAAAAAAAAAAAATGTAAAATTTTTTTTTCTAAATTATCTAAAGTTTGGTTTTTAATAAATAATTTTTTTTTTACATATAGAATCCAACTTATTTACAAATATAATTGTAGCCTAGGTAACACTGAACATTTTGACACTAAATTTGTTAAGATATCTTGTATACAATTTAATCTGTGTCAATTATAACAAAGTTATCCAAAAAACCATTTATACCTGTGGCATTTTTGGGTGAGTTATGAAAATTTTCTTGTGGCACTCAAAGGGTTTTTCTTAACCTATATTTAGACAAAAACACATGTTTTTACCAGACGCGTTCTTTTAGATAAAGACACATTTTTTCACACAGGAAAGTCACTTTACTATACTGATGTCCTGAATCACTGTTCATTGGTATTAAAAGTTACTTTTGGCGTCACTGTCCTTTAGTGCAGCGGTTCTCAAACTTTTTAGTTTGAGCCCCCCCCCCCTGCATGATCCAGCTGTAAACCGGGCCCCCCTACATGTAAGCGTACTATATTATTATTATAATGCGAGTCACATTTGACATTTTACAGTCAATTTTTATTTAGTTAAGTTTTGCACACTCTAATGGAGCAATAGGTTTAATCGTAATCAAACAACAAATTCTATACAAACAATTACAATTTATTTAGGTATTTTAGCTACTATAGTACATAATTGTTATTTGTAACTCAAAGCAAAGCAATAATAAAAAAAAAGCTTCAGTGTGAAAAGATGTGCTTGTTTTTTTTCTTGCATAGTTTCTTGAAACGCGGTGTCAGTTCTGATAACACTACTCTGAGTTCCTTGGTCACATCCAGTCTTGAGCGATATTTACTCTTCATGGCAGCTAAAGCAGAAAACACAGTTTCACAAGAATAAGTGGTGACGAATGGAGTGAGTATTTTCAATGCCCTTTCACTCAAAATTGGGTGTTCCTTTTGTACACCAATCCAGAAGGATGTGAGAGAAGATTCTTTAAACTTCATTTCAAGCCCAGTGTCACCTTGGAGTTCAATGAGATTTTCTTTTTCCAACATGTTAAGGGAGCACTCGTCGACTGAGGGTTTGAACAGGTTTTGAATCGATGCTAAATCATCCAAGTTCTCATCAAAATATTTTTCAAAACGAGATTTGAGTATTTCTAAGTGTTTAAGAAAGCATTTCTTTGCATTGGTTGGAATAGTTTTGAGATCCATTTCTTCAATCATAATTTTAAGATTAGGAAATAGCTCCAAATTGTCACTTTTCATACCGCCCTCCTACAAACTTAGCTTTCTTACAAAGCTTTTCACCTTTTTAGTCCATTGCAGAAGGTTTGATTCTATTTTCTGTAAAGACTTGTTCAGTACATTTATTTTCTCGAAAATATCTGCCATGTACGCTAATTGCAGCAAAAAATATGAGTCAGTGAAAAACGTTAAGTTTTGGTGGTTTTCGTCAAGTAAAAGTGCGAGGACTTCACGTCTAAGCTCAAATATTCTGGCCAAAGCCTTTCCTCTCGATAGCCAGCGAGCTTCAGTATGGAACAGTAAAGCTGTGTGTTCTGAGCCCATATCTTCACAGAGAATGTTAAAAATCGAGACTTTAAAGGCTGCCCTTTAATGACATTGACTGTTTTAACGACCACATGTAAAACTTCATCAAGTTCCGGGGTCATACCTTTTGCTGCTAAAGCCTCTCTATGAATTATGCAGTGTGTTCATCTAGCTTCTGTAGCTACCTTTTTGATCAACCCTCGAAGTCCAGTGTACTTTCCTGACATAGCCTGAGCTTCATCTGTGCAAATTCCTGCACATTTGCTCCATGACATGTCATTATCCTTCAAAAATGTATCAATCATTCGGAAAATGCTTTTACCAGTGGTATCAGCTGAAAACTTCTCACAAAAAAGCAACTCTTCCTGCATCGCCTCACCATCGACGAATCTTATATAACATATTAAATGTGCATGTCTATGATGATCGGTAGCTTCATCCACTTGTATAGCAAAATAGGAAATTTTCAACTTTTCCATCAATTGCACGAGAAGATCTTCCGAAATGTCAGCTATACGTCTTAATACCGTATCATTTCACATTGGTATGGCCTTCAACTGTTGAGCCATAGATTCTCCAAACATAGTTGAAACCATATCGATTGCTGCTGGTAATTACAGGTCTTCTCCAATAGTGTGCTGTTTTTTCTTCTAAGCAATTCTGTGAGAAACCTGATAAGATGCCAACAAAGCCTTTGAAGGTACACTTGTAATGTTGGAAAAGGCATTTTTTGTAGATTTAACACTATTAAACTTTCGTTCAAAAAACTCTCTTGGTTTGTTTGCGACATTTCCATGTTTAGTGTCAAGATGTCTTTTCAGTTTGTTAGGTTTCATGCTGTCAGATGCCAGGACGGCTAGACAGATTACTCACTGGGGCCATTCTAAGCCATTTATGGTTGATTTTGTAAAACCTAGTGATAAGTAACTGTCATCATACTTGCGCACTTTGGCTACGCTTGGTCCACTTGGAGAAGGAGTAATTACACTTGCCGTGTCGCCGGAAAAACTGATGCGTCTCCACTTCCGCAACTTATTACAAGAAATCTCTTCATTTCGATAAGTTCTTGATATCTAGCCATCAACAAATAAAGTTAGTTTGTAAAATAAATATACACACCTTGTACTCAACCAAAAACTTCCGCAAAACCAAAGTATCTATGAAAATAACCACAAAACATAGAGAACTGCTAGTTAAAAACGTGGAACTACGCTAACGGCAGTAGACGCGACGCGTTAACGGTAGGGGTTTCGGGAAAGGTGGCAATCGGTCACGATCGTACTTCGCGGCATTTTGAAACCACAACAACCAGGCATGCTAGGTGCTAGCTACCGCGAGAGTCATCTCCAGCGCTGTACTGAAAACATGTCGGTGTACACGCACATTATTTTACTGCCGTAACTAAAAAAAAATAAAAAGTTCGGCACTCTTACGAAGTTGACTAAAAATTATACTCATGTAATTTAAAAAATAAAAAGTTTGCTTTATTATTTTGTAAGTAAATTTAAATAATTTTTCAACCAAGCTTTGGGCCCCACCTGAGCTTTCATTGCGCCCCCCTTGGGGGTCGCGCCCCAACTTCGAGAACCGCTGCTTTAGTGGACTCAACTACAAGCGCGATGTTGAGTGTTCAATCTAGTTTTACATACATTTTCGATATTTCAAACATTATTAACGTTGTTAGATTAACACCTTTAAACATTGTTCGTTGAATTAGACCTTTAATACCAAACAAAACACTTTACTTTTGGCTTATATTGTATGTAAAGCCTAATTCTGTAGTTCAAACCACATGGTTTCACTTTATGAGCATATTTAAGTATTTACGTCAGTTTTTTTAACAAAATAAATCACTTTGCTAATAATATAAGATATTCTTCATTGAAATACTTTACTATAATACGACATAGCACTTCATATTTATACTTTTTTTTTCAGTCTTTACAAGGACTCGCCAGTCTAGGCGACTCACTGCTCTGAGAGAACTGCATAGAATGCTGAAAAGTCCACTAACGCTCAAACCTTCCGTTGCTAAAACACGTGACTTGCATTCTTCTTAATTATAATGTTTTTACTCATTCTAATTATATCTATACATAGTATACATTCTTCTGATTATTTTTTATTATTCACCTTCAAATTTTGTCTCTTTTAAGCAATTTATTGAAATTAGACGAACTACTTTTCTTACGCATGTTCCTTTTTCCCTTTTCTTCTCATCCAATTACATGCACTACCAAGATTTATGCGCTTTAAAATTCAAATTTTAAAATGTACAATTTTACATTTTAAAGTTTTAAGAATGTTTTTTATTAGGAGCGGGAACAATAAGGTGGAACATATAGATGATAAACCTATTCTGAGATCTAAATATAATCATAGGATACCACTACCCCGTAAGACAGTGTATAGACATTTCTATCTCTAGGCTGCACCAAATTTTTATAATATGATACCACATAAAATCGGGGAAATGAAATCTTTAAAAATGTTTTTTAAACTGTTGAAGAGATTTTTAATTATAGTAAATTAAATCATTTGTTTTAGCCTATGTATATTGTGATGTTTGTGTGAATGTAGTAGAAGAAATTTAGTATACTGTGACTCCTGTGCCTTACAATTTTATGATCAATTAATTACTAACCTGTTGTTTTGCTTTTTGTTACTTCAGACTGTGAAGTTAGTTTATTTATGATAATTTTTTGATGTTGTTTTATTTGTGTGATAACTAATCATAATTACTTCTAAAAATGTAAACTTGAAAATGTTTTTAATATAAGGATATTTTCAGTTTCTGCTTTTTTTTTATTTTTTATTATGATGGAGGGTCCAATAAAGGCTTTTCCTCAGGACCTCCTACATTTCTTTTGTGCAATTTTGTTTATGTCAGTTTTTTTATTTTATTTTATTTTAAATAAGCTATTTAGGGTATTGTATTATATTTTTATATATAGTGGTATGTTTTATTATGAATTTTGTATTTGTTTTAGTTTATAACTTGCACATGAGAAATAAGTTAAATTTTTATTATTTTGATGACGGAAAAGGCCCGTCTGCACATTCTTGGAATATTGGAGTCCTTTCTAGATTGCTAAACCGATTGTGCAATGAACAAACTTTCATCAACATGCTGGATTGTTGATACACCCCTTTTCAGCCAGTAATCCCACATCTTTTCCAAAATAATGGATGGCCAAAGACCAATGTCATTGCCCTCTGTTGGCTCCTTAACCAGCTTCTACATAAGATGTGCCACTATCATTTCTATGTGTTCTTCAATTGGACCTGTTACTACTTCTGCCTTTTCTTTGCCAGTATCAACAACCATTTCCACCGAAGTATTCTCAGGTTGATCAGGTTCTACAAATCATCACTCCTTTACGACACTTGTCTTGATTAAAAGTGAAGAACTGGTCCAATTTTCTTATTTTGCCATCTCTTCTACTGATTTCATTATTGCTTATTTTAGTCCTGAAGTGGGATTAAAGATTAAAATAATTATATACAAGGTGTTGGTGTCCCATAAGTAAGTAGCTAAACTTCAGGAAATAGTTTGAAGGGTAAAAATAGAGAGAAAACCAAGAAAATTTTATCTAAAAAAAACTGTTAGCTTTCCAGATATCCTTCTGTCTTAGCTGGGTTTCGGTTTAGACTAAGGATAGAGGTACTATCGTTTAGGTATCAGAAGGGCTTCGACAATATTCGTATTCAGTAGGAAATGATGTGGTGGGAATTTATAAAGGAGCTCGTCCCGAGGCGATCAGCCCTTAGACAATGAAGGAGGTAGAGTGGGTTAGGGTCAGCTGACTGACCACTCAGTCTTTGGAACATTCGTCCTGGAGGGATCAGCCTTCAGACAACTAACGGGGAATTCCTTGCTGCCGGGATCAGCCAACAAACCACAGTGGTAATGCTTGTCCCAAGGGGATCAGCACTCAAATAACGAACAAGGTATCCGTGCTGCCGGGATCAGCTGACAGACCACGTTAGGAAAAACAGTAATGAATAATAAAGAAAACAAAAGAAATTAGATAACAAGAGCAGTGAGAGAGAGAGGGGGGAGTGTTTCAGGTAACTCTGTGAAACAGAATGATTTCGAAATCAATATGGCTTGTATTTATAGGTCACAATACAACCTAGTGTATGCTCATGTCCCGCACTCTGCAGAGCATTGAGTAATTCAGTGTTTCTCCCTCTTTGCTACGAGTTTTTATTTACAAGCCTAGATGTTACACCACCATTTTGTTTTTGAATTAAATCATTTATATCTCCAGTATTTCAATAAAAAATATATATATATCCCCAGCTCCCCCAGCCCAGCTTGGTTTATCTGATTGAGTTAAAACTAGATATGCTACTTACTTTCATAAAGACCTAATAACAAAAATAACCAGCTTAATTCAATATTCCAATTTCAAAATGGCGTTCATTGCTGTTATTGTTATACATTTGCCGAATTTAAGTTATTAATATTCAGAATTTAAAATGACGGCCATTTTGAAATGCTACTAATTTAGCAATCCATACAAAATTTAAAATATATAATGATTGCCTATTAGCAATATAGGCCTATTTGGTTAGTAAACTTATTAATCAATATTAACTTTATTAACAAATATAAAACATATTTAATTGTTAAACTGTTTATTTAATTGTCCTGACCAGCTATTCACATACATAAGTTTTTACTCATTCAGGACAATGATGAAACTGCATCATGTAAATATTGAGAGTTCCCTCCAAATCTCTTGAGGTTAGGTTTACACTGAAAGGACATCAGTGTTAACATGTATTCATATTCATTCTAATTAGAAATATTAGAATAATAAAACAGTTTTTCATTGACCAAGATGTATCATATTACAAAGTCCAGGAAAATGACTCTTAGAAAATGAAATCAGAATTAACTTTTAAAGAAATAAACTATAGAGAGTAGAATAACATCACTAGAGAAGAAGACTAGTTTTGTTCTGACATTGTGATTGTGCTCCCACCTATGAACAAGTTAGAAAATGAAACCTACATGCTAGGACAATGATTATTTTCCTGGTCAGTGGTTACCAGAAATAATCAATCATTTTTATTATTTTAACATAATGCAATTTGTGTTTTTCAACTAAAAACATACCGTACTAAACATTTAATTGTGGTTAATTATAGGTACCTGGTGTAAATTTGTAAATTATTAGACATTGTGACGTAACTAAAAATTGAATGTGCATTACTATGTTCTTGGAGGAACAGACCAGTTAATAAGCTGCTTCTATTTTTGTTTGTTTTGAACTCTTCCATGAGTAAAATCATCTGTCTTGTTGGTAGCAATGCTGCTTAAGTTGTTAGTGGTTGAATTTATTATACATTTGTACTACAGCTAACAAAGTTAATAATTATCTTGCATTTTAATACCAAACAAACAATGATATCATACAATTATGAGAGATAAGATTAGTGAAAAGTTTTCATTATCATAGCTGAAGTTCAGAATGGAACGTTGGCAAGGTAAAATTGCTATTGTAACTGGTGCTAATTCAGGAATAGGAGCAAGTATTACAGTACGACTTTTAGAACTGGGTGTTACTGTTGTAGCGGTAGACTGTGTCATTGATAATCTTCAGGTATGTATATCATTTATTTCATCTTACAACATATTCAAAAATTTTCTGAGCAACTTGTTCAAGTTTAGTCACACAAATCCACTTTCAGAAACCTTTCTCAATTTGAAAATACAAAAAAAACTCACACAAAGTGACTAACTTGTGGGTAGAAAATGAGTTACCTAATTGCTTGTCAATTGGATTATTTTGACGTTTAAGAATATCAGACTGTTCATGTAATATTTTATTGACGAAGACAAAGTATTATGATGGCAAATATAACATTATTGGAAATACACATTTTCAAGTCATCTGACATAGGAAAAAATAGTTAACAAATTGTCTATATGTCAGCAACTCTGAGGTCTAAATGAAAAGACTGAGTTTTACAAAATTTTATATTTAGGCTGTGGATTTGTTCTATTTAAGTTTCTTTCAAAACTCGGGAAAAATTATTTGCACCATTTTTTGAATTTTTGGAATAGGCCTATTTTTTAAAAGAAAAACAAAATTAAACTTATCGAAATCTGTTGTAATAATTTTGATCAAACGTAGTTAATGATTCCAATTGTATGGAAACATAAATGATGTACAAATTTTTAATATTGTTTAATACAATAAAACAGTTTAAAAACAATAAATTTAATGTTTGTACACTTTTTTACTCCTGCATACAAATAAACTTAAAAGTAATTGTTATACTCTATTTTGATTATTTTTTCCTTAAATAGAATATTTTACATTTTTTTAAAACAGTAGACAAATAAAAATACTATTTAAAGAAATAAAACTATTATTTACAAAATATATCAAACAAGCATTATAAATTAATTCTTATACATAATTTGTACAGTCCTGAATGTATTGTGTTATAAATTTTCAATGTATAAACAATATTTATGAAGAAGTTAATTATTCCAATTGGAGGTTAGTCAAAGTTTCTAACCTGGTTTTGCAAATACATTTTTTATAAAATGCAGACCAGTTGTTAAGAAAATTATTTAAGTTTAATGCTCATTTTGATTTTTTTGATGTGCAATGTTGTATTTTAAGTACCACAATTAATAATTAGAGAGTTTATTTTCCAACACCAAATTACCAATATCCCAATATCTCTTATAAACTTTATGTCCATCCCATAGTGATGGATTTGTAGTGAACTCCAGTGAATATAAACCTCATTCACATCCCTTCACCAACTTTGAACTAGAAGTGAACCCTTCTAGCATCAAGCATGCAGGCTCAAGGGTAATTAAGAGTCTAGAGACAAGGTTCAAAGTGAACGGACGTATTTTTGTTTGTAGAAAAGTGATTCTTGAGAACAATGAAATTTGTGTTAAAATGTCTTTTATAATAAAAAAATAATGTAGATAACTAATAGTTTATAAAACAAAAGTGAATAATCAGAGAGTCTAGAGCTGGCATCTGAAATGGTCAGACGTGTTTGTGAGTAGTGAAAGAAATATTTGGAGGACAATGAAATTTGTATTTGAATGACTTTTGAACTTGTGAACAATGTAATTTGATGTTTAAGAGTCTAGAGCTGGGTTCTGAAAGAGACAGACGTGTTTTCCCATACAATGTATAAACATGTACTTTATAGTAAAAGACGGTTTTAAAGTGCTGAATAGAACACAATGGGTAAAAAGTAAAAACGAGTAATATTAATAAAAACAGTTGTTGTGAGTATTATTGAAAGGTGATTTCGAGAGACAGACATGTTTTCATTTAGAACATTATGCAAACAGTGGCGGAGTTATCATCAGAAAACTAACACATCAGCGAACTGCAATGAACAATCTTTCCTTCAATATAGGACTGGTAACAGGTGTTAAAAAATACTCAAAATTTAATATTGTAAAACCATTTTAGATTAATTATTATTTGATGTATTAGTTATAAATTTAATGATTTTGATATTTTCTTTTTATAATTAATTTGCTATTAAAAAATTTATCGATGCTTAATTTTAAAATACTTAAAATAAATAAGCCTAATTAACTCATTTTAATGAGTAATTTTCTAGAAGTTGCAACTCAACACTTAAACTAAAGATTCAAGATTTTGACATTCTTAAAAGGCAAAACATAAACATAAAAAATATAAGTAGGATGTTTAATTTAGTAAACTTATAATAGATTTATTTATTTGTTCAATAATGTGTTTAATAAAGAATGTTCAGTTTCAGGAAAATAAACAAGGACTTCTTATTTACCGTTAAACCACTGAAAATTACACTTAAAAAAGAATCACAACCCTGAGAACATTTTAATTCAAGTTTTTTTTTTTTTTACTTTTTCAAAATTGGTGAGTTAATTCCACCAGGCGCCCATAAAGCTGAGCAATTTATTTCAATTCTTATTTCTTTATTGTTTAGCAAAAGTAAGTTACTAATATTTTTTATATAATCACATGGTGAGACCAAACAGTATAGGTTCTCCTTCTGATTTGATCTTTTGATATTTTTGTCTGTATTAATTTCATTAGGTACCACTTTCTTTATTTGAAGAATTGGCGGTCTGTAGTCTAATGAATCTAATTATTTGTCCATTGGATTTTCAAGATTTTATTACCTTTTGCTACTCAACTCTGAAGTGACTGCAATGTATATTAGAGGATCCTAAGAGAGGTGAAATGGTGTAGATTGTCTGTTTATAAACATCCGATACTTACAGGAAACAAGCTCTTTTATTGTTGATTTCTCATAGAAACTCGCACAACCAAGATTAAAAGCTATTTATCTAATTATGAATTAGATTAGATTAAACTTAATGTTTATGCACAGTAATGAACAATTCATGAAACAAAGTCTAATTAATATTGGTTTGATTTTAATCAAGTAACTTTTATTATATTAATAGAACATCACCTTCATTCTATCTCATTTTGGACCTCAATAAATTAAGGATTCTCTTTTCCGATTCCTTCTCACAGATAACAAAATTGGTAACTAGGATCTGTATCTTATTTCCCACAATTCCCGTGTATGCTCCATTCCATAGTTTAACCTACAATAAGAATAGTATATTTTCCTCCCATAGTTCTAAGTTAAAAACCCATTGTGCATAGCGCTCATCAGCACAGTTCTGGATATAGACTTCTGTTTGATACTAAAACCATGAAGTTTGGATATATCAAACAATCTAACCTCAAAACGAATTAGTTCACAAAAAACTAAATATTAATTTTTTGACCCATTACATAACTCTTATACTTTGAGAAAGTAAAAGGGAAAGAATAAAAGATGTTTTATCAGAAAGTATAGAAAATTAACAATAATTAACTCATTTTAGTGATTCTATAAAATTTGCTTTAATACATGTTGTTGTACAAAAACAATTTTCAGAAGATTATTGATTTCTGAAATTTTTTTATTGAGATAGGATTTTTTTGTATTACACTTTATTTAGGTCTTTCAGGACAATGGAAAATGGAAAGACAGACTACATCCTCGTCAAGTAGAACTGACAAAGGACGAAGAAGTGATAGATACCTTCAAGTGGGTAGATGAAACTCTGGGAGTGGTGCAAATACTTGTTAATGCTGCGGGAGTTTTAGGAACATCAAGTTTATTAAGTAAGTTCTGATTCATTGCGTATAAATCATTTTTTAAGCACTACACATAAGATTTTGTTTTTAAACAAACTACATCTGTAAAATTTTTAAAAACTGTCACATTTGTATTCTGTATTCCTCAGTAAGGACGCTATTCTAAATTAACTTATGATAATATCAATTAACCTAAAACCTGAATCAATTTTAAATACAATAGGAGACAACAGGGCTCAAGCATGTATCTTATCCTATTTTTCTAACATACATTAAATAACTTATCGAACTATAATGTTTTAGTCGGTAGAGAAGATGCTTTCACTATAGTTTTAACTATCCAAAGGATACATACGTTCTAATCCAGTTGATGGTGTTGCATTTTTCTGTATGATATGGTACTCCCCACTCTTTAACAATCTAATAATCATGAAGTAAAGAAGTTAAGGGGACCAAAAATCTGTCTTTTTTTGTTTTATATATACAACTTGAAAAACTGGGTTTCTTTCCAAATGAAATGACAGCATTAACCAAGTCACAGAAATACCTCCCAAAAAAGCTATACATTGTCTGGCCAACAATATTAAACTTCTCAGTTCAATATAATAGTGTATCAATTGCTTACTTTCCCCAGCTTTGATTTTTTAGCTACTCATTACTTATGATGCATAAATCAGAACAAAATCATTCTGAGTGTTCTGAGTGTGGACTTCCAACATCCTATCTACGGGTTAATTTACAGATTTTTAATTTGCTCTAAATTTTTCAACACCAACTCTCTACTATACCAAAAATTTGTTATTTAAATAAATAAATATCATATCCTGAACCTTCAAACGTAATTTGACAATTACAACTATCAGGGCCGAGTCACTAACATAACTGAAATAGTGTAGAAGGTTTCTGATATCATTAATAATTTCTTCGAGACCTATCTATTTAAACAATCTATATCATTGTTTTAAATAGGCTCTACATAGAGAGAATATTTTATTCATTAAACCAATAAATGTGTTTGTTTGATTTTTTCCTTGTTGATTAATGGTGTAAAATTTCTTGCTCATTATCACCTTATAAAAACAGGAAGAAAATAGCATAAGATAAAAACCCATAGCCCTCAAATACTCTAACCGTGTCAAGGTCAGAAGAGAGCAAAAGTTGGTTAAGAGAGATCAGGACTAAATAGCTCCAACCCAAGAATACATGAAAATATATCCTATAGGTTTATCACACCCACACTTATTATAGGTGAGACCCTGAGGATAGAATTTGTGTAAAACTGTAAATTACAATAGACATTAAAGTATCAACTATAAAAGTACAGTTATCATGAATTAGATTTGGATCAAAGTTTGTTTTGTTGTGCCTGACTGAAATATAATATAAGTTAATAACCAAATAACTAAATATAATTATATATTATAATTACCTATAATATATTAAACTATCTTGTGACTTTTTTGTCTTCAAATTATTAATCGTTTCGGGGCCGTAGTCCCCATAGGTTTCTTCTTTACTCCATTGAAGGTTGTTACATATTAAACACAAACATTTACACACAAGCATGTAACATGCACATACTCAAACGAGGAAAATATGTTTATGTAAAGTGCATCTATTTTGTTCCCCCTCTCAAACACAAATAATACATTTATGTTTGTGTGTGGTACGTGTTTGTGTGTATATGTTTGTGTTTAATATGTAATGACCTCCAAAACAGTAAAGAAGAAAACTGATTATGGGACTTCGGCCTTGAAACACGTATTAATTTGAAGACAATAAAGTCACAAGACGGATTAATAAATATTATAGGTAATTGTAATATATAATTATATTTGTTTGAAATATAATGTGAAAAAAGGGATGAACGTGCTCCTGCTCCATACCTTCTCTTGCTGCACCATGATCCATCTATATACATCCTATATCCATGTATTATTGACCTTAGTTTACTATGCGCATACTCATAGTCACTTGTTTTATGGGACTGTTGTTTTGGGAAATTACTGTAATATAAAAATGTTATTGATCTTACAAAAACAAAAACAAAACTATAAGAGTTATAAGCAATGTTAGTAGTAGAACAGACTGTAACCCTTTATTTAAATAATTAAGAATTTTGACTCTGTCATCTATAATTATTTTGGATACTATTATGTACAGTCGGCATAATTTGGATATGTTTCCAAAAAAAAAATGGTTCTGTTCATAACTACTCAACTAGACAATGCTCAAGCCTTAGAGTTGGCTAATTTAATTATAAAACAACTATGAACAGTTTTGTTGAACTGGGTAAAATAATGTATAATTTGTTACTTAATTATTTCAAACTTCTTAATATCACTGACTTGAAGAATTATGTTAAAAATAACTGTTAATTTATATCCATATAATGTTGATGAATTCGTAGAATATATGAGATCCTCTGTATGTGTGTATAAAATTGCCATTGTTGTTAGTTTTAAGCCATATGTAATGACACTGCCATGGATATTGTATGTGATACGGTAATAAAGAATAAATTATAATGTTCTATTCTATAGACATCAGGCCATTCCTCCATTGGGTAGCAACTTCTATTACAACTAATGTTGTTTGTTTTAGTGTAGTTGGAGGTCAATCTTATTTTCATATAGGTTCAGTCAGTTTAAGATTGATGTTTATTTTTATTTGTTATAAAAGGTCAGTGGGAGTACAATATGATTCTATTGTAATAATATTACGAATTCATTGTTTACTTGTTAAATTGTTCATATATGATACTTTTAGATGGCTCACCTAGTGAGTGGAGAAACCTTCTAGATGTAAATGTAGTTGCACTGTGTTTATGTACACGGGAGGCAGTGGCAGCGATGCAGAAACATTCTCTTAAGGAGGGTCACATTATAAACATGAGCAGGTAATACCGGTAAATAAGTTAACCCTTAGAGTGCCACAGCTGAAATGTTAAACTTTGGCCTAGCGCTCATTAACATTATATATATATATATATATATTCGTAAAGCTAATTTTTTGTTGTTGTATACATACTTTTTAAAGAAGGGAAAAAAGTCAAACCCTTTTTTTGAATATTATTTATTTGAAAAATCACAAAAAGTAATTGTTGTTGAAATTGTAAAAATGAAAAGTATAAGCAAATTGAGGTTTAGTTAAATAAATAAACAAACATTTCTAAAACAGGTTTGAGTGAATATGTTTTATAGATAAAATGATAAACTAAATAAGATATTATAAAAACCAAAGTCCTATCTAATAATAAATGGACAAGGTGTGGTAAGCCTCAAAACACACATCAGGATGCAGTGCCGGTTTGTTGGCGCAGGTCTTGCAGGAGTAGATGGTTTCTTTCCTCAGCCCCTTCTCCTTACAGACAACACATCTCAAGGATTTCTTCTCCCTTTTTTCTATAAAATGTGGTTTTCCGTTCAGTCGCTCCTCCACAGGTCCCATGGTCGGTCTTCCGCGCTTCCTAGCCATTGGCTGATCACGAACCTTTTCAGCCACCAAGGCTTCAACCAAGCTCAAACGAAACTCTTATTGAGCCATAGGCTTTTGCCTATGCTTCATTTGTACATCTTTGTATAGTAGGTAAGAGTTCACAATGGCTACTTCAAGTAGCCAAAAAAACATTTTGCTGTACCATTTTTTAGACCGTTGCACAAACTGATGAAAAGATATAAAGTGATCTGCACGGTCTACAGCGCCCATATGTTTTGTGTAGTCAAGAACTACATTTTGTTTGGCTACAGGAGGCTTGTTAGGCCACTTACTAGGTACTATGGTCATGTCATTCTTGTTACCGTGACCTGTTGTACTTAGGATATGTACAACTCTTTTGTCTTTCCATGAAACTACAAGTATGTTTCCATTATTCTGCGAAAGTAAATCACCTTGTTTCATTGATTTGCACCTTTTATTTAGTTGAGGAGGCATGTCCATGATGTTTAGCATAACGGTACCTGTAAGATTACAATTCAGACGTTGAATTTCATTTGCCAGTTCAGGACTGTTGTAGTACCTGTCAATATATATATATATATATATATATATATATATGTGTGTGTGTGTGTGTGTAAACCATATGCCGATTGGCCTGGGTCTTTCAAGATGATAGACTGGCTAAGGTGCTTGACTATTTGGGTAGTTTTCAGTAGAGAAGATTTTTGGATAATGTCTCCTTTCTTAAAGTAAGGCATAAAATCAAAAGTATACCCAATTTTGCAGTCAGAAATAACAAACACCTTTAGTCCAAATTTTGTAGGTTTGTTGGGGTTGTACACTTTAAAACTAACATTATCCTTGAAGGCAATTGTGCTCTCATCTACAGCCAGATACTGGGTAGGTGTGTAAAATAGTTTACACATTTTTCATGGGCACAGTAAATATGGTCATTTACAGTAAATATAGGCACAGGAGACCCAGGCCCAGGGTCTGTGACTATCACATTTTGATATCAAACTGTAGGCCTATGTATTGGTATAGGCCTACATGTTCTAGTTCGCAGGGTTGATGATTGTCTGAGCCTATGTGTTGCAGTTTGTATAGGCCTACTTGTTGCAGTTTGCTGACTTTGAGGTTAGGATGTAAAATAGGAAATGGCCTACCTGTTGTAGTTGGCTGGTTAGTTGGTTGAGATAATTGAGTAGAAAGTGTAGGAGTAGGTTGATTTGTACCACTTGTAGTTTGGCTGGTTAGTTGGTTGAAATAGTTGAGTAGGAACTGTAGGCTGTACTGTAACATTTCTCAGTAGAAACTGTGTAGAAACGGTATCACTGTCTGTTGTAGCTAATTGAAAATTTTCACTTTGAATGTAATTGTCTTCCTCATCAGATTCGCTATGGTCGGTGGTATTGTGTAATATAATGTCTTCTAGGTCAACATCGCCATAGGCACTTGAAAAAGAAGTATTTAGTAGACCACTAACATATTCATCAAAGTCTGGATTGTCTGGTTTTGCCTTAATACAATACAAAACATGGAAAATAAAACAATTATAATTATAAAAACACCATAACACAACACACTAACTCACGATAACCTACACTAATAAAACAGAAAAGTAATGAAAGACAAAACCAAACGTGTTGTACAACTGAACTATCTATCCATGTAGGTTAGCTGTAAGCAAAGCAACGATAAGCTGAGCGTTGGTGGGAATATGCGTTATTGGCATTACAGCGTTCCACTGTTCCGGTTGCCAAGCGACAAAAACAGTTATTATACCGATCGGGCAGGTCAGCTGGCCGAGTAAAATATTTTCAGAGCTCAGACACAACTAATAGTGAATTTATCTGAGATCTTTAGGCAGTTTTGTTAACTACAATTAATTTATACAATGGAAAGAATACATGCTTGCAGATATGTTTGTCAATGGCGTTGAGCATTTCTTTGCTGGCGGATACAGTTGTCAACAGCGCTCAAAGGTATGGATTTGAAAGTGTAGAAAAATGTTGTTTAGAATATAATTTATTGATAAGTTATATAAACAAAATATCCATTAATTTCATATCACTGAACTTGAAGAGACAAAACCCAAATTAATAACAATATATGATTTAAATTTTATGAAATATTAGAAACTATAAACATTCTTTATAAAATGCCACTCTGGTTCTATTGGACAGAGGGAGTAGTTTTTTATGGAATACTACCTCAGTCTGATCTTGCCAGAAACTCATTCTTAGTAATAATGGGTTGATTTTGTTCTGAAGTGCAACTAAGTGTGATCTAGGAAATTTCAAAACTACTACTTCAAAATTTTGAAATGTGGGCTACATACAGTAGAATAAGAGGCAACCGAACTCTGTCTATATTCTCATATCTGTCTGAGAATAACCATATGAAGATCAAAGATTGATATTTATTAATGAATAATTTTACTACTACATTCATGTTTATATCAACAACCAAATTATGTGTATATTTGAATATTAATATTGTCATTACCTCAATTATTGTCCATCTGCAATCTTCAGTTTTTTCAAATGATTACTAGTTTCAACAGAGTACTGACATCATCAATCTTCACTAAAGTTTTTTTAAGTGAACATACAAATAAAATTAATTTCCATTCAATATGAATGATTTCAAAAACTAACACATTTTATAAAATGTTAAAGAGTGAAAATAAATCACAAGCACAGTTATAAATTAAATATAAAAGTTGATGGTTCCCATTGTGTACGAAAGATCCTTATGAGTCAAAAGTTGCATCTCAATCACTTATGTAGATTAAGTTTTCATAATAAAATTTGGGTTTTTAAGTTGTTCTTGAAATACCCTACACCCTAACAAGTGGATTGATTTTTATTAAATTATATGTGTTACAATTAACCAAGGTGTACCTCAAAGGTCAATTTGAGGTTCAATTTAGTTTATTCTGTATATATTAATGACCTGCCATTACATTTGTGTTGGGGAAAAGCCCTCATGTATGCAGACGATACAACCCTCCTTCTATCTGATCATGGGCGAGATACTTTAGAAATGAAATCCTTTATTGGTTTAAATTAAGCTACTGAGTATTTTGACAAACTCAATTTAACTCTAAACTTGGGATAAACCAATTTTATTTCATTCTTGCACATAACAGAGCAAATTTCAGAACAATAGATGTTTTTGCAAATAGTTGTCAACTAATATATTGAAGTAGAAAGTACAAATTTCTAGGTTTGACAATGGACTTGCAATTAAAATGAAATAACCATGTAAATACTTTGTTCGCAACATTGAATTATCATATTATTGCATTTTACCTGTTTTAAGAATGACATATTATGGTCTATTTTATTGACATGTCCAATAATATGGTGTTACTATATGGGGAAATGCTTCAAAGAAGAAAAATCCTCCAAAAAAGCAATACTAAGAGAAAACATTTTTATTCCATAGATGAATTATTGTTGGGACGACCATCTATTTAATAACAAAAAGTTTTGAAATGTGTATGTTTTTGTTGTCATTTGTGTACTTTTTGTTACTCAATTATCTATAAAATATATTTAGCTTGATGATTAATTTTAAACCAGCTATAAAAAAGTGGAAATTGTATTGTTTGTTTTTTTTTGATTTTTTTTTTTTTGGACAGCTTCTTTTATAATATCGATAGGTGTGACAACTCGCCAATAGCCAAATATTTCAAATCAATGAAATTTGAAGAATGTCATTCATTCTAAAGTGCAGCAGACTGATAGCGGTACCAAGCGGAGGAAACTGTAACTTTGGTTTGACTGATGACGTCATACGGCCTAAATTAAACAAACGTTTTGGAAGAATATAGCAATATCCTACAATTATCAGACTTGAAATAGAATTCAAAATATTCCAAATTATCTCCCATAATTTTATTTTCAAACCCCAAATCAAAATTCAAAGGATAACTAAAGTTATCAATCGTTTAAAGCCGGCTTCTTGTTTTGAAACTGGGATTAGTTTGAGCCAGGGTTGCCTACTTAGTCCATTGTTGTTTTCATTGTTTATAGATGACTTGGTAGATGTCTTGGAGGGTGGGTGTATGTTTGGAGGTCAGCGTCTAAAGATTTTGTTGTACACAGATAATATTGTAATTGTTTTACCTATTTCAACATAGCTGCAGTTAATGATAAATAAATTAGAGCAGTATGGAATTCATATTTGGAATTTATGAATTAATCTGGAGAAATCTAAGATTATGGTATTCAAGGGAAGAGGTAAACTAATTTCGAGTGATAATTGGATTTTAAATGAAAAGCATTGAAATAGTAAAAGTGTATAAATACTTAAGAGTTACTTTGGCAATAACACTGTCATGGGAGTCTCACTTAAAAGAAAAATCATGTGTGGCCAAGTTGGTATGGAAAAATGTTTTTTAGCAATGAGAATATAATATATTATCTTAAGTGCCAAACTTGCTTATTTTAATGCTATAATGAGATCTGTGGAGTGTTATGGCTCTCAAGGGGATTTAAAGAATTTGACAGCATTGAAGAAGTATTAAAATGAAACAAATTTTAACTTGCCGACATTATATTTAGAAACTGAATTAGAAAAGTGTTTTATATATACTTTCCAAATTTATTTTAACTATATTTCTCACATATTGTCTCTCCCCTATTAACTGACCAGTATACTTTCAAAAGAACCGATAAAGGTAAATATTTATTGGTGTCACGAGTGAAGAAATTTTAGTTAAAGACACAAAATAATATTGATATCAACATTGAAGGAATAAACATCCTGCAGGGCTAATTAGTTTTTTTAATTGATAAAGTCAGGACAAATAATAGAGAAAATTGTTTAAATCTTGAGTGAGGTAGCGGTATCATCAGTTGTACAGGTCCCTTGATATTATGATGATATCTGCAAGACAATGTTGATATTAGAACAATATGATGGTTGTTCAAAGCTAGGAGTGTACTCGTAGATATAAAATATAAGCCATAAATAAAGGGGAAAATTTTATGTTCATTGTGTAATCTGAGAGAAAATTAAACAGCCATTAACTTTATTGCTAAATGTCCTGTTATCATGGCTAAGAATAAAATGGTTTAATAAAAAATAAACAAAACATTGTCAAAGATTTTTTGAATGGTATGGATTGGCTATGTTTTGGAAAATATATGTGTAAGGTATGGAACTATAGATGAACAACTATAGTAAGATAATTCAATTGGTAGCTCATATAGCATCTTAATAATGCACAGAAATATACATTCTTCAGTTTATGTTATTATTTTTTGCTTATAAGAATAATTTAAGATAATTAATGGAACTGCCAGTATGCTGTTAAATGCTAACCCAGCAGGTGGTCTTTTACCATTGCTGTAATATGTGCATAGCTATTAATTTAGTGTTATAGTTTTGTTTTTATGTTACATTGTTTATCTTCAGGTTGGTTGTTTCTCATACACTCATTTATTCATTCATGCTGCCTATTGTGCATGTATTAACAAATAATAACTTTTATTCCAGTAACTTTACTAATCGCATGCCAATGCATCCACCATTTCATTTCTATTCTGCCTCTAAACTTGCAGTCAAAGGCATAACAGAAGGTTTAAGAATGGAACTCAATGATATTGAATCTATCCGGATTTCAGTAAGTTTCTATTCAGTAATAGGATAGATGTGTAACTTTACATATCTTTTAAGGGAAAAAAGTAAATATACTAACGACTGAGCTTGTAACAGTTTACAATACATATAAAGAAGAATATATAATTTGTCATAAGCAACAGTTGTAAATAATATCACAAATAACAGGTTTCATAATATTATAATATATAAAATCATAAGAATTAATGCAAAATTTTCCTACATAATTAATATTAACACTCAGATTGTGCAATGAAATTTTCAAAAATATCCTTAGTAAAAATCATCTAAATATTCAAATTTAGACTTTCTAATTTATTTATCTTAGATTAGATTTTAATAGGCCATATAGCCTTCCATCTTTAGATTTTCTACAGATAGGAGACATAGGCTTACCTTGGAAAGTGGTCCTTGGTAGTGTTGGATTCATATATAAACATACCAAAAGTAAGAACGTAATAGTTTTGTAAAACTATTTCCTTATCTGTATTAATTTTTAAAAGTTATATGTAAAGTCCAAGGTCAATCTTTCTCTCTCTCCCTCTCTCTATTTATTATCACTGTGGCAAACTACTTTGTAATGCAAAAACCTATTTCAAATTTAGTTGTCCAATGCTAAACCACTAGTACATATGAGATCAAAATAAAAAGGGTTTTATTTTTTAAAATGTAAAGTTTAAATGTAAATGACATGAAGTAAGCGTTCGTATATTTCAGCAATCAATTTTAATAGAAATGACTCTTAAATTCATTCTTGAAGTGAATTACGGAAAAAATTGTTAATAAATTCATGGTAATAAACAAAGACCAGATCACTGTGTTGACAATATATACAGGTAGACTTTCAAAAGTCCCTTACCACACTTGGGAATAAACAAAATAACAATAAGAGGGAGTCTTTGTTAAGATTCCCTCTGAAGATGACAACTTTTAGACCCATCTATGGGTACGGGTAGACCCATAGAGGCTGCTTGATTCCATTCCATATGTTTTTGTTTATCTTAAATTGTCTATCTTAAGTTGTTTTTTGTTTAGGATTTAGAAGTAATATTGTTTTGGGTTTTCTTTCCTGTTGTGTATTTTAATTTAAAGTAATGTATTATTATGTCATATGTCAATTTATTTTTTTGTTTTAGTTTGTTGTTAAAGAAAGCTTTTTTTTTTATCTTATCTCTTTTTCTCAATCTAAATCATGTTTTGTTTATCTAAATGTAATAAAAGGAATGGAAAATAAAACAATAAAATAAAATAATAAAAAACTTTGTTGTTGTAATAGCTATAAGGGTCTAATAGGAATAAATATTTTACTTTTGACAAAAAGTTTGTTTTTGTTATTTTGTTTATTCCCAAGTGTGGTAAGGGACTTTTGAAAGTGTACCTGTATAAATTCATGGTACGGTACTTAACAAATTCTGTCCTTAGGCTTAATCGGACATTTCTACAAAACCAAGAAAAACAAAACAAAATATATTGAGTTAATAATTTATCTCAATGAATTTGTTAAACATGGTAACTAATTTTAACTCATGAGCACTTTGTCTGTTTAATCCCAAATTTTATATCTTTTAAATTAATTCAGTATTCTATTTTAAATTATATTTCTTTCATTTATTCTTATTAAAATTTCATTCTCTTCACAATTTATTTCTTGAGTGTTCACTTGTTTTTCACAAATATTAAAATTTGTAATAATAATAAAAACTATATGTATGTATGTATATATATATATATATATATATATATATATATATATATATAATGTTTTATTGAACAAGCTAACTTTGAGATTCAGACATTTTCAGTCTGTCTAATGGTAACTAAATTTATTTTTCATAGTTTATACTAGTTCCAAGAATGTACTTGGAATAAACTTTTTTAAACTCTCAAAAACTGAAACGACCATATTACATATATTTCCAATTATATTCAAATAAATAAAAAAGCAATTGCAAGTATTAATTTAATATTACATGAGGTTAATGAATAATTCTAATTCAAAAAAATAAGAACATAAGTGTGACTAAAATTTTATTATTTTTTTTCATATTATTAAGGGTGGTGCATCTAGCTAAATTTTAGACTTCCAGTCCATAAATGACTTTTTTTATATCAAATATAAATTCCTTTTTAATGGTCAAATCAAATTTAAGTAAATTTAAATGATAAATCAATTTTACCTTATTTAATACGATTTTTTGGTTTTAAAAAAACCAAATAAGTAATAATGTAAAGAATTGTCAGCAAACTAAAATATTTAATGTAAAATACATATTATCATCTATAATGTTATAATAAATTATGTTGAATTTGTTATACGCCAATCACTGTTATAATTGCCTCCTCAACTTTTAGAAATAACAGTATGTTAGGTACAAAAGGTATTTATACATACCTTATCTATAACAGGTAAGTTTTTGTAAGACTTCTTAATACAGTATATAACAAAATTTTAATCACTTGACATGTGCAGTCCTTTTATTGTATTCCTTAAATTTTAATTTTAACTTTGATACTAAAGAAATGGTTGCTTTAAGATTTGAAATATGAAAATAAACCGGGATATTTATAATTGGTCTAGAGAGAAGACAAAGTGAGTCAAATAAATGACTGTAAATAATATTGAAACAAGGAGAATAAAAAATAAAAAATAGATTTCCAAAATATAAATTTAAGGCAGAAAATGTTAGTTGTAAGGTATAATAAATTTTAAAGTGATATATTGTGTTGTGAGAATAGACAGAGCTTGTTGTCATATGGATGATTTAAGTAGTGTCCGTGCTACAAAATATGTGAATATGTTGGGTTTTGCGACTACGTAAATCTAAGAAAGGACGCTTAGTTGTGAGATCTAGAGAAGCCAGCAGTCTGAAGGAACGTTTGAGATGGTAGGATGTGTTTTAAAACAGTTGCTGATAGGAAATAGTTGAGAACAATGTGGTTATTTTTGAGTGATTTTTGAAACGGAGAACAATTTAATTGATGTTTAATAATTGTGAGAGGGAGTTTTGAGGTTATTTGACGTAATTTGTTGACTCTAGAGACGATGTTTCCGGACATAACTTTCAGTAGAAATTGGACAATGTGCGTTTGAATGGTGATTTCAAAAGACAAAGTTTCATTATGAATATTATGCAAACTGCGGGTGCTACAAAGCATGGGCGTCATCGCCAGTTCATTATTGGGGAGGGGACATATGCCGGGGGTCTGGGAGTATGGAAATTGTTTTTAAATTAAACTTCTCAAAATATCGTTTTTATGCATTTATTTATGCGTTTGTAACAGAAATGTAATGTTAAAAACCCTAGTAAGACAAAGCCCGATGTTTACCTTTTAAGGTTTTAAGTAAATCATTCGTTTTTAGCAAAAATATTTTTACATCTCCAATATTGGGGGGGACAACTCCAATCTTTCTCTTTGTATGCAAAATGTTTGTACTGCACTTTTTTAATTACAAAGTTTATAATCATTTTAATTATTAAAATACATACAATAAATTTCTCTGATCATTTAGTATCAATTATTCTATTTACTTTTTTAATCTTTTATTAATTTTACTCAAAAAAACAAAATACGTTTTCTGCTTGATTCATCAAGTCTAGACATACCCACTTTCATCTAAGATCAAAGTAATATTCCATTCTGTTTAAGATCAAAGAACTAAAAATGTACACTATTATAATATGAATGGATATAGTTTGTACTTTTAAAAGTTAATCATTCAAAAAGAAGAAAAAGAAACAGATAATAAAGTTAATTAAAATCGCTAAAGAATAGAACATGTAGACTATTTCAAAAGATTTTTCTTCCTTACGAAAGGTTTGTGACAACATAAACTGTTTAATTTTTGCTAGAATTGGATGTATAAATAAATCAATTTCTCTCCATGAATTATTTTCATCGTAATTAATATTAATTACAATAATTTTAATAAACGTTCGGTTACAAATTGTAACAACTAAAAACGAATAGTGTCACATAAAAATAAAGAAACTATTACGATTTGCATAGAACTAGTGTTTTCACAATTTGCATAAATCTTTCACTTCTTACTTACTTCATGCCACAGTAGATGAACTGTGTGAACAAATTCACTAATTATATTTTATTCATTGAATCCAGTCTAACTTTAATAGTATTTGTAAATTCATGCAAATACATTTAGTAAATTTAAATTGATTACCTTTTATTTGTATTCAACTAAGTTCAAAGTAAAACTATCAAAAACTTTTGGATATTATAAATTTAAAATGGCCATGCTTCCTCTCTACAAATTCTATACCTCAAAATAAAATTATAAGTATTTTGACTTTAAAAATATATTGTAAATTATTTCTTATAATTGTAAAACAAACATAATAATTCAAAATTTATACATACATTGAGTAAAAACATTTAAATAAAATATATATTATCAATGTACGTAACTTGAAGAGAGTAAAATTTTTGTAACTTTTAATAAATTATTCATTTTAATCACTACAATGTAGCAAATAGTTAATGAGGAGGATTACATAGTCAATGAAACATGTTTACAATTAATTGTATTGTTCGATTCATGTGTACTTTATTATAATCTTTAGTCATTACTTTAATGTTTTGGAAAAGATTTAAAAAATAGTTGTTGTGTTTATATGCAAAAATCATATAATTTATTAATAGTTATATAATGGGAAAAGTATTTTCTTACACCTCTTTACTCCGTCTTACCCTGGGTGCCATAAAATCTAGCTGGGTTGGCAACTTCAAAGAATCTGTGCAAAATCCGCTCGACACTGTAATGTTTACAGGTTGTGTAGTAGTTCGGCTATCTCCCATATAATACTTACTGAAAGATATAGTTGAAACTGAGAGACGGTAATATAAAGAACCACTTTTCAAGGTAATAGTTTGTTAAAATAGGACCACTTTCTAAGGTAAGCCTGTTTATCCTATCCATACAAAATCTAGACATAATTTATTTGATCAAGAGATATGTTAAAAGAGAATATTCTTTCCAATTTACGAAAAATTGAATTAAAAAAACAACCTCCAAAAGTGGAAAATGAACTAAATCTGATTTGTCACATCGAGTTCAATATTTTTTTATAATGATTTTTGAACATTTTAAGATTTCTTGATCATTATATCTTGGAATTATACATATATGGTGTTTTATGACTTTTTTTAACTAAAACATACCTATAATCCATTTGGTGTTAAGGTGGATATAATTGCTAGGCTGTAATATCTTTGAATTTTTGGGCTTGGTCCCATAAAAGACAATTAATTATGAATTATTATTATTATTTCTTATCTATGTTATTTATTTTATCTTGGAAATTAAATAGGCCCTACAGTTTTTTAAATACTTGAATTTCTCCTCTATGTAATCTTCTTCATTTTAAAGCCCGGGTATTTCCCCAACCTTCCATTCATTGTATCCTAACTCCCACCCTCTAGTTTTAAGGTTTTCTGTTTTTGTCTTTTTTCTTCAGTCTGTAATACAGCCTCGTCAATGCCTTAACAGGCGAAACCATTGGTCGGCTAGACTAATTATAAGTGGATATACAAAATAAATAATTGTGTTTTATTATCTTTAAATAGCTTTATTATCCGGTGCATTTTGTCCTTCATAAGTTCGCCGAAAGCGATGCTGAACACTCACGATTGATTTTAACTCAGCAAACCAAAAAACACACTATACTTTCTGCAGCACGGTAAACATCGTAATGGTGGACTCAGTGGAGGCGGTGCGTCACTGTGGATCTTGTTCAGCACATATCAATGTCATGCAGTCGCTCTATGTCCTACATTTGACAAAAGTGTCTAAATGCAGTTAAAAAACAGTGAAGAAATTATTCCTGTAGGTTGAGTGAGAAAGTTTACTTCATTGATTATTTGAAATCTCGGCATTCTTTTTCGATGACCCTGTATACACAGTGACTCAATGATAAGTAAAAAAATGTATTCAAAAAATCTTCATTGGTTATTATTTATCATAAAATGGGTACTTCTTTCTAGATGGCCTTAGTAGGTTATAGAGTATCTAAAACAGTTTTTATTATTTATTTACTGTGAAATGTGCAATAATTAAATTTTTTGGTCATATATCCTTTAATATTTGTTTCAGAGCATTAGTCCTGGTCTAGTGAAATCTTCACTTTATAGATCTTTAGGTGAAGCATTTGAAGAATTTGTTTACAAGAAATACCCGTCAATGCAACCTGAAGACATAGCATCAGCGGTTGAATTTATTTTATCAACACCACCTCACGTTTTGGTAACATATTTAATTGTTGACAACAATCTAGTTAAATTGTCAGGTTATTAATTGAGATTTAGAGGAGCCTAATAACTAGTCAAAGGCATAAACAAAAATATATTTCCAGAGGGGATTAATTTAAGAAATATTTTTAATTGTAATCTAGATGTTTGGAATAACAGAAAGGGGTTCAGGGAAAGTTTTAAAATTTTAGGCTTAATAAGGGAAATTTTGATTTTAGGGTTTTTGAGACTACTAATAGGACAAAAAATTTACAATATTCCATTTGTATACAAGTTTTACAAAATGAAAATTTAAACACAATTTACATACTAAACAACATATTAACATATGGAAACTAATGTCATCATATAGTTTCTCAGATAAATTTGTAAATATCGCAATGGATTGGTATAATAACATTTATAGAGTTATTGAATTGTGGGAAATTGTCAGATTTTGTTTAGAGTAACAAGTAAATATAAGATGTCAGACTGGATTACATCTTCCTACCAATCATATCTGTTATTTATATCATTTCTATCATCCATCAAAGGCATTTCATGTTAAATTAAACACAAACACAACATTTTCTAAATTCTACAATTTTATTGAATCTTCCCAACCAAATTTTACGATAAGCTGCCTTATAAATAAATAAAATTGTAGAATTTACAAAATATTCTGTTTCTGTTTCATTTATTTCTGAATAAAATGAACTGAATTTTGTTAAATGTTACTTTTTAATTAATTTAAAAAATGTTAGCTTTAAAATGGCAACACATTATTGTGATTGAAATAAAATTAACTCACATATTTTTCATTAAAAAATTGGTTCAATATTCTTTTTGTAGAATGGCCCTGACAAGTGTTATTTATTCGATAGTTGAGAGTTCAGATGAAAACGAGCTTAATTAAATTTTTATTTTCTGTTTCAGGTTCATGATGTTACAGTTAAGCCAAAGGGATCTGATACCGGTACTTAATTTTGATTTAAAAAGTAATATTTAACTAAGAAATATGTATGTACATGACGACTTGAAAGAATAAAAAATGTTTATTTGAAAATATGAAAGCACAAGTAGAAAGTAAAACCATGAGTAATTGCAATTAAGGGAGAAGTTTGTTAGATGAACAAGTCTTAAAAAATCAAACAATGAGCGAGATTGACTAATTGCTGTGTGATCTTCAATTCCCTGCAAAAGAATTTTAACATGAGTGTAAAATTAATTCACTTGCCAGAAACTAAATGCACACATAGATCAATATTTAAAATCCCCAAACCCGTAACTTTCATTCGGAACCTATTTGATAAAATTGTTTTGTCTGAAATAGTGTTGTATACAAAATATGAGTAAAATACTATTATTACAAGTAGGCCTATATTTGCTGCTAAAATATTGTCAAAACAGGACAAGGGAATTGAAATAAAGTAAATAAATAAAATTAGTCAAGAGAAACGTAAACAATACTCACCTATAACTATGTAGTTAATGACTAAATGTGGTACGTACTTGGTGATTTTTTGTAGAATAAAACTTGAACAGATAGCAAGTTTATTTCTTCAAACACATTTCAAAAACAAAGTCACAATCTTCAGTGATGAATGAGCTTGTATGAATTTGGTAATTTACACAGGATGTCCTAAAGATTCATGAAATATTATGTTTTAAATGTTCAAAAATATCAGAATGTCTTAATATCGATAGAAGTATGAAACAAACGCAACTTTGTAGAAATCAAAGTCTTCTATTTAACGAGGGAGCAAAAAATTAGGTACTATAAACAGAATGTGGTAAAATTTTGTGAAATATGAATCTTTGAATGTTCAAAAATAACAGACAGGCTAATATTCATGTCTCTGGTTCTAATTATGATAGAAATAAGAAATAAACAGAATTTTCTAGAGATTTACATCCTTTATTCACAGAGTGAGCAGAGTACTATACACAGGATGTCCTAAAAAATTCATAAAATATTTTTCGATTGTTCAAAAATATCAAATCGCCTTAATATCTCTGGTTCTAATTTTGATATGAATATGAAAAAATGAAATTTTGTAGAAGTTGAAGTTTTCTATTCACCGAGGGAGCAAAAAATTAGTTACTATACACAGAATGTCCTAAAAAATACACAACTATTGTAGAAATATTGCTGCCAATATACAGAATATGACGTTCTATTTATATCTATAGTTTCCTTGGTATACTTTTTTAAATTACATCATTAAACAGTTTTTTTCTCTTTATCACTTTAGAAGCCACATATAGTTTACACAATCTATTTTTATCCTCGAACCACCTTTATGCATTATTTTTTCCCCTTCCCGAATGATAACCATGCCCTATCCTAACCTAAGTGGCGTGATTTATGTTAGAACAAATATAAGAAGATCATGTTCAGCATCTACATTTTTTTTTACATGTATGAGCTTATTTGGTATGTAGTTATACTCTTATTGTTTTAAGTTTTATAGTAATAAATGTTATCAACATATTTAGTAGAGACATAAATATCGCATTTACAAAATTTTGACGAATATTTATTTTTTATCAAAATAAACACATTATAAGAGATGGGAAAATAAAACTTGAATAAAAATTATTATTATTAATTTATTATTATATTTTTATGATAATATAGATAACAATCTTTAATCTAACAAAAATAGTTATCTTTTCTAGTTACTTAGTAACAATTCTGGGAAAATTTACAAAAGTAAATGAATTGCTCAGTGTGCTCAATACCATTTTCATGTGGTACCCAAAGTATTAAACTAATATTTGTAGCTATTTGTAAAAACTACCAATTTTAATGTGACTAGCAAAAATAACTAAAATAATATGAAAAACACTTCACTGGATTGTTCCATGAGATGTTGATTCAGTCGGAAATACACAACCTCCTTCCCATTGTGTCCAGCAACTGTTTGAGGCTATCAGTTTAGAAGTGAAATATGACAACACTTTGGTTTTGTTCATTGTCTGTTTTTCAGTTACAATTTCTAGTATGGTTAATGTCTACCAATGATCTATTAAAAACTAGATGATAAAGCTAAAGAAGTATTTCCATTACTATTAGAACAGTGTGTAATATAAACTGAAGTATATTCTATATAGCAAGGCGTATTAGTTTCTTAGAATATCTCGTTTGGTCACTATATTTTCTTTTAATCATGTTACTTAAGGAAGTGGCATAATGTAACACATACCACCACAAAGCTTCCTTGCTATAACACTAAATTTTTTTCTAAGCTATACTAAGTATGGATACCTACAAATTAACAGAGAACTTCAAAATAAAAACTCAATATTTAATAAAAACCTCTAATTTTATTAAAACCTGCAGATCATGGTTTTGATTGTTACAGCATTATTGTCAAGGCAACTTAACAGTCTGTTAAAATAATGCTGTACAAAGGCAGCAGGTTTTAATAAAATTAGTGGTTTTTACTAAATATGGTGTTTTTATTTATTAATATGGAATATCACCAACTACTTTAACATAAGCGAACTTCATATTTTACAAAGAGATTAAAAAAAAATTCAACCCTACTTTTTTAAATCAAATCTCTTTCATTTGTCATAAAATGCTCTCAATTAAAAATTAGTCAGAGAAATGCATTTTTTAACGAAAAAACTAAAAAAATGAATGTTACCGATTCCATGGTTTACAAAACAATAAGACGCTTGAACTGTGTTTAATTTGATTTCTTATTGGCATTTATAAGTATAGAATAGGGAAATAAATAAATAAGGAATAAACAAGGTACAAAATTGTTGACATTGGTTATGCATATTGTCATACTTTATCTGCATATTGACTGACCTTATTGCTTATCTGCTAGTATGCAAGGATTATATATATATATATAACCACCTAACGTATTTGTGATGATTCTTGCTAAATTAATATTAAAAACACAATTTTATGACAAATAAAAGGGATTCGATTGAAAAAGAGAAAAATCATAGCGTTGAAATACAAAAATAGTTAAGCTATCATATTCAGAAGAAAAAATGCAAAACAGCTGGAGGGAGCTAGCTAGACTTGCCTTATGATGATAACAGTGCATTCTCGCTGGTTACTCTGGTAACCTCGCATGAAGCAAGATTATTGACATTGTTCAAGCGCTTGTTTTATTGCTTTCATTTTTTCTACATAGTATAAATAAAGTTATGTGATGAGTAAAATAATTGAGTAGTTTTTTTCCGCAAATTTCCATTTGGAGTACCTCTCCGAGTCCCAAAAAGTATCAGTTATTGGTAAAAAATTATTCATAAACCTGTTATAAAAGACAGGATTTTATTAAAATGTGAAGGTTAATGTTTCAAACCAGTGTGCTAAATTCCAAGTAAATGAAAATCAGATTTCAGCAATAACTGATAAAAAATTAAAATGAATCTTCATTGCAGTAATTAAAAATTGTATTTCAATCAAATGCAATAGGAAGACTTTGACACAAGTGAAATAAACTTAGTGTTTAAACGTTTAAACATATATCTTTTAAAATGTATTCATTTATAAAATATCGTCCTTCTATACTCTATTACCTTTCATAAGAAAAAGTTGGGCAAAAGTCAGTAATAAAATTAATTTTCAAGAAGATGGCAATGAATGTTTTTGATTTTATAGACTTAGTATCAAGAGATATTTGTAATAATATTTTCTCAATATCTACTGCTTTGAATAAGCCACTAATTTTAAAACAATTCACTCATAGGTTGTACGAATTCTAATGGTGATTTCCGTCCAATATCAATTTTAAATTCAATAAGCAAACTTTTGAATCTGTTGTACTCAATGAACTAGTTCCTTTCAGTTCAAAGTTTTCTGATAGGTAGCCTGGTTTCTTGAAAGGACAACCAACAGTAACAAATCTAGCTACTTTAATTATCTACATCAACCATGGCTTTGCGGATGGTGTACAGATTGATGTGATATATATACTGACTTCAGGAAGGCTTTTGACAGGATTTCGCACCTTGTTCTCATAAAAAAAAAAAAAAAAATACTGTAATTATTTAGAATTGATAGATCTCTTTTGGCATAGTTCAAATCTTATTTGACTGGACGTGTGGAGTGAGTCAACTGAAATCAAGTTCTTTCATCGTGTATCAGTACCATGTTGGGTGTCCCACAGGGCTCACGGGATCATGGCTATTTCTAGTCTACATTAACAATCTTTCCAGTATTTTCTATTATGCATTGTGCCTCATGTTTGCTGAAAATATTAAAATTTATCTGAGGATAATTTCTTTATGGTCCACCTGACCTTGACAGGCTTTGTGACTGGTATCAATATAATGTAATTCACATTAATGTTAATAAGTCAGTGTCAGTTTATCACATTCAATGGGAGAGAAACCATCATCCCTTCATTTATAACCTTGGAGACGTCTTGCTGAAGAAATTTTAAGTAAATTATAATTCGGTTTTGTTGTTGGAAAGCAGTTTTACTTTTAAACCTCACATTGAACAAGTATGCAATAGGTCTACAGAAATTCTGAGGTTCATCAAGCGACAGTCAGTGGATATCAAAGAACATGGTGCATTCTTGGTTTTGTATTACAGAGAGTAATCGCACTAGATTAGAACTAGTACAAACAATTTCATAAAGTACTGTTTTAAGAATGTTCCAGTGTTGCAATGAGGAAATTTTAAAATTGATAGTATAGAAACAAGATTTTTTTTTTTTAACTACAGTAGAACCCCTCTTAACCGGTCTAATCGGGACTGACACCCGGGCCAGTTGTCCGTTTGGCCGGTTAATCCGAGGTTCCCGTGAAAAATCTGTTTTCGTTTAAAGAAAGCTTATTTAATCAGGTAGCGCTAAGAATTATGCAATTAAGATGTTATTGCAACTCATTTTATTGTACATAAATGTATCGTATATATTATGTTATGTATATTATACATCAAACATGAAAAAATTAAACACTACAAAGCTGTTTTACAGATTCCCCTCTGTCAAGTCTTTTGACACATTTAACCGTGTCTCAAACGAAACCAACACACGCTTCCGTTTTCGTAACTCGCTCATTTTTATTTACTGTACGTAGATCATAACCAGTCAAAGACAAGAAGAAAACTGAAAGGAAATGTTATATTTTCTATAATGTATACTAAATTGATTCGTGGAAAAAAAGCGGCCCATCAAATGTTTTTGTCGGTATATGTCTGCTATACTGACAGGTGCCAATGCGCGGTGTTTTTACACCGCCGACAATGGGATACTGCTATCCACAAAGTCGCTTGACTCGCCGCCTTGGTGCTGCGGTGTTTTGACACCGCCGACAATGGGATACCGCTATCGACAAAGTCGTTTGATTCGCCGCAGCTTTGGTGTTTCAATTACAATTTATTTTTCGGAAACTCTCATCAAACCAGTACACTACGAAATAGGCCGGTTAATCCGAGGACCGGTTGATCCGAGGCCGGTTAACAGATGTTCTACTGTATTTGAATTCCTCTATAAATTGACACACTCAGAAATCAAGAAATAAAATATTCCTCGCAGCAATACAGTTTCTCACCCTCTACGATCTGTACCAACATATCATGTATCTAGTCATTCTTCCAATCATTTGTTGTATACCGACATAACCAACAGAATGTATACAGAGTGGAACAAAAAATTTCAAAATTCTGACATCGACAATTTTAAAAACTATCTAAATTTTTAATTATATTTAAATAAGTTTTTAAGGTAATATATTAAAATTATTTTTTTATTCCTATCCTTAGAGCTAGATATTATATAGTTGTTTTGCACACATGTAGGTTGTATATTATTACTATTAATGTATTTGACTGTACCCTTATGGCAACTTGCTATTTTTGTTGAAATAATACATATACATGCATGTAACACAAGAAAAATGCAAAAGTAGTAGAGTGATGTCGAGCTGCCCACTTATGTAAACAATTGATAACTAACTATTCTTTTTGCTTCCTGCTAGGGTCTACTATGTTCATACTCGTACAAAAACATTGACAAGTAAGTGAATAAGCTACCAACTAGTTAACATGCGACCAGCTAGGCTTCACTGTGTTGGTACCTTTTGTCAGTTTAGCCATACTATTTCCCAACACATACATTATTATTTTAAGATATCTAAAGCAAGGAAATATACCAATTAAAAGAAAATTTCATATCTCACTCATCCCAATAACTTGTCGATAAGTCTGCAGAAAATTATGAAATACAAGATTTACTGAAAAAATCAGCAAATAAGGTTTACTCTTTATAATTGAAAAAGAAAAACACAACACATCTGTTCTCATTGTAAGTTTTAATAAAATCAGGGAGAATTAAATTCAAATCCATATTAGTCGATAAAACCAAAATACTGTACTTACTGCACCAAGTTCCATTTAATTTTATTTTTTTGGAAATTTATACAGAACCCAAAACTACAATGACTAGATAACTGAAAATTATAAAAAAAAGAGGTTAATTCAATTGTTTAGACATAAGATTAAAATAAAATACATATAACGTTAAGATTTGAATAACAAATTGTAGTCACTATTCATTCTCGACTTTGTTCACGACATCAAATAAAATCCATAATGATCGATAATCATTTCATGACTTAATCTTTACACAATCCACTCTGTAAAATATAAGTTCAACACAAACAATATTAATTATTTTAATTTGGTTTTTCATCATCATCATCATCACCGTCATTATGCCGTTTTAACTTAATTGATTCCCAAGTTGGCAGTGTATATATTTTTTTGTCGATAAAATCATAATTTACAATAGATTACAACCAGTTCTGTGAAGAAGGAAACTACTATGTTAAACGATAAGTACTCTAACGATATGGCAAGAATAAAATTCTTATCGAGTTTTACAACGATACCTAACCTTGAACATCTGTACATAAAGGAACTTGTTTACAATAAAAAAATATAATTTTTTTTTAAATTCGTTCAGGCTCGATTTTTCCCGCCGTGTTGGGACATCTTAGTTTTGGTATTAAAGGTATTTTTCATGCCTGTCATTCGTTTCGATACTTCTCGCCTTCTTTATAATTAAGTCATTTTGCAAAATCTACAATGAACGGCAAAGCCTGCGGCTTTCTGCCCAGTTAAGGTCTTTCAGTCCGCGAGATTCATGTTCTCGCAACTTACAACTTAACAAACTAAAAATAAAGACAAGAAGAACTAAAACAAACTATCAGAAATACTAAAATAAATATAACTAAAAGTAAATAATTATTTATAAATACATATTTTTTGTTAGTTTAAAAAATTTTAAACAATATAAATATTGATTACAACATGAATATATTAACAAGGCAATAAATTGTAATGTATTCATTATACTGTATATTATGTGAAAATACTTACAAATCATTTCTTTTTTTTTATTTCAAAAAATTTGAATGTTTTTTTAAAAAATAAATTACTTATATAAATTTTTTAATTTATTTTAAAATACATTCTGAATAATTCGACTTTACAAAAAAATTTCTACAATAAAATTGCTCTTAACTATAATGAGGTGGTGGTATGTTTGAGCAAGATTTAGCACCAAAAATGTGCCAATGTGCGGCACAGGGTACTGGCGGTCTAGCTGCCTAGGTAAATTTGTTAGGCACACTATAAATCCACCACCCCACCCTTCAATACCAAAAACAAAAACCCGTTCAACTTTCAAGCAACGCACGATCCACCCAATTCAAAAAGCTAAAGTGTAATTTTTACGATGTACCAAGTTAAACAAATAGTTTTTTTTCCAAAATGAAGGCACCGATAAAGGAATATTTAATATTGTCAAGATGGTGTGTGTTGTAGATGTTCAAGCTTTCTGTTTGACAATTTTGTAAGGAAAAAAGTGTGGGTGATGCGTTGTTAAACGTTTAACGGAATTTGTCTGGTTTTCATTTTTACAAATCAGATTCTCCATAAAGTGCGGTGGAGAATGACATGTAATCTAGGGCTCCCGGAGTCGCATTGGGTCCTTTGTATGGTGGCATTCTCTGGATACAATATTCAGCCTGGTCTGGTGGCAACTCTCTACGCAGTTCATCTGGTAATATGTACGGCTAGACAAAGAAAAACAATAATTAGTATCATAAAAAATTATAAATTTAATGAAAGAAGGATATTTAGGTATCAAAGGTTAAAAAAGATGGTTGGATTATGTAATATCAATGGTAACTTTGTGGGAAATAATATACATGTATGGTTGTGTATACATCTAGGAATGTGTACAGTCAGAGGTAATATAATGCCAGTGTGTATATGAGTTAATCACTTGAAATTGAACCCCTCAAGTTCTTAGTCATACCATTTCATCCATAGTTCGTTCTTCAGATTATATTTTCTATAAGTCCATATTTGGAAATCAACATCTTACTGTTCAATGACCACATATTTGTAGGTTCTGGTTTTTCCCAATTATAACAATATTTTTTACATTAGTTTTTCATCTTTTAAAGCCTAAATCAATTATCAACTTTGTGTGTTTGGGTTAGGTTAGGCTAGATAAGGTTGTGACACATTTTCAACCAGTAAAAATTATTAGCTAATAACTCTTCGTATAGCCATTCTATGAAAATCATTAGTACCACCATCAGTTGTTCCTATTTTCTTCTTATTTTGGAAAAATGGTTCATAGCTTTCTCTTTCTATGGTTAAAATTTTAATTGCTTAAGTATTTTGAGAACTCCCATTGCAGTCAACATTCTTTCCCATCACAAAAACTGTATTTTCACCTTTTTCTTATAATGTAAACTCCACTGTGCTTGAAAAAAACTTTACGAGTTTGACATATCAATACTTTCCTTGATAATTTACTCATATTTCTGGTGAAAAATTTCACAAACTGAACTGATTAACAACATATAAGAGACATAATATTTCAATTTTTTAGTGACTCAGTTGTCATGGAAATTGATTGTACTACTCCAAAACGACAAGATTGGTCATTGCAGAGGACGCACATGCCAAAATTGCACAGATTTAATTTGGTTAAATCAATGAATTTATATCCAAGAAGTCTCATATAAAGAATAATGTGAGACTCAACGTGAGTTCAGTTTCAAAATACACTAGTATGGGAGGAGTCAAAACATGCAATATAGTGTTCTTGATTTTTGTTGTTGTTATTTAAAGGCGAAAAACCTTTCAATCATCATCGATAATTTAAGAAAAGAAAAGAACATAAAATAAAGACTCATAGCTCTCAAATACTCTAACAGCATCAGTGAAAAGAACAAGTTGGACAAGAGAGACCAGATTGGAAAGATAAAAGAGAAGGATCTAATCCAAGACCTCTGGGAAAAGGTATAGGATCTAGCTATAATCCTCTGGATTCTCGTCTGTATTATGTACTATAATAACCCCCTGAGAATGTTGGTACTTGAAGTTACAGAAGTGGGCTGTTATGGCAGCATTACAATCTCTGATTTCTGAGCTTTAAAGCATATCGGGTATAATTATTGTCGGAGCTGGGTTTAGTTTTAGACTAAGGATAGAGGTACTATCGTTTAGGTATCAGAAAGGGTTTCAACAATATGCATATTCAGTAGGAAATAATGTGATAGGAATTTTGAAAGGAGTTCGTCCCAAGGGGATCAGCCCTCAGACAACAAAGGAGGAGAGTGCGTTGAGATTCAGACGACAGACCACTCGGATGTTTGGAACATTCCTCTTGGAGGGGGGGAGGGAGAGAGAGAGAGAGGGGGGAGGGGGGAGAGAGTTGCTATTGATTCTGTCCAACAGAATGATATCGAAATTGATACGGCTTGTATTTATAGGTCGCAATGCAACCTAGTGCATGCGCATCTCCCCCACTCTACACAGCCTTGAATAATTCAGTGTTTCTCCCTCTCTGCTACGAGTTATTTATTTTAAGCCTAGATGTTACAAATATATACAATTATATTTACATACAAAAATTTAGCGTAAAGATACAAAGGGGTCGCATGTCACTACAATCATTTATAACTACGTTTACATACTTTTTTTTTTCCAATTAAGGCACTTTGGAGTAATTCTAAAACTTCTTATACAGTCTTCATAAATAGGAAGGTTTAATGAAATTAATCCAAAAAATATCACTGAAGAAGATATGAAGACAAAGTTATAAATGGCAGAATATTGTGCTTAATATTATTTAAAAAACTATTCCCTCTTTTATTTAAAAATGAAACTTATTTAAAATCTCTGTATATTATTATTTACTTTCAAAACTTCTGAATTAATTCAGTAAATTTAATTACATAAAAATATGCAAAAATATATTAACAATACCTTATCGCCAGCCAATATACGGAAGGAGTCGATGACTTGTTCAGCTGTATCTGTATCCGTTGATTCTCGTGTCATAAAGTCCAAGAAAGCATCAAAGTGTACATAACCAGTGCTGTTGGGGTCAACAACTGCTAGAATACGTTGGAAGTCAATTTCACCCTGAAATAAATAAATTAATTATCAAAAATAGTTGCAGTTGAGGTAACATATTTTTCAATGTAAAAGTTGACTAAAGAAGATTATGTACTTGGTAGTTATTAGAGAATTAGAAACAAGAAACTACTTTGAATATATGAAAGATTTATCCACTTATTATAATAATTAACTAACTCCGTTTGGAGGAGGCTTTTATAGTCTCTTCAATTTATATTGGAGCTTGATTTTTGTCCTAATATTTTTTATAGTTATTCCGTGAGTTAACACACTCACTTTATTTTTTTTTAAAAAAAGGCTCTCAGTATTTTTAAAAAGCCAGTAAAAAAAAAATCAATTTCAAAGGCAGATAATCTAGCTACGTTTACTCAGAGGGTTAAACCAATATTTAAATTCCACCTCTGCTCATTTTGTTGAGAATTCATTAAATATGTAAGTATTTATTTTAAAAAACAAAATGTATTTGTCACAATATAAAAACATGTACTAATATACGAAACAACGGAATAAATATCAGAAGATCAAAACAAATTGTTTATTTATTAAGTTTCTGTTAATTACCGACTCTCTTACACTTACTACAAAATTGAAAATTGCTAGGAATACATTTTCAAATATAAAAGTATATTTTGATAATAGAATTTGATATAAAGTTAAATTTTAGGTTTTAGTTTAATTTTTAAATATAACAATTTCACTTTCTAAACATTGTAGAACAATTTAATTTTTGTTAACATTAAAAAATATTTAGAAACAATATCATCTTCTTTTTTTAATAATAACAAAACCGAAGTATAATTTAAATATTATTTATCCATATTTAGTAAAAATTAACAAGAAAGTTATTGCCAAATATTTGTTCAGTCTTGAACAAAGTAAAAATATATATTTGTATTAAAGTAGACACATAAACAACAAACCATTTTAATTTTTAATTTCCGAGTTTTTCGCAAGTATGTTTTATGAGAGAACAAACGTTTTATGTAAATGTTAAATTAAAAATAAATTAAAAATTGAGCACCATCATAAACAACAAACTATGAAATCCAAATGAAAATAACCACAAATATTTCTGATTATAAGAAATGGCCTGAAATGAAGTTACCAATTTATCTTACTCAAAAAATTTTACATAGAAAATAACTTTGTATATTTTACAAACATTAAGATATGGGAACGTAAGATATTATTAAAATATTCCAGCTAAAAAGTATAAGTTTCTATTTTTCATTTTTCATTATTCATCATTCTGCTATTTAAATTATCCAAAATTTTGGTTATTATTCCCTCTTCTAGAAAATATTGTATTTAATATATTAACATTTTTACTTTTTAGAATGAACTTCTGATATATGGGAAGTTGTTAGAAATTTGGAAAACGTTATTTTTTCTGCAATGTATTTTTTTTTTATTTTTTTTTTATTTTTTTTTTTTTTTTTTTATTTATTTATTTTTTTATGAAATTTGTACATTTATAAATACATAAATAATCTTTAGAGTAAAAAACAAATATTCATAACACAAAACTACCTAAATAATAGTGAATCAATATATCACAACTCAACTATTTTTCAAGCACTAACAATCAGCTGTCGCAATGATTAAGTAGTTAGATAGCTGTCCCCATCAGTCGGCATTTACTTTTAGATAGTTAGTATATATTTAATGAGTTTATTTTTTTAACAATTTAGTATTATTCTTAGTTTGTGTATTTTGAAACGAGTAGAGAGATTGTAAAACATTTAAGATCTAGCAAAGTTGACAGATTACATAAAAGTAAATTGGGTGACCACAATGACCTTGAATTTTAAGATTCATCATAAAAAAAATCATATTATTCTGAATCGTTTGCAGGTGATATTAATGGAAACCCAGATTGACAGAATTGGACCTTCAAATTCTAAAAATTTTCCAATTTTAAATGATGATGATGATGATGCAAACACTAAGCCTAGTTTAATATCTCCAAAAATGATGTTTAGTTTTTCTTATCAGACAACAATAAAATGAACACAAAATAAGTGAAATATTTATAAAGGACTTGAAATTTTTAATTATATATATATATATATATATATATATAATTAATTGCATTAAACTTTTTTAGTTGTATTCATAATTATTGTTTATAAATATTTGTTCTTTTTTCCTTTCAGTGATCAAATCTAAAAGAACATTTGTAACAAAACAAAAATTGTTAGGATATCTGCATCCATTTAGAAGTAATCTATTTATTGAATCAACTAACCCCCCCCCCTCCCCAAATAGGTCCAGTCTTCCTGGCTAATCTGTAGTAGTCTAGGCCAATCTCTAAAAGGTCTTCATTTACCAAAAATCTTTTCAACATAAACTAAAATGAAAATAGAATTCAATAGTATTCCATTATAGACAAGAGATTTCATTTAATTTGACAGTTTACAAACTAACTAAATACAATTATTACCTGTCTATCTTTACCGATGCTGTAACCCAATGACACAAGGCAAGACTTAAATTCTTCAGGCGCGAGACGACCTGTTCTATTCTTATCAAAGTGATTGAATGATGCTCGGAACTCGTTCAATTGTTCCTGAGTGATACCCTTAGAGTCACGAGTCAATATTTGGTTTTCAACTTCATTGATGTTACGGTTAATGGAAGTTAGCAACTGTTCCCAGCCCACACGCAGTGTCTCCATTGTGTATTGTGTATACCTTAACAAATATTTTTAAAGCGTTTAAGATAAACAAAAAATATTACTTTTTTGTGTTTACTTATTTTACATATTAAAATATTTCTATACTGGCACTTAATTTCTATTTAAAAAAGTAACATTTAACCAAAATAATATGTACATGGTGACTTGAAAGAATAAAAAATGTTTTATTTGAAAATATGGAGGTACAGTAGAAATCATTAGCTTTTTTTTCTCTCCTTGTTGTTTAAAGAAGAAAACCTCTCATTCATGATTGTTTTATGAAAAACAAGAAAGAAAAGAACATTAAATAAATACCCCCTAGCAATCGAATACTTAATAGTGTCAGGGTCAGAAAATAACAAGAGTTTGCCAAGAAAGACATGAAAGGAAAGATGACAGGAAGAAATCTAACCCAAGAGTACATGAAAAAATATGTAGATCAAGCCAGAGTCTGTAGAGGATTATATCTGTATTCATTAAAGTGAACCCCTGAGGGTTTAACCAATGTTAAATGTAATTAGACGTATGATGATAAATACTATATCAATCATTAATACTTTGACATAATAATTTTTAGAAGAAAATATTCTTAGGAAATCCTAATCTTTGAATGTAAATGGACATCTCCCTAAGGTTTGTATATTAAAGTTTCTACATCCAATTTGAACCAAAACGGTATAAGATTGTTGGAAAAACTAACAAATTTGTCATTTGTCCTTCTTTTATGCGTTTAGCCAAGAAAATATTTATTAATAAATATTAAAATATAAATAAAATTCTGCATAAAACTAAAATAAGAGGATTCCATTCCGTATAAATATCCATTTCATCGATTATAGTAGTAATTTAAGCAATTGTATCAGAGACATAAAAATGTCAACAAATAAATTAATGAGTAATTTTAACAAAAATCTTTATGTAGATTTCTTTAAAATTCTGGAAAAAAATGAATAATATACATAGAAATAATTATTTATCCAGTATCAGACTAAGAATTGTAACAGTGTCAGTCTTTTTTTTTTAATCAAATCTAGAAGCAAACCAAAATTAATTCAAATTAGTCCAAGGTTGGGACAGGAGGTAAAATCCGTGTAAAAGTATACATATGGGTAAGGACAGGTAGTTTTAAAAGCCCTGAATTTTAACTAATTTAGATCAAAGTTAATTTGGGATTGTTTCAGAACCATGTTACAATTTGTCATGGGGCCTCAACAATATAACATTTTTCTGGGTTCTTGAAATCTTGTATCGATGAGAATTAATGAGTACAAGAGGAGGTGGAGGACTATCTGAGGTTTAAAGGATGAGTAAACTTTCACTTCTTGCACCTTTTAAACAAATAGCACCTGAACTCCCTTTAGGCACAAACAATATCAAAGATGATTAGGTTCATTAGAGTACAGTACTACCTCGTTTATCCGGACCTCATTCAACCGGATGTCCGGATTATCCGGACCGATCCGGAACAAAAAATAAAAAATTTAATCAAGGATAAAATAAAGCAAAAGCTTAAAGTTTCAAAATATTTCCATAATTACTGTATTTTGAATAATATTTTAAATAATATTTATAATATTTTGAAACTTTAAGCTTTTGCTTTATTTTATCCTTGAATATGGAGTTTCAACAAGAAATATCTGCTATTACATTAATGTTGATAAAAACGTGATTTCCTCAACACTACAGTGTCGCCTCGAGGTATTAGGGCGGGTTGTTGATGCACTGGGAAGAGAAAGTGGAGGAGCAATGACCTCTGCGTCACCATCCCCCTACCCCGATGCGGCATGACAGTGTGAAATAAATACAAACCAGGTGCATGTTTACAACGCATCATAAACCATCATGTCATTTTTACAACTTTATTGTTGTCGGGTTGCTAAGACTCAAGGGTGTAAATCAGTAAATGTGAACATTTTGTCACATCTTAAAGCGGTGCCGCCAGCTTTGGGAACCCCGTTCTTTTTTTTTTGGCAGTTGGCACATCACATCTCCAGTCGGGAGTATCGAGGACGTGAATGAGAATCGGCATAGTATTTAGAGGTGGGCGTTGTTACTGCTATTTATTTATATTCGTGTGTTAGCGTTTGTGCGTGGAAATGGCGACGAAACGAAAACGTAATGTGCTTACAATGGCCCAAAAGTTAGACGCATTGAATCGTATAGACAGGGCCGCATTGAAACGTCACACCAAATTAAAACAGAGGAAGATAAATGACTTTTTTGTAAATAACAACTAAACCCTGTGTAAATTAAAAGCATGTGTAAATATTTCAGGTGTGTAAATAAAATGTTTTTCGTCATTTACAGTACATTGTGTAATTTCGTGTATTGTGTAAATTGAATGACTGTGTAAATATTGTGTTTTTTCATGACTTATAAATGGTAAGTTATCATTTTATATTTTGTTTTATTTATCTTTCTATAATTTCGGATTATCCGGATTTTCGATTAACCGGATCACTTCCGGTCCCAATTAGTCCGGATAAACGAGGTTGTACTGTACATGGTTATCTGAAAAGACATATGCACAGTATGGGTATATTCACTGGAGAACCACAATGTAGGAAATTAGGCTGTCTTGATCTACGATAACGAACATATCAGTCAAGAAAAGACTGAGACGTTTGGGTTCTTGACAATCCACCAAAACAACCTTGTTAGGAAAATACTAAAGTTTTTGGAGCTTATGGGTCTTCTGGGGTTGTCAATAGGCAACACACTGTTTTTCATAATTTTGGGAGTGCAATGAGCACACTGTGGCAGAGAAGCTAAAATAGACTGAACAGAATAAGAAGGATCAGTGAATGTTGTCTTGAATGCCAAAGTTTTCATAAGGAAGGTTACAATGGTTATATTAAAATAAAATATTAATAAAAACTAACATAAAACTACAGTAGAACCTCTGTTAACCAGCCTCGGATTAACCGGTCCTCGGATTAACCGGCCTATATCCTAGTGTATTGGTTGGATGAGAGTTTCCGAAAATAAATTGTAATTGAAACACCAAAGCGGCGGCGAAATCAAAGGACTTTGTGTATAGCGGTATCCCATTGTCGGCGGCGTAAAAACACCGCGGCACCAAAGCGGCGGCGATATCAAAGGAATTTGTCGATATCGGTATCGCATTGTCGGCGGCACCAAAGCAGCGGCGAGTCAAACGACTTTGCCGATAGCGGTATCCCATTGTCGGCGGCATAAAAACACCGCGGCATTGGCACCCGTCGGTATAGCAGACATACACAGACAAAAACGCTTGATGGGCCGCTTTTTTTCCACGAATCAATTTAGTATAGCCTACAATATGGAAAATATAACATTTCTTTTCAGTTTTCTTGGAAGCGTGTGTTGGTTTCGTTTGAGACGCGGTTAAATGTGTCAAAGACTTGACAGAGGGGAATCTGTAAACGAGCTTTGTAGTGTTTAATTTTTTCACGTTTGATGTATAATATACATAACATAATATATAAGATACATTTATGTACAATAAAATGAGTTGCAATAACATCTTAATTGCATAATTCGTAGCTCTACCTGATTAAATAAGCTTTCTTTCAACAAAAACCGATTTTTCAGGGGAACCTCTGATTAACCGGCCAAACGGGCAACCGGCCCGGGTGACAGTCCCGACTAGACCGGTTAAGAGGGGTTCTACTGTAAATTGAAGATACACAAATATTCAAATGCTTAACCCTTAACTACTATTATGCTCAAATACTCACTTAAATACTATACAACGTCTGTCAGACGTCATTTTTTTTTTTTTTTTTTTTTAATTTTAAGTTTTTATTAAAAAGTTTTTTTACCTTATTTTAGTTAAATGGTAATATGAAAACAAAAAAAATTCAAAACTGTTTCGTTTTGATTAAAAATTGCCCATCACTGCCCTATATTAAAAAAAGTTACAAAATATTGGGTTGGATTTTTTAATTTTAATTTGAAATTATAAAGGTTGTAATATATAAAGCTAAAATGTTTTTACATTGAGGAAGATAAGTTTTATAGTGAATATGAACACTTTTGCCTTTGGTCTTGTTCATTATGAACAAAAACAAAACAAAAATATTTATCTTTTTTTTGCTGCTTTTGATCACCAGAAATAGGGGAATTAAGTACTAATACATTTAAATTATGAACAAAAATTATTTTACTTAGATAAATTAAACAGTAAACTAATATAATTATTAAAATTTAGTTATGAGAGGGTTTCTAGTCTGGCATGGATATCGGGTCTGGCGCTTACTATACCACGTCAACCAGACGTCACCATTACAAGTGCAAAATAACCTAACTACTAAACCACGTCTGTCAGACGGAAATTCACTATAACGAACAAACAAAGATGAGCTGAGTGGACCAACTTTCTCTGGTCAAAGACCTTGACTCAACTTAGAGGTAAACGGCCGGACCGGTTCCTAGGGGATGGGGGAGGGGGAGAGAATTGAAAGTAAAAATTGGCACCGTCTGTGACGTCAGTATAGTAGTTAAGGGTTAAAAAATATTACAATACTCCAATTACCTATTTTCAAAGATCATGCCTTCTTGTACAGCCTGGTGAATCTTCTCAAGTTCTTCAATGTGGGATTTGTATCCATATACACCTTGTTCGTATTCCTTAAGCCGATGGAGTTGGTCTTCTAATGAACCCTACAAATAAGTATCATATTATACATAATTTAAAGGGTTAAATGTCAAATTTTAAACTAATTTACAGAGATTTTTAACAAAGGATTAACAAATTATTAAGTCATACTAGCAAATTCATAAGGTTGATAAGAAGAAACTTGTTAGGAAACCCAAACTAGTCAGTTAATATTCAATTATATTTCATTTAGTTGTAATACCTTTAGGTTATGAGACACTTTCATCACAATAAGCAAGGGGGGATGGTTATGGTGAATTGTTAACTACTTGGTCACTAGAGTCAGCAAGTTCAATGAACTTTTTGAAAAGAGAAAGTTGTGACTGCGCAGTGAGCCCTGAAGATATAAGAATAAACCCTTTATCTCACTGTGCACTTTGTTTGATAAATTCTATCTCCAAGTATTAAGTCATATTTTTTAGTTAACAGCATACTATGGGCGGAGGCCAAGTCTCCTGGGATGTCATATAGCATAACACAAACACTTTTCGTAATTAAAAGGAATTAATAAGAACATAAGACCGGTTAGATTGAGACAACCCAATACAAAGCAAGGTCATGTTTGGAGTGAATTAAGTGTGTAATTAAGGCCAAAATTAGTATTAAGTTTGTTCATCAAATGCTGGCTACTGTTTAGTAAGTAATTTCGTGTGGTGTCACATATCCTCAATATAAACCTCTGGGATGTATACAAGAAAACAGGGAGTTTCCCCCACATAATAGCCTAGTTCCTAGTTAGCAAGCAATGCCTCAACCTTTTACCTATCCAATCAATGAATTGAATACCCAAAACTACTACTATTATTAAATAACTTGTATATTAGTGACTGTTATTTACATTCTTATACCATCATCAGCAGATGAGTGTGAAGCAGGGTGAATCGGCCAACAACAAATCTACGAATTTTGCTATTATTTCTCACAATTACTTAAGTTTCTCTCTACTCTATAAAGGAATAAAGTACATACTGGTTAGCTAAAGTGTGTCACTCCTCACTTTTGCTTTTTCCCTATTATCATTATGTTTAATTTAATCACTATCTGCCTTTTAATCAATGGTAACCTGATTTTCATTATAACATTTTACCGCAATTGAATTACTAGCTTTAGAAATGTAATAAGATTTTCTTTCATAATGTTATTAGCTTGAATGTTTAAAAAAACAAGTATATAATGAAAAATGGTTCCTCCATTGAGATGAACATAGAAGTCTTATGTTACAAATTGTTTAAAATTGTGCTGGCTAGGATCAGTGAATGGCAAGCCATCAATTTGACAAGAAATAAAAGAATTGACAGCTCATGGATAAGCCCATACTTCTAAAAAAAAAACTGAAGGGTTTAAAGTCTTCAGAGCCATTTAGGCTTCTAACGGAATTCATTTAGAGATACGTTAGAGTAAGAAAAGGCCAACAGAGTATAAATTAACCAATAGGAAAAAAAGTGTCACTTCAAAATTCCAGTAAACTTTGAATCCCGGATGTCGAAATTGAAGTGTTTAAACTAAAAGAAATTACATCAAGAAGTGAGTTAGTAGTAAAAGAAACGCGACCATGTTACTGACTCAAATCCAAGATAGTGATTTTGAATGACAAAAATGTAGTACAAAGGATAAGGCATAAACTTCATTTGATCCCAAACTTATGACAAAAATTGCAGAAAAAGTGATCGGGGAAGAGAGGACATTTACAAAAAAATTAAAGTACCTGAAGTCCCATTCCAATAGCGGTGACTGCATCCAACTGTCGTTCAATCCATGGTCCTACTTGGTTAGCCTTCTCAGCAAACTGGCGTCGTAATAACTCATTGTCTGTTTTCTTGTCAAGGATAAACTTGTAAAACATATTTAATTTTTTTAATATCAAAGCAGTTTAATCAAAAAAAGTGTTTTGACCAAACATATTTGGATCATACACAATAAAAGAAAAAACTTATTATGTGGTAGAATATTTAATACATCTTCATTTGGCATTTATGGTGAATTGGTATATTCAGGATAATTTCCTATTTAAAATTGAAATCATGTTTTGTAATATCCTTACTAAAAACCTTATTCATTAATCATTATCGCCGTATAAAAAAAGGAAGAAAATAAAGACCTCTAACCCTCAAATACACTAATAGCGTCAGAGTATGAATAGAATAAGAGAGACTTGATAGAAAAGATGAAAGAGAAGGATTTAATATGACCCAAGACAATATGAAAGATGTAGATCCAGCTAGATCTTTTAGGTTTGTCTCAACTCTACTTACTGTAAGTGAGCTTTTGACACTTTATAAATGATATATGGAGTATATTGAAAAAAGTGTGAATTTTATAACTTTTAAATAGGTGAAATTTTGAAATGGTTGGATAAAAATAATATTAAAACAACACTTATTATGAATACAATTACTTTTAGATTTTGCTGAATATCTCAATGTATTTTTTAGTTATTTATGAAGAAATTTGTAAACAGAAACAAAACAAAATTTGACATAATATTACCGGACAATTTTCTTTTCTTATTTGTATGGCCAGGAGACACTGTGTGATCTCCTGTTGTATAGTTACGAATTACCATTTTCTTAACTTCTTCTTGGCAGACTCTCCACAATGTAAAAGATGTTAATGCCATTCATAGATTCGTTTTTTTTCTGATCATGTTTGTATCTAGTCTTAGTTTTGACTAGTCAAGCCTAACTTTGGGTATAGGTTCCTTTCTTAGGTTATAGATTTTGTTTTAGTTTCCAACATATCTTAAGCTACTAGGCTATATTGGTGTTTTTCACTTTTGATCTAAATTTTTCACTTGATAACGGGAGTTGATTTACACTCTCGAAATGTTGTGTATTAGTTTTTCACACAAAAAACTATTCCAAATATCCAATTAAAGCATATTAACAAGTTAGCTGCCAAGGCCTAATACGATACTCTTGCCGTGAGTGCCACGATTACCAAATTATTTTTCCATTATTATTTTTGCATCTACCTATGTTACATAATATAAGGCAATAGTATTTACTAATTTTATTTACATTTATACATATATAGTTCCGAGACCGATCGGACCAAAATGCAATTTTTCGGCTTTAATTTTAATCGTAGTATAACGTTTAGGTCCGATCGGACCGAGGTAATTTTCGTGTTAAAAAAAAAAATCTAAACGGGCTATTTTATTTCTTTATGTTGGCAAGCTCACTATTTTATTTGTCTAATATTTATTTTATAAATACATATATTCATTTTATAACTGTATTCTTTGTGAATTATTCATTACTAAATCAAATTTTTTTTGTAAAATTTTTAATCGGTTTGATCGTGCCGACAAGAAAGTGAAAATATCCACTGATTTTAATATGATATTGAGTAACCATGGTAACGGTTATTAAAGCATACAATATACTATGTCTAACACACGTCTTTACCCAATCCAGAGAATACCAAAATATGCCGATAGGTTGCTGCACTATCGAACTGTGAGCCACAAAACAAAACATTACGTCAGTGACTTTATCAGTCCGATCGTGCCGTAACGCTGCATGTACAGTCACCTTAGTTTTGGTCCGATCAGACCGATATGGCAGCTAACGTGTTAATAATAAAGAAGCTGGAGCATATATTATTGGAGTGCAACTACACTCTGAACTTTGACAAAGTGAAGTTGGCTGAGTACCTTAAGATAACAAATCACGATTTAAAAATGTAAACATTATTGGAAAGCAAGAAACTGCTGATCTTAGTTGCACAATGTATGAATTGCATTATGTTATATGTATCAAATGATATTGGATGTGCAAAGGAAGAAATAAATGAATAGGCAAGACATACTTAATATTTATGAATGGATAATTCATGTCATGATCTAATAAATTAAAAATTTTAAAAACATATTTTTCAAAAATGACTGCTGACTTGTATTACTAATATTGTTTATTTGGACATTTATAAAAACAATGCCAAATAGTTTGAAAATGTAGATTAACTCTCGTTATCAAGAACTTACATTCCTTGGCGCTACAGCCACATTCACAATTTGTCTCCATTCCTCTCTACATTGTACTTTCTCCCACCATTTTCCAATGTGTATATTCCTTACGCCTTCCTTTAATCCTGAATCTATCTTTTACTTGGCCTTCCATGCTTCCTTTTCTCTTCTATTTTCTCAAGTAACAATATTTTTGGTATTCCCTCTTCGCCCTTACGTTCCACATGTCCTAATCATACAACCAACAGGACTACAAAACTCACTATGTCTTTTCCCTGGCTACTCTGACTATGTCTTTACACTATGTGTATATATTCAATTTCTTTGTTTGATCTTATTTCCATCTTTCTTCCTCTCTTTCACAGCAATATATCCTCATATTTTTTTCTCTCAAATGTACAAATTCTCATCAGCAGCAGGTATGGTCCATGCTATCAATCCATAAGTCACAACTGGTCTAATATGGGTCTTGTACAGTTTGACTAACAAATTTCTAGATAGAAGGATTCATTTTAGAATGATCATTGGTGATAAGCTCCCAGCCATGATCATTTTATTAATTTCTACGGTGAACATGTTCTCACAGTTTATAAGACTTTCCTAGATAACTGAAACACCTTATGTTCACACTGGTTTTTTACCCAATTATTATACCTTCATCACATTTCCTGAACTATCAATCAATTCCGACATCTTTCGTGTAATTACTTTTCCCCCCATTATTCTAAGCTGCATAGTTTAACTCTACACTTCCAAGGTCTTGACATATCTTTCATATAAAACCAAATTCCGAACAACCATATGATGTTATCAGCACTTATGCTTATTTAATTTAATACTGCAAGTAGGAAGGATGAACTGATTTTGGAATAGTACACAGTCGTACTTGGATTTGTGTACTATCCTAAAATCAGTTCATCCTTCCTACTTGCAGTACTAAATTTAATGTTATCTAGTTATCAAAGTCTATACTAAAATATACTATAGAATATAAGATGCAAAAATAAGTCCAGATCTTATGTCAAGAAACTAATAAGAGTAAAAGACCAAAACTAATAAGTTTTTTCGCCATATGCTTATATTTGCCTCTTATAATTACATGATAATAGTTCCACGAAGTTGAAGAAATTCTTGAAATATGGTGTACCATTCTTATACACAGTTAATTGTAAATATCCACTTCAACAATATTAATGATATGAGCATGGATTTAAATTGTAATTGTTATTAAAATTAGAATCAATTTGCTTTGCTGTTATTACATTGAGCTCCTGGATGGTCTAGCGACTACTGGACTCATTCTCGGTTTAATTCCCACAAGAGCTCAAAAAATTAATGTTGACCCAGAATCGTGAGATAGGTGGGGAGATAGAATTGGTAGTGAATTCTGTTAGTAAAAGTTAGAGTTAGAATGATAGAAACTAAATATTTTGGCCGCTTGTCACCTGAATTTTAAGGCTGTAGTGTCTTAACTCTTAACACAAGATTATTTAATAAAATTATACGAATTATTATCAAAAAGGATACTCTGCTGTTTTCTGAGTTCTGTTTGCAGGGTGTTGTCACGTTGAGGAACCAATTGTCGTACTTCCGTCCATTTCCTTGTCAGGTCCTAGAAAATAAAAGTGCAATATACTGTAAATATAATTAAATACAATTAAAATTAAATGAAAAATGCCTGTACTATTTCTTCAACATGTTTATATAAAGAACTGAAGTAACTTTTGTCACGGCATTATAAAAGATTAATATATATATATACCATACTATATAAATATCAATAGGATTCATCAATTGTACCTGATCTTTACTATTTTCTAGTTAATTGATACTAATTTAGCAACTTTGGTAAAAGACAGGTTTAACACAAATTTTCTTTAAACACAATAAAAATTATTAAATATAAAACATTTTGTTTGTCTTAGTAATCCTCAAATAGTCTAGTCATTTTAAGGCAAAGATTCATAACTATTAAAAATAAAAATAAAATTAGGACAAAGAATACACATGTATTTCTTATTACTTATTAGCTCTCATAAAAATAAAAAAATATAAAATAAATTTAAAATAAAACTTTTCCAAGATGACCTAATTCAATACTTAAAAAAAAAATGCATATTGAAGTAATACACTTACATTAGCGGTGAGTGCGGTGTAGGGGTTCTCTAAACCACCAGGGATTTGATACTTCTGTACTGTAGCTTCGACTTCGCGTACCAACGAAACTATTGAAGTAAATTCCTTGTCAGCTTCACCAAGAGTAGCCTTGAATTGACTGTGTGCGTCGAGTAATCCTTGGATTTCTTCTATAGTGTGGACAATGAAGATATCGACAAGATCTTCCCTTGTGCCGTCCAACCAGTTGTTAAATGGCTAAAAGAAAATAATGATTAAATTAATAATCTAAAGTGAATTAATTGAATTTATTTTAATAACAACAAGAAAAATGTTCAAATTTTGTGATGGTTGTAGCAATTTCTTTTATATTTTTAGAAATATAGTAACTCTAATTATTATTATTATTTTACAAACTATGTTTGAATACCTACAGCAACGAACAATGTATAATTTAAAGCATTAATTGTATATTTTAACTTTACAATAACACTTCACTTATGTCTGTAAATGGACTTTTAATTGTTCATACTGAAATGGAGTATTTATTTGTTTCACTTGTGTCTGAACATCAAAATAGATGTATCTGGGAAAATACTGAACTTGAATTTTTAATAATGGTAATCAAGAATCTCTTGTTTTAGAAAATTAGTTTCAAACTTTATTTTTTGTTTATTTACAATTTGGCAGCAAATTTTAAAAAGAGGTGTGTGAAAAGTAAATACCACTTCAAAATATGTGAGTAATAATTAAAAGGTTTAATTAAGGCTACAGGCTTTTGAAAGTTTTAGCTTTACTTGTAGGTCTTACATTGGATGTTTATTCTTTTAAACAAACAAGCAGGTTGAATTAAGGCTAAACAAAAGATATTCTGGGCTTAAAATATTTGATCACTTACAGCTGCTCGCTTAGCGAACTCAAGATGTAGGATATCAATCTTCTCCAAAATCTTTTCAGCATCATCAAGAGCTTGTCTCCTGCGTTGTGTCAAGTTACCTAGTCTATCCCATTGGTCACAAATACGTTGGCATCTGGCATTTACACTAACACTATCGTGGTATTCAAGGGTGCTGAAAACAAAAGAAGTTTGTGATTTTCAAATAAATTAAATATAAATAACATTCACCATTTCTGGCAATATTTTCAATAAAACAGGTTTGATTAAGTTTTTTTTTTTTTTTCCAAGAATAGTTCTGAAAAATGATGGTACTTTGGCCAAAATAATATGTAGTTATGTTGAAAATATAAGATGTGGAATGACTTTTAAGCCACATCGTATGTAACATATCCTCAATTTGTAGTGTTCCTTTTAAATTGGGTCTGAATTAACATGTCAAATATTTAACTAAAATTAAGCCAAAATATTGATTAAACACTTAAACACTCATGATTAATCACAAACTTAAAACCTAGTTAATTATTCTAAAACATGACTCACTTAAGTTCCTGTGCAATGGCGGCAATTTGTTCCACACGATCTTGGTGTGCAGCTAGGTCACTCTCAAAGGCTTCATGCTTCTTCTTTAAGGCCTTGAGTTCATTCAGTTTGCAGTTTCTAAAGTCAGAACTCTGAAGAAGTTCCTCCTTTCCTCGAGTCCATTCTTCATGGATGTCAGCCTTGTGCTTGAACTTCTGGGCCAAGTGCTCCAAACGCTCTAACCTGGAAAGTGAAATTAATTGAATGAGATCAAAGTAGTCTGTATTCATATTTATTTAATTTTTTTAATTGCATTTACTTTAAAAAGATTAGAATTAAAATACAATAAAAGAACCAATGCTAAATATATTTGTCTATATAAATTCAAAATACAAATTCATTTATGACTTAAAATTAAGACAGGGAGAAGTCTTAAATTTAAAAAGAATAAAGCTCATAAATTAAGGAAAGGAATGTTATTAATTGTTTGAGAAAATAAACATTAAAAAAATATTATTAGGGTTCGTAGGTAAAACCAAGGATCCATATAATTCCAAGTGTGTGTCTGTCCGTCTATCTGTCTCCAATCAACCAGTCTACAAACAAGACGATAAATCTACTTTGCATTTATATTCTTTGCATTGTCCCACATAAAGGAAATATATAGTGGTAACAACAAAAACATGACAAACTTATAGGATCTGAAATGTACCATATCCTAGTAGCTGACTAAGCAAATCATCAGTATTTGGGCTTAGAAAAAGTACAAGAAAAGGTGAAAGAGTGTTTCAAGTCTAAGGATGGTCAATTTTTAACTTCGGGCTTCCTTTAAGCAAATTGAATTTGATCTTCTCTCTTTAAGCAGGCCAATATAAGGAAGTTGGTAGAGTTTGCTACAGACAATGTCACTAGAAAAACATATGCACAGAATGGGTATATTCACTAGGTAAATTAAGTGCAAGAAATATAGCCTGCAAGAATAAACTGTAGAGCACATGATCTTCGAATGTGAAGGCCTCAATTGGAAAAAAAAACGAAACACAAGGATCTTTGACCAAAGAAACAGACAATCCTTCAAAACCAACCTTGTCCAGAATATTGTGAAGTTCCTGAGGATGACTAGCGGCTTCAAATTATATATTTCCATTTAGGAGCACAATAAAACTGTGTGGCTAATGTTCAATTGCTCAATTGAAGTAAAAAAGAGCTGATATTAATTTTAAAAATTAAGAATCAAATTGGCCAATCATTTTTGACATAATAGATGACAAAAATGTCATAGACAATCATTCTGAAAATGGTTTAAATGTGTTTCTAGTTACTCAAAACATCAGAAACCAATGAAAAGGCAATATAGAATTTTTATAGTATTAAAATTCTTTAATTATTTGCGTAATTGCAGAGTGGAATTTTATATTTACAACTAATACACTGATATTAGACACAGATTTCTTTACTATTAGGCAAACTTACAACTTTCTTTACACCTAGCATCTTACATAGTATAGTTTCCTAAAATATTAAAATTCTATTAAAAAATACATTACCTCATCATCTCTGACAAGAGCCATTCCTCAAAAGATTTTTCTGCAGTTTCCAAGCCCTTCCATGCATTTGCAATGTCCTGCAAATTATAAAAAAAAAAACAATATATTAGATGTATGACCATAGCATTTTTAATTGTTCTAGACGAAGTATACAGCTAAAATGTGATTGTATGGCTGTAAACAGTTATTTTTAAAACAGTAATATTATAAAGTAAACTACTTTTAATGATTATTTAACTCATTTCAATACGTGAAAACTTTACATTTTGTTACTCGATTATCAGTCATGTTCAGTTTAATATGTCACCTTTATAACTGCACTGATGATCCATGTCATGTACACAGAATGGAATTTTTAACATTGCTGATGCATGGAATAGAATTACAAATGAAATATTTTCACCCTTCACGAATTGCATATGTTGTAATTAAAATAATTACTTTAAGTTATTGCAAGTCTTGATTTTTCTCTCTTTTATCAATTGTTACAGCAATGTTTCACAACTCAGTGACAGCTTACTTAGGCGCAAAAACACTCAAACTTAAATTGTCACATATACTAAATTTACATATATATACAAACACAAGTTTACACTTCAAAGTTTTGCGTTTGTGTAAATATGTATATTTAAAGTGGCAATTTAGTTTGATTGTTTTACACCTAAAAAAGCTGCCAGTGAGCACTATAATAGTGATGTAGAAATAATAAAAGAATGTCTTTGTTGTTGTCACTTATATATGACAGATGTCCATTTAATTTCAATAGTAACTTGATGATGCCTAATGGCAAAACATGTACTTTAATGAAATTAATATGTGAAAACTATTATTACTAGCTAATATCTTTCCCTTGATATGGAATTTCACCAACTATCGGGAATTTTTATTTTAAATTACATTCACACTTGTCCTACTGATAGTTACTAAAATAATTACAAATATAAATATACATACCGAAACCATTTTACCCTCAGTAGGCATGTATGCTGGCCTGTTGGAGAGACGGAGTTTGGTTTGTAAAGTGTTGAAGTTAGTTTCCAACTTGGCTTTCTGTTCTACACGTGGAGGTTTGTGCTTGCGCCTGTAAGTACGATATTCTTCTAGTTTCTTTTGTACTCCAGCAAGGCTGTTGTCAGTTTGTCTGCTTTCCAACCAGGGAAGAGTACGTCTGATCCATTCCAACAACTGAAATCATAATTTCAATTCAAATGTAAAAAATGTTTGTGCCTTATTAAAGGGCTTTCCTAAAAACGTCCTACAATGTAACAGTTTTTAACATAAAAATTTTTAATTGTTTGATTTCAGTTTGAAATTAACGTTTTGTTTGTTGCAAATTATATTGCTCTAATCATATAAACCTGAAATGTGGATAATTGATATTCTATTTCCAGAAATGTTTACTTGGCTCAATGAACAAAAATAGGAGACTGTTGTTCCTAACATCTTTCGATACAAGTTACTGCCTATATGTTTTGCTATCATCATGATGTTAATTTTATACACAATGTTGCTTCGTCAAAATTTTAAATTCACAACACAAATTAAAAGAAAACTTACATGCACATATTTAGTTGACCCACAAAATAAATTATTTAAAATGTAGACAAATTTTATGCTAGGACAGAGTTTGGAACAGAACTGAAGTAATTTAAATTGTTTTATCTGTTTTACTGTCATCTGACAATATAGTATAAATAATATTGGATTAGAAATGAATTTGCTCACTTATTTAATAATTTTTTTTTTTTCCATTCTTACAAAATTTTCATAGTCTCATCTAATGTATTTAAAATCTACCCTTCATACTTGTATGGAAATAAATAGATTATATACAGCAGAACCTCGCTAATTGAAATCTCAGAGGAATGATAAAAGTTCGAATTATTGAATATTTCAAAATACCGACGATCAGCTTATCAAGGGCAGCTTTGACAGCCTTCAATCTTATAGAGGTTCAGGTTAAGTTAGGCTTTTATACTGTACTTATTTTTGTTTTTCAAAATTTTCGAAAGAGTGTTGGCTGGTATGCCGAACACTTCGCATGTTACATTTCTTATTATCACCGGTATTAACCCCTTTTACATCTTTCAGTTTTCTCTCCATACAATAGTGTTTGGTGTACATGTTTTGTCATCGTACAAAGCTTTATTCAATAAAGAAACATTAACTAAAACACATGTGAAACACTAAAAGTATAGTAAATAAAAACCTCCAAATTAGGACTGGATGATTGGACAAGACAATAATGGGACATGCGTGTGGGTTAAACATTTAACATGAACCGCTTCGAATAACTGAGCTGTCTGGTTTCTCATTTGATATATCAGGGATGGCCAACTGGCGGCCCACGACCTTGTGTCATGCAGCCCGCGACCCTGTGTCATGCGGCCCGCGATCGGACCATGCATTAAATAATATCTTAATTAGAAAAGAAACGTGTTTACTTGTTTTGAATATCCCTCCGATAAATTTAGTAAGCAATCTGTATTTTTTAATGACGTAAATATTCTGCAATGTTAGCAGTGTCAGTAAGTCTGAGTGCTGGCGAGCTAGCTAGGCTATTATTAGACCAGCAGTGACGCCATATTGTATGTGCCGTCTGCGCATCGCACAGCACGCATACACTCTCTTTATCGCTGTGAACAGTCCAGACATCAGTTGGGAGCCAAGTTGTCAGGTTAAATTACGGAGTTACAGTTACGCACGTATTTTAAAACTGCTTTTTCACTGAAAAGTAAGCTAGTTAGTATCAGAATGAGTAAAAAACGGAAGTACAGTACTCCCTCTGTAATCCGGCATCTCAGCTCTCCGGCACACCCAGTAATCCGGCGTTTTGTATTCGAATAATGCGTCCCCAATACAGTACAGTACAATGTTTCCCACGCAGTAACAAGACACTAGTGTCTGAGTAAACAATGCATTGGCGCCAAAAGTGATGACTCACGCATGCCCCCCTCACTCACTCCGTCAGTCTTAGTCACGATCGCACCACGTTTAGTGCTCCTCAATCTGTCCCGCGTGTGTTACCTGCTTAGTGTAGGACAGTTGTAGTAGTGTTGTATTGACGATGGCATCCGTGCAGAAAAAACGTAAACATAAAACTCTATCTTTGTTAGATAAACATGAAATCCTAAAGCGGCTTGAAAAGGGCGAAACGTTAACTAGTGTTGCTAACGAATACGGTGTTGGTCGAGCTACAGTTCATGACATAAGAAAAAACAGTGATAAAATAAAATCGTTTTTTAAGACGAATGAAAATTTAAAAAGTAATCGACAGACATTGAAAACTGGTGAAAATCCTAAAGTTGACGATAGCCTATATGCATGGTTTTTACAAGAACGTGGTAGGCATACACCAATTTCTGGTGAAATCCTTAAAGGAAAGGCTAGAGAATTTTACCGGAAAATTACAAAAAAGGATGATTTCCAAGCCAGCGAGGGATGGCTGCAGAAATTCAAACAACGTTATGGAATTAGACTGCTAAGTACAACGGGTGAGAAACTTTCATGTGACGAAAGCGCTGTTGAGCCATATAAAGAAAGGTTCAAACAGGTTATCCAAGAAAGTGATTTAACTCCTGACCAAGTTTACAATGCGGACGAGAGTGGTTTATTTTGGCGGTTGTTGCCAAAAAAAACATTTGTGCATCGTAGAGAAGCTAGTGCTCCTGGACGAAAATTGGCTAAGGATAGGGTCACTTTCATGCCTTGCTCAAACGCAAGCGGTGCACATAAGGTGACAATGCTAGTCATAGGAAAGGCGAAGAGTCCTAGGGCATTTAAAAACATCAAACTTCCTGTTGATTACATGAGCCAGAGCAAAGGGTGGATGAATAAGTCCGTATTCACTGAATGGTTTAATGAACATTTTAAACCCTCAGTGAAAAGATTTTTGAAGGAGCGGAAACTACCAGAAAAAGCTTTGCTTATCTTAGACAACTGCCCTGGCCACCCCGATGAAGATGAGTTGAATTCAGCCGACAGTTTTATTCGCGTGATGTTCTTACCGCCGAATGTGACCCCCCTCTTACAACCAATGGACCAGAACGTTATCCAGGCGATTAAAATGCAATACAAAAAGAGCTTATTGTACAAAGTGTTGTCTAAGGATGAAAGTGTTATTGAATCCTTGAAAGAAATAAACCTGAAAGACGTGGTATACTCGCTTGCTAATGCTTGGGAAAATCTTGACGAGAAAGTCATCATTTGCTCTTGGAAACCCCTATGGCCGGACATGACACTACTGGATCAGTACAAAAAAGATGAACCAAACAAGAAAGCCAGTGAAGAGAGAGAGATTAATCTACTGCGAGACGTGGTAAACGAACAACTCGTGGATTCACAGGATAACGCATTGACAACTGATGACGTAGGCGTGTGGCTTACCGGTGAAGGTGATGAAAACAACCAGTTTATGACAGAAGATGACATCATAGAGGAAGTGGCAAGAGAGGAAGAGGACGAGGAACTGGTCGAAGGAGAAGTAACAGCGGCTGTACAATCAATCTCTCACGATGCGGCCATCGCCTCGTTTGCCACGTCAATTGCCTGGGCGGAGGAAAATGGCGTCTCTGCTAACGATGTCTTAGTTTTAAGAAGGTTACAGGAACAAGTTCTCAAAGTGTCTCTTAACCGTAAAAAGCAACAGACAATTGATGCATATTTCCAGCCGTCTACTTCCAAGGAATAGTGTGAGTTATATGATGTATTTTTGTACTTTTTTTACTTTGTATAGTACAATGCAATTAAAACTGATTTTCAAATGATATCTGCGTTTTTCTCAATATTTTCCAGTAATCCGGCGTTTTCGGTAATCCGGCAGTGCTCCGGTCCGATATCTGCCGGATTACCGAGAGAGCACTGTATCTGAAGAAAACCCAGTGTTTCAGGACAAGTGGGAAACCGAATACCTATTTATAAATAATAAGGATAACAAACCTCAGTGATTAGTGTGTTTGCTCGTTCTCTCCGTCCATAAAGAATATGGATTTCAAACCTCAACTGCCATTATTCGCATGGTGCTGTGAAATATAACTGTTACACTGGACAAGCACGAGACACTTTTGTATCTGACTTAAAGAAAAAGGTTAGTGCTCAGAAAGGCTTTTTCAACAAATCTACCTCTTTGCAAAAACACTCTCTTTTAGCTTCGTATATTGTAAGTGCAGAAATACCTAAAGCCAAAAAACCATTTTCTGATGAAGAGTTAATAAACAAATGTTGTGTAGAAATGGCCCGAGCCTTTGGTGAGGAGAAGCTTTCTAATGATTTCCAAACTGTTTCATTATCAAAACAAACCATTACGAGGAGAGTGGAAGAAATTAGTAGTCATGTATCAAGGAAAAAAACCCTGGCAGTGAATTTTAGCTTTGGAACCCAATCCTTAAATATGCTTTTAGAATCATTCAATGACCGTTTTTCAGATTTCAATGAAATGAGACCACATCTCGTCTAATTTGATAGCCCAATGACATGTGACATTTTACAGCAAGATGATGACTTTGCCATAGAACTCTGTGACATGCAAAGTGGCCTGTTTTTGAAGTTGAGATCAGAATCTGGCGTTGCATTTTGGAGGCTGGTTCCAGAAGAGAAATACCCGAAACTTCGGGACTTTGGCAGAAGAATAACTTCTATGTTTGGAAGTACATATATTTGTGAAAGGACTTTTTCCACGATGGAATTTATAAAATCTAATTACAAGAACAGACTTACAGACAGTCATTTGCAAGATCTTCTGAAAGTTGCTACTACCAACATTAAAATTGATTTTGATGTAATTGTAAATAAAAGTTCCCGCCCACAGTGTTCTCACTAATTTTTTTTTTTTTTTGTAACAATAAAATGAAAAAATAACTAAATTTCGTAAAAAGTATTATCTGTCAGAATAGTGCTATAGGCCTATGTATTCTTGGTTCAATTTATTATTAAACATTTAATTAAGCTTTATCTTTTTTTATTTTTAATTTCCATTTTACTCCATTTTTTAAGTTTAGACATTAAATAAAAAAAGTGCGGCCCTCGCCTACATTGTCAAAAATAAAGTGGCCCTTGGAGTGCAAGAAGTTGACCATCCCTGTGATATATCAAGTCAACTTTGATTTGTAGATGTTTTTATCCTGAAACTTCAATTTATAGAGGACTGGCTATATGTCCAGCAGACAGAGGTAACATAACATGGGAGAAGATAGCCAAATTCTAGGGGAATATAAAAAATTCGATTCATCAAGGAATTTGACTTAATGAGCTTTGAATTAGCGAGGTTCCACTGTATTAATAACATACCTAAAGATGTTGATAAACAAAATTTAACTTTTTTTTTAATTATAAGGAAACATAAGATTTATATCAGAAAGTACAAATTTTAACTGGATTTTCTATTTTATTGGAAAATAGTGAAAAATATTTATTAATCAGAGATAGATTTTATACTTATTATTGGGGGGATCATGGATTCTTAAAACTATCTGTTTATGCAAAAATTTGCGTATAAATAAATATTAAGGTTGATTTGTGAGATTTTTAAAATTAAAATTAAACGAACAAAATTTCTCACAAATAATATGTTTATTAACTCAAATGCATTTCAACGAAAATGTCGCTATCTTCAGTGATGCATGAACTACAATAATCAAATTATAATAAACAATAAAGTTACAGTTTGATTAGTATCACTGAAGATGGCAATTTTGTCATTGAAATGAATTTGAGTTAGTAAACATATTATTTGTGAGAATTGTGTTCTAGTTTTATTTTAATTTAAAAATTTTCATTTCTCCAAAAAATAATTCACTGATTTTCAGATGACTATCCTGATCAAAAATATTCATATTTAGAATATTTGTTTTAGAATATTATTTTACTGTATAGGTTTGCCATTTCTAGGTTGTTTTCTAATTAGATTTATTATCTAATTAATCATCTCAAAATCATTTAATTTATTCAAAATATAGTTTAAAATTAAAATAATATTTTCTTACTTATATATAATATTACATCATAATATTTAATAATATAATTGAATATACTTACATCACTTGCAAGACGTTCATATTCCTCCATAAGCCTTTCATTTTCTTGGTTGACTTTGAGGACTTTGCAAATACGGTTAGCTGCAGTTTCGGCCTGAAATTAAAACACAAGTTTAATTAAAACCCAACTTGTAGGTGAAAAACATTTCAATTTAAAATATACTTCAAGATATTCTGTCAGTATAGTCCACTTAAATTGAATTTTTTTTTATTTTTTATTTTATTTAATCATAAAAGACATAGGCTACTAAAAATTTAAAAATTCAAAATGTTCAGCGACATGTTAGATTTGACAGAATTATATATTAAAAACATGTTTTTTTCTTATTCATTAATATAATAAAATACATACAAAATTTCTCACTAATATTTATAGACAGAAGCATAAAATTATGCACAGTTTGATTTTAGACGTGAGAAACTTAGAACAAATATTGTAAAGCATTTATTTACATTTGTAATAGTACAGTTAATTTTTTTTTTTAATTATGAAATATACAGCTGCAAAAATAATAGAATTTATAAAATTAAATTAAACCTTGATAGTATTTGGATAACACATTAATGAAAAAAATAGGAAATTATTGTTAAAATGTTTTAAAACATTTCTATAATATATAACATACTATATAGTTAAACAAAAATTATTAGTTTCATTTAAAATGTCAGTTAGGAAAATAAAATGAAAAGATTAAAGCATAGGTTGTTAATAGGTTGTTATGAATATAAATAATCTGAACAAAAAACAAATCAAACATTACAATACCATGAATCATTTTTCAACATCAAATCTGTCATAGGATCCATCTAAAGAGCAAGTGTAAGGCTTGTGTAATAACCATCAACATGTCTCAGCACTAATAAACTACACTAATAAATGATTTATAAATTACGAGGGCCCCGTTCGGAAAGAAACCTTCATTTGCATGGACTGCTCATGTGGTAATGTGCTCAGTTGCACTAATGGGAAGGTCGTACTGCAGTTCATTTTCACATAATTATCTTTCAAAATGAGCACCGCAATAGAAAACCATATGAAATACAAACTCCATGTTGTGTTAAGATTTTGAGTGCAAAAAATTTACGACAGGTGAACTGTGTGAAATATATGGCCAAACAATAATGAATGAAGGTGTTTAAAAATGGGACAACAAACATTCACAATGAAAAAAGAAGTAGCATTCCACCTGTAAATTTGTGATTAACTCATTCTGAAAATTGACTAAAAGAACCGTGAAAATAGGCGGTTCATAATTTCTTAAATTTTTCAATAATTCCCACAAATTTGTCAGACTATAGTCACAGAAGAGTTAGGCTACCAGAAATTCCATACATGGTGGGTACCAAAAATGCTTTACGGGAATTATAAAATACATAGATTGGGCTAAGTCTTAGATTTTCAACGAAACAGAAGAATTTTCAACAGAATTATCACTGCTGATGAAATGTGGGTGTCTTGTTTAAACATTGAGACATAACAACAGTCTTAGGTAAGGAATATACCTGTTTTGCCGAGCAAACCAAAAAAACCTGACAAACTTTGTCTACCAGGAAGGTTATGTCAACCGTGTTGTGAGATGGAAAAGGAGAATACCTTGTGGAATTTATAGAATGACCATCAATTCCAACGTCCATTGTGAAATTTAAAAAAAAAACAACATCATCCTGAACAAACTCTGTGGTTTGCTGACTTCTGGATTCCTGTTTTTCCATGACAATGCTTGCCCTCACACTACTCGCCAAACAAAAGATCTGTTGTATCAATTCAAATGGGATGTTTTTGATCATTCACCATGTAACCCGGATTTAGCTCCCAATGATTTCCACCTATTCATGCACATGAAGAGTGCCTTGGGTCCTACCACTTTGAAAGAACGTAGAAAGAACTTCAAGATGCTATGACAGACAGCTAAAATGCCAGACAGCAGAATTTTATGAAGAAGGGATTTCCAAACTGTTCCATCACTACGACAAATGGCTAAATTTGGTGATTATGTACAAAAATAGTGGAAAACTGTAGTTTTAAGTAAAGTATATAATAAAGTTTTTGTGTCTATGTCTTCTATTTTATTTATAGCCAAATGAACGTTAATTTCTGAACAGCCCTTATTGTCTAAACCAGGGATTCTCAACCTGGTGGTCATGGCCCTTCTGATATGTTTTGCCATTTATGGCATTCTCTTAAGCAACTTATTACAACCTGATAACCCTCAGTAGTGGATTTATCATACCGATATACAATGTTCAATAAATATCAGAACTACTTAAAAACCTCTGATCTTTATTTAATTAGCCAAAAATTAGGTTTCACATACAGCTTGTCCCAAAATTTCATAAAATTTGACTTTTCAACTTTGTCTTATGGAACCCTGAAAAATAGTTTTGTGTTTTCTAAAAGTAAATGTACCGAATCAATTTTTCAAGATAGGTCAGAGAAAGGCATTGAAGGGCCTGCAAAAGTAACCTGCAAAAGATTACTTTTTATGGGATTACTTAAATAATGATGTTTATAAAACTAAGCCATCTGCATCAATCACCCCAATAATAAAAGTTTGTAAATTGTAAAGTGGCTGTAATAAAGCTGTTTCTAGTTCCAATTAAACATTTTACTAAGGGGTCTGTAATCAAACCGATTAGTCGTTATTAAAAATTATACTTGGAGGTCTGTAATCAACCCCTTGTTGATATTAAACATTTTACTTGGGGGTCAATAATAAAATTCTCTAGCCCCCCCATTAAAAATTTTACTTGGAGTATGTAATCAAACTCTTTAGTCTTTATTAAAATTTTTACTTAGAGTGTGTAATCAAACTCTTTATTCTTTATTAAAAATTTTACTTAGAGTGTGTAATCAAACTCTTTAGTTCCTATTAACAATTTTAATTAGGGGTTTGTAATCAAACTCTTTAGTCACTATTAAACATTTTACTTGGGATCTGTATAAAAACTTTAATCCCTATTACACATTTTACTTAGGGGTTGATTCATCATATTGCGGAGGAGAGAGGGACTTAATGCCGCTACTAAACCAATGAATTACAGAGCAATTGGAAATATACATATAAACCATACCATCGATAATACTTACTTTTGTAAAAAATACTGACCTTTTGTGCTCCTGAGAAACAATGGTAGTAGGACGACACATAGGTCATAATGGCGCGTTCGTCAGGCAAGGCTGTATTGGTCATATCTGTGGGAAAACACACACTCACATGCAACAAAAGCTCAAGCAATAAGATCACAAACAAAACAGATATTAAGTCAAGAAGCATCTAAAAAGTAGAGATTATTCTAATATTGTAAGTTTAGTTTTTACAGGGAATAAACCAAGATTTTAGAAAATTTGTTAAAAGAAAATGCAGAATAGATAAGAGACTAACAGTTTATCAATTATTGAGCAATAAACTTTTATATTTTGATTTTGTTTAATTTAGAATCATTTACAAAAATATTCATTCAATTTAAAGGAAAACAGTTTAGTTGATGTTTACCATTAGGTACATTGGAGTTGAAATTTTGTAATTAAGATATCTACTAGTTTGATTATTCTGAATATTTATGAGTTTAAACAAACTGAATTCTTTAGAGCTACACAAATTTCAGCAAAAATCTGGGGGGGAAAAATAAAATAAATAAAAAAAATAAAATTCTTCATTTAATGTCTGCTATAATATCAACAAAAAAACATTCTCTATGTATCTTTTACTTTATTTTTTCAATGCTACAGTTTTATAATTCAAATTAACTGAAATTCGATAAAAAATATACAATAAACCCAAAAGGTCATGATACGATTTTAAACGTATATATTTATTAAGTAGACCATAAATTATATTAAAGTACAACTGAAACTTTTTTTCCATATGTTCATTGAAGTTCTGTAGGGAGTTCAATAGACATCTTGAGCAACAATCCACTTTTTACCAAACTCAACCATCAGTAGAAATGGATTGCATTACATCACTTATGACATTTAAAAACACTTTGTGTGAGACATGGATGTTGAAGATGAAACTAATTCTCTGGGTTTATAAACCTGTGGTGAGACTCATCATGGTGTAAGGTGTCGCAAACAAAAAAAAATGAGTCCAGGAATTAACAATAATACTAGCAGAAATTTATCGAGACTATTTCTCAGTACACTTCACTTAATGATAGTTTATAGACACATTAATATAATGTCTCTCTATTTTTAGGGTTATTTTGTACTGTTTATCACAACATTTATTATTTAATATGGAGGCTCATTGTTAAACACAGAGGATACTCACATGCCCCAAAAGTCAGTGTTAAATTTTTAAGACATAAAATTTTACGTTTTTTTTTTGTAATGTTGGGAACTTGAATTGTTAGCTGCTCGGAGAATGTGTGTCATTTTGGATATATTGATGGACAGTATTGCTTGTTAATCATTTATATCTTATCACTACTCTAGAGAGGAAAACTTTGTTGATAGTCTTTTATTTGATTCTTGTTTCAAGAATGTATTGTTTCATTTGAGCAACATAACCACTTAAAATTGTACCATGACTTTATTGATACATCTGTATAGTATAATAAACCTCTAACAAAAATTGGAATGAGAGTAATATTTAACTGACAAGAAATGTTGTATTGTAAGAAAAATGATAAGTTAAACTTTAATTGTAAAAAATGTTCATTGATATTTATAAAAACAAAATGCCAAATAATATTTAATAGTTAAATAATTTGAATATTTTATGGACTGATATTAAAATATAATTACAACAATTAAAATATTTGATTGTACATTAAACAAAATTTAATAATAACTTTTTTTTTATACAATTGTAATTTGTACATCAAAATGTTCTTAATGGAATAATATTATCGAAAAAAAATTGATAAATGTTCAATTCAGGGACATGCAATTTCTTGTTTATGTCTTGTTTGGGAGGTTAAGACACCTACAGTTTCATTTTATATTGCACAAAATGTACAGAACATATTCTTTATAAGAATGTAAGTTACAAAAACAGGTCTTTTATATCTTATTTAATATCTCGAAATCAAACTTATGGATTTAAATAAAACTAGTGTCTTAATAGGAGTTATTAGCTCTAGAATTTGTCTAAATGATTTGTGTGTGTTATCTATATGTTATTATAATATCTTGGTAACCAAATGTTGTAAACATTTTTTTAGATTGATCATCTTAAAACATTACTTAAGCATTTATCACATTCCAAATTCTGTTCACCTTGAAAAAAATAATAAACATGTTAAACTTTTACTATCTGAAAGTACATTAAAAACTCAAATTTAAGCCCAGTACATTTCCTGCATTACATAATGAGACTTTACACACTTATCTTAACCCCCCCCCCCTCCAACAAAAAACAAAACAAAAAATTGGATTTCTCAGACCACACGCTTTTAAATTATAATTTTACAACACAATCTTTTGCACACATATGTTGCATATTTGAAGTTTAATATTAAATTTCTGTAAATGTGTAAAAAATACTGATTTTGATGAGGAATTCAGTTAAACACAAAACAAGAAATATTAGTTCACACTGCAAACTGTAAGAACTAAAAAACAAGCACATAAGCTGAAAAATACAGACATTGTTAAAACAGGGTTACACAATAGATGTAAAAGAAAATAAGTTAGAAATGAAACTCAATATTCTCCATCCTCCTACAAAACCTGGTAAAATTGACTATATAGTTGATAGCTAAATTATATTATGGTAATTTCAAAAATATAAATTTTAAAAAATAATACAAAATTGGTTAAAAGAAACATTTCAATTAGGTATCAATTACTCCGGCAATAAAGATTGAAGAATAGAGAATGAATTTTAGAAGCAATGTACATTTGAGTATTTTCTTCTCTTTTATTTGATACAAAAACAAGTTAATGGTAGCCATTATCGTACTTACCTACCTCTATTATGAAAACCAGCGTTTATACAGATTTATTCTTGCAATGGGAGCGGCTGATTGGCCTAGTGGATTGTTCTTGTTTTGTGCAACAGAAATTCCTGTGGTAGCTTAAAAAGAGAATGTGGATCTTGCTTCATAAGGAAAAATAAGTAGCTGTAATTGGTACCAATTTATGGCAGTGAGTGCTAATATTATGACGAAGGGATTCACAATGTGGAAAACACCAACTAACTGAATTCCATTCAAAATAGTTGTGTGTTGCTCCACAGGAATTATTATTCTCGTACTGACTGTTAAAGAAAACATTTCCCCAGGATATATACAGAATAACTTGGTGATCATAAACAAATATCACATTTGTTTTTATTTTAACCTATCTGTTTCAAGATCTACAAAATTGAAAAAAAAATTGTTATGAGTGTCCCATAAAGAGGTTGGTTTTTTTTTTTTTTTAATTAATATGATGTTGGATATATGGAACAATCTACAAACTAGACACTTTACATTTAGTTATGTTACATAGATAAAAAAAATACCCTCAAATTTCATTTTTGTTTGGTCAATCAAAACTAAATGGCGGAATAGCGAAAAAGAACATTATTCTTCTGGATAGAACCACTTCCTCCCACAATGCAATGCAATTAAAATGTGCATTCCTAACTGTTGAATCTCGATCAGCTGTTTTTGAATACACAACAATGAAATAATTTGGTAGTTGTGTTCAATCAGTTTATGTGTGATATCTAAGCTCGAAACAATGAATTTTTCAATTGAACAAAAAGTGAAATGTTGTTTTGGGCTATAGCTTTTGAAAATGAAGAGAAAGTGATACGGTGTTTTCAAAGGACCTACCAAAATGTGATTCTTCCATCACGAAAATTAATTCATAATTATAAAACTATGCTACTAGAAACTGGATCAATTTCAAAGAAATATCATAGATTTTCTAATGCAGAAAATGACGAGCTTGGAAGTACTACTTTACTAAAATCTCCGAACAGGCATAATTCACTTAAAAAAGTTCCATCCGCTACATCTCAAAGATCCACAGACGTGACTGTTTGCAATTTTTTCTTACGTGGCTTTTTGAAAGAAATAGTTTATTTTCACCCTATACCAAGAGATGATGAATTAATGAGGCAGATTGAAAAGGAATTACTGTTAATATATCGGCAATATTTTAAAAGCGCTTATGACCCCTTTTTTGTTTTGTTGCTATCAGTGCATAGTTATCGATTTACATCAATTCGAATAAAGCTCATACAGATTGAATTTGGATCATTAATAATTTATTACTAGTTTTTTTTCTCCTTTTTATAAAGTTTTACACATTTTCATGTTATCTGCAAATCAACAATTTATAATGGTTATACAAATAAAATCATCTTGGTGACAACGTACCATTATTTTGTTATTCCACCATTTTATTTTGATTAACTATAAAAAAATGAAACTCAAGAGTATTATTTTTACATATCTATGTAACATAACTGTGAAGTGTCAAGTTTATAGAATGTTCCATATGTCCGGCATATTAATTCAAAAATAGTGACCACTTCGTCGGACACCCCATATATCTCTAGTCTATTTCTGTGTGAAACTTTGAATACATTATAAAAACTCAAAATAGAAATGAAAGAAAAAGTTAAAATGTTCACTTTTGAGAAAGACAGAACAGAATAAGTCTTTGGACTTCTTATTGAATATACCCGAAACTATACATTTTTGTATTTTAAACATTTTCGTACATTTTGATGTATTACCCCATATTGCACATATCATTGAGAGTAATGAAAGAGATAATTCCATGCATCAATTCCGTTCTGATAATTCATACCCCAATACAATGACAAGTGTCAGTAGAGTTGCTGTAACAAGAATATTATGTTTAACCATAAGAATCAGAAAACCTGAATAAAGGTTGGTTTACTTGACAGCTCGATTAACACCAAGTTATATTAGGTTTCATTTCAATAACAAACTTAAGAAAAATTGTTTTACATTAAAGAGTAAATAAAACTTTATAGCTATCTAAATAACTTTTTTGGCTTAATAATAATTATTAAATTAAATTATAATAAATTTGTTAATAATTTTTAATCTGGTTCCATCGCTATAAACTAAAACTCCACAAAATCCTTTGTCCTTTCTACTCTGCAAACATATATATAAAGCAAACATCTGTTAAGGAAATCACATGTCTAGCTGGACAGAAAGCTGTAAATTAAAGCAGAATGCAGTTGTTAGTTCCAACTACAACACGCTGAGGTTATTTTACCTGCTGAGCGCCTTGGAAAGCGTGGTAGTAGCACGACACGTAGGTCATGATAGCGCGCTCATCAGGTTTCGGGGTGTTGATCAGGTCTGTCAACAACCCCAACCATATCATTCAAATGTTATTTATTCATTAATGTTATAGTTTTGTTCTAAAATTAAATATAGATAATTTAAGGCTCTGCAGGAGTGATGTAAAAGTTGTGAGTTAACTTTAACGAGTCAGTTTGTATGCCTCATTCTATTTGTATATTAAAGCTTATATCTATTGATTTACTCTAAATCTTAAGATATATAATAAAAGAATTTTTTTATTTAACCTTTTAACTACAGGGAGTATATTGAAATAATTCATTTGGGACTATGCATGTATTGGCCTTAAAGACATCATTAAACATATTTGTACTTTGTAGTCTAACACTATGTCATTCTTTGAACATATAACAATATTGTACTCCATGTACAGTGGTGATATCTATTAGAATTTGTTGAACTGTATTCCTTTAACTAGAACCCGTACGATAATAGTTCACCCACTGATTGTACAAAGCATTCAAAGCTTTCAAAGCACTCAGTATTCTTAAGATGGCATCAAAGTGGCCAAGTTTGTTTTGTGATTGTGATGAATTATATAGTATTATTTCAGAATGTGAAGGTGAAATTTCAAGTGAAAGTGAGGAAAGTGATAATGATTTGACTGTAAATGAAAAATAGGAATAACTATATTAAAAGTGATGTTGTTATGACTGTAAATATGAATGACTGTGATGTAAATAATGGGTTGAACGTGACTAACAGTTTTAATGGAAATCATATGCCTAATTATATATTTTTCCCCCATAAAATAATTAAAATGTAATATAGCCTACTTAATTAATTATATAAAATCTTATTCTTTTTAAAACCCTATTTATTAAGGATCAGAGTAGGTGAGCTACCACCTGGTATACCAGTACCATACCAGAGAGAGATTCAAAGAGGTATAATCTTCGAAAAATTAATAAATAATAAAACAGATTAATTTTATTTATAAAGTATGTTTAACTTTTGCAAAAGAAATAACTATATTCTAGTTCCTACAAATGGAAATATTTTAATTTAAAATGTTTTAACATGATCCATAAATGATTTTGAGGTGAAAAATGAAATTAGTATAACATAAATATGGGATAGGTGGTGCAGAGCCTTAAACATAATATTACAAAGTAAATACTTGATCTACAGTAGATACCTGCTTAACCAAGGTTCTGTGTTAACCGAAGTATGTTCAGAAATATTTCAGTAAGACAGCATATCAACTACACAATAGTTTGGCATCTTTTGTAGAGATTCACGCAGTTTCGTTGTTCGGTAATGTTAGTGAATAATCATCTGGTCCGAAGGTCTACCATTTCAAACAGCTTTGTTGACAACATGTAGTGGAGTGACTCTGATTTTGTTACAGTGTTAGTTTTGTGTATTACTGTAGTCTTTGTGGACAAAGTGTAGTGAAATGCTATGATTTTATTACATGTGTTATATAGCTTTATTGTTGAAGCATTGGAGTAAAACATAAGAAGAAAATGTAAATGTGTGGTGGTTTCATTAGAAACAAAACTGAATGCGATAAGTAGCACCCATAATAATTAATAGGTGAAAGGGAAATAACCATGGAGATTGGATAAAGGAAACGAGCATATATTGAGAAATGGGCATCTTGAAATATAAGTGGTGATTGTAGCTCAAGTCGAAAAGTTCTAAAATATGCTAGTACAAAGAAAACTTTAGAGGCTCTGTACATATGGTTTTTTTAGAAATTCAATCCAAATGGAGTTGAATTAATGGCCCAATTCTGTAAGTAAAGACGCTGGACTTCCACAAAATATTTAAAGATGAAGAAGAAACATATATGGCTAGTGTTGGATTTTTGAACCATTAGAACGAGCGATATGGAGTTGGATAACTAAACATATCTAAACTAATGCCATAGCTGAAACACACCAAATGACGACGACAGGTATCTTTCTTATTATGTTTAATGATTGTTTAAATGATAAATGTGCTTTGAACTTTATTATTGTATGTTAATCATGCAATTTTATTTAAAATTGTAAAGTCCTTTGCACTTCTAAGTTTATAGCCCAATGTTATCATTGTTTATTGCAGTACAGTAAAAATGATTCTTTGTATTTATAGTAATAAAAGTGTTGAGAAAGATGATTGAATCCTGGCCTACATTGAACAGCAAGAAGAAGCCATCTTACATGATGTAATTTGGTTAATGTGATGGCAAAATATGGCAGCGAACAAGAAGTAATAATTTAACACAGAGCTACAAGACTTTTTTTTTGAAAAGTGCTTAATTTTGTTTATGTATGAGTAACTATAATACAGTATTTGTTTGTTACCAATTGCTCATATTAATGCTACACTATTACAAGATTACTTCCAGCACTTGTTTTGTCATTTATAACTTCAAATAACTCTCTTTTGCTTCATATAACATGTTATCGAAGTTTTTGCTTATCCAAGGTATAAACGGTCCCAATTACTTAGGTTAAGCAGGAATCTACTGTATTTTCTGTTTCTCTTTTTTTGTTGCTTGTGTAAAATTTCTTTTTACTAAATATGTTAAATTCTATAACAAATAATAATATTTTAATATTATTAGGAATTATTTTTTTATAGACTTACTACAATCTTAAATTATTAATTTTAAACTATACAACAACATTGTGCTTAAAATCCTAGTCTGAATCATCAACAATTCATGTTAAAGATGCTTAGTTCCTAGAAATGTTGTTAGCTAACAAGCACTTAGCATATTTCGCAATAACAAAATAGGCTTATGACGTTTTAAATACAAGCTTATGAAATCGTTGATTCATGATTTTAATGACCTTTGGCTATTAACAATAGTTTATATTCTCAATAACATCCCAGTTACTATAGTATTTGTTTAACTAATCCGATATTATATATTATCGTTTGAAAAATCTGCTAATACTATTTATGGAATTAATTTTTGGACTCAGGCTAAGGTTAGATTTGATTTTAAAATCAATTTAAAAAATGCTAAAATTAATATCAAAATAAAAAGCTGTAATGTTGTATGTTTATAATTTGTGATCTCTAGCAAAAATGCAAATTTATAAGGTAATAATGTGTTTAATGCTTGTATAATATTTGTTCAAAAATATCTCATCTGAATTTTTCTGTGAAAACCAATTAAAAATGAAGGTGACATCAGAAGGTGGTTTTCATGAGCATAAATGAACTTTTTCCCACCCTTAAAGAGGGTCAGTCACTGCTCATCAGATTTTAAAATTCTATAACCTACAACTCTAAACTCTTACAGTTCCTTACTAGTATCCTTTTGTAATAGTTTACTTTGTAGTCTGTACTCGTGAAGTTTCATCTCAAGGGAGTCAAAGAAAACAGGAGATATTACTTCACCGTTACTTTGTTTTAGACTCAAAAATAGTGAATGTCTGCCCTATGACAACTAAGTCTTAGTTTCTGGGTTCTATGTATAAAACCATGATTCATCATCAATGATCATATGTTCTGAAAATCAGAGTCGTTATTTGTGGAATTCAGCATGCATTGCTAAACTTCCAGAGTTTCTACTTAATTTCAACAAATATTGTGTGGAGATTTTCCATAAGAGTAAATTTTTGTTTAAAATGAAAAGTACCGTAATGGTTCTTATACGCATACTGTCTGCCAAATTCTTGGAGGTTTTACATAGTCAAAGTTCACATTTGTTCAATCACATCGTTATATCGGTTTGTTGAGGGTCTACTGAAGTGTGAACCACTTGGAACTATTCTTAATTTCTGTGAAAACAATGACATCACTGCTGAAAGCCTTTTGAATCTTCTAATGGTTTTCAGTTGGGTATCGCCTAGCTTGATATAAACTGCTGTTCAATACATTCTGTTGTTTCTTAGAAAATAAAAAACCATCTGGTGCCAAACACACTCCTTCGCTCACAGAGTGACAGTTACTACACTCTTTGCAGTGAGGAAAAATTCACTTAATTTTCTTCCTTACAAAATATTCAGGTTGTATATTTTTTTAACAAATCTTGTACATATGTGAGAGTTTATAATTTTGTCTGTCATTTAATTCTTTGTACAACAATCATTTTCATACTTTTACAATGGTTTTAACAATGAAAATAAATGATGTTTTGTAAAAAAATTATATCTGAGATTATTGCTCAATTACTTCTCTTTATAAATAGACGATTTTCTTAGCAATCAAAACCTATTCAGAAAATTAGCATTAGTGTGTTTTAGGGTGATTTTATTCTTTCGAATTTTTAGATTTCAAACTTAGTTTTCATTCTAGGACTGAAAATACTATAATGTTAATAACTTTTGAGTATTATCCCCTAAATGGTTGTATATTTTTTCACAAGTACCAAGAGTAAAATTTTCTTATCCCTTCAACCCATAAATAACATAAACTAGATATTTCACTTCTTAAAGTTCCTTCATGTCAATTATTTAAAGAATACAGTACAATAACAGTATCTAAGATATTAATTTCAATATAAAATCATACCTTCAGGATCCAACATGCGTGGGATGTCTAAGTACTTCTCAGCGACATCGAAGGCCGTGTTTAAGTTCTGGAGTGGATTATCCTTTGATAACTTGTTGTAGTCGATAAGATCAGGTCGGTGACGGTGAATCAAAGCGCAGAATGCCAAACCATCCTTGAAACTAAAAAACGAAATTAAGAGTTAGTGTGGTGTTTATTTTGCTTGTTTTATAATATTACTTGTAGTACAAATAATAATAATTCACCCAGAGTATTTTCTTTTGGTATTTTAAGATTTAAATATATTTTCATAACTTCGAACATAAATCTAAGAAGTAACTGAGACTTGTACAATTTTATACTCCAGTACAAGCTTAACTCATTTTACTTGTATCTGTGTTTTAATTCTAATATCCATTCTATTGCATTATGTTTATATATAGCTTTACTTCATTTCGCTCGTCTAGAGAAGTCGCCAAACTTCATATATGTAATGAAAAGAACAATGACCAACATCTTTGAGAAAATTATGTTTTAAAAATCAACTGATAATGTCTTACTACAGGAACGAGTTCACCTGACAGGGTTCCCCTCAACTTGCAAGAGATCATGCCTCTAGCCTATTGAGCAGATATGACCCTGGCCGGACTAAACTAACCACATGTCCCAGAAATTGTCACAAAGCAAAAACATATAAATATTCCGCTATACCATAGTATCTAATGGTAAAAACACAAACTACACTCACACAAAGTTTCTAAAATGAACAACATATTTTTACATCATACCTTTATTTATAAATAACAAAACAAGTACTCGGAAAAGAGAACTCTACTGGCCTAGATACACCAAGATTGTATTCGCTACCCTCAATTCGTATATCGCATTATTGACTAATATTGCAACATGTGAGTGGTCTCTAACGGGAGATGGAACAACTTTGATCATTTACAGTTGTGTTTTATCTATCAATTATGGTTCAAGACGACTCTCTTTAAGATAGGAAAATAGGAGTTACACCTGGTGACCGCCCTTACAAGTTGCTTTCCCTTAGGAAAATAAAATCGTGACAACCCATCGGCCAAAACATCAATTTGGAACTCTTTACGATAGAGAAATAGGAATTACACCCGGCAACCCAACCTACAAACCAGCTCATTTAAGGAAATAAAATCAGAGCAACCCGACCAGTTTCTCTTCTGAATCTTCTTCCTTCCAGATATCTTGCCGATCAGGCTTAGTTCAATAGTGAGACTATCTCAACATGGCAAATAACATCACATCACTGAAACGATAACTAGTTCAGATATAAATGTTTTCCAAAAACAGTGGATTATTTTTTAATTTTTACAAAACCTGCAACTTCATTAAGTTTGAGGAAGCAAAATTATATTTTTCACAAAGTGATATCAGAGATATATCGTAATTGTTGTTTAACCCTTGATCTGCCTGTCTTTATTCAATCTGTTATTACTTCCTCATTTTCCATCAGATTCGACAACGTAATTATGTTTATTAACCCTTGAACTTCCATCATCTATTTTTAGATGGTTAAGTAGGACTTTGTTTAATGTGGTACTACTTCCTCAATTTTTATACATTTTCACTATTTTTGGTAAAATACGATAGTTTTTGGTAAAATTAAAGTATCAGAACAACAACATATCAGAAATATAGTTTTGTAAGTTGGTATATAAAAGCAGTCACTGTTTTTGTGCAGCTCATTTCCATTAGTGTGATTATTTTTTCAAAGTTTACTAATTTTATAAATAATGTGTAAAAACTGTATATTTTCTTATTCAGTTTACAATTATGGTTTTTAAATGTATAATGGAACTAAATTTCAATATCTGATGAAGCAATAAAACGTTTCTATGGTATAAATTACTCCTCCCTCTTAAAAACATTTTATTTAGGATGCTCAGTAAAAATATACACAACATTGTTTTCATTTTTTTTTTCAATTTATGATGAATTTACAAAAATATATTTACAAAACAAACCAACTGCCTTTCAAGAAATTTAACTGACATTTCTAGGGTGTAGATAATGTTATTTAGTAATGTTTTTGTATTGTTATATAGGATGCGTACACATCCTATATACACTGTTATATTGCTTCTTTATCTTATGTTATGCCTTGAAGTTATTGTATATGTTAAGTTACGAAATATTACTAAAATGGTTTTGTGCCGTTTTTTACTTTCATATCTATTTATTTATAATGTTGTTTTACAATTTTGAAAAAAATTAAGGTGCAACAGATCTTTCATTTAACAAAAGTTTTTTTTCCATTTAACATGATACTAAAAAAAAATTAAATACACAACCAGCAATTTTTATACACTTTCTAAACATACAAAATATTTTATAATTCTCTTCCAAACCTAACCTAACCTCACCTAAGATGGAAGTTCTGAACATTAACGTTCTTATAAGGTGCTGTCTTTCTCTGGCACCACAACAACAGACCTTCCTTGGCAGTCATCTCTTCCACAGAGATGTCCTGGATAGCAAACCTCAAGATGATTGTCCAAATCATACCTAACGTCATCTTCAGGTTACCGTCAACAATTTCTGCAAATAAAGAATTGCATATTAATTATAGGATATCATTTCATTTATTTTTCATTGTGTGAAACAATTAAACTGTATACAAGTCATAATTCATACATACATTACAAGACACTAAACAATTATACATATATAAACGCATTTTAAATCTTCAGAAGTTATAAATAATTACAATCTAAACCGAAAACAATTTTCTACCAAGATAGAGGCAGTATAACAAACAATTAATTATAATATAAACAAATAAATATTTGAACACTTCAACACAAGTTTATACATATCCAGTCACTGCTGTTGATAAAATATATTGCATTGTAAGCATCAAAAAAAGCCCCAACATGTTTGTCGCTATTGAGAATATTGTCATTATATCTGCCAATTATGCCCGAGGAACTCCCCCAATGAATAAAAGGATTCAGAAAGTAGTAACTACCTCAGATTTTGTTTAAAGGCTTTTTGTCATGAATTTGTTTTAATTTTTTGGGAGTTTGTTTATAAAGATAACACCAGCCTGACTTGGTAATTTTTTATGCTTCTAAAGTTCTGTTTGGCCTCTTTTGGAGGTTTTTTTCCCTAGTGTTTAGTTATGTACTTCTGTTTTGACATTAGGCATATATTTATACTTGTAGTACATTATTATCTCATGGTAAAGTCAGTTTAGAAAAGTCTTTAAAAGCCAATTTGCACTATTCTATTTGTTCCAGGCCAGTAATCAGTTTCACTGCTCTTTTTTGTAGTGTAAATACTCGGCTTACATTTTGGATTGTTGAGTTACTCCAAACAAAAATTATATAATTTAAATACGAAAAAAATCATCCTATGATAGGCTAACAGGATACTAACAGTGCCAAATGTGTTAATTGTCCTCCACAAATATATATATTTGATGATAGTTTTCTGCATATGATGTCAATATGTTCCGTTCAGTGTAATTAATTGTCAATTAACAGACCAAGGAACTTTGCTGATTGAACGAATTACTGGGATTTCGAACGGCTGTTGCTCGGGGACTTTTCTCTTCTATTTGACATTTAAATCGTTTAGTTATCTTGAATAGTCCCCAAGCAATGGCCGTTCGAAATCCCGGCATTCTTTTCCGGAGACCCTGTACTTCTTCAATGACTTTCTCGCCCAATGTAACAATTGGACCACTGCTGTTATATTTTGGGGATTTAGGTTAAAATGCAGTTTGTTTGGTCTTATCTGCATTTATGTGCTAATTATTTTCAGCAAAAAATTGACATGCAGAGTTTGTTTCAATAAGAGATTTTAATTTCCAAATTTTGTGTAGAATCTGTTTAATTGTAAGTTTAATGTCATCTACAAATTGAATAAATCTATCAGTTCCTAAATATGATGACAGATCATTTATATATATTAAAAATAATAATGCTTCTAGAACCAATCCCTGAGGGACTACATAGCTCACTTGAAATTTATCTGACAGTCTGTCTACAACTTGGACACGCTGTGTTCTGTTGGACACATATGAGTTCAACCAATTTAATGGGTGACCTCTCACACCACAATTGTATAACTTGTTTATCAATAAGGTATGGTCGACATAGTGGAAGGCTTTGGAGAGGTCCAAAAATATACTTGGTACCTTTTTATGCTTGTCTAAACCTTCAACTATAAAGTCAATGATTTTGACTATTGCATTTATAGTTGATTTTCCCTTCTGGTAGCCAAATTGATTGGAGGATATAATTTTATGTTTGTTTAAATAGTTTATTAACTTTAGTGAAAAGAGCTTTTCAAATATTTTGCTGAATGCAGATAATATGTCTTTGGGCCTATAATTACTCACATTCTTCCCCCTTCCCTTTTTATATATGGGTATAATTTTGGCTACTTTAAACAGTTCCTGAAAAAATCCTTCTGAGAAGGAAGCGTTAACAACAGGTGAAAAGTAGCTCAATAAGTTCCTGCGAACACTGCTTTAAAAAAATCCATATGGAGATTCCTTCTACATCTGATGTTTTCTTCAATTTGAAGCTATTTATAGCTTTTTCAATATCTTTCTCACTTACTCTCATCAATGCTATTGAGTTTAGGACACTTGAGTTAGTAGCTAATATCGGTCTAGGATTATTCAAAAGATGTTTCCCAATTGAAGGAAAAAACCCATTGAAGATATATGCGACTTCCAGTGGATTTGTGGTTATTTTATAATCAAATTATTTTATAGGATATATATAATCACATAATTATTTTATATGATAATTATAATAGTAGTTGTACTAGTAGAGCAGAGGTTTTAGTGTCACTTAATAAAACTAATTATTAATGGGATTTATCGCATTATCAATGGAATTATATATTTATAACTTAGATTCTGTCACAGCCCACTAAGGTTTATAATCATCGTGAAAACCGTTTACAGCCACCATCTTAAAAAATGTTTGTCGTTTTCAATTTTCGCTCATAAGTTGCTGATGTTAAGAGATGGCCTAAACAACATAGAGTAAGGAATTATACAAACTAAAAAAAAAAATACATTTTTTTAAATACTATGTCGCTCTGACTATACTGGTTCAGGAGATATCGACTCTAAAAATAATATATACCAGTTCTGACTGAAGTTGAGAATACAAAGTTTCTGATCCTGACAGTAGATTCAAACTTAAACTGAAGTACTCAGATAAATATACTATCCACAAGATTGAATTCATCAATCTATATCTTAAGAAATTTATTAAATTATTGCTCTGAACCTATTGTGGTCTATTTTACTGTAATATGCAATATGAGGAAACGTACCAAAGAAGTTCATGTTACAAGTTTTCAGAATATAGAAGTATATACAGTAGTTTGTGCTATTTTTATTCAAAAGTCTAGAGACTCATGCCGTCCTCTCTTTGGAAAACGTAACATTTTGACTTTCCCTTCTGTTTATATTTTGGAAATGATTCTATTTTCTAAATTTCATATAAAAGTATATAATACACAAGAAAAACAAATAATTTAATTCCAAACTATAGACTTGTTATAACTGATAAATCACTAGAAATTCTAGGTGACATCCTTTATAATAGTCTTCCTAAAAGACTTAAATAATCAAATATTTAAAAGAATTTAATTTTTACTCCTTAAATAAATAAATAAATTCATCGGACAATGATTGGTAGAATAGGTATAGTTATATTTTCAAAAACTTTATGCCATGTAGAAAGATATACGTAGGTTTTTTTTTACTTTTCTAATTCTTTTATATTTTATATGTTATGTTATGCAGAAGCTATTGGTAGTGAGCGGGTGAAACACGTGCCTTTGAGGAGCATATGCTATAAAATTTCAGTTGCCATCCTTCCACAACGATGTGAAACTATGTATATACTGCATCTGAAAATTAAATTTACGTAAAAAATAGGGAATCATTGTAAACAACGGTTCTATCATAAGCATTCCGGAAAAAGTTGATATTGAAGAGTTGCTGACAGGAAATCCAAAGTGTTGACCATCAGAAATATTGAAAAGACAAGTTCATTATGGTTTAAAATTATTTGATAATGATGGATTGTTCACATTATTAATATGGTTTAATCAGATGTTTTCCATCATTTGTGTAGTGTATGCCTGTGTGTTGTAGTTTTATCTGGTTCTTAGCTTAGATTTAGTGAGCACCTCATCCACATAAGTGGGCCTAGGTATGAATAAATTGGACATTAGCGTACGGTCCTGCTCTACACCATGCTTCTTTGTGCTAGTATAAAAAAAAAAAAAATGTTTGTGGTTCGAGGAATCTGTTTTTCCGTTGTATCCTCGACTGGTCATGTCTAGTTTTTGAGGCTTGAGTACTTTTCTTAGATTTCTTAGATTATTGATTTAGTTTCGACCATGGCTCTAGGCTATGTTGGTGTTTTTCTCTTTTATGCTCTAGTTTCACACTTAATAAGGAGAGTTGATTTATACTCTTAAAACATCATGTATTAATATTCTATACATATATTTTGGCAAATATCCGATTAAACCATAGTACGAAATAAAACTTGAGCTGTAAAATAGATATTTTCTGATAAATTGTGCTATACTCGAACATCAAAGAATATTGCGGCAGTGAAACAGACTATTTCCAGATCTTCAGGATGGATGTTTAGAAATTTGAGGAACATGAATGGTTTAATTATCAAGCATTACGCGAGGCCATATTGTAAAATGTTCCAGCTAAAGTTGATGTGCTTTCTAGTTAAGAAAAAACATTTTATTTTGAACGAGTACAATTTTCAAGAACTCTATGAACCACCTCTTCACACTAAGTGTGTTAATAGTTGGTGTGATACTACAGAATTTAGAAATTATGAGAGAGAAAACACACTGTTGATCATTTTGTCATATTTGATATGTGATTGTTTTGGTGTGTAAGTGATTTAAAATGAGTGCTCTGATATATAATGCTGCAGATTGTTAGGTTCATTCTGCGAATTTTTTTGTTTGCAATATCACTGTCTAAATGCATAGACATTAAGGTTTATAGTATTTTTCACTCACATTGAGTGACAGTGAAGTTAGGTAATGGTTTCATTTATTTAGGGACAGACAAACGAAAGTTCATGACAAAGAACATACTGGTCATTCAATAGTAGTGTCACTACAACAAGTAAATGAAAAAAATTCATGAAAAATGGTGATTTACGGTTTCTGAATTGTTTTTCATTTTCCTAATGTTTCATGATCAGTAATTTACAACATGTGACGGTGAAACTTAATTACAAACAAATCTGTGCCAGATGAGTTCTGAAAATGTTAACTACATACTAAAAACAGATATGTGTATTTTTTTTTTTTTTTTTTTTTTTCCCTTTCTTTTTCTTTTTTTCCAGCATATGCAAGAAAGAGAAATGGGCTGTTCGAGCACATCATCACTGGAGTTGAATCCTGGGTCTGACCAAATGTCTTGAGGCTTTAGATCATGGATGAACAATATTTTGACCAGCAAGAAACTTCTACTTATAGCTGTCATCGTGAAATGTACTGTGCTGCAGATGTTGTATGACATTGGATCCACGCAACAAGAAATAAGAACACAAACATAAAGTCAAAATAACAGACAACACACTGATAACACTCATCATCTCCAAAAGCAAGTATACTGTGGTCCAAAATTCACGATCATTGTTTATTGAGAAAAGAAAAGCATCTTATTGATAGATTTTATGAAACATGGAATGACTATTCCGTCCACACTATTTGGAATGTGTGGAATGACACATTCTGTGAAACACTGCGGAAACTTAGACTACCCATATAAAAATAAATTCATGACTTGTTATCCAGTAGGATTGTGTTTTTGAACAATAACACTCAACCTCACTAAGCAGGTATAACTGTAACAATTACTGTAAATATTTGAGTGGGAAATTTTCACCACCCGCCCTCCTGAGATCTCTTCAAAATGATTACCATTTATTTTTGTATCAAAGAAATGGGTTCGACTGCATCATTTAAAAAAAAAAAAAATGAATACTGACAGGTTCAAGAAACTGGTGGCAGACTTTTATGAAAATGGAATAAGGAAGTTGTTATACAATATAAAAAATGCAAGGAAATCAATAATGATTACGTTGCAAAATAGAAGATATTTATGTGCTTTTGTTCGGTTATAATAATAACTTTTATATCTTTTAATGTTTTCTTTTTATTTCAAAACCAACCATACTAAACAAATTCTCTCCTATATCTGTACAATGTTTCATACTTTATCCTTTTATAGCACGATTAATGATCTAAATATAACTATAAGATAAAATATAAATTAAAGAAACAAAATTATTTGATTTCTGTTACATGCATAACTAATGATTTAACAGCTAATAAAATGACAACAAAAGAATCATTAAATTAAACATATGAAAAGAGTGTAACCATAAATAAACTTGTATGGTAATAATATATAAAACACTTTTATGAGTTCAAAACAAATACTGTACTGTGTTATACATAGGAGCAAATGTTTTGTAAACAATGTGAAGAAATAACGGAAAAGCCTTAAAGTTGATGGTAGAAAATCCTTGAGTCAACAACATTTAAAGCTTTATAAACAACAGTAAAATCAGTTGGTTCTTACAGTATTAGTCAGTTAATTTAATACCTATTATTCATGTACTTGTCTTGCACATAACAAGAATACTTTCTCTAACTACAATCAATTCAAATGTTTAAACTCATTAAATATTATTTTGTATTAATAGTATTTTTTTAAACATACACCATCATTTTGCATACAAATAAATGGTGAAATATACCACATTGCACAAACTTTCTCATTCACCCATTCCAAATAAAAACAACCAAAACTATTTGTCACCCAACCAGTTTGTTAGTTCTCAGTGATAATGAACCATGCCTTTGAAAAAATATTTATATCTTAAAAAAGATTTTAACTTGTCTGAGCATAAATTGCATTTCATTAACATTTTTGTTTGCCAATTATTCCTGAACGGTAATATTTTTTTACTTGTGATTTTGTACACTGGTATAGATAATTAAAATCATTAAATTTCACCAAAATTTAAATGTGCTTGGTAGAGCCAATTTTGAGAAATTAGATCTTTCATAACAGTCCCATGGTCAACATTTTGGTTTTTTACCGGTATTTTTTTTTAGAGGTGGCGACCAATTCACTTTCTATGGGTCCTTCAGAGGCTAAACTTGAGCAAGATTGTTAGATTGATATTGAAAACACGGTTTTTTATAAATTGTTTGAAGTTATCTACAAATTTTGGGTTATTAAACAAAAAGATGGGTTGTGAGATGTATATTATAACATGATATGACCCACATACTAAATTTGGTTAATCAGTCCACACAGCTGTAGAGCACTTCACAGACAACAAACACCGAAAGCTAGAGAGACAGCTGTCATTTCAAAAACAACTTTTTCGATTCAGAGGATCTCAAACAAATATATATGCAGCAAAAAATAATAATAAATAAATTTAAAAAAAAAAATTTTTAACTCGAGACCTATTTTTAGAGCCGTCATATAACTTTCATTAACCTTATATATGAAGCTTCAATTATAGTTCATTTATATAAGTTCTTTTCCCGATTTTTGCCCTTTCACAAATAAATTTAACATTTTTGAACCAAATATGTTCAACTTTCAATTTACCTAAAAAGCCTAATGGTGTGAGCTTTTATGTTCACTAGTTATCATTTTTCATTTTTTTTTAAATTAAAAAAATGTACTAAGATATTTTTCACATAAAAGCCTAATTCCTCAAAATCAGCTCTACAAATTTTTATAACATTTTGATGAATTATAAAGATTCATAACAACAAGTGTCAACAAGCAGACTGGTGGAGATAACTAGCTTCCTATCATTGGAGCTGATGACAATAATGAGGCAGATATCTATCTACAAAACAAGATCCGACCAACCAACAAAGAACTGAAGTTATGAGAGTGCTTAGGGGAGGTGGTAAGAGCTATGGCAGATGGACGAAACGACTGATTCCCAATATAGCTAACTGGATGGACAGTGAACATGAAGAAGTAGGATTTTACATCAAACAAGTATTATCAGAACATATAATTATATTTTAACAGCTATCTGATGCGCTGAAAATTTTACATACAACTCAAATTGAAATATAGGTGATCAAGGCTATACACCCATTACTACCTCAGCTATTTAAATATTATATATATATATATATTTCCATGGGTGCAACACATTATTTGGCAGTCCTGACATTGTGGAAACGCCATTACCCAAAACCTAGCCCAACATAATAATTTAGCATTAATTAAACTAAATAAATTCAGCTACTTGAAACAATCCAGTCGAGCTATCGGCACACAATAGACTACTCCGCAAGCCTATCTTCTATATCATAAGCACTAGTGTGTCAGCAGATAATCGGTTTATCCCCAGATAATGTGTCCGGTGATCATGATTACAATAAAGATTCCAATCCAGACCGCAACCACAATACAATGGAAAATGACTATTCGTCAGAACATGCCACAAGTCGGCAAGGACACACACAATGCCCGATAAAAGTTGGCAAGTGGATGGTCTTTTTGGAAATACATCAAAATTTTGAAAAATTTAGGCAATTGGCAGTCCTGCAGAGAATTTATTAGAGAATAAATAATTGTTGTAAATACATAATGGAAATAATAATGTTCTGTTAGTTTAAGTGTTCTATAGTTCAAAAATGTAACACTTATTCCTTTAGAAAAGGTCCCTCAGGGGTTCACTTATAATGAGTATGTGGCTTGCAATCCCCGAAGCTGAATCTACATCTTTTTCATGGAGTCTTGAGTTAGATGTCTTTCTTGACCAACTCTTGTTCTCTTCTAACCCTGGTGATATTTGATTATTCGAGAATTATGAGTCTTTATTTTGTATTCTTTCTCTACTTCCTTTTTCTATACAGCTATGATGACAGAGAGTTTTTTGCCTTTAAACAACAAGGAAAAAATCATTAAAAAAGATGGTGATAAGAGAGTAGAAAAATACTTTCTAAAAAAATCCTGCTCAAGCTGAAGGGAACCTTTCCAACAAGTTTTAGAGCTTTTTAAGAAATTGAACATTTTCAGTCTTTTAGGAGTGATTGGAAGAAGTTCTTGTTTGGGGTGGATGAATGTCGGAAATAGGATGGCAGTGTAGATCTAAGTGACAATGCACCCTTATTTATTGTATTTTTATATTATTGTATTTTACTCTTAAAGTATTTTTTTATTAATGTACAATGTATTATGTTTTTTTAAATTTATTTGTGAACTGTTATTTTATCTTGCAATTTAAAACATGACATATGCCTTACAATTAAATTTTCTAAGAAGTACGAAAAAATGAAATGAAATTCTATTTTGCCGAAAATCGGACAAATCCTACTTAAACAAATCTATCTTTTTTTCGGTTCATAAATACAAGTGAAAAAATGTGTGCCCTATTTATTTACAAATTGTTAAAGCACAGTGTTATGTTATGGACACTTGGAGTATTAATACAGAAAATTATAATCTCTCAAAAGAAGGCATATTAAAATGAGAAGTGTTTAGACCTAATTCAAAGTCTGTCCACACATAACTTTTATAAAACCAAAATATGCCTCACCTTCCGCGCCGATGGAGACCAGTTTTACACCTTTGCTTGCAATAAAGTCCAACGCCTTGTTGACATTAGCGATCTTGTGGAAACGCATCTTGCCTCGGTCAGGCTTGGGCAGAGTTTCTCCGGAGATTACCTCCAGGAGCAGCATCAGCTTCAACCCATTGCGGAAGTCGTCTTCGATGTTTTCGATCGCAGTGCCAGCTTTACGCAAGTGCGAGTTACACCAGGCTGTGAAGGTCTGTAAAGATAAAAATTGCATTAGAAATAATAATAGAGGAAAACAATGCACAAAATATCCTAGACATTCATACAAAAGTATCAATTAGTACGCACACTATCATTTATTTTCTATAATATATTTAAATATACAAGATCAGAAGTTATAAGTAAAAAATGAAATTTCATGGATACTGTCTTAGAAAAATAACTAACTTAAAATCGACTAAACCTATCTCAATTAAATTTTAGTGCAACATTAATGATCATGCTTCAAATCCATGTGCCAACAAACTCCTTGTACAGGAAAATTGCTATTCCAAACTTCAAAAAATAATTTCAAAATACAACTTAATTTTTGAAATGGAAGAAAGATGTTTTAATAACTTAGGTACAAAAAACTGTCGATAAATTCAAATATATATAAAAATTGAGCTTGACTTGTGAGATAATATTAGATAGAAAAAACTTGAACACAAGTTCTCACAATGTTTGTGAGATATTGTGTTCGAGTTTTTTTCTATCAGATAAATTCAAAGTCAATGCCCGAAAAACATGTTTTATCAAAATATTTGTTTAGATTTTTTTTTTTTCTATTTTATGTTTGTGGATGTATGGGTGTAAAACAAACTATTGTAAAACTTGATTTAAGCCTAAATAAATAAAAAATTATTAGTTTATTAACTTTACTTTTTTTTCCATTCCACCTCAAATTTGAACACAACGTTCCTAAAAAATACATTAATATTATTGTAAAATCATAAACTGAGGTCCAAACATTGTAATGTTAACCAAAATCTAATCATTGTTTACTAAAAATCATAAATGTGTACCCAGAAAATCTGCTATCTTTACAACCTACACATTATTGAGTTCTAATAATATATTATTATGGTAATAAATCATTCATAGATTTTGTTGATTATTATTAGTATTAAACGTGGGTTTTACTCCCAAGACACCTCAACCTATAAGACTTTTGTGTACCTCCTGATTCCTCTACTTAGCTTAATTCTATACTCATGGTTATGTATAAAATTTGCCTAGCTATATCACTTGTCTTCTGCCTCCTAATGGTTCACATTTCAGAAGTATGTGTTGTGCAGTGTCCAAGTGTTGGTTGCACAGTTTGTATTTCAAGTTACCCTAGATTAATCCCTTGGTTATCAAATGATTCTTAAAAGCGATGTGTTCCATCATGAACTTGAGATTTTCCTTTAGTTTTGTTAGCTTTGTGCAGCGATGAACCTAGAGAGTGACTCATAGAGCTTCCCTTTTAAGAGTTCTCTCCACCGAACCTGGCCTCTGTTTTATCCACTTTTCCAGACAATCCATCTTTACTTATATCACACGCTGGGGTTCCAGACTGATGAATGGCAATTGCTCCTTTCTTCGTCAGTAACGTCTGTCTTTTCATTGCTTTTGTATCCTCTGTAACCAAGTACAACTTCAATTCCTCTGGTTTCAGGTTGATAGTATAACTAAGGACTGGTGACAAACCCATACTAATAAAGAAGAAATGTGTGTGAATTTAAGCCCTTTATAGCATCCAAATTATCCGTCATAACAATGAAGTGCTCATCTGGATATACTAGGCACAATTGTGCACATTCTAATATTTTCAGCACTTCTGCCTCAAATACTGTTGCATACTTTCCCGGAGCTATACTTTACTCTTCTTCGGTTGTTTTCCATATACTCCGCACCTACTCTTGTGTCCTGTTGATTAACCTAACTTCAAATTGATTTTACAATTATTATTGTCATGAATCATCTGTTATTTATTGTTTAAACTTGTGTTTATGGTAACGTAAATTAAAATTGTTTGAACTTTCAAGAAACAACTTTTTTTTTTTTAAATTCCAATAAGCTTTGTGTATTTGAAATTTTTAGTTTCTAAAATGGGTTGATGAGATAATGAATGTTGAAATATTTTAAACTTTCACGAAACGGATCACTGATTTCTAAGTTCCTATTGATTTAATGTGTTTACATTATTTGGTCAAACAGAACTTTTGAAACAAATCAAATTTTTAAAACCTACTTTCATCACAACCTTTATATTCTCGAGTTCTAATTATTGTACAAAACATCGTCAAATATTTTTCAAGACAAGATTTGTTACATTGTGATTTTAACCCTCTACCAAAGGAGTTTCGCTCCAATAAATTTTATTATAAGTATTCAAACATAGTTACAACATCAATTAAAATACTTAATTGGCCATGGACTTGTAACACCTTGGAAAACACAGTGATTTTTTAATTCACAGAATTTCTCTTAAATATAATGTTTAACAGTAATTACTGAAGCAACAGTAAAATTTAATTGAGTGCCAGTTGGAAAGGAATACTTTAGCAATTTGAGTGTGCCAAGCCACAAGTTTTATAATCTGTATTTTTATTGGCAACTAAATATAGTGTGTGACAAAGCCATAAAGAAACACCAGAAGTAAAACATATTCTGTAGGCCTATGTATACTTAGTAACTATGATGTAGATTTACATGTAATGTTAAACATTGCAAGCGTTAAGGAATTTCTTTTGCCGTACTGGAGACAAATAGAGGTTTCGGGATCATGAAATGGGCGAATATCATGATTCCTAACAACATGTTTTGAGTGTGTTTGATCAATTTTAAAATCTATATATTGATATCGATATATATAAACAGGATGCAAATTTTGAACCCTCAGGGGTTGATTTTAAAGAGTGTAGGCTTGGAATCATGAGGTTTACTGGATCTATGCCTTTTTTTACTATTGTTAAGTTAATACTTTCATCTTTAGCAGTAGGTCTCCCTTGATGCTCCTGATGCTATTAGAATATTCAAAGACCGGGGGCTTTTTATTTTATTCCTTTTTTTAATAAGGCGATGATGACCAAGAGGTTTTACGCCTTTAAACAATTAGAAGGAACAAAATGTTGAACATTTTTGTAATTCTAGCCTCCAAGATTGTATAATAGTTTAGAATATATTACCTTAATTAGGTATATCCTTTTTGTTTTAATGTACACCAGACTTTTCACAGTGAACCATGCACGGCGAGAAACTATTTCATAATAACATGCAACATGAAAAGGTTCTATCTGTTTTATTTGTGCGTTTTACTATGTGTTGTGGATATTTATTATGCGACTGTGTTTGTTGATCTGATGATGACAATCTAATTTGTCAAAACCGGTAAATCAAATAAAACATTTGCAAGAAGGATTGTGATGGACCTAAATAAGGTAATAATAATATTTTAAAACAAAATCTTATTTATGAAGATTATTCTGGAGTGAAAAAAAAAAACAAAACAATTCCTATGTCTGTGAAAACATTCATTTAAAATGTTTGATGGCAAATATCTACAAAAGTGCTGATTACACAAAATATTTAATTCGTTGAGTGCTGGAACAAGAAACTATTATAACTTTATTGTATATTCATGGATATTCGAGATAATCAGTAAAAAACTTTTTTTTTATTTTGTTGGTAAATTACTAGAATACCCAAGAGGCAAAACAGTTCACTCATATCATCATAAAAAAAAAGAAGGAAAGATTATAAAATAAATATTCCTTCTAGCCTTCGAATAGTCAGGGTTGGAAAAGATCAAGATTTGGTCAAGAGAGATAGGAAAGATGAAAGAGAGTGTAGATCCAACTGGCGTTCCCAGGATTGCCAATCTACACTAAGGACCATGTCATACGTGACGGCAAATGCGTCGCGTTGATGCCGTCCCGCCAACGCCGGGTGCCTGTTTGGGCCATGTCATACGAGCGCTAATGCCGTCGCGTAGATGCCGTCGCTCCAACCCGGCAATGGGGTTCTTATGGAGCAAGTCATACGGACGCTAGTGGTCGCGCGGCAAATGCGTCCCGCTGGCGCTAGCGCTCCGTATGACAGGGTCCCGGCGTCACGTGTGCCGCGTTCGCGTTGGCCGCGCTCAGCGTCCAGCTAACGCGGACTCGCTGACGGCATTAGCGTCCGTATGACTTGCTCCATATGAACCCCATTGCCGGGTTGGAGCGACGTTATCTCGACGGCATCTACGCGACGGCATTAGCGTCCGTATGACTTGCTCCATATGAACCCCATTGCCGGGTTGGAGCGACGTTATCTCGACGGCATTAGCGCTCATATGACATGGCCCTAAAGAGATTGTCCAAGCACTAAAGTGAGTCCCTGAAGGTTAAATCAATCTAAAACCACTTTTTGAGAAGAGTAGATATTAAACATTTTGGTATAAAATTAAAACTAAAAATTTTAATAATAACTTTAAAATAGTTTCAAAGGATTTTGATTACTTTTGACTAAAATCTAATTTCTATGTACCTATACAAATCGTATTAGTTAACACCTTCCCAGAAACGTTGCTTATCAGTCTAAGGAACGAAATGGGACGCCGCTCGTAAAAGTTTAAATATTTCAAAATCGACACAAGCGATTTCGATCAAACTTTTGTGAAATGTGAACATTAATAAGTCAAACCAGTGGTCCAAATATTTTGTTTTCCCTTTTTTTTTTTACGAGTAATTTGAATGTAATTAAGATAACCCTGAACAATTTAAATTTATCTCTTTTGTTTTTATATGAGGAAAAAATACGTAGAATATTTTCACACTGTTTAATTTATCAATGATGAGGAGTGAGAGACGCTGAGACCATGTTTTATAAATCGCAGAGTTTGCATTGTCGATAACGTCTCAGGAATATCGGCTGGCATTTCCTTCAGTCTGTGCAATCTTTGTTTTAATATTTTTACTGTCTGATAAATACGTAGCAGCCTATAGAAAAATTAGTCTGATGGGGTAAATATATAAAGTTGGATTTTTCGCGGAATTATTCCTTAGCACAAAAACGAGGGTTCTCGGATGTCTGTCTTTTGACTGCGAAATACTCTACAATCCGAATAAAGTGGACAGATTGTATTCAAATTTGGTGTGTGGACATATTTCTGCATTATCTTATGGGTGTTTTAATAGGACCTAGCCGACGTCAAAAAAGTAATGATACAATTAATTACAAGGTTAAAAAAACCTATGTGACAACGGTTTTAAACAAACTTACCCTATCGGATAAGACCCCTTGTTCGATACATTGTTCGATCTAGGCATTAGATTTAGTTGATTAGCTTGTATTACATTGTTACATAAAGCTGGAGAAATTTTCAACTGTAAAATCGCCCATGGAGTTTACCCCATTACTCGATAAGGTTTACCTTCGAAAATCTTGAGATACCTCTAAAAACGCCCATTTTGGAGTTGGATTAAATTCACTAGATAATGCAAAAAATTCGGTTTGTTTTACACCAAAATGATTTCTAAAATTTGAGGATTCTACCTTTTAAATTTTATAACTTAGTTAACAGTTAACTCAAAATTGATTTCACTGATATTGATCGAATTTTAGTGAAATGTGAAAAATAATGACCCGTATGCAAAATCGCAAGTAAAAAATATATTACAGTTTAGAAATACTTTTAAAAAACTTAAAATGACCTTTGACTGCCGTCATAAAACCCGATTTGAAACAAATACTATTTATGCAGAGGACGCGTTTATAACACAGCAAGTTTAAACTGTTTTTAAATACAAAATGCATTAAAATCACATTTTATAAAAAAAAAATGTTTTTGTTTTGGGTAGTACAACAGCGTCTAACATACAGTACAGTAGAAACGCTTTAGCTGTAGGAGCAAAACGATGCCCTTTAAACAGTACAGTAAAACAGCTTTAGTTGTACGAGCAATACGAACCTATTTTCTCATTGCTTTTAGTCGGTTTTATTTTTAAAATCGTAGCCTTTCTAAAAACAACAGACTCCTACATTTACATCACTATAGACAGATATTTGTATAGTGTAAACAATTTATTATTCGTGATATTTTGTGTACGTAGTATTATTTGAACTAAATTCAACAATTTTTTTTTTCCTTTTCTTATTTAAAGGCGAAAAACCTCTCGGCCATCATCGCAATACAAAAAAAATAAAAATAAATAAATAAAATAAAGTAAAGACCCCTGCCCCCGAGTACACTAATAACGTCAGGGTCGTAAAAGAACAAAAGTTGGTCAAGATATGAAAGATATAAGAGAGGGATCTAACCTTCTACATGAAAAGGTGTAGATCCAGCTGGGGCCCTCGGGATTACCAACCAAGCCCATACTCACTATAAATGAATCCCTATAGGGGTTACAAAAATTCAAAAAAGGATCAATGATGTTATACTATTTCCAAGTGAGACAATATTTTTGAGTAGGGATTGTTCTTGGCGCTTAATCCCACCAGCACAGTTATAGTGGTAATATATGCCACCACAAAATATATTCCTCCCAGTGTAGGATCACTGCACATTTCGTGATGGAGATCCGCTAAAATTTCTATATAAGAAATTCGCTAAAAAATTATTTAGGCGGTGTCGATTTCAGACAAACGAATGACGAGAGTCAAAAATAAATCAAAGAGTACATTTAGGCACGGGATCTGCCTGACGGGAGACGGGACGTTGTGATTTATTAATAGCGAACAGCAGATGTCTAAGTTTATTGCTCTGTACTTGTACTATCATACTGAAGTTGTCTTGGATTTCTTGCATGTTTCAAAAAATCCAGTATAGGTCAAATTCTATATAATCGCCACAAATATACACCAGTTTTTTAATTGATCGTCACGTTTCATGACCTCAGGAAATAGAAAAAAATATTTTCAACATGCCGTCCGTCCGTCGACGTTGTCAGGTATTTCAGGACCTCAAGAAACTGAAAAAAATATTTTCAACATGCCGTCCGTCCGTCGGTCGACTTGTCATTGTCGTTTGTATTTCAGGACCTCAAGAAACTGAAAAAATATTTTCAACATGCCGTCCGTCCGTCGACGTTGTCATTGTCGTTTGTATTTCAGGACCTCAAGAAACTGAAAAAAATATTTTCAACGTGCCGTCCGTCCGTCGGTCGACGTTGTCATTGTCGTTTGTATTTCAGGACCTCAAGAAACTGAAAAAAAATATTTTCAACATGCCGTCCGTCGGTCGACTTGTCATTGTCGTTTGTATTTCAGGACCTCAAGAAACTGAAAAAAATATTTTCAACATGCCGTCCGTCCGTCGGTCGACTTGTCATTGTCGTTTGTATTTCAGGACCTCAAGAAACTGAAAAAAATATTTTCAACATGCCGTCCGTCCGTCGGTCGACTTGTCATTGTCGTTTGTATTTCAGGACCTCAAGAAACTGAAAAAAATATTTTCAACATGCCGTCCTTCCGTCGACGTTGTCATTGTCGTTTGTATTTCAGGACCTCAAGAAACTGAAAAAAATATTTTCAACATGCCGTCCGTCCGTCGACGTTGTCATTGTCGTTTGTATTTCAGGACCTCAAGAAACTGAAAAAAAATATTTTCAACATGCCGTCCGTCGGTCGACTTGTCATTGTCGTTTGTATTTCAGGACCTCAAGAAACTGAAAAAAATATTTTCAACATGCCGTCCGTCCGTCGGTCGACTTGTCATTGTCGTTTGTATTTCAGGACCTCAAGAAACTGAAAAAAATATTTTCAACATGCCGTCCGTCCGTCGGTCGACTTGTCATTGTCGTTTGTATTTCAGGACCTCAAGAAACTGAAAAAAATATTTTCAACATGCCGTCCTTCCGTCGACGTTGTCATTGTCGTTTGTATTTCAGGACCTCAAGAAACTGAAAAAAATATTTTCAACATGCCGTCCGTCCGTCGGTCGACGTTGTCATTGTCGTTTGTATTTCAGGACCTCAAGAAACTGAAAAAAATATTTTCAACATGCCGTCCTTCCGTCGACGTTGTCATTGTCGTTTGTATTTCAGGACCTCAAGAAACTGAAAAAAATATTTTCAACATGCCGTCCGTCCGTCGACGTTGTCATTGTCGTTTGTATTTCAGGACCTCAAGAAACTGAAAAAAATATTTTCAACATGCCGTCCGTCCGTCGGTCGACGTTGTCATTGTCGTTTGTATTTCAGGACCTCAAGAAACTGAAAAAAATATTTTCAACATGCCGTCCTTCCGTCGACGTTGTCATTGTCGTTTGTATTTCAGGACCTCAAGAAACTGAAAAAAATATTTTCAACATGCCGTCCGTCCGTCGACGTTGTCATTGTCGTTTGTATTTCAGGACCTCAAGAAACTGAAAAAAATATTTTCAACATGCCGTCCGTCCGTCGACGTTGTCATTGTCGTTTGTATTTCAGGACCTCAAGAAACTGAAAAAAATATTTTCAACATGCCGTCCGTCCGTCGACGTTGTCATTGTCGTTTGTATTTCAGGACCTCAAGAAACTGAAAAAAATATTTTCAACATGCCGTCCGTCCGTCGCGTCGGTCGACTTGTCATTGTCCATTTAAATTGTTTTAAAAAAGCCTTAAATTATTATTTTCAAGACCAATTTTGGTCAAAACCCATTGTTCAATTTTCACCGTCCCTACAAAGACTTCCGGAACGAAAAATCAACATCCATTTTCCCACCCATTGCATAACTTACCTCATGCAATAAAAATGATAGTTTTGATATGTACTAGGTTGAATGTTGCACGAGAGTTGGACCAAACTGGTTTAGAAAGGAAACACTTGAACCTTGAAACTGTCGAAGCCAGCAAAACAATGCACAGTGTTGAGTGAAATGGATTAACAGAGGAAGAGTAATTGGTCACAGATAAACAGTTTTACTGAATCTGTGACTCATCCATCTCTGAACTGAATGTTGGATATACAAATAAAGCGATTTCTATTCAAAGCTGTTTCGATTGGCAAATAAACAAACTTTTTTCTCAGTTTAGTTTGTAAATAAATAATTAGTCCAACATTAAATTTGCTTTCAAAACTTTGTTTAGCACATTAGCAGTTTGGCATTAGTTTGAATTACGTGATGTTTTACTGTTCATGGTGCGAGGTGTGGCTACAAAATAACAGGACTATTTAAAAAATATAGGCTATAATCCAAAAATTATACATTTGATATGTTATACCACAGATAAGATAATATACTCTCTTGTCTGTGGATATACCTTTCAATATACTCCTTTCCAGGGTTGCCAAACGTCTCGGATTTTAAGGTTTCTTAAAAGCGCAAAGGGGCTTCATAGAGGTGTATATATTAAAAACTATCCACTCGCTACGTTCGTGTCAGTATCTCTACCCTGGCTGACCTTGAAGCTGTACATATATATATATATATATAATATATGTGATGTAGAATCCATTCACTACGCTCGTACCTGTAACTCCAGTACAGCTATATACGAATATCAACTAAGAAAAGGGGGGAGAAAAAAGTTTGTTATAGGCCTAATTGTTTTTTAAGTAATGAATTGTTAATATTATGAAACATATTTTGCAGTTAGAAGATCTATAGTCTACCAACCGACAGACTGTCAAAAAAACCATTGTCTTAATGCTTGTCAATAAAAATGTTGTAACCTTCTCATTATAATGAGCATTATACGAATATCACATTTTCTTGGGAGGTCATTGTTTGAAATTATATTTTTGATAGTAACTTCGTAGAGATGGTTGATATCATTACGTATTTGTATCTAATTCAGAGTGTTATAAATTGATTAACAAACGAAACTGTTTAAAATGTCCGATATTTTTAATGTGATTTTTTTCTGAATTTCCAAGAGTTCCATATGAGAACACTACACCAAATATCATGTTACTATCTAAATGTTTGTGGACGTTATCGTGCTTACGTATGAACGATACGACTGTAGACGGACTCTATGTTGAAATCTTGAAAATCACATACAGTTCCTAAGATGTAACCTGACCTCTGTCATTGAGATGCGCAGTAGTTTCTGGGCCGGTTGGTGTAGTGGGGGGGGGGGAACACTGAGTCTTGCAATGAGTTTTGTAGTTATACGTGCAATTAAAAAATATTTGTGTTGTGATAGTGCTTTAATAACAAATTCAATAAAATCGAACCTACTAATAAAATCTTTTAAAAACTAAACTTTCTGGGGAGAAATTTGCACCCATTCTGAAATTTATATAATGATTTTTCTGGTTAGCAAGTTTCTATAATTGTTTGTAAATCTAAACTTAAATACCAAATTTAAAAAAGACGACAAACAGGCGATAAGACGAGACATGGCAAACGTTGACAGCGGACTGGAGCTGAGTCAATGTCTTAATCAGCAGTAGTCGTCATCACATCTCCCACCTGCAACCTCTCTTAACGCGCATCGTGCATTATGAAAGTCCATTGGACCTAAAGGACTTAAGGACTGCACCTGAGACCATGAATAGCGAATTTGGAAAAAAATTGGATTACCAACCTGACCCTATTACTGGGTATATAAAAAAATACCGATTTGCTTTCGAACGCTGTCTAAAATTCTATTATACCGATTTACTTGAAACTGTATTAGTATACCGATGACAAACGTCAAAAATTAAATGAAACAATTTGAGAGCCATCTCTTATCAACATCCCTAGTACCTCAATAGAAATTTATATTTTCAAACATGTGAAATAAACACATCAGACTTGTTCTTATTCATAACTATTTATAAAGAAGTGATCAGCTATGTCTCAGAGAAAATACATATTTCTTGTAAAATTATCATTTCAAAGGAAATGTAAATTATAAATACTAATTATATTCTTCCATGCATAACAGTTGAAAGACACATCCTGTGCTAAAAACATTATTGCTTTATTTTTATTTTTCAAATAATATAGTCACGTGTTAAGTAATCCCCCCCCCCTTTGTTGGTTATAGGCGAAAAACGTCTCGGTTATCATCGCCTTAGATAGAAAAAAGAATAAGAAATATAAAATAAAAACTCCTAACCCTAGAATACTCTGGTAGCGTCTGGGTGGAAGGAAATAAAAATTCATCAAGAGACCTATTAGGGAAGATAAAAAAGAGAGAGATGTAACCCAAGCCTACACAGAAAAAAAGGTGTACTCCAGCTCCCGATATTGGTAAGCCCCTGAGAACTGTTATGAGTAAATAAATCGATCTTTTTCGGGGCTGTATTGTTTCCCTTCCGCCTAAAAATATTTGTTTTTTAATTAGGTTTGTCGACTTTACAATGTTGTACAAACGAGTGTACAGATTTAGTCAAATTTATTTTTGTGCCATAATTTATAGTCATATCTCTATTTTTAATTTTAGTGGTAACTTAAAATTTTAGAGCATCTGCTAGGGGAAATTTATGTAAGGGGGAAATAAAATAATAAAATCGGCTCCAACGATTTTGTTCAAACTTTGTTAAAATGTAACCTCTTAAAATACAAACAATGTATTAGTCGACAACTCTTGAAAAATACCGCTTCCGGGCAAACTTCGAAAATAGTAGCGATTACTAAACTCGTTTTTTTACAAAATCGGCAAACCGTTTCGTTCGACTATTAGAGATATGTAAAAGAGGACTGATTCGAACTCGCAAATAATCGAAAATTATCGTTCAGAAACAATTGTCAAATCAAACCTGGACCACCGTCGAAAACTTGATTTCAATCAAACATGATTTTCCTCCTGGACGAAATTTTAAGGAGTGTAGGAACGAGGACCAGCTGACCCAAAATTTGATGAGGGTTTTGGCGGAGTAAGAGCCAGTGGAGAAAAGCCATTGGTCATAAGAGGAGAGGCAAGGGATGCCCAGAATAATCGCGTTTCCAGTCTAAATAATATAATTAAATAGAAACCCAAGTTAGGGGACCATATACATTATTATTATTATTATTATTATATTGTCAAGTTTTATTATTATTAAACATAAAATAACCTAACCTGTTTGTGGCGATTCACTAATGTAATCTTCATTTTTGTTTACCAAAACTTCGTTTCTCTAGTCTAGGCTTCTACCTACCGGCTGGCACTTGGTTCTCAAGTGGAAATTTGACAGTTGTCGTTAAAAAGACAATGGCACTCGCTCCGTGTTCCATTTTTATGATAGAAAAACAGGCAAAATTGATAAAAAGGAACTTTTCTATAGGAATTCATTTCTCATAATAAATTTATGAAGAAAACTAGGTAATAAAAACACTTAACACATATACTTACTTTCTCACAAAGACGAACAGTTGAAGGTCTCTGTTTTATGTTCTAGCCTTCCATGATGACAGAAAGGTTTTTTGCCTTTAAAACAGCAAGGGGATAAACATTTAATCAAATTTGGTATTGGGGCATATTTTGACCATATCACAGAAAGTATTTTCCTTTGTTCTCGGTAAATCAACATTTAAGAGTAGGCTGTGGAAAGAAAAAAATTTAAAAATTATTTTTTTCTAAAAATCAGCTCTAACAATTTTTATCAAACTGTGCTCAAGTGTATCCTCGAAGGACCTAAACCAAAATTATTTGTCGCCATTTCTCCATAATGCCGGTTTGGTAAAAACAAAATCAGACATGAAGCTATCATAAAAAAAAAACTGCGTAGCGAGCGACACTATGCGTGGTAGAAATAAATACGTCCTTTTCTTTTAGTGTTTTGCTAGATACACACTCAAATGCATTCTCTCATGTGAAGAAAAAAGAGAGGGGGAGCGAAAGAGAGGGATAAAAGAGAGAAACCTACCCCAGGAATAAGAGGCACAAATTACACCTTCTCGGGTGGCAAGACATTCTCGAGTGACGTGACGCACCGATGAATTCACTCCACCTAAGAAAACCTCTACCGTCTTGTAAGAAGTATTCACATCAAAAAGTGTAGATCCATTTATACAATTATCGTGACGCTTACCGTGTGGCGTGACGCTTCCCGTGTGACGTGACGATTCTCGAGTGACGTGACGCACCGATGAATTCACTCCACCTAAGAAAACCTCTACCGTCTTGTAAGAAGTATTCACATCAAAAAGTGTAGATCCATTTATACAATTATCGTGACGCTTCCCGTGTGACGTGACGATTCTCGAGTGACGTGACGCACCGATGAATTCACTCCACCTAAGAAAACCTCTACCGTCTTGTAAGAAGTATTCACATCAAAAAGTGTAGATCCATTTATACAATTATCGTGACGCTTCCCGTGTGGCGTGACGCTTCCCGTGTGACGTGACGATTCTCGAGTGACGTGACGCACCGATGAATTCACTCCACCTAAGAAAACCTCTACCGTCTTGTAAGAAGTATTCACATCAAAAAGTGTAGATCCATTTATACAATTATCGTAACGCTTACCGTGTGGCGTGACGCTTCCCGTGTGACGTGACGATTCTCGAGTGACGTGACGCACCGATGAATTCACTCCACCTAAGAAAACCTCTACCGTCTTGTAAGAAGTATTCACATCAAAAAGTGTAGATCCATTTATACAATTATCGTGACGCTTCCCGTGTGACGTGACGATTCTCGAGTGACGTGACGCACCGATGAATTCACTCCACCTAAGAAAACCTCTACCGTCTTGTAAGAAGTATTCACATCAAAAAGTGTAGATCCATTTATACAATTATCGTGACGCTTCCCGTGTGGCGTGACGCTTCCCGTGTGACGTGACGATTCTCGAGTGACGTGACGCACCGATGAATTCACTCCACCTAAGAAAACCTCTACCGTCTTGTAAGAAGTATTCACATCAAAAAGTGTAGATCCATTTATACAATTATCGTGACGCTTACCGTGTGGCGTGACGCTTCCCGTGTGACGTGACGATTCTCGAGTGACGTGACGCACCGATGAATTCACTCCACCTAAGAAAACCTCTACCGTCTTGTAAGAAGTATTCACATCAAAAAGTGTAGATCCATTTATACAATTATCGTGACGCTTCCCGTGTGGCGTGACGCTTCCCGTGTGACGTGACGATTCTCGAGTGACGTGACGCACCGATGAATTCACTCCACCTAAGAAAACCTCTACCGTCTTGTAAGAAGTATTCACATCAAAAAGTGTAGATCCATTTATACAATTATCGTGACGCTTACCGTGTGGCGTGACGCTTCCCGTGTGACGTGACGATTCTCGAGTGACGTGACGCACCGATGAATTCACTCCACCTAAGAAAACCTCTACCGTCTTGTAAGAAGTATTCACATCAAAAAGTGTAGATCCATTTATACAATTATCGTGACGCTTCCCGTGTCGCGTGACGCTTCCCGTGTGACGTGACGATTCTCGAGTGACGTGACGCACCGATGAATTCACTCCACCTAAGAAAACCTCTACCGTCTTGTAAGAAGTATTCACATCAAAAAGTGTAGATCCATTTATACAATTATCGTGACGCTTCCCGTGTGACGTGACGATTCTCGAGTGACGTGACGCACCGATGAATTCACTCCACCTAAGAAAACCTCTACCGTCTTGTAAGAAGTATTCACATCAAAAAGTGTAGATCCATTTATACAATTATCGTGACGCTTACCGTGTGGCGTGACGCTTCCCGTGTGACGTGACGATTCTCGAGTGACGTGACGCACCGATGAATTCACTCCACCTAAGAAAACCTCTACCGTCTTGTAAGAAGTATTCACATCAAAAAGTGTAGATCCATTTATACAATTATCGTGACGCTTCCCGTGTGGCGTGACGCTTCCCGTGTGACGTGACGATTCTCGAGTGACGTGACGCACCGATGAATTCACTCCACCTAAGAAAACCTCTACCGTCTTGTAAGAAGTATTCACATCAAAAAGTGTAGATCCATTTATACAATTATCGTGACGCTTCCCGTGTGGCGTGACGCTTCCCGTGTGACGTGACGATTCTCGAGTGACGTGACGCACCGATGAATTCACTCCACCTAAGAAAACCTCTACCGTCTTGTAAGAAGTATTCACATCAAAAAGTGTAGATCCATTTATACAATTATCGTAACGCTTACCGTGTGGCGTGACGCTTCCCGTGTGACGTGACGATTCTCGAGTGACGTGACGCACCGATGAATTCACTCCACCTAAGAAAACCTCTACCGTCTTGTAAGAAGTATTCACATCAAAAAGTGTAGATCCATTTATACAATTATCGTGACGCTTCCCGTGTGACGTGACGATTCTCGAGTGACGTGACGCACCGATGAATTCACTCCACCTAAGAAAACCTCTACCGTCTTGTAAGAAGTATTCACATCAAAAAGTGTAGATCCATTTATACAATTATCGTGACGCTTCCCGTGTGGCGTGACGCTTCCCGTGTGACGTGACGATTCTCGAGTGACGTGACGCACCGATGAATTCACTCCACCTAAGAAAACCTCTACCGTCTTGTAAGAAGTATTCACATCAAAAAGTGTAGATCCATTTATACAATTATCGTGACGCTTCCCGTGTGACGTGACGATTCTCGAGTGACGTGACGCACCGATGAATTCACTCCACCTAAGAAAACCTCTACCGTCTTGTAAGAAGTATTCACATCAAAAAGTGTAGATCCATTTATACAATTATCGTGACGCTTCCCGTGTGGCGTGACGCTTCCCGTGTGACGTGACGATTCTCGAGTGACGTGACGCACCGATGAATTCACTCCACCTAAGAAAACCTCTACCGTCTTGTAAGAAGTATTCACATCAAAAAGTGTAGATCCATTTATACAATTATCGTGACGCTTACCGTGTGGCGTGACGCTTCCCGTGTGACGTGACGATTCTCGAGTGACGTGACGCACCGATGAATTCACTCCACCTAAGAAAACCTCTACCGTCTTGTAAGAAGTATTCACATCAAAAAGTGTAGATCCATTTATACAATTATCGTGACGCTTCCCGTGTGACGTGACGATTCTCGAGTGACGTGACGCACCGATGAATTCACTCCACCTAAGAAAACCTCTACCGTCTTGTAAGAAGTATTCACATCAAAAAGTGTAGATCCATTTATACAATTATCGTGACGCTTCCCGTGTGGCGTGACGCTTCCCGTGTGACGTGACGATTCTCGAGTGACGTGACGCACCGATGAATTCACTCCACCTAAGAAAACCTCTACCGTCTTGTAAGAAGTATTCACATCAAAAAGTGTAGATCCATTTATACAATTATCGTGACGCTTCTCGTGTGGCGTGACGCTTCCCGTGTGACGTGACGATTCTCGAGTGACGTGACGCACCGATGAATTCACTCCACCTAAGAAAACCTCTACCGTCTTGTAAGAAGTATTCACATCAAAAAGTGTAGATCCATTTATACAATTATCGTGACGCTTCCCGTGTGACGTGACGATTCTCGAGTCACGTGAAAAACCGATGAATTCACTCCACCTACGAAACCTCTACTGTTTTGTAAGAAGAATTCAATTTAAAACGCCATTTTTCATAATAGGAGTCTCAAATTTTAATGACCCAAACCCATGTGCAAAACCCAATTTAAAAGAATACGATTTAGGAATAATTTCTTTTTTTAAATCCGTTTCAACCTTCTGTTAATGCGGTTATCTCTCTCACAATTATTTTCTTAATCATTTCCTTCGAGTGTTACCTTACAGGTGCCTCAAATAGTTTGTTTTACTGCAATCACTTTGAATGTTTGTAAAGTGATTAAGTGAAACCATTAAACTGTAGTCGTTACTTATTTTATGTTCATACTTTGATAGATTGGAGAATTACACTTCACAACTCTATCAGTTTTCTCACACAACTAAATATCGTCGTAACCAAAAACGTCGATTCGGTTATTATCAGTAAAAAATAAATCTCGACCGCTGTCACTAAAACTCGATTTTAATCAAGTACGATTTAAACTAAGAAAGCGTTTATGATACAATCGAAGATAAACCCTCAGGGGCTGAGATTAACCCTATGGCTTGGCAATCCCGATGGAACCAAGCTAGATCTACATCCTTTTTAACGTAGTCTTACGTTAGGTTCCTCTCTTTCGGGTCTATCTCGACCAACTCTTGTTGAAATTCAAAAAAATTGAATTGAAAACATCAAAATGGCGATTATTTTTAATAGATTTTTGTTCATATCTCGAACATTATTTAACTTAAAACTCACTAAATTAAATACAAATTTCCAGATTTTAATTCTGGATGTATTGGTACCAATCTCATCTCTCCAAGATGAATAATAGTCAAGTTATTGTTAAGAATTTATTTCGAACCCCAACCTAATAATATCGTTACGAAATCCGGCTGGATCTAGTTATCTACACAAGCGTAGCGAGTGTAGACTCCTTCAGATATTTACATCTTCGATGCGCACTAGGATCTAGCCGATGTCAATGAAGTACTGGAATAGACCGGTTTATATCCATCTCTTTCCTATTAGGTCTCTCTTGACCAACTCTTGTTCTTTTCCAAACATCTCGCTATTAGAGTATTGAGGGCTAGGTGTCTTTATTTTACCTTCTTCTTCTTATAAGGCGATGATGACCGAACAACTTAAACAACTAGGAGGGAAAGAAGCAAGTTTAGGCTCTATTTAAATAATTTTCATAAACGGCGTACATGATTCTGTTTAACTGTTGTGAAGTTTTTTTTAATACAGTATATCCCTTTTGAAGTTTATCTACAGGCATACACATGGCGATTTTAATCATATTAGAATGTGTTAATTTTTTGCCATATCTCGAGACTTTTTCAAATCTTAATTTCGGGTATATGGCATAAGGAAAAAACACAACATTACGACTCTCTCAAAATCCATCATTGGGGGCTGTTATAAAATAGTAAATTTCTCAAAATCGGCTCTAAAGATTTCATTCAAAAGTTTATTAAAATGTAAAGAAGAATACCTCAATCCCGCGTGTAAAATCGCAACTAAAAAAATATTACGGTTCAAGAAAAATTGTCAAAAAACTAAAATGAACCTTGACCGCCGTCATTAAAAGCTCGATTTTAATCAAATTACTCTAAAAACGTATTCATGGAAAAAGTGAACAGTTTAGACCCTTATTTAAATACACAATTTTTTTTTTAACTGCGTCCATTGTAAATTTTTACTTATTGATTGAAATCTATTTATTTATTTTTATTTTTAGGACTAGTGGATGAGAAACTTTGTTACACCCAAAATTATAGGAAATTATTCCCCATAAACATTATTGCAACGACTGCACAAAACACAATTCTTATAAATTCTGACCAAAACATATTTTGTATGAATTACCTCATACACATATAGGCGTGTCCGATGATTGTGTTACAACAGACCAAGAGTTATTTATAAAATAGGAAAGTTAATTTAAGCATTAGGAATTTACGCAAAGAAAGTGATTCATGTGTTTGGCACATAGTTATATGTGTCGCGCTATTAGTGTGATTTTTCGACCCCTGTCCGTCTCTCATTCCATGATGTCGTCATCTTTGTTAATCACTACCGTGTGAGAGTCATGTAAGAGATATCTAAAATTTAGAGCTTAGGTTTCGTTATATAAACACGGCTTTAATGGAACTGTACAATTACTGACTCTCAACGTTCGTTGGGCTTCTCAAACCCCCTATGGGTTCTGACAAACACAATGGATCAAAGATATAAATCAAAGCTTAATAATTAGCATACTTTATTTATTTTTTGACACAATTATAGGACATTTAGAATCAACAAATTTGGCAGGCATACTGGCAAAACTAATTGCCGAAAGCGTGTCAAAATATGAAATAATTTGTGAGAAAATGTACAAAATTTACCTAAATTCAAAATTCTAGCTCTTTCGATAGGTCTTGTCATTTAGCCAAAACAGAGTTTAAATAAATCTAAACCGGCTTTTAAATTGCGTTCACAATATTGAATTTTTTTTTCGGAGGTTAACAATTAAAAATTTCATTTTTTTGTAATTTCTCCGTCAGTTGCAAGCTAAAACCTATAAGTTTGCTAAATTCCAAGTTTCAAGCTCATCAGAAAGTAGGTTATAATTTGTATAGATGAATGAGTCGCACAAGGAGTTGTATATAAAGTCGCTCCCCCTCCCACCTTAACTTTGGTAGCCAAACTCTTTTGAGACTATTAACCCAGATCACTTGAAGTTCCTTTTATGATAGTTTATGATACTCAAAATTTTCGTAACCCGAACCTTGTGAAATGTCAAATTAAAATACATAAAAAAGACTAATTTAATGACGCTTAAGAAATAGTTTTTGGACGATCATAATCAAAATGGCGGCACAAAATGTATTTTTAAATTAATTATAAAATGGCTAAATATGTAAAATTAGAACATTAAACGATAAAATGTCCGCTATACTGAGAGAAACATTCAAGGTTAAAGTGAATTTTATCTGTCCTCCAATAGTGTGATACGTTCAAAGTGTGACACTCATGGGAGGGATTTTAGCTTGCACTCAGGTTATTATAGTTTTAGGTTTAATTTTATTTCATTAGTAGATATGTAAGTTTAGATCTAGTTTATGGCAAATTCTAATCATAACTCATAAGTCAAGGTCAATATGTATTTAGATGGAAGGAAGGTTTCTACTTTATTAGAGTCAAATTACGAGGATGTTTGATTTTCTTGTAAAACATTTTTGTTATTACTGAAATTTTAAGAAAATGGGTTAAAAAAAATCGAAAAATCTGAATTTCTAATTTTTCAGCAGCAAAAATGGGTTTAACTCGGAAAATAAAAACCGATTTAAAAAAAAATCAAATCGAAATAAGCTTAAAATCCATATTCTTTGTCGATTTTGAGAAATTGCGTAGAACAACCACATCACTGAGTTTTGCTTTTTTTTCCTTTCTTTTTTTCAATTCACAAACTGGCATTTTTGGAAATACGACCCTATACGTTTAAAGCACTGTACATACGACAGACAGACATTATTTCATAAACCACATAGTCTCACTATCGTATGTGCGTGGCAATCCCGAGGTACTCTAGCTGGATATACACCTTCTTTCATGTAGTCTTTTCTTTCAGACTCTTTCATCTTTCCTATAAGACCTCTCTTGACCATCTCTTGTTCCCTTTTGATCCTGACGCTATTCCAAGGTAAGGAGTCTCTTCCCTTGTTTAAAAGGCGATGATTACTGAGAGGTTAAAAACACTGGTTTGAACTCGAAATACATTAAAACGGATATATCAGGGGAAAACTCATTTTTTTAAACCATCACATACCCTCTGGTGCTCACTTACAGCCTTGGGAATCCCGAGATACCCAGCTGGATCTACACAAATAGGATCACTTTCATCTTTCGTATTAGGTCTCACTCTTGTTCTTTTTACAATCACGACGCTAATGTTCAAGAGTCTTTTACACTGTTTATTTCTTCCTATTTTAAAAGTTGATGATGACCCGATAGATTTTTAGACTAGAATGTTTTTTAAACCGTCACAGAACTTTTTTCTATATTACGTATAATATCCGAGAAAATGAAACTGATCTAGTGTAGATCTTAGAGTCTGATAGACGTTGGGTTTAAAGCAAATTTTAAACTACACATATTCTAATGAATGAGTACTCCAACTTACAGCTGTGAATTAAATTCTACGAAAACGCAAATCTACATTAATATTATCAATAACTGTATAATAAAGGTCATGTAATAGGAATATTTGTATCTAAATAAGGAAATATTTATACAGGAGGGGTGGAGGGAGACTATACAATTCTTCTGATAAGATAATACGCTGAGTCAAAGTTAAATGTTTATCAAAATGCATTTGCAAACACGTACAAAGTCAAAACAAACGTCATGTTCTCAGTAACGGAATTACACTGCACAAACTTTTTTACTTGCATATAAAAAAGAGATTTTCAGTTGTTTTTTTTTTCTTGTTTTTCAAACGCGAAAAACCTCTGTCATTATCACCTTATAAGATAAAATAAAGAATCCCAGCTCTCGTATAATCTAACAACATCAGAGTCGAAACAAAACAAGAGTTGGTCAAGAGAGACTTGATGACAGTGGTTGGGCGCCACTAAGATACTTAGACAAAGCAGATCCTCTAAATGTAATGCCTAAAAGTTGGTCTTTTGTGCCTTGTCGGAAATGTTAAATTGGATTGATATATTAAAGGGTGAAAGGGGGTATAGCCTAATATCAATTTTTCACGTTTTTGCAAAAATCTTTGAAAGTGTAAATATGACAAATAAATTTTCTTATCAAAATTGTAGCCTACATTTAATTTTATTTCTTTATCAATGTAGTACCGATATTAACCGTGATATGGCGCTCCAAGGTTTATCCCTTTTACACGTGTTTTATAAATTGTTATTTTTAAAAAATTAAATCCGTTTTTAAGCTTTATAAAATCATGTTTAAAGTTGAATATTAATTACCCTAAGTCAAGTAGTGTAAAATTTTAGAAGTATAAAGGGTAATTATTGACGTATGGGATCGTTGTGTAGGGGTCGAAAACAGGTTATATGTAAAACATTTCCTACTTTCTTCACTAAATATTGCTGAAAGTATTACAGAAAATTACTCCTACAGAAAATCTTATTCTTATAGAAATTATAGCTTATTAAATTACCTTTAATTTGGTTTTTCTTATTTCTTTAGTATTAACGGTTACCGAGAGAGGGCGTTTATAAAACTTAACTTATATTTTATGTGAATAAATGAAAAATTGACATTTTATAAATTTTTTATTACTTTTTCGGCTTCGTTTACTATACTATATGATGTTTTCGTATAAAACCCGTATTTCAGACAGTTGTTTCGATCATATCTCGTGTCTTATTATAAAACAGTATGTTACAATACTTTAAGTCGGCCGATTAGCACGGGACAAACACACAATTGTTTGTATTATGATAACTAACAATACAGTATCAAGTATTTTCTTAAATAATGAGTATTTATTACATTTCCGCTCTTAAGTGGAGTATTCGGTGAGGCGTGACTAATGGGATTTACTGGCCGGGCCACCCCAGCTATTCATCGCCCTAACCTTCCAGCCAGGTACCCTGCCTCAACTTACCTTGAGACGGGCTATAAAAGTTAAAAACAGAAGCTACATAAAATTATCCACATTTCAATTCTGCATGTAATGGTACCAACCCCACATCGCTACGATGACAAATAGCGAAGTTATTGTCGAAAATGAAATTCCGAATTTTAACCTCCCACGAAAATTGATATTCGTATAATTCCTATACGACAGAGCGAAGCGAGTGGAGACTGTTTATTATATACACATCTACAAGGCCTACTCGTAGCCAAGTATGTAGTGATATGACACAATGTATGTTGTTCTTGTAAGGCCCAAGATACCAACTTTTAGACATTACATTTTTAAAGGACCAGCTTATTAAATTGTATGGAACTGGGTAACTACCATGATGACGCTCACAAAATTGTTTAAAATTCCCGTACGCTCCATTCTACCATACTTCCTCACCGGAAGTTTTCACAACCCTGTATTCTTTAAACCTTAGAAACACACTGTAACGAATATAGAGACGCCAACTACAAACAAGCTAATACCAGGCTAGGCTAAAAATACATTTAGAACCAGGGCAATGAGCGGATACCGAAAATAAAACTGTTTCACAGCCAAGACCAAGCAGTATAGCCAACCTCAGGATAAATTAATTCTACACTTTTAGGAAAACTGAATTTCATTTTCATTCTGTTAATAGAGCGTTAATGAAGATGTCAACAGGAACCTGTGTATTTTATTAGTGGTCCGTATATCCTTTCAGAAAGTATGAAGACGGTATAAATTGAATCTGTCTGTCAGAAAGAAAAATATATAAATAGAAGTAACAATCTTATTTTCGTACAGAGGGTGGGGGTGAATACTGAGGGCGTAATAAATTTAAATTTTGCTATTTTATTTCCAAAAATTGTAATTCAAAATAAAAATTAACGAATCAAGAGACAAAAAAGCATTAAATATGCAAACATACTCACGGCTTGCAACTCCCTGAGGGTTACGACACCCGTTTGAGAACCCCTCGTCTACAATAATGGATTGACATAAAGCATCCCACACTTTCTAACTCACTATAGATGAATGTAAATCATGACTTATTCATTCTAGTTAAACCATTTAAACATAACATTTATATCAACCATAAAAGTCTTGTTATTAAATTTAATTATACTAATAAAAGTAAAAGCATTTTAACGCTACCCGATTAGACGCGCAGCAGGGCTGAACATTACTAGTGCTATCTACAGGTGTTTATATTATTTACGCATGACTGTTTGAAATGTTAAACACAATTCTTGGCTTGAAATTAACATCTAAATAGCAGTTTATATAATTGTAATAACACTTATACGAATGGCTGTTTAGAATCGTTGGTATTTGAGGTTTTGTTATTTGTCTGGTGAGAGGGGATTTTCGGCGATAATGATTTGTTAATACAGTAGTAGCAGACTTAAAGAAAATTGGTTTTAAGTAAAAAGAAGAAGAGCTGTTAAGTAAAATCATGATGGTTTCGTTGTTAGGCTAATATATCAATAAAATATGTCCATCAGCTGACCAATGTATTTTAAATTGACAGCTCATGATTGATAAAAAAATTGATAATTTTCATTGAAATTCAATATACAGGGTGTTGATAACTTATGACTACTGTTTTAATTGATAAGTACAATAGTTACAAAACTCTTTAAAAGGTAAGTTCAGGAGTTCTTGAGTTAAAACTAGAGGTATTACCACATTTTACATAACACTCACCATTTTACCAATATGACGGTCAACTGTATATTTTCTCATAGGAACCTATATTTCTTATCGCGAGTTTTGATACAACTAATTATAAGACTTTTATGGTTGGGTATTTTTCGATATCTCTTACCTTTTAGGTGTATCAAAGAACTTAAATGTTACAAAAATTTGCAAATTCAAACTTCTTTAAAAGACTTTTTTCTTATTTTTCAAACTCCACATTCAACTGAAATTTAAACTAAAGCTAGAGTAAAAGGTGTTGTACTGTTATTTTTATTCCTTCTGTAGGGTGAAGAAAAATAACCCTACATATTTATCGATAGAAAAAAACTCATAAATTTCTGGTAATTGTCTCAAACATCCATTGGCTTACACCCGTTATTTATTATCAGTAAATGTATTACACCTTGTAAAATAAGAACAAATTGTATTATTAAATACATTCGTTTCGGCTATTATATCTTATTCACAAGGTTTATTCATCCAGTAGTAATTACAAACTGGTCCAAGCCAGTAGATGTTCTTACTGTACATTTATCCTGTAAATAATCAATAATTTAAAAATGGAGTGTTTTAGATCAGATGCCAAGTCTCCAATACAAGTCCCGTAGAAGATTGCAATGCCAAAGAACAATGACGGAAGAATAAATTTTAATTACACAAAGAATGTCACCATACGTAGCGATGCTGACGCAGTCTGGTATGACTTCCTGGAATTAACATTTCATCATTGGTCATTTAATAACGATTCACAGCAAGCGTTCCGTGTTGCCATCTGTGGAACATTAATCACGGATTGGCTAAGAGTGTGCAAAACCTTTGTAACATCTGTTAGTTTAGGTTTGAAAAATTGATAATACTATCAAGAAGGTAAGTAAAAAAATACCGCTTTTCGTAATAGGACATTTACTCGCTTCGCTCGCCTACGCAACTTGACCAACTGTAGTTGATTCTATTTTAATAGTTTCACTTGTTCGTGTCGAAGTTATTTTTACTGTCCCCATATAATTAGTATAGAGAAAGTTTGTGATTTACGAAGTTTTTTACGGAAATTTGTTATTTTGGAATAATGTCTGGCGTCTGACGAGCAGTGCTCTACAGCTCCTCAATCGAGTCTGTGGACATAGTTATGGACTTTTTTCATTTTTGATTGAGAACCATTTTTTCGTTTGTTGTTTAAAAGTGAAAAACCTCTTGGAAATCATCGCCTTGTGAAAGGGGGGGGGGAAGGGAAAAAAAAGAAGAAAAAAAAAGGAAAAAAAAGGGAAAAAAAACAACTTAAAATGAAGATTATTAAACCTCGATACCCTAAAGACCTGTCAGGAAAGATGGAAGAGAGGGATTAAAACCCTAGACTACACGAAAAAATGTGTAGATTCACCTAGAGTTAGGTCTTTATTTCATATTAACATTTTTCAGCTATACCTCTGAATTGCTAAATAATACCTCTAAATATGCGTATAAGTACCTTATGTCCCTCATTCCAATTATTTCGTTGAGTTTCTCACTATAACTGTTTCGCCAATAAATGCGACATCACCAGGTGTTATACAACATATACGTATACTAAACACAAACGCTGGACACTGAATTGTTTCTGTTCGAGCACGTGAAATTACCAAAGACTAAACATGAAAGAGAGAGATAACCAAAGACTATATGAAAGAGTTTACTAAAGACTAAAGATGAAAGAGAGGGATAACTAAACCCTAACATGGAGAAGGAAAGGAAGAAGAAGGTAGGAAAAAAAGAAGAAGGAAAAAAAATAATAAAAAGAGATAATCAAAGACTACATGAAAGAGATTACCAAAGACTAAAGATAAAAGAGAGGGATAACCAAACACTAAACATAAAATAGCGAGATAACCAAAGACTATGAAAGAGTTTACCAAAGACTAAAGATGAAAGAGAGGGATAACTAAACCCTAACATGAAGGAAAAAAAAGAGAGATAATCAAAGACTACATGAAAGAGATTACCAAAGACTAAAGATGAAAGAGAGGGATAACCAAACACTAAACATAAAAGAGCGAGATAACCAAAGACTATATGAAAGAGATTTCCAAAGACTAAAGATGAAAGAGAACCAAACACTAAACATAAAAGAGCGAGATAACCAAAGACTACATGAAAGAGATTACCAAAGACTAAAGATGTAAGAAAGGGATAAACAAACACTAAACATGAAAAAGAGAGATAATCAAAGATTACATAAAAGAGTTTACCAAAGACTAAAGATGAAAAAGGGGGATAACTAAAGAGTACATGAAAAAGAGAGATAACCAAAGACTATATGAAATGGATAACCAAAGTCTAAACACGAACCCCTGAGCATAATTTATTTTTCTTGTGTCTACCCTTATCTGTGAGGCACTTTTAAATTTCTAAATGGATTGTTCCCATAATATAAATTGATTGTTGATATTTAGATGAAGTGGAAATTCAATTGACCTAGTTTTGTTTCTATCACTTAGTGAAGTGTCTCGTTTGGCCTCATTAATTGTGGGATCTGTCGTGTTTGATATATTACTGGAATGTGAAGGCTTCTAATGTCTACGTCTAGGCACTTGCCAATTCTGTGCTAATAAATCTACACTCAACAGTTCATTTACTACAGGAGTGTACGCTAAATGTAGACAAAGGTGATTTGGGTTTCTTTTTGTTGTGTCGCATTTTTACTTTGACGTACAAAGTTAGTAACACCAATTAGTTTTAAAAAAAACTTGTTTGTCGTGTTTTATTATATGCGATTTAAAATAAATTAATAAGTTTATTTTTTGTTGGGAAACTTCCGGACTGTTTAAATTAATATTGAAATTGTATAAGTCCTCTATAACAGTCTTGAAAGAATTAATAATAATAAAATGTCTTTATTGAATATACGCTACCCTCAGGGGCTCACTATAGTGAGTACGGGCTGGACTAGCTGGACTTTTTCACGTAGTCTTAGATCCCATTTTCATCTTTAATATCAGGTCTCTCTTGACCAACTCTTGCTCATATACGACCCTAACACCATTACACTATTTGAGGGCGTTATGCATCAATAGATCGACAGAAACTCACTGGATCGACAAATGAAAAGAAGTTCAGGAATTATAATCTCGGTGTTTCCACCGAACGGCAGTGATCTGAACAGTAAATAAGAGTCGGAAGGGTTTGGCAGGTCTAGGGGGATCTCCGTTCAGCGGCACATTTTTCTGATACAAGAGATTTCTACGATACCACATGATCTTTGGTAAGGTTCGAAATTGACATGTTTTAGACATCTTCTTCAGTTTCTAAAATTTACTTTGAAGATTTAAAAAAAAAATTCAAAGTTAAAAACCGATATTGTTTTTACGCTTTTACCGAAAATATTTATTGGAACATGTTTTATCACGTATTAATACTAAATCTAAAAGAATGTTGGCCTATGTACCATTGACAAACGTAATAAACCTCCAGGCAGAGTGTGTATAGTAACATGTAAAAGAGTGCAGGGAGCGGATGAATGTAGGAGAAAAATGTGTCGCTCAACTGATAACCTCTAGACATGTCAAATTTTTCTGACTCCTGTCACCTGGAGATGTGGTGCTCAGACTACTGGCCGCTCGGCGGGCACAACGGAGGAAAATTAGGTCAGTACGAGGTATAATCCCAGTTACAGACACTTAACTGGCCGGTCTAAAAACATTAACTACTGTTTTTGAGTTATTTATTTCAAATATTTTGTTTTAAAATCTTTCCTATCAGTTCTCGCTTGACCATCTATTGTTCTCCTCCAACCCAGACATTAGAGTATCCGAGGTCTAGAGGTCTTTATTTTATGTTCTTTTTCTTCCTTTTTTTCATAAGCCAATGATGACCGAGAGATTATTCGCCTTTAAACAACAAAGGAAAAAATTATAATTTACAATATAGATAAATTGGTTAATATTGCAAAGAATTTTTAATGTGATTTTTACAAATGGACCCACATATTCTTTAGATTTGCAACTCATAGTCAGAAAGACAGAATCTGAAACAATTCCACTATTGCGGTAAATTCAAAGAGTTTACAGTTGTAAACAGATTATATTTGTGGCTTTCGTTCATAAACTCACGGTAAAGGGCAGCTGTTATACCGCAGTAGACGTTTAATAATTGACTTAAAACTCGTGAAATCTATAATAAACTAACACATGTTTGGTTGTCGGTCAATAACCTAACAAATCTATATTCGTACACTCCAACATTACTCACTGTATTTCATGTTTATTGGAATTAGCGTACCTGTATAACACCTGATTACGTAAAATAACGCGCATGCGTAATGTTGCAATAAAAGTCAGATTTTATTAACTGCGCAAAAAACGAAGTTCTGTAATGTTTTGCTGTGTATTTTATTAAACTTTTAATATCTGTATTTTAAATATCTGTGAAATATTTTAGAAAGATGCACGTCAATTAATTAAGGTAATTATTTGAAAATAACTTCACAAATATTGAATTTTTTCTCAATGCTGGTAGAAGTTTAGAAGGAAAAAATTAATGGATGTCATCGTGGTACTTACCCAGCCCCAATCTTAATGCAAGCAGATCCTCAAAAGTTGGTTTCTTGAGCCTTGTCGGAAATGCTAAATTGTATTGGTAGATCAAGGGGTCTTAACCAGTAGGGTAAGTTTGTTTTAAAACAGTTGTTACAAAAGTTTTCTGAACTTTCTAAATTTGTATATCACTACCTTATTGACGTGGACTATGTTTATAAGTTTCAACTCCCTTTGCTCGAGTCAGTGTTTCGGCACTGCCGGATTTCGGTCATCATCGCCTTATAAGACGAAGAAGGTAAAATAAAGACACCTAGCCCTCAATACTCTAATAGCGAGATGTTTGGAAAAGAACAAGAGTTAGTCAAGAGAGACCTAATAGGAAAGAGAGGGATATAAACCGGTCTATTCCAGTACTTCATCCTAGTGCGCGTCGAAGTGTAAATATCTGAAGGAGTCTACACTCGCTACGCTTGTGTAGATAACTAGATCCAGCCGGATTTCGTAACGATATTTTCTTGGGAGGTCTGGGTTTAAAATTAAACTTTTGAAATAATTCCACTATTTGTCATTGGGGTTGGTATCATTGCATGATGAATTCAGATCTTCAAATTATTATCTACTTCAGTATGTTTTAAGTTGAATAATACACGAGATATGAACAACAACAAAATCATTAAAATGATCGCCATTTTGAGATTTTCAATTCGATTTTTCTGAATTTGAATACGCTTTTATATGAACACAACCCATACCAAATTCCATGTTCCTATCTTAATTGTAACCTAACCTAACCTCCACGTAAAATGTGTAGGAGCGAGGGCCAGTCGACCTAAAATTGGACGACGGAAATCCAGGTAATTTTACGTTTGGCGGAGCGAGGGTGCAGGCCGAACCTTAAGGAGGTGGAGAAAAGCCATTTGTTATAAGAGGTTGAGCAAGGGATTCCCAGAATAGTCGCATTTCCTGTCTAAATAAAAACCCAAGCTGGAGGCAATATTGATTATTGTTAGATTGTCTGATTTTATTTATAATAATCTAACCTAACCTGTTCGTGTTGATTCTTACAACCACTAATCTAATTTACACATTTGACTCCTCACGGTTTTACACAACCTCTCGACTCACGGTTTCTGCCTATCGGCTGGCATTCGCTCCTTTTGACAGGTGACATTAAAAAGGCGCTGGCTCTCGTTCCGATGCCCGACGACAGACAGACGTATCACTCTTGCGGTTTAATGGAGTCATGAAGAGTGAAGAACAGTCACAAAACTAAGATCGATTGTTTTCGATTACCAAATTACTCTATACATCGTATACTGGATAACGACCAAATGTAGGAGTGTACACAAAGAACTAGCTGTTCTCAAACAAAAGATAGTCTATAACTCCTGTACACATGAAAAAAACACCTCACAGTGAAAAATAATAAACTTTAAAACAGTAGATCTCGGTGGTAGTAAATATATCTGGAATACGAACCGCCTTAACTTAAAAACGTTAAATACTGGTGAACCTCGTTGGCTAGTGAATCATTCGTTATATTCTGTTCATTTGACGAAGACGGTCGGACTAGGGACTAGGTGATTATGACCCTACGCTTGTGTGTGTGAGTGGGGGACGGGGCTGTCACTGTATCTTGCCCGTGAGTGTGCAAGGGTGCGGGGCAGGTAGTGCCTTTCTCCAACCGCCTTCGTCAAATGAACAGAGTAAAGAAGCGTAAACTATTGTTTTATTTTATTCTAATTTATTAAAAATTACTTGAAAATTAAATAAACTTCCGGAACAAATCTAAATATTTTAGTAAACTCGAAAAGGTTTTACTTCCTATAAATGAAAACATTAAAAGTGTATTGTGCGTGCAAGTTTTTTATTTCTTTTTCAGGTACAAACAACTTCTCGTAAGGAAGTTTTAGAATACAATTTTAATTTACCCTCTGGGGCTCTCTTATACTGAGTACGAGAGAGACCCTCACTGGATCTACACTTTTTATGTAGTCTTGGGTTAGATCCCTCTTTATCATTTTTCCTATCAACTCTCTCTTGATCAATTCTTATTCTCTTCTAACCCTAACGCTGTTGGAAGTATTCGAGGGCTATGGTTTTTTATTTTATGTTCTTTTCTTCCTTTTTATTTATCCAAAAGTAAGATTAGTAATCGCAATAAATCGATTTTCGTTTTTTTAACTAATTGTTACATGCCCTCAGGAAACATTAAGATAAGAACATGAAATTTGGTATAGAGGACTTATAATGTGTTATAACTTCCATTAAAATTCAGAAATGTCAAAAAGAGACCATTTTAAACACATTAAATTTTGCATGTTAGTACGAGTGTTCGAAAGGCGTAATTTACAGCATTTAATGAGTGGATTTCAAAATGAGGGTGATCAATAAATTTAAATTGATAAAAATATTTGTAATGTTTCAGTATGGGTTTCTTGTTGAAGCCATAACCAACAGACGCTTGTACAGCCAGGTCCAGGTTTCGTTATCGACCGGGAGGACTACCCCAACTCTATTTCCCCATTCACTATCAGTCTGAAGTGTAATTCACCCCTATTCACCTCTGCACCCCCCCCCCAATTCAGTACTAGGGAAGTATACGATCACAGTAAACTGATTATATACGCTTACATGTTTTGATTCTCTTATTTACAGAGTATTTGCTACTAAAACACCCTTCGCTAGAAATAAGCAATATTTTGTTATATATAAACACTGTTGTAAATTTATTTCAACTATACTCAAGTCAGTATAGTACTTGGAATGGCAATGAAACAGGGATGAAAGATCTGCTAAGACTAAGATTATGGTTCTAGTCGAACCGAATGGTTCTTAGTATGAGCAAACAAAAAACTTTCAATTCAATTTCACGCATAGTGTATAAGAATTTGGATTGCATTGACACAAAGAATGACTAGGTACTTTAAATGCGCTAAAATCGAGAAGGTTCATTCGGTGAAATTTGGGAGTTTAGATGATGCTCCGTCATGGAAATTACAAGTCTCTGATTTGCGTAATAAATGAAATTCAATTACAACAATATTTCATTTTCTAAGAAACATTACAACTTTTGAAGTTCTTATAAAATTGTACTTTTCTCTTGTGTAGAGTAGACTGGAATACCTGCTGGGGATCACCTTATGTATCAACTTTGTATCCGATTTCAATAGCTCAAAAGAGCTTCATTCGGATTATCCTAAAAAAAAAAAAAAATTTTAAAAAGTGAGAGATGACCCCTTTCTAGGTCACTATTCCAAAACAGAGGACTGTCACTAAGCCATTTATATGTTTATAAATAAAAGTTTTCTTTAGGAGTGGTAATCAGCCTAGCGTTACAAAGTGGCTTTACGTTCTGGCAAACACTTTCCAATTCCTCAAGCTAATACAACTAGCTTTATCAGTTTTTATCTTTTATTGCACCCAAATTATTCAATAGCTTACTAGAAACTCTAAAGTTGTATGCAAGTTCCCAGAATTTCGCAAAAAGACCAAGCAGTGGCATGGATGATGTCGATTCTTTATAATTCAATTATTGATTTTTACTGCCTTATATTGTATTTCTTAAGATTAAGATGCTTTTTAGTTTTATTTTCTAATAATGTTATTATTGTTGTTTTTTGTCAATACCCAATATTTCTGATATTAGGTCTCAGTTAAAAAGTAACTCCATTTTAACTGCACATCAGCACGCACGCTCACATACACACAACACACACATACACTTAATCTATTGGCAACATAATCAAATTTATATTTAACGATGCTTTTTATATGTACTTAATATATATAGAATTAGTAGTTTAACTTAAGTGATCTGTGCAGTTGGGCTCTATTACAAGCTGGCAACCTTAAAACTGGATTTGAAAATGGAGGTGACTAATTTCCCTTAACTTTTTTCCCTTTTTTTCTTCCTCATTATAAGCTTTATATATATTGTTAAATACACGCATAATTTACACTTCAGCCGTTCGTTCTTTGCATTCGCAAATAACACAATCTGGCAACGTTGCTTCGTTGGCTCCGTTCCAAGAAGTAGTCTAACAATAAAGTATCTATTTTCGAGTTATCATTTAAGCAAAATTATTTCTGTATATCAAATAATATAATTTTATACACACTGAAATACACCAGAGTTTGTTTCAAGCGTTCGTTTGAATTACATAATAAATTAACAGTAAAATGAAGTACTGGTACTTATTTTTCACCAAAAACTTTAGAGATTTTTAATGCTTAGATTAAATGAAATTATTGCATTTACAGTTTAAAAGGTTCACTCTGTCACCTAATAAACCTTATGGAGAAAAATGACCTTTGCTAACTCTATTATCAAACTTGAAAAAACCTCAATTAAAAACATTATGGCGGGTTCATCTAAAATGAACCAAAAGCTAACTTTATTTATATATCTGATAGCTTACTTTTAATGGGGGACTCCCCTTATTTTTATGTGATTTTTTTTTGGAATGTACATACATTTTCAAAATTTGTCCGCCATTTTCCAATATGGCGCTCAGCTTGAAAGTTTCAAATGGATATCCATATATTTTATGACGATTTCTGACAGTAAAGTAATTTTCAGACTTTTTATTCTCGTTATTTTCTTTCATAAACGAAACCATTTAACCGCTAGTCACTTTTTTACGCAATTTTTTCACTGCCGTAGTGGTTTCGTCGCCCAATATTAAGTTTAAAATTAACTTTGTCTTTAAATCGTGTTTTTAAATCTAAATCACTATATAGAATCTTGATTGTTTTCGATTTTCCCGATATGTAGATTCTGGAGAACTCCAGTAAAACTATATTAATGATGAAAGTGACAAAGAAACGTGTTTTTTACTTAGTATACTATAACTTATTTTATTCAATGTAAAATCCCTTTAATACCTCAAATGTATACTAATTCTTCTCCTTGCTGTCTCCTTTATGAGTAGAGAAAATCGAATTTTATACCAAAAGAAATTCTTTTCATCAACAATTCTCTGTTATTCAACGTCCCCTACTTTTTGAACATCCTGTATAACCCGGAAACGTTTTAAATAAGGTTAAACGTACGTGCTTTGATGACTAACACTGATGTTTGTTTTGCATATCAGGCTGAGCGGGTTTTCCCCAACACACCGAGCAACTGACCTTGAGTCAATGGAATAAATATTTAATACAAATTCATTGACCTCTTTCTATAACAATATGTGTCAAAACTACAACGAAAAAAAAAAAAGATGTTTTAATTGTTATTATTTTAGATATTTTAGTAGAAATATTAATATTTGATCTAAAAATACGACAACACCGTAAAACGGTTATTTTGAATTTTAACAAGTCTCAAATCGTTCAACTTTTATATTACCGTATAGATTTTGTGTGAAAAAGTTTGTTGAATATTTTTATACCCATTATTGTATTTCTGTTTTAACGTGAAAAATAATAACATTATTAAACCATATAGCTTAACATATTAATTGATACAAAACTTAAACTTCCAATAAACAATAGGGACTCTAGGGCGTGTGGTCTTTTGAAGTATTATCTCAACGTAGACGCCAGACTTACTTGTCATGTTAAAAGCTATCCAATCTCTACAATAGAACAGTCATAAATTCCATACCTGTAGAGACGCCCAACAGTTGGGCATTTGGGAAGGGTTCTTCAGTGGAACACTCTATTACTAAAGTTTATTCAAGAATATATTGGCTCTTGTAAATATTTGGTAAAATTGAAGGTTTTTCAGACATTCGACGTTAAAAAATGTTAAATAGGTTACATTTTGTAACGAGTAAGGAAATATGTTGATATTTTTTCTTAAATTAGGTGTTTATGCACTAAGTAGCGTCAAAAATTTCAACTCAATTTCATTTACCATTAAAATGATGAGTTTTTGATTAAAAACACGAAATAGCGGTTAGATGAAAACTAAGCATTATAGGAAATATATTTATGTAAACCTTTTTATTACCTTTTGAAATGAGGAATAAGCTCCTGAAGTTTTGGAAGGATTTTTAAAATCACCCTGTATAGGCCTACATATTTTTTTCATATTTCATGGTTCATTTTCACTGATCGAAAATTTAGCGAAATGAAAATTTGGAGACGATTATAGTTTGCCCATCACTTAATGGTGGCTATGAGTCGTTACACTCACACAACCTCAGTTGAACAAGCTTCACCCTTGGCCATAAAGTCGTATAAGTTTATGTCCGCCGAGCGTCCAGTGTTCTGAGCGCCCCATCTCTAGTTAACAAGGAACAGAAAGGTTTGAAAGCTCAAGAGGTTATCAGCTGAGCGGCACATTTTACTGTTACACTCACACAACCTCAGTTGAACAAGCTTCACCCTTGGCCATAAAGTCGTATAAGTTTATGTCCGCCGAGCGTCCAGTGTTCTGAGCGCCCCATCTCTAGTTAACAAGGAACAGAAAGGTTTGAAAGCTCAAGAGGTTATCAGCTGAGCGGCACATTTTACTGTTACACTCACACAACCTCAGTTGAACAAGCTTCACCCTTGGTCAGCCGTATAAGTCGATTATGTACGCAGAGCGTCCAGTGTTCTGAGCGCCCCATCTCCAGTTGACAAGGAACAGAAAGGTTTGACAGCTCTAGAGGTTATCAGCTGAGCGGCACATTTTACTGTTACACTCTTTCGCTCTCTTCACTCTCAGTCTAACTGCCACTCAGTCTAAAGGAATGTTACGTTTGTCAATGGCATATAGGTCAATATTTTTAGATTTATAATAGTATACTCGAAAAAACCTAATAAATCTTTCGTAAAAATAATATCTGTTTAAAACTTTGAATTAATGTTATTTATTTAAAGTAAATTTTGGAAACAGTAAGGTGACTAAAACATGGCAATTTCGAACTTAACCTAACCTATCATTGCCTATCTTAGTAATCTCTTTTAGTAGCAAAATGTGCTTTGCAGAAAGCCCCTAGACCTCCCAAACCCTTCTGACTCTTGTCAACTGAAGATACGGCACTCGGACCACTGGCCGCTCGGCGGAAGACACTTTTTTTATAACTATTGTTAATGTGTGTGTTTAGTATGATTTTATGTACACAAACTATTCAATATAGATGAGTTAACCTTATGAATGGGGTCGGGTTAAACACGTCGCAGGTTATGCAGACCCTAACTTGAACGAATGGCTATAGTATAGATTTTATTTGGTTTTGGAGGTGAAAGAATGAGAAAGTATACAGATTAATTGACATAGTCTCGCTTTATCTTGATACACTTTGTACAACGGTTTATCAACTTCTTTAAGCTTTCAATAAAAATACGATTCTTCAAGCTTTGCAGTTTAACCTAACCTAACATACTTCGTTCAATGTGAATATTTTATCAAAAGAAAAGGTACGTTTGGTAAAGTCTAAGATTTATATTCGTGATAAGTAGAGTAGGGGCTATGAGGATTTTCCAGGGGGGTGTAATGTCCTGTTCACCCATTATCAGAGTAATATATAGATGTTTTATTGATTTTTTTTTATATTAATTTTATCAGTAAAACCTCAGGGCACACTTTTTAATATGTAGGCCTATGTATGGGCGTGGCAAACCCGAGGTTCCTAGCTGGATCTACACTCTTCTTCATTAGTCTTGTACTAGATCTCTCTCTTTCATTCTCATCAAGTCTTTCTTGACCAACTCTTGTTCTCTTCTGGTCTTACGCTATTAGAGTATTCGAAAACAAGGGGTCTATTATTATTATTATTATTTTTTTTAATGATGATAACCGAAAGGTTTTCACCTTTAAACATCAAAGGAAAATACATCGTTAGAAGTGTACAAAAGATGTATCTGTGGATGTCCACACTTTACAGTAGTTAAATCTGGCAACACTGTTATTAATTAATTGTAGACATCAAACGATAATTTCTTCAAGTAAAGTGTTACAACCTAAACCAACGGTTCACATCATATAAACTACAATCAGCTGTTCTCGTTAGCTCAAGCTCAGGTCATAAATTGTGATACATTACATAGAAATGTTCAAACAGGTTTTTAAGTTGTTTTAACTGTGTTGAAATAAACACTCTACAATTATAGGTTACTTCCGTTCAATTGTTGTATTCAAGGCGTTTTAATTTAACCTTCAAGTGCAAATCTTGCAGTAAATCGAGTTGTTTATAGTTTTATTAAATGTTATTTAAGGTAAAGTATGATTAAAATGATAACTGTAGGAGCCTTCGAGGGCTCACTATAGTGAGTAGGGACCTAGCTCAATCAACCTCTCTTTCGACTAACTGTTATTTCCCAGTCCTGTTATTATTACAGTTTTTGAGGGATTCATTTCTTCCTATTTGCCCAGTGTATAAAGTACACTCTAAGTTTTGTAATCACCCAAAATTTCTACGACGTTTTTGATCATTTCTACGACGTTTTGGATAATTTCTACGATGTTTTTGATCATTTTAACTTTTCATGATCTCAAAAAGCTAAAAAGTGACGTTGCCAGTCTGTCGTCTGTACATAAGCTCAATAGCAGTCACAAAATTAGGACAGGATCATGAAATTACGTATAGGAGACTACAATGTTAGTTAGGTTAGGTGAGGTTAGGTTAGGAATTATAAAACATCTAATTGAAAATGTCAAAATAGCGGCCATTTTGTTTGTTCATATCTCGTGTAATATTAAACTTCTAACACACTAAAATAGATAAAAATTTGTAGTTTCAATTCAATTCAATAGTACCAACCTCATCTCACTACAATGACAAATAGCGGAGGTATTGTCAAACATTCTGAACCCACATCCCCAAGAAAATGTGACATTTACGTAACAAGTGGAGGCTCTTTCACATATTATGTACATCCTCGAAACTCCCCCCCCCCCCCAATAGCGTCAGCTCGGAAACGAGTAAGAGTTGGTCAAGTGAGATCAGATAGGAAAGATGAAAGAGAGAAATTTAACCCAAGACTAAACGAAAAAAAAGGTATACAACCAGCTGGGTTTCCTCGGGATTACCAAGCCTATATAAAATGAGACTCCCCCCCCACTCTCAATACTCTAATAGCGTCAAGGTCAGAAAAGAATAAGAGTTGATCAATTGAGACCCAAAAGGAATGATGAATGCGAGTGATCTAACCCAAGACTACTCGAGAAATGTATAGATCCAGCTAGGTTATCTAGGGATTACAAAGCCCGTATAGAATAAAGACCCCTCAACTCTCGAGTACACTAATAGCGTCAGGGTCAGAAAAGAACAAGAGTTAGTCAAGACAGAGTAGATAGGAAAGATGAAAGAGAGTGATCTAACCCAAGACTACTCGAGAAATGTATAGATCCAGCTAGGTTATCTAGGGATTACAAAGCCCGTATAGAATAAAGACCCCTCAACTCTCGAGTACACTAATAGCGTCAGGGTCAGAAAAGAACAAGAGTTGGTCAAGACAGAGTAGATAGGAAAGATGAAAGAGAGTGATCTAACCCAAGACTACACGAGAAATGTATAGATCCAGCTAGGTTATCTAGGGATTACAAAGCCCGTATAGAATAAAGACCCCTCAACTCTCGAGTACACTAATAGCGTCAGGGTCCTCAGAAAAGAACAAGAGTTAGTCAAGACAGAGTAGATAGGAAAGATGAAAGAGAGTGATCTAACCCAAGACTACACCAGAAATGTATACATCCAGCTAGGTTATCTAGGGATTACAAAGCCCGTATAGAATAAAGACCCCTCAACTCTCGAGTACACTAATAGCGTCAGGGTCAGAAAAGAACAAGAGTTAGTCAAGACAGAGTAGATAGGAAAGATGAAAGAGAGTGATCTAACCCAAGACTACTCGAGAAATGTATAGATCCAGCTAGGTTATCTAGGGATTACAAAGCCCGTATAGAATAAAGACCCCTCAACTCTCGAGTACACTAATAGCGTCAGGGTCAGAAAAGAACAAGAGTTAGTCAAGACAGAGTAGATAGGAAAGATGAAAGAGAGTGATCTAACCCAAGACTACACGAGAAATGTATAGATCCAGCTAGGTTATCTAGGGATTACAAAGCCCGTATAGAATAAAGACCCCTCAACTCTCGAGTACACTAATAGCGTCAGGGTCCTCAGAAAAGAACAAGAGTTAGTCAAGACAGAGTAGATAGGAAAGATGAAAGAGAGTGATCTAACCCAAGACTACACCAGAAATGTATAGATCCAGCTAGGTTATCTAGGGATTACAAAGCCCGTATAGAATAAAGACCCCTCAACTCTCGAGTACACTAATAGCGTCAGGGTCAGAAAAGAACAAGAGTTAGTCAAGACAGAGTAGATAGGAAAGATGAAAGAGAGTGATCTAACCCAAGACTACACCAGAAATGTATACATCCAGCTAGGTTATCTAGGGATTTCCAAGCCCGTATAGAATAAAGACCCCTCAACTCTCGAGTACACTAATAGCGTCAGGGTCAGAAAAGAACAAGAGTTAGTCAAGACAGAGTAGATAGGAAAGATGAAAGAGAGTGATCTAACCCAAGACTACACCAGAAATGTATACATCCAGCTAGGTTATCTAGGGATTTCCAAGCCCGTATAGAATAAAGACCCCTCAACTCTCGAGTACACTAATAGCGTCAGGGTCAGAAAAGAACAAGAGTTAGTCAAGACAGAGTAGATAGGAAAGATGAAAGAGAGTGATCTAACCCAAGACTACACCAGAAATGTATAGATCCAGCTAGGTTATCTAGGGATTACAAAGCCCGTATAGAATAAAGACCCCTCAACTCTCGAGTACACTAATAGCGTCAGGGTCAGAAAAGAACAAGAGTTAGTCAAGACAGAGTAGATAGGAAAGATGAAAGAGAGTGATCTAACCCAAGACTACACCAGAAATGTATACATCCAGCTAGGTTATCTAGGGATTTCCAAGCCCGTATAGAATAAAGACCCCTCAACTCTCGAGTACACTAATAGCGTCAGGGTCAGAAAAGAACAAGAGTTAGTCAAGACAGAGTAGATAGGAAAGATGAAAGAGAGTGATCTAACCCAAGACTACTCGAGAAATGTATAGATCCAGCTAGGTTATCTAGGGATTACAAAGCCCGTATAGAATAAAGACCCCTCAACTCTCGAGTACACTAATAGCGTCAGGGTCAGAAAAGAACAAGAGTTAGTCAAGACAGAGTAGATAGGAAAGATGAAAGAGAGTGATCTAACCCAAGACTACTCGAGAAATGTATAGATCCAGCTAGGTTATCTAGGGATTACAAAGCCCGTATAGAATAAAGACCCCTCAACTCTCGAGTACACTAATAGCGTCAGGGTCAGAAAAGAACAAGAGTTAGTCAAGACAGAGTAGATAGGAAAGATGAAAGAGAGTGATCTAACCCAAGACTACTCGAGAAATGTATAGATCCAGCTAGGTTATCTAGGGATTACAAAGCCCGTATAGAATAAAGACCCCTCAACTCTCGAGTACACTAATAGCGTCAGGGTCAGAAAAGAACAAGAGTTAGTCAAGACAGAGTAGATAGGAAAGATGAAAGAGAGTGATCTAACCCAAGACTACTCGAGAAATGTATAGATCCAGCTAGGTTATCTAGGGATTACAAAGCCCGTATAGAATAAAGACCCCTCAACTCTCGAGTACACTAATAGCGTCAGGGTCAGAAAAGAACAAGAGTTAGTCAAGACAGAGTAGATAGGAAAGATGAAAGAGAGTGATCTAACCCAAGACTACACCAGAAATGTATACATCCAGCTAGGTTATCTAGGGATTTCCAAGCCCGTACTCACTAACGTAAGCCCTGAAATGCAAATCTCAAGATTCCCTCCATACAAGACATAACCAAATCACACTATTAAAAATTACATGGAAAAACTAACAATCATAATCCTCTGGTTCGACAAATTTTTCATGAAACTGTAACTCCAAGTGACGACTTTAAAAAAGCTGAAACAGAGATCTACCAAAATGAGTTTCAAGTAATTATCTCTGACGATATACCACTAGACAATAATTACATTTTAACATATTGCACTGTCATGTGGTTTTCTTGTCATATAGCATTTGGTAGTCGCGCATATTTTGTATAGTTCCAAATAAAATATTTAAATAAATAATAAACAAAAATGCAAGCCTAAAAGTGACCGAATCTTCTGTGACCTAAATTTTCTCTGATTTACGGTTGTATTTTCTTCTTTATTTCGTAGGATACAAAATATGTCGTTAACAAATAGTAAACGACATATTGTGTTTAGTGCAGTTTTTCTTAATGCACTAAACACAACCGCCATCTTAAATTCCTGCATTCATAAGAACAATGTTAAACGTGCAAATTGATTAATCAAATAATAATGTTCGGAAAATTATGTGTGAAATGGCATTCCACAGATTAAAACAAAGCGAATATATACTAGTTTTCCATTATTGCTTTCTATCATATATGCAGTCGACAGAGTTATGGGGATGGGTTAGAAAGTGGACCGAGTTTTTGAGTATGTATTCGTTTTGAGGTCCAAAAAAGTGGTTTTGGGGATGTTTGTCGACTTTATAGTGGCTCTATAGCCATGTGTACGATTTTAATTAAACTTTTTTTTTCGTGTTTTGAAAACTGAAGCACAAAAAAGACAAAACTTACGATTTTCCCAATTTTGTTCTACGGGAGTAAACGTATTTGTCACTGGAACTGATAAAAAAGAGGTAGTTTTTTATAAAACGGCTCAACCGATTTCGTTCAAATTTTAATGAAATGTGAAAATCACTACGCCTCTTTCATCTTTCCTAAAAGGTCTCTCTTGACCAACTCTTGTTGAATTGGCGCTATTAGAGTATTCAAAACTAGGAGTCTTTATTGCATGTTCCTTTCTTTTTTATTATTTATAAGGAGATGATGACCGTAAGGTTTTTCCTCTTTAAACAAGAAAATAAAAATATACCAAATAAAAACTTATTTCTATTTCCAAAAGTATAATGACTTTTGTAAAAAAAACAAAATGTCGGTTAGCGCTTAAACTAAGGAGGATGACAAAGTATTTTACTGAAACGTTTGTTCCTTTTTAATATGTATAATCCGAATATTTATAGGTTTTTTGTGACATCCTGTATAAACATTTCAACCCGTTAGATTTAAAAATATTCCGCCCTTTTAATACTGAACAAAAGTTGGTCTTTTGGGCCCTGTAGTAAATGTTAAATGCGTAGTTTAGGGTGAGTTTGTTTAAAATAGTTACACAAATTACACAGTCTGAACCTGTAACACGCCTCATAAGCAGTTTACACTCGCTTCGCTCGTGTCAGTGTCTCAGCGGAGCTTGAAGGACTACATATTTTAATAAGCATTCAATCGCTACGCTCGTCTCGATGACTCGGTCATGCCGGCTATCGTAACTAAACGAACATCACATTTTCTTGTAAGGTCAGTATTTGAAATTACATTTTCGACAATAACTTCGCTATTTGTCATCGTAGAGAAGTCGGGTAGGTAACAAATCAGAATTGAAATCTACGTATTTTTATATAATTTAGAAGTTGAATAACACACGAGATATGAACAATAAACTGTTTAAAATGCTAATTTCAATAGGGTTCTATATGAGCATACAAAATGTCATGTTCCTATCTTAATATTTGTGGCCGCTATCGTGCTTTGACGTAAAAACAAGAACGGCGACGGACATCACTATTTCAGTTTCCAAGATCATGAAATGTGAAGATCAGTTAAAAACTTGTCCATCATTTCATATTCTGCGTACGTGAAATCAATATAACCCTTAGGGGCTCACTGTAGTGAGTGGCTTGGCAATCCCGAGAAACCTAGCTAGATCTACAACTTTGTTAATGTAGTCTTAAGTTAGATCCCTTCCTTTCATCGTCATACAGTATCGGGTAACTCTTATTCTTTTCCGACAATGACGCTATTAGAGTATTCGAGGGCTAGGGGTCTTTAATTTATGTTGTTTTCTTCCTTTTTTTATAAGGCGATGATGACCGAAAGGTTTTTCGCCTTTAAACAAGAAAAGAAATAAATTCACTAGTGTATTATTTTCACGGAATAAACAATTATCAAATGTTTTATATTGGGAAAAGTATTATCATGATTATTGGAATTAATAATAAATAAAAGCAATAATTTTGAATAGATATACATATAGGGATAAAATACAAAAGAATAGAAAAGACCTACTTGAGAACCATATGGTCATTCTTTTCTTGTTACTAAGCTCATTACCATATCCTGTCCAGTCTACGGTATAAATGAAATTGTTAAGTTGGACGAAAAGTAGCACGTGGCTTCAATACGGTATACAGAGTGTTCCATGTGTACGGACACACCCTTGAACTAATGTATTTAGAATCAAGGCAATCCTATACCATATCAAATTACACAATAAACAACTACTGGTTTAAAAGAAAAGTTAAACTGGAAAGCATTGAAATATTTAATTGTTTTATAAAACAATTAGGGGTTTATTTATAGTAAGTACGGGCTTGACTATCCCGAAGGTACCTAGCTGGATCTACACCATTTTTATGTATTGTTTGAGTTAGATCCCTTCCTTGCATCTTTCCTATTATACGTCTCTTGACCAATTTTTGTTATTTTTCGACCTTGAGGCTATTAAAGTATTCCAGAACTATGGAGTCCTTTATTTTATTTTTAAAGTGATGATGTCCAAGAGGGACTTGCCTTTAGGTTACAAGAAAAAAAAGTATTTTTCGTCATACTGCTTCAAAAACAGTTTTCAATACATGCATTGAGATGGTAAAGTTGTTCTTTATAGTCCTAGAACCTAAAAACATCAGCTGAGGTCGAAGTCATCAGTAGTTACTTCGTTTATACGAATTAATTAACGATTGTAAAGCATCTATAAAAACGACCGATACTCTCGATTGTAAATAACCGTTAAAACAGCTGTAACCATCGATTTAAATGTAAATATGTTATAATATTTTAGTTTTTGTGAAATTGTTTTCTTACATTATTAGCAGTATAACGAAAAATATAGTTCATTACTTGGACCAAAAGAAGCTTTTCGATCCTCACTCATTTTCCGAAAACTTGAGCTTCTATCGAAAAGTTTCACTTTTGGTCCTACTGATGAAATATACTATTAGGGCGTAGCTACGTATAAAATATTAAAAATTTCGATTTTCTCAGAATCACTTGTAACTAGCTGTAAGTGTCGCCTAATTAGTGACTCACCCAATGCAAACTCTTTTGATACAAAGACAACTTTATTAAGTATTCTTAATTGTTTAGTAAAACGTACTGAATATAAATGTTCATAAAATTTGATTGAAAACCACTCCAAAAAATCCATTATTAAAACATAAGGAAGAAATTTAAATAAAAGAAAAGTAGAAAGGTAGAGACAGATTTTTTCATATTTATCATACGATCGATAAAACCTTATTGAATCATTACATAAACGACGAAAATGTAATATAACAAGTCCTAATTATAAATATATACTATATATAAAAAACATAATTATGTACAAACATTGCAAAAGTACTAAAAACCATTGCGGACCCCTCACACCATATCCGCTTTTATTTCCATAGAATCCCATTCCAGTTTAGATCCCACTATAATCTCTGTACAAAACGGCTTTTTACAGTTTTTAACTGATAGACTACAAAATTGTTGATATTTCAATAAGTAACACGTACTGCAGTTCCTAAATCGATAGTTTACTCGATTCGATCGTCATTACAGTTTGTCATGTTTACATAAGTTTTAGAGTATTTCAAGAGATGGATACACGGATATGTGATGAAACTTGGGCACTATTTATATTTGAATATGATCCCTTTCTCTGAAACTCAGGGCCGTTTTAAGAATTTATGGCGGAAGGGGTCAACATTAAAAGTCCCGTGATAAAACAAAAATCTAATAAAGAAGATTATTTTATAATAAAAATATATAAAACCTGACATAATCATTTCTTAAAAGTCGAGAGTTGCCTCCAGGACAACCATTTGCAGAACAAATATCCATGAAAAAAGAAGAAACAATCTATTGCATTCAATTAAAATGGCAATAAATCGTTTTTATCTTATCTCGTGGCTTTTAACCTAACAACAGAGTTCTATAAAGAACACGCCTCTCCTCCCCTCTCATCTTTTTGTGATTTTATTTCGGACCAAATACGTTTATTTTCCTTGTTTTTTTTAATTATTGTATAACGGTGGATTTTATTCGAACATAGACATTCTCTTGTATTTTTTTGCGTACAATTAATGGTTTTCGAGATATTCAACGGTCGCCATTTGGAACATAACACAAATACAGTCTTTATTTTTTGCACAACTGTAAAACACTGCACAAAAAATGTATGCCAAATCTGACCTTAATATCATATCTACTCAAAAGCTTTTTTTGTAAAAATACACAATGGCGGATTATCTGAAAACAAAACAGTTTCGAACAAATGTTTATAGGAACTGTTTTATTTATTTCATGTACGACAAAAATATGACGAAGAGCAGAAACATTTCTAACTGCTCTGTATTAGTTTTAAAAAACCCGTTAAGGTCAAGTTATAGCAGTTGCATCTACGCATGAATACTTGCGTGTTTGCTACTATTTACCGCCTGTTAGGCTCACAATAGTGTAGGCTATGTCAAGCGTGAAGTACCGGTAACTTTAGTGAACATAAAGCTAATAATAACACGGTGAGAAATAGAATTTGACTAAAATAAATTTGTATGCGAAGATTTCATCACGTAGAAGTGTGCATTTATAGCGTGTGGAAACACTTCCTGACATACTGTAGAGAAAATTATGTGACGGGTGAAAATGGATTTCGAGTTTTTTGAGATACCCGAGTCCAAAATGTGATATGTCGAAAGTGCTGCACAGCCCAAAAGCAAGAACCTCTTACAATCAAATTTGATATTGTACTAATCGAAAGAAATTTTTTTTTTTAAATTTCGATTTAATATTTTGGGTTAGATGCCAACGGATTTAATAATTTCGATTAAAGTACCCAAAATAAACGAATATCCAAAAATGACCGGTTTGTGTGTTATCGGTAAAGAAATAGGTCATTAAACTGTTATAAATATGTAATTTCTCAAAATCCACCCTACCGATTTCGTTGATATTTTAGCGCAATGTGAAGATTAATTATCCAAACGCAAAAATATTACAGTTGAGGAATAATTAGCAAAGAAAATTGACAGCCGTATTTGAGATTTTAATAAAATTTTGATTTATTCTAAGGACTTGTTTATGGCACAATCGAAGTAATTAAATTGAAATATAAAAATATTTAACCAAAGACCACACGCTTTATTTTACTTTCTGTTGGTTTTAATGTTTTCGAGTGAGACCGTTTTTAGGGTCCGTAGGTAAATCCATGGACCAATATAATTTTAAGCGCGTGTCTCTCTGTAAGTGGCATTTATATTCTTTCTATTGTCCCACATATAGGAAAAATTTAGCGGTAACAAAAAAAATGACCTTGGAGTAGATAAGAAGGGAAAACTGCAAACTTGAACAAATTTTATTTGGAAATATTATGTATATGGTATCAAATAAAACTAGAAGTTATTTTGATTACGAATATGGATGTTCATTTGACGAAAAAATTAATATGTTCGCGTTTGGCCAAATTTAAACTGTCAGATATCATGCCCTCCTCCCTCTTTAACTTGAACACAGTGTGACCTACTAATTTGAAGAAGAAAAAAGTACTTAAATTTTAAATTATATTGCAGCGCAAAATAATATATTATAGTTTTTTTGTATAACGATTACAACTAAATTTAATCACGCAATTAGAAATGCGTACCGTATAAGAAGTGAGAAGTGAGACAAATAATTCAATAACTATTAAAAGATGGAATGGATTTTCATTGATTTATTAGGGTCCTTGGGTAAAACCAAGGATTCTTATAATTTCACGCACATGTCTGTGTGTCTGTAAATTTAAATATCTCTTAAAAGACTTCGACTTTATAGAAATAACTGTCCCTACAGAGCTTAAATTGTAATACCTACTTGCCTCTTTTATGGCTACATTTCATTGAATTATTGCTGAAGGCTCTAGTAGTCATTACTGAAGGCTTTACATAGTCATCAGCCATCTTAATTCCTCGTCCGTAAGAACAGTGTAGTTGTAGAATAGTCGAATAATCATAATTGGGAGGTTATACGGGAGGGGATATGTCACTGTAACGGAAAGAACTATACGAATGAGTTCATGTTTTAAGACCCTCAGGGTCACATTTTATTGTGTAAAGGTTTGGAAATCCCGAGGGCCCAGCTGCCTCTACACCTATACTCGTGTAGTCTTGGCTTAGATCTCTCTCTTTCGTCTTTCCTATCAGATGACTGTTGACGAACTGTTGAACCCTGATTGAGTATTTGAGTATTAGGGGTCTTTATTCCGAGTGAAGCAAGGTCTTGTTTTAATCCGATCAATTGGCATGTTATTCAGTTACGACCAAAGCTTCCCAATCATTAAAAGTGTAGTATTTGTAGAGTAAGAAACAGTCTAGTTGACGGAGCCGGCAGAAAGTTCACTTCTGCGGACATTAACCCTATAGTTCGGCATTACTAAAAACATCTCTAAAAATAATTAATTCTGTATGTTGGGTTTTTGAATTTTTTTTTTTAAATGGTTTCTATCCAGCAATGAACTCTCCAATCAAGAAATCCAATAATTCTATCTCCAATACTTAAAAATATTAATCCCAGTTGTAAATAACACCTTTCAAGTCTAGGCCATAGGCGTTGGCAAGCTAGTTACTCTAACACTTTTTTTCTATAGGTTAAACGAAGTATGTGGCAAGTTTTTAAAATTTTATTTTCCGTTTTACAATGGAGGTCAGTTAAGCACTAACAGGTTTAGAGACTCAATTATAGGTAATACGGTTTTGGCAATCCCTAGGTATCCTAGCTGGATCTACATTTTTTCGTGTAGTCTTAGGTTTAGATCCCTCTCTTTCATCTTTCCTATCAGATCTCTCTTCCGGTTTTTTTTCCAACTCTGACCCTATTAGAACCGACAGACTCGCGTAGTTCCAAAGCCACTTAGGGTCTCAAAAATGAAATATAGGCAACCTGTTACATAACTTTCTTTATAAGTAACTACGTCAAAAACTCTGAGATAGTTTATCTTTCTAATGAAATGATTGAGTTAGGAGAGAAACGAACGAAAAAATCTGTTTTATAATGGAAACTACGTCCGAATGACGCAGCAATGGAAGTATATTGTAATGAAAACACTGCTCATTTATGACTTTCGGTTCACCCGGCTTTAAAATTTATATTACAATGTAACATAAGGAAATACACACGTATGAATGAACCGTAAAAGGTAAATACCGAAAACTATTCTCAAATTGGAAATCCACAGAACATTGGATATTCAATATCGTTATCCAATGTAGACCTATTTATAAACCAAATTCGGTCGAAACTGTTCATTTGTTTTAGTTTACAGACATATACATGCTTATAAAATGTTTGTAACAGGAGTTACCACAATTTACCAACACCACTGATCTGGTTAAGTTTTTGTAACTTGTCCTCACGGACTTGCTATACGGATTAGGCAATCACAAGAGACTCTAGATGGATCTAAATATTTTTTTCATGTAGTCTTGGGTTAGTCCCCTTTCTTTTTCCTTCCAATCCTGTCTCTCTTGATCAACTCTTGTTCTTTTCCGACCCTGACGCTATTAGAATATTCGAGTGGTAGTTGTCTTTATTTTGTGTGCTTCTTATCCTTGTTTTTATAAGGCAATGATGACCGAGAGGTGTTTCGCCTTTAACCAAGAACTAAAAAACTAGCATTAAATCGTTCATTCCAAAGAATGACTATAAACACAAGATCTCACAAAAATTACATTTACTTAATCAAACGCAATTCAATGACAAAAACCTAACCTAACCATATAGTATAGTTTATAGTTTAGTTTTTGTAGCTCATGTATCACTGAGGATGGCGACTTTGTCGTAGAAACGCGTTTGATTAAATAAACATAATGAGATCTTGTGTTCGAGTTTTATTCTAACTAATAGGTGGTATCTCGCAAGTCAAGCTCAATATTTATTTATAAATATAATGATGCAAACAAAACGAACGAGCAGTCGTTACAAAAAAAAGAAAAATTAAGTATTTTCTAAACCCCCCCTCACGGAAAGTTATTACCTGACAAAATAACAAGACTTCACTAGATGCTTCCATTGTTTTCATTATTATAAATTTAAATTTTTAAAGTATCACAGGATTACAAAAATATCAAGTAAATTATTATATAAGTAACAGTTTCCCTGTTATTTCCTCTAAAACTTTATTTTAATCTCATATAACTTCTATATTCATAGAATAGTAAAAGAATATATAACATTAGTCTTATCATTAACAAATTGGGTCACCGACCATCGACTCCCACCAGTGTTAGGAAGTAACATTCCACGGTTTACACTGCCACTTTGATCTCAATGAATGGTAAATTACAATACTCATAAATCATAATCTTTTAGTTTTCCCAATGAGTGATGTTTTGTTCAAATGTAGATTAGCTGTGGTATTATTAACCGTTACCTCTTGGTCTATGAATATTGTTGTCACGTGCGATAAACAGTATAGTAACTGCCGGACGCTTTAGTTGTAAGTAGGGTTTGTGTGCATGTAGCAACTGAGTCATTAAAACGATGTCCACAAATAAAATCTTTCTGTGAGGTTTCTCTTATTACAGTTGATCAATGAACAGTCTGTAACCCGATTCCCTTCCAAAACTACCTATATATATATAATGAACCTGTTGAAATTTTATCAGTTTTTTCTAGATTTTTACTTAAGTGTAAAATAAAATTGGCAGACCTTACAAACCGGCGATTAAAAAATTATTAGGACTTAGAAAATAGACGATTTTTAAATTTTCCAAAAAAAAAAGTTTGTCATTTTAACAGTAGGTTTTTAATGACATTTTAGGTGTAAATGTTTGTATATGAGAGCGACAGAGAGAGAGTATTATGTAGGCGCACACGTGCCAGAGAAAGAGAGATGACGTCACCACGATATATTAATTATTCTTTTAAACGTTTAAAGAGCAATTCTTTACGAAGAAAAAGAAAAAATTATCAACAAAAAGTTATTTACCTTGATATATTGATAAGATTTAATAATTACAATAGATTATTCATTGTAAAATACGTTAGGAATTGAAACTTAAAACGAGCACGGTGACGTCAATGACACAAGTGATCCACCTTCTCTCCACATTGAGCTCCTCTGTCGCACGCATACATAAAAAAGTACTTTCCGTTATTTTAGGAAGCTAGACATGGCAGAAAGGTCTGTCGTTCAACATTTATTCGCAAAATATCGTTAAAATGGCAGACAGTATAAAAAAAAAATATTACATTTTTGTAAACTTAAAAATCGTCCGTCAGCCGAGTTGCAAGGTCCCAATAAGTCTGCCAATTTTTGGTTTCAACTTTATTAAGTTTGAAGAAAAAGCTGTCAAAGTAAAGTTTCACTAAGCGGTTTAATTTAAGTAAATTTGGATTATTTTTGTCTTGAGAAAATATTAAATAAACAATGTTAAAACATTGCACAAACTTTCTCACCCACCTAACTTCAAAACCAAATAAAAACGTACGAAAACTAATCGTCATCAAATATGTCATTTCGATGTCGTTGAAAACATATTTATATATAGGCCTAAAATTGCTTTACTTGCGCCATAAACACGTTCCATAAATCGTTTTCAATAAAAGTTCAATTGTCAATTTGGTTTGTTCGAATTTGGTCATTAATGTAAACGTTCCACTAATATTTTTACGAAATCGGTAGAGCTGATTTAATGAAATTCCGTCTTTTATAACTGGTCATTAATGTCCCCATTCCAAAAAAACCGCCTTTTATAACTGTGTGGCTTCCCCCCCCCCTCGATAATTCACGAACCGGAATTTTCCCAAAAACCGCTTTTTTGGACTCTGGAGAATTCAAAACAGATACTGTATCAAAAAACTGAACATAGATTTTTCTACCCAACACATACTTTCTCTATATTAGGATGGTAAGTTCCCACTTGTCAAAATCGATTTTCCACTCGCTTCGCTAAAACATAACCACATTCTGAAGCAATTTACTTTTTAATGAATCTGATTATGTTCGGAGAAAAGAAAGACGTAATCATGTCGGAATGAATCACCAGCGAAGGCCTGTTAAAACACTAACACTTCCATTTATGTTATTCCATTCAATCCTGCTTTAAAATTTTTATTACTATGTGACACATAGGGAAAACCGGACGAAAGAAACACAAAACGTGGAATACCAACAACTAGGCTAAAATTGAAATTACACAGAACTTTGGAAACCCCACACCTGAACAAATCATATCGTTATCCAATTTATTTATAACACTCGGAGGCTCTGAGTATGAGGTGTGGCAATCCCGAGGTAGCACAGCTGGATTTACACATCGAGTAGTCTTGTGTTATATCTCTCTTCTTTAATATCTGGTCTGTCTTATTCTCTTTCGAACATGACGCCATTAAGAGTACTCGAGGACTAGAGCACACTTTTTTTTTGTTTTTTTCTTCATTTTATTTATAAGGCGATGATGACCGAAAGGTGTTTCGTCTTTTAACAAAAAGGAGAAAATATAAGTATTTGTATTGCACAACAGAAAACAAAATACATCGATGGGTCTTCTCGTAAACCTTATTCTTAAATTGCAAAAAATATTCTACAAACGTTTCATCATAACTTCAAAGCAAACGCAGAAACAAATATAAAACTTTGTTTAAAGAGGAAGAGTATAAAATAAAACCCCCTGCTCTAGAATTCCGACTAGCGTCTTGGTCGGAATAAACAAAGGTTTGTTAAGAGAGATTTGATAGCAAAGATGAAAGAGAGAAATCTAACCCAAGAATACATTTTAAATCCAGCTAGGGCCCTCGGGATTTCCATCCCCGTGGGAAATTATAAATGGTAGATGTAAATATATTTAGGCTACATCAACAAGTTGCACTTCCTTCCTTACAATAATAACACCACACCGGTTTTCTTTCCTCGTAGCCTACAGACAATTTATTTTATCCCCGTCTTACTAACAACAAATTGACACTTAAAACTTCTCTATTTCTGATCCACCTTGTAACATTGCCAAAGTAATGTCCGCCAGAAAGTATTTCTGCCAGTATAGGCTATGCCCTCAAGCTGGGGAGTAACAGATGCTATAAATCAAAAATACAACCGATTGTCAACTGTCAAAATTGATACATGTTTTTCGGTTTCTTTTGATATGGGGAAAGTCGAAGACCTACTGGTAATTAATTCATAATGCTTCAAGTTGTCATTATTGTTAATATATCTGGGATAATTTATGAAAGATCGTAGAAAAACCCTTGGTTTGTTTAAAAAGAACAGAATTTGTCTGTAATCTTTGTGTATCAGTTATAATTTTTCACACAGTTAAATTTTAATTCCTTTATCGTTTAAAGGCGAAAAACTTTTCCGTCATCACCCCCTTATAAAACGTAGTCAATAAGATTGTTACCCTGCTTCATCCATTCAATGTAACACAAGCAGATTCTCCAAATGTAATTCCCATAAGTTGTTTTCTTGGACTTTGTAGGAAATGTTAAATTGTATTGGTACATCAAGAGGTAAAGTTTGTTTAAATCAGATGTTAAACCCGGGTTTTCTGTGACTTGACGCTTTAACGGATCTCATTGGTGTATATACGAGTATTAAAAATATTCCACTCGCTTTGATCGTATCAGTGACTCTCAAGTATCGGGCATATAAAATGTACATATATAAAGGTACCACGAATGTACTCGGCCCTACCGAATGCCGTAACTATACAAATATTACATTTCCTGGGACGTCGGTGTTTGAAATTAAATGTTCGACAATAACTTCTCTATCTGTCACGGTAGAGATATGGCGTTGGTACCATTACATGCAGAATCGAAATCTGCAATTGTTTATCTAATAAAGTTTGATATTAGATAAATAACAAGCTAAATAAACCGTTTAAAATGGCCCCTATTATGACGATTTTTCTAATTTTCAATAGGGTTCTATATGAGAATATTATATCCTTATACTAATTTTTGTGGCCGCTACCGCATTTACATAGACGACGACTGATCACATGAATGTCAAAACGCCATGGAACGTGAATATCAGTAAAAAATGAAGTAAACAGTTTTGACGACTACCTAACCTAACATATACTTCGTATACTTGTCGAAATTCGTATACCCTAAATTTGCTATTTGTATACTATTACCAAGCGGAGAATGCGGTTAAACGAAAGGTCGCCTCACTCTAACGCACGCGCCATCACACACAAGCGCGCAGTGTTAAGACTGGCCGGTACCTGCCGTGGGCCACCCGCATGAATTACCTACTTGATCAAACTTTTATAATTTGATTTGATATTTTAAAATTAAATCTGTAATCTATTTTTATTCTACACTTCATTACAAGAAAAATGAGACCAAATAATGTATAATTTACTTGAATAGAATCCAAAATCAACAATGTTTGCTACAAAATGAATAACAGTATGATGACTAATAAGTGTGAATAAACAGCACTATCGTATATCTTCAAATTTTCCAACAATATTCTCTGCATTACTGTTGTTTAGATGAGCAAATGTTAAATTTACAAAAAATAAATTGTGTAAATGCCAATATTACCGTTTTAATACATATTTATTCGTACACAGCTAATCATGACGTAGTGTGGGGTGGTGAGACTAAAGAATGTTTGCCGTTCGTTGTGCACAATGAACGTAGTGTGGGGTTCAGAGAGCGTGCGTAGGTCTTGAAGTGCCCTTAGTCGGGCCTGGAGGAGACTGGTAGAGGATAGTACGGTGAGGCGGACGTGCCGGAAGGATTGAGAGGGCTTTTGGCGGGGAATGCTGTTCGATTGGAACATTTTGGGGAATGGTGTATTCAGTCACTCATTTCGTAGCAAATATTGTTGATTTTTTTATTACAATTCAGCAAGTTATACGTTCTTTGGTCTCATTTTTCTTGTAATTATGTATAGAATAAAAAATATATTATAGATTTTATTTTCAAATATCAAATAAAATAAATTACAGTTTTATAAAGTGAAACCCAGTAGGTGACTCATACGGGTGCTTTGGGGTAGGTCACCGGACACTAATCCTCTGCGCTTGTGTGAGTGAAGCGACCCTTAATTCAGCCGGATTCCCAGTTTGATAATGGCACAATAATACCATTACAAGCAGAATTGAAATCTACAAATTTGTATCTCATTTAATGTGTTATTAGTTGAATAACACGAAAGCTATGAATAACTGTTTAAAATGGCCGCCATTTTGTTATTTTCAATTAGATTTTTGTGAATTTCAATAAGGTAAACAGACGATAGTTCCCTACACCAAATCTCATGTTCCTATTGGGCAACAAGAGGATCTGTTTGAATATTGGGCTGGGTCAGTAAACCCGCTGAACTTAAATAAATATTGTAAGAAGATGAAATCTCGTCCTTGAATAATAGAAAAGAAATACATAATCTGTAATAAAGACATCCCATTTTGTAATACGTATAGATTTTGAAAAAGAACTAAAAACGTAAATAACAATAACAAAGTTACGACAAACCTGTACAAAATGGCGGATGATTAAAATCGATTTGTAACGTTCATGAAGTTAGAACCAAAAAACAGTAACTGTAAAACTAGAGAAAACTAAAGAATTATGTATATTTTCTCACCAGTCTCAGGAACTAAATTTCAATGTGAAACTGTAGACACCAACCTGTAACAAAATTAAGAGGTTTTAGTAAGAAATACTGTTATTAATTAATTATAAGAGTCAAGTGGCCGTAAGTAGCCACTCTTCAGCACAACACTAGGATCATTTACACTGAGTAGTAATTCCGAGGTACCTTGCTGGATCAACACCTTTTTCCATGACTCTTGGATTACATCCCTCTCTTCCAATCTTTCCTATCATGTCTCTCTTGCCCATCTTATATTCAATTTCGACCTTGCTATTAGAGTATTCGAGGGCTAAGGGTCTATTTCTATATAGGGTTATCATAAAAGAATGGTGGAGTTTCGTTAATTCATACGAAGACAGTAGAGAAATTTTGTGATGTTGTATTGGTATCGCTGATAGCCTATAACCTAAAAGTTTGTTTAACAGCTGTTGTAACCTCAAAATTAGCTCTTGCATTGTTGTGGTAGTATGTTTTGTGTATTCTAGAGTGTTCTGTGTAGAGTGTGTTATTATGTTCTCTAATAAAGACAAATCAAAGTGTTTTGTTGCTGGTTGAATTCAAGTCTGTAATTTCGAAAAAAAGTGGATCAGTTCAAAAGCAGAAATCATCTGGCAGGTCAAGTTTATCAGACGAAAAAGTTGAACTTTAGACAATCTGCAATCCTAAGTCCTAAGAAGTCAATACCTCGACGAAGCCTAGAGTTAGTTATTCCAAAAACAACAATCCACAAAGTTTTACACAAAAGACTGAAATTATACGCATATAAAATCCAGCGAATGCAGGAATTGAAACCTGATGATGGTGCAAAATGTTTTAATTTCGTTGTTGAAATGTTGAACAAGATTGATGAAAACCGATCATTTTTAGATGATATAATTTTTTCAGACGAAGCTACATTCCATATCAATGGGTCTGTTAACAGACACGTATATGGGGATCTGAAAACCTACATACAATTTTTGAGAAAATACGCGACTCGCTTAAAGTTAATGTTTGGTGTGATGTGGTGAAAAATCGTCTGATAGGACCTTCCTTTTTTGCTGGAAAGCTAATTAATGGAATTGTATATCTTGATATGTTAATCATTTATTGTTTTCCTCAGCTGGTTGAACTCGAAATTATTCAACATCTTCATTTCCAACAAGATGGCGCACCCCGCACTTTAGTGCATTTGTCACAGACACTTTGAATGAAAAGTTTGGACATCGATGGATAGGCCGGCAAGGACCTATACGCTGGCCTCCAAGGAATCCAGACCTGACACTTTGCGATTTCTTCTTGTGAAGGTACATCAAAAACATTGTTATTCGAGAAAAAATTCGTGACCTGAATAACTTAAGGAACAGGATTATTGAAGCAATGACAACCGTTAACAAAGACATGTTAACTAACATTTGGGCAGAACTTGATTATCGATTGGACATTTTCCGAGCGACTAATGGCGCACATATCGAAATTTATTAGTTTATGTTAAAAAAACTGTATCAGACGACGATTTAGATAAATAAACAACATCAGCTGTAAGTAATTCTGTTTTCATTTAAATCATGTTCAAAAACCCCATCATTCTTTTATAACCCTGTATTATATTTTTCTTTTGTTATAAGGCGGATTTAAATAACAACAAAAATACAATCAACTGCAAGTACAAATTGATGTATGGAAAGGCTTTATTAAATTCCTTGACCTCCTTCAAACCCCCCCCCCTCATTTCGCTTATCAAGTAAAAGTTGTAACCACTCTGCCAACCTGAGACATTTTCCACTTACATACACTTTGAATATTTATTCATACAATTACAATTTTTGAGGTATAAAGGACCAGGAACGCTGAAAACAACGTCACCTAAGGGTAAAAGTTTAGCAAGTCGACATACAGATTAATTTTAACGCGAAATTCACTTTTTAACTGAAAATAGAAGAGTACCAAATTTACGTATAAATAGGTTATCTAGCCTACACATCACAATTGGAATTCGTTTCACTTTTAAAACGATGACTTTAAAAGAAACTAATTATTTAAGCGGGGAATTTCATTACTAAATTGAAAAAGAATGTATATTATTTGAAAGCTACAAAACTGAGTTACTCTTTAGGTTTTGACTACAATTTAATCTCCAACGTATCGGCGTAAACAAAGATCTAATATTAAAAATACATATATCGTATGACGCATGCGCATTAGCTGTCTTATGAAACGTAGATAGTATTTATGCCTAGCCGGATTCTTGTTCAAATACTATGTTTGGCAAGAATCATCACAAATAGGTTAGTTTAAATGGTTATACGGTATGCTCCAAAACAAACAGTGCTGAAACTGAATCAGCTGTAGCTGTCTTCTCGATCAGCTGTGTCAACTTTTGATTGTTGTCACGTCTTCGTGATTATTATTTCTTTCTTATTTGAGGTTAGTTTTTGCTGACATGGTTGCTAACTACTGCCAATGACTACATAAATACTATAAGACACGACATTGCCATGTTAAAAATTCTACGCTTATTCTTAAATTGTCCATTACCCGCTAGGGTGTGGAGCTGTCGCTCTGCTAGAGAATCTGAAGTTGACGTGACTGGCGCTAGGTGGCTCTACGGTCAAACAATTTTTCAGTTGCGTTGCGACGTTAAGTAAATAAATAATAATCTAACCTACTGCACTGGTCATTTCTCTGCGCCCGGACTCGTTACTACTAACAGCACAAAAACATCCGCTTTTGCTGAAAACATTTTCTAAATACTCATACTATCATGCAAGTCCAGTTAAAAGAACAAAAACGTTAAAATAATACTTTCCCCAAGACGATCGTAATTATGAGTAAAATATCCATGTGATCTTATACATTTTTTAAATCTTTAAAAAAAAAATTGTTACGGAAACACTGGTCGTTTATAGTTTTAGAAATATTTTGAAATATATTGAAAATATTGTAATGAAATATTTTATAAACCTTTTCTCAACATTTTTCTAATATACGCCGGAAAATATTTTTTAAGAAGTTAAAAACATATTTGATTTTGGTTTATGGGAAAATGTTTTGCAATACTGTTTAATGTTTCGAAAATATTAATAAAATATTGTTTGGATACTATTGAAAACGTTTATAAAAAATGTTTTAATAATATTTGTTACAATATTTTACAAAAGAGATTTGAAAACTTTGTTTACATACGTAACAACATAAAATAACAACCTTAAGAAAAGCTTGATAAATTTATGGGGGGTGGGGGGGAAGTAAAGACAATTTATAAAGTCACCGTAGAATAAAAACATAGTAAAATTTTAAAATATATTCTTACATAAAAATATGACAAGAAATAACATCATAGGACTAAGAAAATTATTTAAATTGTAAAAATCATAAATATTACAGATAAAATTCATTTGTAGTCAAATAATAAAAAAAAAACCTTAATAATAGCTTGATAAATTTGTGAAAAAAAGTGAAACTAATAACTAAATACAAATTTATAAAGTCAACATAGAACTAAAATATCGCAAAATTATAAAATATATTATTACATAAAAATATGACAAGAAATAACATCGAAGGACTTAGCAGTAAGAATATTTGTGTTCAATTTTCTAAGTTTGTTTTTTTTTCTAACTGCTGCCCTGTCGTTATCTGTTTCTGGCTATAAAACAATTTGGCAGGATAAAAATAAACGTTTATAAGTGTTGGTAATAAATAATTAAATTACTTTCTCAAAACGTAATATTCTATTATGTTAGCCATTATATACTTGCAACATACAATGAATTTATAATGGGATGTAATATTACATTAACCCTTAACTGGTACCACTAGTTTTTCAAACGCAAATGATAAAATGGGTGAAAACGCAATTATGACTGATTTCACAATCAAAAACATGTTTGCATAACAAATTTTACAACTCATGTTTAAAATTTTCAAACAACTCACAAAGTAGATATAAACGTTTACACTGACCAAACACTCCTTACTTCACTACATCAACATTGAAATAAAGCAAAAAAAACCTAAAAACAGATAGAAGAAAAGCAGTTAACAGAAAAGCATTAGCAGCTTCAATTTAACACCTCACGACATTGTTACAGTAAGATGTGGGTATGGTATTGGGGTTTCCCACTATCCTTTCCTTTTTTAACAAATCATAAATTAATTTGTTTTCAAACGATAATTTTACACACAACAGATTAAGAAATACGATAACGGAAGTAATTTTAAAAAAATTATACTAGGCGTAATTATTTTGAGCTCAATTTTTCAAGTTTATTATTATAACCAATGTAGGCATTTTCACATTATTATAACCAATGTAGGCCATCGCAAAATCACTAAACCGCCCGATTCCGTGGCCCCAACTATAGACAAGTCGCGACAAAAACATATTTTTGTCAGACAAAAACATATACAGAAAAATCGCGGGAAAAATAATTTTACAGATTTGTGTTCACAAGTGAATTACTAAAATTTTCTACACCTTGAAAATAATTATAAAAATTATTCTGCTATGTTATATAACTTTGTTAATCAAAAAGTTTAGTAACGGTAAGACATATTTTTGTGTTCATGGCTTTCTTTCCCCAAAATATATTACTATACCATTTTTTTCAAGCTTATAGTTCATAACGCTGCTTCTTTTTGTATGATGTGGTATATTTGAAATTAGTTTTAGGGTAAGGATTTTTTTTTTAATTTTTATATATTTTTTATATTTCTATTTAGACTAAATTACTAAACTTTTAAATATCTTTTAAAAAATTATAAAAATGTTGTAGTATTTTTTAAGTACCCATAAACATTGACAATTTTTGAGAAATTTAGATTTTTTCAGTTTTTAGGGGTTTTCGGGGAGGCCATAAACCCCTAAAATATAAAAATAAACTAACGTCTGGAATTGTGGTGAAATTGTCAATTAAATATTGGTTTTCAATTGAATAGATACAAAATTTCATCTGAATCTGAAGCTGGATATTTCTGACACACACAGACATACATAACCGTGAAACCAATTTTTTGTATTCAGAGAGTAAGAAAACGATTTTTTATTTTTTTTAAAAAGGCATACTATACATACATGTAGAGGGATGCATCAAAACCATGTCTGTGCATTAGGCCTATAAATACTAAATTATATGTGCAAATTAAAAATTATCTTATCAAAATAAAAACATGTACAAGCTCAAGACTATAGAAATAATAATAAACCTCCAATCTACACAGCTTTGGGCGAAGCCGGGTTAAACAACTAGTAAGACGGAAGTAAGTGAGAGAGAGGTCAACAGTTGTACAGTCTCAACCAAGTGGGATGCGTACAGTCAAGCACCTGCTGCTAGCGCTTTCTGATAGCTGTGAGTCAAACTTGTGATGAACAGCACCCGTAAAGCGTAGACTATTTCCCTATCCTATGTCGTGTCTTATAGTATTTATGTAGTCATTGCTACTGCAGAGAAAGCTTTTATCGTAGAGCATTATTTTCGCTCATACGGAATTGGACGAACGGGTGGGCCAAATTCGTCACACACTGCATTACGTTTTGAGGAACATTTTCACAAAAACCCGCCTTGTAATGCTGTGATTATTAGTGTTGTTCAAAAATTTCGAAGAACAGGTAGTGTTTTGACGCAGCTGAAGGGTATTCAGTTGCCCAAATAACTGTCCGTAGAAATGAAAACCACGGAAGAGTGTTGCAGCAAGTGTTACAGTCACCGAAAAGAAGCCTAAATCGAACATCTTTGAAACAGAATATCAGCAATACATCGTTGAGAAGAATAGAGTTCAGTACTGCGCTTCAATGTTAGCAATGTGCTATGGAGAACCTGAGTTTCTGAGTGATGTATGGTTTTCAGATGAATGTCATGTGCACCAATAATGGTTTCATAAACAAGCAGACATGTTTTGTTGTGTTTGAACGTCCTGGCAGTCTTTTAGAGAGGCCACACAGCATAGTAAGTGTGTAACCATTTGGTACGCTGTGTCAGGGAGAGGCGTAATTGGTCCATACTTTGTTGAAGACAATAATGGAAATCCTCTTACTGTAAATCAGGACCGATGTAGGGCCATTCTTGATCGTTTTATAGGAGACCTCAGGAGATTTTGTCTTGCCCGAAACCTGTCTTTTCGTTCACAATGGTTCCATCAAAATGGCTGAACCAGCCACACTGCCTTAACCAACATAACATTGCTTTCCTTTAAGAAACTTTTGGCAACCGCCTCATCTCCCTTAGAACAAATTTTCCTTACCCAGCCCACTCCCCCGATCTTGCAACCACCTGACGACTACGTCTGGAGAATGTTGAAGGAGAAAGTTTTCCTTGAAGACCCACCAGCTACCATTGTCTAACTCCAGGAAAAAATAACCATGTGTATAAGGAGCATGAAACAACCCCACTTCACCAAAATCTTCAAAAACGGTACGAATGTGCCTAAAACTGAACGGAGACACACTCCGTTCAATATGTTCAAAATAACATATTGAACATGTTATTACCCGAGTTTTGCTTCCTTCTACTTGTACATTTTGGTAAAACTGTGTAAATAAAATCTTACAATTTCAGTACTGTTAATTTTGGCGCATATTGTATTTATAAAACCGTGCATTAGTATTGATAATCGATACTCACTTTATTACGTTGTCTATACGTGTTATCTCTGATCTAGTAGCTCACCATCTGCAATTACTTCAGACTTGACAACTTACCAGACTTTACTTAGCCTGTTTTTATGTCAACTTGGTACTTTCAATGTTTTCAGTGAAAAAGTAATTCCGCGTTACGTTATTATTTCATATTTTATAAAAAAAATATGTTGTAAACGAATTGGACAAATTTTTAAACTATTCTGTATATCGACTTAGCAAACTTTTATCATAACACACCAAACAAAAGTGTAATTTTTTTTTTAATTTGATGTTTTTTTATTAGAGGTCTTCCTGTATTTTCACGAGAGTCTGACTTTAAATGAGTACGGGTGTAGCAATCCCGAGGCGACCTAACTGGATCTACACTTTTTTTAAGTTACCGGTATCTAATCTTAAATTTTTATCTTTCCAAATTTGTTCTTTTCTTTATCTAAAGAAGGGGAATTCGGAAAGTCTCAAACGTTTTAAGTTTGAAATGGGATGGTGACGCGAAAAATGATTCAAAATAGTTGAAGAAGAGGGGGTGTGAAAATATTTTAAACGGTAGAAGTTTTTCCTTGTTGTTTAAAAAGTGTGAAAAGAACAAGAGTTGGTCGAGAAAGATCTGATAGGAAAGAGTTGAATAATAAACAAAACACGAATAAAAACTCTTTAATATGTCCGCCATTATAACATTTATAAACCAATTTTTTTCTGAAGTCAATAGGGTTCTACATGACCACAATACCAAATTTCATGATCGCATCTAAATTTTTGTGGCAGCTATCGTGTTTAAGTAGAGACGACAACGACAGACGGACAGCATGTCAAAAATCACTTTTTCGATTACCAGAAGCCATGAAACATGAACCTCAGTCAAAAACAATAAACTTCCTATATGTAATAAATAAAAAAAGGACGAAAAGAAGATAAAATTAAGAACCTTTATCGACGAATACTCCAATAGCGCCAAGCTCGGAAGAGAACTAGAGTTGGTCAAGAAAGATGTAAGAGAGGGATCTAACCCAAGACTAAATGAAAAAGTGTAGATCCAGCTAGGTTCTCTGGAGATTGTCACGCTCGTACACATTATCCTAAAGGTGAAAACCATCGAAAACGCGTTATCGTAATTTTAGCACCATCACAACAATTATTTTACTTTACAAGATTAAATTAGATTTATTTTAAATAATTAATTGGTTATCAAATTAATTTGTTATTATCAAAAATTTGAATATGTTAATTAAAACTTAATCAATTTTAATTTAATAGTTATATTATCAGAGATAAGTCTTATCTGTCGGCGTTCATTGATTTCATTGCATTTATAATAACTAAAGTGTTCACAGCTAGGATGGAAGAGCCACGATTTTAGAAAACAGTTTGTATACCGGGTGATTCACGAAGTTTCACCGGCGCTTTCTGAGGCCAAAAGAAAAAAAAATCTTCATGTAAACATATGTCCAATTTTGCTGAAATCTCTGGGGACTCAAATTAGGGGGGAAATTTGATGTCTTTATATGCAATTTGACCTGAAAAACTGTAAAAAGTGGGTTTCCGAACTGTTTCTCCAGTAGTTTATGAGAAAACTGAGGTAAAATGCAAATACTTAAGGTCGAAAAACATACTTTTTTTTAAGTTCACTATGAAATAAAATGGCTATAAACGCTTAAAAGAGTTCAACAAAACTTGTAGAGAATTTAATTCTTAAATTAAAGTACAAAGACAAATTTTTGAAAATTTATAATAACATTTGATGAATTAATTTACCCGGCACTTAAATATCAGCAATAGATTTTTAGTTCCTTTGTCATCCTTTGTCATTTTCAGAACACTTTAATATGTTTCGTTTAAATTAAAAAATATTTTCCTTTTGTATTTGATCATTTTTTATCTTATCTTCTACCAATTTGGTCAGAATTAAATTCTCTACGGCTAGGATGGAAGAGCCACAAGTTTAGAAAACAGATTGTATATATTAAGGTGTAAATATCAGATGAAATTTTTAATATTCATTTTCACTCTGTTAATATTCTGAAACTCACGCTTTCGTGCCACCACCCCTTCGAGTATAATAAATAAATCTTCGTCTTTTTTAAGTTGACTCCTACATCTTGGATCTAGAGAGATTCGCTAAAATTCTCAAACATTAAGAAAATTGATGTTTTTACATTTTTATAATGGATGGTATTGGTTAAAAAACAATCTGATATAAAATGTGTAAAAAAAAATAATAATAATAAAGGGGGATGAAATTTCAAAATCTGTGTACCTGTTTCAAAACCTGTGTACACATTTAAGGCCTAGAGACGTCAAGAAAGTAATAAGACGTTTATTTACTCGTTTAAAGGCGAAAACCTCTCGGTCATCATCGACTTATAAAAAAAATAAAATAAAAAACAAAATAAAGACTCCTAGCCCTAGAATACTCTAATGGCGTCAGAGTCGTAAACGAACAAGTTTTGGGGAAGAGAGACCTAATAGGAGAGATGAAAGAGTGGAATCTACCCCAAGACTACCGAAAAAAGGTGTAGATCCAGCTAGGCCTCTCGGGTTTGTCAACCCGAACTCACTAAAGTGAGCCCCTGGAGTGTATTACGATGTCCAGTGTAACCTCTTGATTTATCAATACAATTTAACATTTCCTACAAGACCAACTTGTGAGCATTACATCCTATGGCAGGGGCTGGGTAAGTACCATGACGGCGCCCATTTATTTATTATATTTTCTAATTACACATATTTCATTCATATGAACAAGTTATTAATAATAGCCGTTTATAATTAGGACAGGCCTATTAAGAACTATACGTCATGTTCTCAATGATGGATTTGATCGTGTGTTAGGTCAAATCTATAAAAAATAACTGGACGTACAATCGATTAATCGATTTGATATATTGGATTTGATCGTGTCTACAAATCGTATGATTTCCGAATGTATTGCGTCTAGAACCAAAAAATATCCAGGGCTCTCTATAAAAAGTAATAGAGGGATAATCCCAATGACCCTACCTGGCTCTACACCTTCTTTCATGTAGCCTTGCGTTAGGTCACTCTCTTTCATCTTCCCTATCAAGTCCCTATGACGCTATTAGTCTTTAGGGCTAACTACAGGAGTTTCTTACCTATTTCCATGTGGGGGTGATGATCAAGAGAGTTTTCAACAATAACCAACAAGAAATTTAAAACTATAAACTAAGACTGCACCGATTTGTGTGCAACATTCACTACATTCATAACATGAAACTCGAAGGGGACCTGGTAGACATAAATCGAAAACAATATATTTTAGTTGTTTGCATATTATTATAGGTGGATCTTTCTTGGACATTTTGATGTAAAATAAGTTAAAATTAGACAAAAAGGACCTTTCGAAAAGTTTATTCAATACAGTTTGGTTTTGTACAACCTGTGATATGGCGGAGGGAGGGCCCACTATAAAGAAACGGTTGTTAGCTTGAGTTGAAGATGACAGAGTTGATTAGAAAGAAATTGCACAAGAAACGCCTATTTTGAAAATTTTATTATTGTACGCTGTCATAATTATGTCTAAAATAAAGCATTCAAATACATGTAAATTCAAAACATACAAAAAATGGTGAGCCAATTTGGTTATGGAACCATTAATCTTTTATATGTGTAAGTTTTAGAATAAATATTGAGTTTCCGAAAGTTCACGTTTTTCATTCTTCGATAAAAATTTTTAACTACTCAACCGATTTTCATGAAATTGTACCAGTTAGCTTTTAGTATAGCCACCAATAATAATACGACATATTTAGTCATTTCATCAGATAGAAAAGTTACGTAAATTTTTACCTTTTTTAAAGGTGTGCATTATAATTGATAATGAAAAATAAGACAACTAAATGTCTGTATATTTCTTATTAATCTTATCAACAGTATGAAGAAATCACTATTAAAATTTTAGAACGATATCTTTACCGGTTTCTGAGAAAAATGTACCAGAAAATGGCAAATTTAACATGGGCAAGATAGGCAATACAATCGGAACACCCCCCCCCCCCCCACATAAGAAATACATGGGGGGGGGAAACTCCCATGAGAATTGAAAAATTGAATTTTTGTTTGTTTACAATGATACAATTCATTAAAACCATTTACCATTAACTTTTAACACTAACAGGTTCACTTACAGTGAGTACGGGCGTGGCAATTCCAAGGCAGTGTAGCTGGATCTACACCTCATATCCCTCTTTCATCTTTCGTCTCTCTTTTTCTTTTCATACCCTGATTCTATTAGAGTATTCATGGGCTATTTTATTTATGTTCTTTTCTTTCTTTTTTTTTTTTTAAGCTATGATGACCAAGAGGTTTTTCACCTTACAACAAGGAAAAAATGAACACAACTTCCTGACTTTTAAAATTTCTACTGTAGAAAATAGCCACAACATTAGTTCTTGAATCACACTCTTGAGTTTTACACTGTTTTAAAAATATAGATTTTAACATCAATTATAGCAGGTTGATAAACGTCAAAAAAAAGAGTCACCACAGAAAAGGATCAACTAGTCTGAAATAAGATCTAGGTGAAAGAAAGATATTCTAATGATCAAGTTGTACAGGTCATACTGAGGTGACATTTGTATTCGGAATGTTGCTCAACCTGGCGTGACATCTTCACACCTGACATAAGTTTCTACTCTAGTTTTACACCTGGAATGTATGCAAGTATTATCTTCTGGTACAAGTTTTTTGTATAGGATGTTTTAGAAATACACGACTTACAGCTGATTCGTTGAAGCGAGGTCAATTTCTTTCTAATCCATTCAAATTACCAATTTAAGAGTTTTCTTTGAGGGGGGGATTAAGAAGGTAAAAAAACCATCGCAGCTATCATCGCCTTAAAATAAAAATAAAAAACCGTGTGTGTCTGTGTCGTAGATACGGAGAGATAACGTGATGATCGATCATACACGTTACTTATGACCAAACGGATTGTTCACAAATGTATTTATGAAACGCGCACTAACTGCTGCCCAATTTTTCTCTATAGTCTATCGATGTTTATAAATGTTGATGTAGAAGCGATTTCAATATCTACTTGCATGGTCGCCTCCGTAACACATGTACCGGCGCCGCATAGCCGCTGCCGAGGAAGCCTTCTTTCGTTCTTGACATAGTTTTACCCAATCATGAGGTGTTGAGGGGTACCACTGGATTGCTGTTGAGATGCTCTTTATAACCGTAGACAATGTCTCTATTTCGATTTGACTTTTCAACGATTATAAACCTACATTGTGTTGAAATTTGTTTAATTTCAACAGAACAACTCAAAATTAATTGTTATACAAATCAACTATTAAAAATCTTTCCGAGTCATATTTTTCCTTTCCAGAAATTACAAAACACTTATATAATCTATAAAAGTTATAAATATTAAAGAATGGGGTGCAATTTATTTATTTATTTATTTATTATTTATTTATTATTATTTTTTTTTGTCTAGACACGACTACAAACAGATTTCTCCAGTTACATTTCCATTTCATGGACTCCAGGAGATTCCCGAAAATATTTCCTAATCTAACTGGGGTAACTCTTAGAGGTTACAGTATCCTCAGACTAGGAGTGTGTCTGGTGTAAGGGGCGTGTCCTCCCTTCTACTTGCTTCCCTAGCCTGACTTGACGGTACAACCCATTCCAAGAAAACTAGATACACAAATTACTGTTTAGCTACATTTAATTTTGTAAACGTTTTATTCTTATTTACACCGATAATAGAAACGAAAGTAGGGTAGGCGTTTACACAGAAGCATTTGAGGTCTATATTTTTTATTGGGGTTGTATCGCTGAAAGCAAACGCAACAAACGAAGTGTGGGGGCCCCTCTTTTCCTCTCCATCCCAGACACATTCCTACCTTGAGGATACTGTAACTATAGTAAGTACGAGCATCACAATCCCGAGTGCCCTAACTGGATCTACACCTTATTCATGTAGTCTTAAGTTAAATCCCTCTCTATCAGGTTAGGTTACGAAGATCTTGTTTATTAGAGTATTAAAGGTTTAGGTCTATTTATTTTATCTTCTTTTCTTCCTCACTTTAAAGGCGATGATGACCGAGAGATTTTACGCCTTTAAAACAACAAATGGGAAAACATTGAGTATATCACATCTGCAGTCACTGACTTAAACTAGCTACGTATCTTCTGGTATGACTTTTGTGTTTGTAACGTGTGTATAAGAGAAAGTGTGCGCAATGTTTGTGCACGTCAATAAGTACCTTGTCATTCAGTTGTTGTTTTACTCCGTTAAAATCACATTTCGACTCGTTGCTGTGCAAAGTATTCCTCTTTACACAAATTAAAATGTTGCTGGGAAAACCTAGTGATCCATTTCACACAGACAGACGGCCATTGTTTCAGGTCAACTGTGTACCGGTACATACAATGATCAGATCAAGTAACAATATAAACGGATGTAGGAAAACTGAAATTTTTAAACGATTTCCTCTATCTTTATTCATGAAGATGTAATATTGAGAAGATTATAATAATTAGGGATAAGCATTTTATACTGGTTTCGTGCATTTGTCAATGTTTTCTATTAGTATTGAAGACAAATTGTTAAAGGCGAAATACCATTCGATCGTCATTGCCTTATAATAGGTAGAAAAAAAATAAAGGACGCTCTCAAATACTCTAATTGCATCAAGGTCAAAGAGAGGAGTTAGTCGAGAGAGAGATCTAACCAAGGTTACATGAAGAAAAGGTGTAGATTCTGCGAGGCGATTTCGAGTTTTGTCAGAAACAATATATTCAGGAGACTCCTAAAAAGGCTCAACCTAAATTGGATGGCCGCGACTGAGAACTCAAAAATCTATAAGTATTGAAAACATAAAATGCATTCTCCTTACAACCAACTGAATTCCATACGTGTACCAAACAGCGTACAAGACTGCTTAGAGCGTGCCATATCAGCTTTATATCAATCCACATCATTCCCTATTACAATACTTTATTTCTTATCCAACATGACGAGGATTATCAACAACTATACTTACGTACGTTTCAATGAAACAACATAGGTAATGCAAACTGCTCGTAAAGTCATATTATGACAAATCATAGCCATGCAAAAACTTTCTCATTTACCCATCCCCAAAACCAAATAACTAATTTAATTTTTTTTAACATGCTTTTCTTAAAAAAAAGTAAAATGTTGAATTAAAAATTTAAAATAATTTGAAGATAGAATAAATTATCTGGTAATCTGATAATAATATACTATCAGTTTTCTTTCAGTTAGAAAAGTAAATATAAGATTATTTACTTTTCAATACTACTACTTTTAATAAAAGTCCATGCATGCGTAAAATAAAGCATGGGCCGTAGCCTACTCTTACAAACTTCCATAAATACCGCGCCCCCAAATCGGTAGTACACTCTATCTTTATCAGATTACCAAATATTTTTTTCTATCTTCAAATATTTTTTTTATATATATTTACTTTTTTAAGAAAAGAATATTAAAATTTTTTGTTAAACTTTGTTTTTATTTCATGAAATCTTCTTGTGTTAGATACATCTCTTTCATTTTTCCTATCAGGTCTCTCTTGACCAATTCTTGTTCTTTTTCTTAAATGACGCTACTCGAGTTTCAAGGGCCATGGAGTCATCTACTTTACTCCTCTTTTTTTATCAGGCGATGTTGACCGAGAGATTTTTCCCCTTTAAACAACATGGAAAAAATTAACTTCTAACCAGTTCCTGCAGATCGCTTTTTACGATACACCCTGTATATATCAGTTGCAGAGTATGGACACGTGTAATAACAAACAACTACCAGAACCCGTTGAACATATGTTACAATCACGTGTTAAAACTAAAACAAACAAAATCAGGCTTAACAGTTCTGGTTCCTTATAAGGAATACCTTAAGGAGATATGTTTGAAGAAGCTAAACACACGCATTTAAAGAAATGCACTACACAATGAATTTTCGAAATTTAAATAAATTGTAAAAAAACACTTTTAAATTTATTTATAAGGGTTTTAATTTGATGAAAATCTGTCCAATCGTCTTATTACTAAACTCGAAATATTTAACCTCTCGTTATCGATAACATTTTGTTGAAGCGTCACTATAACTTTCGTCGCCGTACAATTTGTACAAGGCAAACTATACGAGTGACGATAATTTCGAAGGCATAGAACGAAAGAGGAAGAAAAATACTATAAAATAATGTCTATATAGAGATGATAGATTAGTAAAATGGACTGGAGAAAAATAGACAAAAGTGGCGTATTTTGTATTCTGCTTCGACAAATTCCGAGGTTTATGCGCTAACGGCGAGACACACTAACTTTAGCGATTATATTATTATTTGTTACGTTTTATGTATTTTTTGGTTTTATAAATATGAAAGTTTGGAACATTAGTTTTTAGAATGGTAGGTAATTTATTGCATAGGACGATTTTTAGTGGGCAAAATGTTGAACGTGAAAATCCATGTTCACTTCCGATAATGTTTTGATAAATGATATTTTGAAACCACTTCCCTTCGATTAATCGTTGTCGAAGGACAGTTCGAGCGTTCAGACAGACATAAATTTTAAAACTACTTTTTGGGGCTTAGGAAACTTCAACATTTTGTACACAATTTTAAAATGGTTCTTAAATTGTCTACCAATAATTATAATTATAGACGTGGCAAAATATTTGTCAGTAAGATACACTGAAAACGTGTTTAGGTCTAAACCGTTTAAAATGTCGATGTATTCACTCATACAAATGACACGAAAATTGTATAAGTAGTAAAACAATATTCTCGACATGTCCATGTATGAACTCTCACTCCGGATCGTGCTTTGTTTGCATTACGGTAGAGTCTTCGGTTGACCAGTGGAATCTTGGTTGTACGACTAACTTGGATCACCAGCCGGATTGCCAACAGTGCGTCATTGAGAAGGCAGTGAATCAGCTGTCATTTGCTGCTGAGACCTGTGACGTCAGGGGAGGGAAGAGTGGATTGTTGTCGAGTCTGTCATTTTGTAGAGTTTAATTCTTTAAAATTATTACGACTGGTTAAATTTTCGAGAAATGGCGTTCTTGGAATTCTCGGAAAGGCCTATAAAAGATGTCCGACCGCGATAATTATATATACAATATTTAAATAGGTTAGTAACAAATAGGCCTACAGACTTATTAAAATTAGAGTTGTCTGCAGTTACATTCATAATTTCAATGTAAATCCTCCAAATCAATTAACTCATTAACAGCTGGAGTGGTGTTTGGTCTGACGGGAATAAGGGAATTAAACGGAGATAAGAGAATTAAACGGAGATGAGGGAATTAAACGGAGATAAGGGAATTAAACGGAGATGAGGGAATTAAACAGGGATAAAGGAATTAAAACCACTTTGAGAAATCCATGACCAAGTTTCCTTTAGTCAATCTTACTATTGGGTTAACCTAATTTCGGGTAAAAACATAAATATTTTGCCCACTGCTTTACACATAGAAATAGCTCTCCAACTCGGTACATAAAATAATATTCTTGAATCCTCGTTCTAAGCGACAGGAAGGAAAGTGGTTTTTTTTTGTGAGTGTGAATCTCAGGATGTCTTCCTTTGTCTTTTGAAGATTTTCCAACCCTCCTTTAAAAAAGGGAGGAAGCGATAAGTACATTTAGAACGGTATCATATTTTCAGACGCGGAACAAACATGAACGGAATGACATTTCCACAGAATGAAAACGTTTTAGAAAAAAATTATTTTCTACTCTTAATTCGACACCATTAGATTTAAATTTCAGAGCACGCTCTTTAGTCATACTCGGACCGCCCTTGTCCAAGCCTTGAAAACGTACAGAATCGTTTTGATTCCCCACCGTTTTAAAACGGGAAAATAAAATAAACTTTAAAAAACACTTCACAACCCTTCACTCCCCGATTCCTAAAACCTAATAAAAACCAAAGAAACTATTCGTAACTAAATATGTCAATTTAAGAGTTAACAGTAAAAAGTGACGTCATGAGGTTAACCATGGACGTCAAATTACGGCGGTCAAAGCAAATTTTGTTTTTTGACTATTATTCCTGAACCGTAATATTTATTTTTATTTGCAATTTTACACACAAGTTTGGATCATTAATGTCTAATGTGCTTAATACAGCCGATTTTGAGAAACATCACTGCCCATTTTTTTTTCCCAGCCATGGTTCATTTTCATATTTTGCCAATTATTCTTGGTCATTAATCTTCACATTTCAGTTAAACATATTTCAATCTCATATTGTTCATAATTATTACTTCACCAACATCCTTGGCTTTCCTAGTAATTATTCCTTCCATTAATCAACCACCATTAAAGGTCTTCAATCAACTCCTTTCCTAAGCCTGTATTTATTTTAAATTGTGGTTTAATTGACATGTGCACTATTTATAGCCTACGTTACTTAAAGCCGGTACTTTGATATTATAACCTAATTATTAGAAGTACAATATTTATTTCCTCTTTATATGGAAAACCTCAAACATTTCATCTACGTTTCAATCGCCTTATTACGAGCTTCGATACTATCTAGTCCCAATAATTTTCATTACTTTTATTACAATAATCAAACTTCTAATTCGTCTCTTATCCTTCAACAAATTGGTTTGAAAAATACAACATTCAAGACGATAATTTAGGAATATGGTCTATACATCAGTTTGTTAAATATTAGCTAGCGCATATGCATTGTTGTATTGTGAATTCATATTATTTAAAGTTTCATCTACCCTTAATTTTTTTTTATGATCTTATTTCTGACGTCCCCCCCTCCCCCCCTCCTCGTTCTATATAAGACCATCATCACCTAATAAAAATAAAACAAAATTTTAATAGCGTCGCGGTCGAAAAAGAACAAGTCTTGGTCAAGAGAGACATAAATGGAAAAATGAAAGAGAGGGATATAATACAAGACAACGTCAAAAGAGGTCCCCTCGGGAGTGCCAAGCCCGTACTCACTAAAATGAGCCTCTCAGGGTAATTTTATAATTGGAAAATCAAAAAAAATTTACGGACATTGTCGTTTTCAACTACTTCAACTTGGAGTAGTTCATATTTAAATAACATACATTTTAATAATACAGACAATTTAAAATTTGTGTTTTCTCAAAATTATAGTTTCATATTTATATTTAGATAAGAGAGTTGTAAGAAGCATTAGTTACCGACATCCAGAAGCCCATTTACGTGACCACGAGCGTAGCATTCCCTAGGGACACTCTCTGAATCTGCACCTTTTTCATGCAGTCTTCTATTAGACGTCTCTTTCAATTTTCTTATTTGGTCTCTCTCAACTCCTAGCTGGATCTACACAATTTTTCTAGTAATCTTGAGTCAGAACCCTCTCTCTCGACTTCTAGCTGGATTAAAACAATTTTTCATGTAGTCTTGGATTAGATCCCTCTCTTTCAACTTTCCTACCAGGTCTCTTTCGACTCCTAGCTCAATCTACACCTTTTTCATGGATTAAATCATTTTGTTTCAGCTACCCTATCTAGTCTCTCTTGGCTCGTAGCTGGATTTACACATTATTTCAGTAGTCTTGAATTAGATGAATTTTCTATATGGTCTCTCTCGAATCCTAGTAGAATCTACACCTTATTCATGGGATTAAATCCCGGGCCTCTCCGACCCCTATCTGGATCTTGACCCTAGTTAAGGTACTCTTGGATTAGATGAATTTCTTTCAGCTTTCCTATATAGACTCTCACAACTCCTAGCTGGATCTACACCTTTCTTCATGTAGTCTTGGATTAGATCTAAAATTAACTTTCATTTTTCCTATCTGGTCTCTCTTGATCAAATATTGTTCTCTTCTGACCCTGACGCTATTGGAGTATTCGAGCTGTATCAGTCTTTATTCTACATTCTTCTCTTCTTTTTGAAGTGATAACTTCATATGGGACGGTGAACCTGCGCAAAATGAGGGTAATAGTGAAAGCGAATGAGAGGAAAAACGGAAAGCGGATGAGGGGAATCACCACTACTCTGCGCTATCTGCATGCGCGAGCGTGAAAGATGTGGGAAATCATTCGCAGGATGCGAAAATATTGCACAAACTTTATCACAGAACCGTATTAAAATTAAAAATCTACGAAAAATATTACACTAACTTTCTCAGATTCCAATACATAGTCAAACTAATAACCAATGCAAAAATATTGCACAAACTTTATCACACAACCGTATTAAAACTAAAAATCTACGAAAATTATTACACTAAATTTCTCAGATTCCAATACATAGTCAAACTAATAATCAATGCAAAAATATTCCACAAACTTTCTCACATACTCATACATATTAAAACTACAATCTACGAAAAATATTGCACTAACTTTCTCAGACTCCCTTAAAATATGACAGCTAATGACTAAAAACAATATATCACATACATATAAAGATAAATTTCAATTCATGAAGCCATGACCACTGTCAGGATTCAACATATTTTTTCAATTTACTGACAAATCGTACTGTTTTTTACATTTTTGCAATTTTGTTTGGATAAAATTTAATTTATATAAATATATTCGACCTACGTGGGGTCGATAGTTCATAATCATTTATTAACCTACTATTCTCGTTCCGCCATTTTTACGTCCTTAAGGAATACATTTGTGGAAAATGTGTTTAAAATCTTTAGAGCTTTAGAAATAGTACTGGACGTAATTCATAAAAACCATATTTGTTAATCAGAAAGTTTTATTATTGTTAATAACTTTATTAGAAAAGCATACACAGTATTTGTACCCTTCTCATTACTTTATCTAATAATCCCACCATTTATAATGTCAAGATTAGATCTTTAAATGCAACAGATGTAGATTCTCAATGACAGCAACCACCAAACATTATCTTGGTCACTATTTCCATTTGTTTGCAATTTGTCACAGAGGCCTTTGTCTCGAAGTTGACATCGACAGTTGATAGCAGGTGATATGCTTAATTAAGTGAATCGCTTTGATTCAGAGGTCAGTAACCCTGCAGTAACTTAGATAGTTTCCAACTCTTAAAAACAAAGAAGTTTATATTTTCTGTAAAAAGAATTTGTTTATCAATAAGGACTTCTTTTAATGACCAATTCTTTTATAATAAATTCAGCATAATTTACCTTTATACAGTACGTCTATAACAATGTTTATTAATTGGGATGTAGTTAGGGCAGTTTCATCCGTAAAGAGACATCTTCAGGCATTGTATGTTGTCAAAACATAATAACAAATACAAGAACACTCAAACATATTTCAAGAAAATTAAGTGGACCACTTTAGTCACAATAATTAAATAAATTTATCTTGGCGCACATCCTTAATCTGGTTAACTGATCTGATGTGTTTCTTATATGTAGTTTTATGTTTGTGATATGTGCCAAACCAGAAATGTCTCTTGCAGATGAAACGACCTCACCTACATACATTGTTAAAGATATACTGTAAAGTAAATTATACTGAATTTATTATTCGTAAAACAATGCAAAGGTTTATATAAAATAATATAATGTATGTTTTATCTTGTAACCGGTTCGAAGGATTTAGTAGAAATGGGTAAATTTACCGTTTACGTGTACGGGAAAGAAATTGACTTTAGGAAAACTTATGAGCAACACTTGTGGAAATTTTAATCACCAAAATAAAACCTAACCTTCCATAATAAATACTATATTTGCACAATATATTTTCCCTTTTGTTGTTTAAATGAGAAAAACCGCTCGGTCATCATCTCTTATACAAGAACATAAAATAAATACCCACTAGTACTCGAATACTCCAATAGCGTCAGTGTCGGAAAAGAACAAGAGAGACTTGATAGGGAAGATGAACCTAACCTTCCATAATAAATACTATATTTGCACAATATATTTTCCCTTTTGTTGTTTAAATGAGAAAAACCGCTCGGTCATCATCTCTTATACAAGAACATAAAATAAATACCCACTAGTACTCGAATACTCCAATAGCGTCAGTGTCGGAAAAGAACAAGAGAGACTTGATAGGGAAGATGAAAGAGGGATCTAACCCAAGACTACATTAAAACAGTTGTAGATCCATCCAAGTTCCCTCGGGATTGTGTTAGTAATTAGGAAAATAATTCAATTGGATTAATAGTATAACTTCTTTGAGAAGTCAGAATGATAAACAATTATTGTGACAACTAACGAAATAGCTTGCCAGGACGTCACGAGTCACAAGACGTACATAAACTTTTGGGTGAAAAGAAACCAGGACAATCATTGAGGAAACCGACCGCAGGGTTCTACAAGATACCGAAGACGAACTTGGCGTGAAAGAACTTCCGAGGATATCAGACCAGACCAGTGTCCCCGTACGAAGACCTTGCAAAATTGAGCAAACTTTATGTGTAAAAGGAACTTGTAATTTTCGAGACTAAAATAACATAGAATCAGAGTCTAGAGTCACAATTGTCATTCTTAGTTTATTGAATTGATAATGATAATAGATTTGTTGGTTTGAAATGTTAAGAAGCAAATTGTATTAATGAAAGAGATTTGCATTTAAAATAAATTGTACAACGTACATAATACAGATACAGAGAAATAAAAATTACTTAAGAATTATAAAACTCGAATACAGTCTTGTTTTATTGTAACAAAAGAACCCAAGCGGGAATCAACAGCTGACCCTTAACAATTGCCACGTCCGTACTCGCTGCAGTTGGTTCAACGGATAAGTCTAGATCCAGTAAAAGGTCCCCCGGGATTGCTATGCCCGTATTTACTATGGTGAGAAACTGAGGTGGCTCAACGAATAATTCAAACAACGTGAGCCGTTAGAAACAGTCATAGTACGGAACTACCACTGTGAGTCCAATGAATGGTAAAAAACAATATAAATATGTTTGTTTCGTTCAAGTGTACAGTAACTGTGGTATAAACAAAAAGCTGCGAGGTCCACTATTTAGGATTACCTGTAACCTTCAGGGGTTCACATATTGTGAGTACGGTAGTGCCATCCTAGCTGGATCTACACCTTTTTAGGTAGTTTTAAGTTAGATCATTCTCTTTCATCTTTTCTATTAGGTCTGTCTTTACCTACTGTTGTTCTCATCCGACCCTGACGTTATTTGAGTATTCGAGTGTTCTTCCTTTTTTTTTAGCGATGATGACCGAGCAGTTTTCGCCTTTAAAGAAGAAAAAAGATTATGAATGTCAGAAAGAGTAAATAAAAGATACTCTTGATGTTTTTTCTACTGTTTAAAATGCCGTTAGAATTATAATTTACTGACAATTGCTGGGTAATTCAAGTTCATACTTAACGTTATTCTTATGAGATGGAACCAGTCTGACAGCACTTAATAAGGAAGCGAAAAGGTCAACCATACAAGGTTCAAGGACATTAGGGGTTATTTATGTTACATCATGCGTGTATCCTTATTGCTTACGTTTTAATTGAAGGGGCAAGTTCAAGTTGTATAGTACCCTTGAGTTTTAACGACTAACAAGCCTCAAGGGATGTATTCGCCAAGTCTTCTCGTATTACATCTACAATCCTTACTTGACGCGCAACTAAAACGACGTCATGAACGTTTTCCCCCTTCCTCACAGATTCGTTGTATAGAGAGTTATAATATGGGGGGGGGGTTGATGTCGAATTTCTAAGGGTTTATCTGGCGATAGTTATGAACCCACACCCACCCCCGAGTTCAGAAAAACCGTTTATTCATTAATTTTAATAATACTGGTGTGGCATTGTAATCGTGTTCATCAGATTTAAAAAACTCGAACACAAGACGTTTATTTAATCAAACACGTTTCAACGACAAAGTCGTCATCCTCATAGTTATAGTTTTGTTATTGTAGCTCATGTATCACTGAGGATGGCGACTTTGTCGTTGAAACGTGTTTGATTAAGTAACGTAATTTTTGTGAGATCTTGTGTTCGATTTTTTTTTTTTTTTTTTTTTTTTTTTTTATCTCTAGCGATGTTGATACTCGGGAGAAATGGATAATCAAATTAATCGCTTTCAAATGATTTCAATATTCGTATTATTATTTCGAAATCGAGTATCTGCGCAGAATAATTTACTGCGAACTCAGCTTTACCAATCAGTGAATTACTAACGAATATTATATCGTCTCCTTGTTCCTAGTTACGAATATTTTGTCCGAATATTTTATTTCGAATCCGAGGATTTTAATAATCGTAACGTTCCGAAGATTTAGATTATTTTAATTCGAACTCACACATCACTAATTATCGTACAAGTCAAGCTCAATATTTATTTTATATCTTGTACATCGTTTAGTCAATGATATAAATAGCGCTAACACATAGTAAACTAAAATAACACATTATTACAAAACACAACAGATATCAAAAAATAATAAATAAAAGTTATATCAATGACTAACAATCCAATAAAATAATAAATTAACAATTAAAGATAAATAAATAACAAGAACAATAAATAAAAATTTTAATCATTCAAGTTACTCTTTACGATAGAGAAACTCTCCACATAGTAAAAGAATCCAAACAAACAAAAATCTGTTTTTTAAACTCGTTATAATTTCTGAATATTTTTAGACTTTCCGGAAGTTTATTAAGTTACACTTGCTTGTGGTGGTAACTTGTTCAATTTACTTAACCTGTTTGGCCTAATCGTAAGTAAGTGTCCTAAAGGATTTAAAAACATTTTATGTGGACGTATTGGTAATACCTCGTAAAATTTCTTTCATTATTCTATAACCACAAATTTTGTAATATCTGTAATAAGACCCAAACTCAAAATTAGTTTTCTCAAAATCGGCTAAACAATTTTTTTTAATTAGCTCTAAATAGCAATATAAAACGTAGTGGTCGTTAATTCGCTAATAACTCCGATTCAAAAGTTATTGGTGAAAAAACAAATTTTGAAAATCGTTCATTTTGAAATGTATTAACGTATATTTTTGTTCAACGATTATGTTCAACAAATTGTAAAAACTATTCTGTACCAAAATTACGACCATTTTATGGGAAACAACTTATTTTCTTTGTGGGGAGGGGGGGGAGTAAAAAACAACAAAAAATAGTATTTATACAAATAGAGACGACTGAATGGAATGGTTAGAATAGACAGCGTGAAAATCGATTTATATAAACGATAGATCCAGATTTTCTCAGATTTTTTAACAATTTAGTTTTAAATGTCTACAAACTTAAAAATCGGGGAAAATGAAGTAACGCATGTAATAAAATATAACGTTCAAATAGTTGAAATTGTACAGATTTCTATCATATTTAATATTCCATGTTGGGGAAGTACTATTTCCATTCCATTGGCAACTGTACTTCAGAATATCTTGAAGTTTTACTGTTTCTATAGCCAGTAATATATTGTGAAAGAAAAGTGAAAATTTTACCAACATAAAAGATAACTTATGATCAAGTTCCTCACTCCATCATATTTGTTTTCCCATTAAAACTTGCACTATTTAATTTTTTTTAAGTATAGCGGGGAAAATGTATTTAATTTCTCAAAAATACTCAGTATTTTTTTTTTTTTTCCATTCTTTTTTTTTTTTACCTCTCGGCCATAATTGCTTCATTAAAAAAATGAAGAAAGGAGCAAAAAAAACTACATTTCGGCCCTGAATACTCTAATAGAGTCAGAAATGAACACGACTTGGTCAGAGAGACCTGATCGGAAAGTAATCTAACCCAAGACTACATGGACCCAGTTAGGTTCCCCACTGATAATCCCGTACGCATTGCATGCGAGTCCCTGAGGGTGTTGTACAGCTCAAACTAATGAATTGATTTTAATCACTCCTCGGAGCTCACTTATTGTGAGTTCGGGTGTGGCAAACCCTAATAATCCTAGCTGGATCTATATCTTTCTATATGTAGTCTTAGGTTAGATCCGCTCTTTCATCTTTCATAATAGTCTCTCTTGACCAACTCTTGTTCTTTTCCGACCCTAGCGCTTGGCGTATTTATCTTATGTTCTTTTTCTTCCTTTAATACTCTACCGAGAGGGTATTTCACCTTTAAACAACTACAAAAAATACGACGTAAGTTCAGGGGTTGCCATCACTGCGGTGGAAAGCCTGGAAGCTAATAGAGGGACATTAGGTAAATGTGAGATATGATTCCCCGGCACTTACAGACAACTAGCCGTTCTAAAAACATCGACCACCGTCTCCATGCTTGGTTCTGTTCGGTCCTACCGAGTTATTTATTTAAAGTATATCAATTATATTTTTTAAATAAATATCTTTTTCAATGATTTTGTATTGACCTTAATTTATTAGTGATTTACAAGTAAACAAATTCACGAAAAGTACGACATTCCAATTAATATAAGCTACATTTTAACGTATTATTCTTGGTCTGATTTTATTAGCTTAATGACAATACTGAATCCAAATCAGCAGTTCTAAACGAGCGGTCTAGAACTGTCAGGTAATGTTTTCACTGCGTGTAGTGAACGAAAGAAATGATTTATTACCAGTTTCTGTCTCAGGAAACCACATTGTCGATCTAGTGAACTGTCGATCGGTTGACACGCTACGTATTCGAGGGCTGTCTTCTTTTTGGTTTTTCGCCTTTAAACAACAAGAACAAATTTTTATTATATTTTTTATGTGAACATATTTGGCTAAATATGAAAGCGTGATCTTTTTTCTTTTTGGGCGTTTTTATATAATTCTTCACCTTAAATTAGCGGTTTCCCCAGCTTGGATGTTTAGTATAATTTCCCTACCTACAATTACAATTAGTTTATCTTTACATTTAGATAATAAAGTGGTAAAATTAAAAACGACTAAATGTGCCAGGGTCGTCCTGATATTATGTACCCTTAATGTAACGTTATCAGCCGGTGATAACAAATAACCCACTAAACCAGGGCCACCCAAGTACATATTTATTTATTAGTAAGGCCATAATTAAGCGTTGCTATCTTAAATGTCACATGTATCCTAGTTATTTAATGATTTCGATAAGACACAGCCTTCGAAATGTCGATAGCAGGAGTGATTTTTTTATCGTAAAACAAAATTAGTGGAAATTTGAAAAACTTTTAATTAGTTTTGTAGGTTTTTGCTAATTTCAAAATATTGTCATTTTACGTAATACGTTTCTTCCATTGTTTGAAAGCGAAAAACGTTAATAAATTGAGCAAAACTTTGCACAAACTTTCTCATTCATCCATCCTTAAAACCAAATAAATTAAACAAAAACTAATCAATTCTGGTTTTAAAGTTATTTGATAATGTCTGTTCATATTATTAATATGGTTTAACCGGACATTTGTGTTTACAAATAACGTAGACTTAGTCTTACACATTGCTGGGCTAAGTTTGACCTTAGTGTAGAATCCAGTTCTACTACAGGATGGTTGATTGTGCTGGTATAATTTTAAAAAAAATTTTGTGGTTAGGAGAATCCTTTTTTTCAAGCTTTGACTGCTCAGGCCTAATTTTAGGCTTGAGCACTTTTTTTCGATTAAAGATTTAGTTTTAGTTTAGTGTTTTCCTCTTTTATGTTAGTTTCACACTTGATAATGACAGTTGATTTATACTGTCGAAACGTCGTGTATTAATTTTCAATACACAAATGTTGGCAATATATTCGATTAAATCATATTAATAATACAAAACTAATCGTCACCAAAAATGACATTTTTATAGGGTCAATCATAAAGTGAAAGTAAACCTCTGACGCTGATTTATTTAAATAAACGTCCATAGGTTGTAAAATGAACGAAAACGGCCAGCGGAAGGGTCGCCTCACAAATTCATATGCAGCTTTCACTCACATAAACCAAAGGAGATTAGAAGCCTTTTGCGGTCTGAATGTTTCACCTACTGGACTCGCCATAATCCAAAAATCTTTTTCTTTTTTTTTTTTACCGTACCAATTAAAAATTAAAATTCCATTTGATTCTGCGCAAAATAGTAAGAAACTATACCAAACAACAACCAATATCAAGCAATCGCTGTCCTTTACTTGTCTTCTAAGTACTGTAGATGATTTCACTGCTGTTGTCAACCCCATTTGTTAAACTGTTGTTCCTAACGATTCTCTGTAGTAAGTGAAAACTCACTTATATAGTGTGAAAATACTGAGTAAACATTGTTTACCCTTTTATTTTCCTTATTTTGGAATTTTTTCGTTTGTGTCATAAATCGTATAGCTTTTAATATCGACGTGCAAGGTTAATTTTGGTTACCAAACCGTAATATTTTGCCTTAATTTTACACACTTTGGGTTACTTTTGGATAGATGTGATCCATATATTTTGTATCAGTATTTTAGTGCTACATTTTTGAATTTTTTTTTTTAAATTTACAAGTGCCGATTTTGAGCTAAATTGGAATTGACTATTGGTATTGTGTTCTCTTACCATTAAATTATGAACTATCGAAAAAGTGGAAAAAAGTTCCGAGATGTGGCCAAAATAAGTCCATATACCAAAATTTCATTAAAATCGGTCGACGCGTTTAGAGCACTGCACATACAACAGACAGACAGACCATAACAGATACATCTGCAAAAAAGCCGACCTTGATTTTTGACCAATTACATTTCTCTATACTACGTATATGTAAGAAAGTGAAAAAAATATTGGTTGAATTAATTTTATGAAATTGAAAATAAAATTATAAATACCAAAGTATTTAATCATTTTGGGTATTTACACCGAAAGTACTTTACATCACTAGGGGAGGATAGAGGTTTACCTAGAATTACAATAACATAATATATATTAATAGTCAGTTTGCGATATACAGAGTGATTGACAGTCAGTGTCCAAACATGTTTTGGGTAAAAGTACACATGTTACAAAGTAGAACCGACTCATGAAAACAAAAGCTTTAATTTAATTTGCCTCGGAACCACAATTTTTAAAAAGCTTCGTAATTTACCAAGGCGAGTTTCCGAAAGTGGATACCTAGCGAAATCGTTTTCTGCGCACGAAAACGGTAATTTCACCACATTTCATCAAAAATCTTCTGCATGTTTTTAAAACAAAATGTACAAAGAATGCACGTTTTATCTTTATTAATAACATACATTAACTACCATAATGATGATGATGAAACTACAAATTAAAGTGTTTCCCGCCTACATTAACGACTTGCGGTACAGTAGAGTTACAACGCATATAAAAGTGTGTCCGTAGTGCGTTGTGCATATTAATGCGCACACTTCATCGTTATGCATGTTGTATTAGATGATTATTTGTTTATTCTAGGCACAACGTAATGCACATAGGGAGGTATTTATAGTTACGCCCCTATATTGGAATGTCCGTATACCGTCATCTTCATCGGTTGGAAAACAACTCCCCTCGCGTATAGTACAGAAAACTGTAGTTACACTTATTTATTATTATTTCAATATATAAATAGATTTTAAAAGATAATTCATTTTTACTGTCTCACAGAAAGTTATCTGATGGTTCAAAAAATAATTGATGTTGAATTTTTTTAGCGGAAATGTACGTTTTGAGGTCCCCTGAGTCCCCAAAAGTGTTTTTTTAGAACAATACTGCCTGTTGTATGTTATACAACCCAAACGATTTTAATCAAATTTGATATATGGGCATATTTTGGCTATATTTCAGGAAGTTTTTATTCAATTTTTTGATAAATCGAAATTTGAGGGTATTTTTAAAAAAATATAAAATTACGTTTTTATCAAGATCTGTACAAACGATTTTAATCAAATTTTGCTCGTGTATAGCCTCAAAATGTTTAATCAAAACGTATTGATCGCCATCTTTCCAAAAATGGCGGTTTGTGAGTTATCAGGGGGGGTCGTTCATTTTAATGTTTAAAACAAGTAATTTCTCAAAATCGGCCCTACCGATTCCGTTGAAATTCTAGTAAAATGTGGACATCTTCCCCATGGTAAAATTACAGACTGTATAAATCATTTCGTACTCGCAATCTCAATTACGTAGGCCTATATTATACTTAACGGTAAACATACTTCACAATTTTAAAATATCGTCAACTATTAAAAAAAAACAACTTACCCATTCACTAATATTTTGGTTTTTTCAATTATTATTATAACTTTCGAAATCTCACCTGAAAACAAACCACACAAGAAATTAATAACAATATTAAAAGTAAAGAAATTAAATTAAGAATTTTAGCTTAAAATGTACGCAATATTTAAATTTAAAATCAACATATTTAAAGGTTTATTTTTATAAGGAACATTCGTATGGAGTATTACGGATGTTATAACACACTGAAGTTAATGAAAGTGAATTTTTGTTGTTGTTTATACTTTCTCAAATATACATACTACAAAGAAAGTTAAAAAATATCTATGTTTAAATTTTCGCAATGTTTTGAGTTTCCCAAAGCCCAAAAAAAATCCGTCTGTTGTCTATCTAAATGAGCTAACCTATTTATAACCAGCTTTGAAAAAGTAATAACAATGAAACATCATGGAATCCTTTAACAAAGAAATACAAGTTTAAATTTACAAATTTTAACTAATAGGCGTATCCCAATTCTTGTATTTACCGCTTTAATTCGGCCAAAAATTAGCAAACATTTTCAATACAATTCTAATGCCCTGTATATGTGTGTGAACACTCTAGGCCTCAATTTAGTCCTATTTTTTCCAAATTTGATGCGTAGTGTAGAAAAAATCAATCTATCAGCAGATAAAACGAAATATATTAAAACTAAGAAAATATTTATTTGACTTAAAAAGTTTCGAAAACTAAAAAGGTTCAAAATAAATAATAAACATTCACACAAATATAAAAGTATTAAACACTTCACTACAAACGTTTTACACGTTTCAAATTACACGGAAGACCTTAATTAGTACATCTTATTTCAACAACCAAGAAAACGGCAGTGAGTATCCGTTCTCGTTACAAAAACCGGTTGGATTTTAAAACTGGGTTTCCAACTGTAAAATCACTTCTTAAATGACAGTTTAGAAATGAATTCTAAATTAAGGTCATTTTTAGAATACAAAATGTAATCCACTTGTCACAGAGTCGAGACACGATCGCAAGGAACCGGAAATGATTCCGCATCGCTGAATAATCGTGTTAGTCATCCGAAGTCTTGGATGTTTTCCAGAAGCTGCTGCTGGCTCTGGATGTAATTGTTTCTATGGAGATATTTATTTTTACTGCGTACCTTTGTAATATGAGATGCCAGATTTTTTTGCGCGTTACATGAATTTTGTCAGAATATATCATGTTTTACATCTCTATACAGTAAAACGAATGAAACAAAAATCTTTATTTTTGCTAAGCAAAACTACGAATGTAGATTTTCCCTTCTTTATAGGCGAAAAACCTCTCGGTCAACACCGCTTTATGGAAAAACATAAAATAAAGACCCCCCCCCCCCTAATAGCGTCAATAAGGACAAGAATTGATCAAGAAAAGATAGAAGAGAGATCTAACTCAAAACTATATGTACTACCCTGGTTTTTAAAGGCGAAAAATCTTTAGGGCATCACCTCTTATATGAAAAAGTAGAAGAGGACAAAAAAACCCCTCCACCCCCTAGTCTTCGAATATTATAATAGCATCAGGGCTGAAAAAAGTTGATCAAATGAGACATTATAGGACAGAGAGTTTTAACTCAAAACTACATGTACAATATTACTCCTCCTCCTCCTTGGATTTTAAAGGCGAAAAATATTTTGGTCATCATCTCTTTTACGAAAAATTAGAAGATGACATAAAGACCCTCCCCCCCCCCCCCCAGTCCTCGAATATTATAATAGCGTTAGGGCTGGAAAAAGGAAAAAGTTGATCAAGTGAGACATTATAGGACAGAGAGTTTTAACTCAAAACTACATGTACAATATTACTCCTCCTCCTCCTTGGATTTTAAAGGCGAAAAATATTTTGGTCATCATCTCTTTTACGAAAAATTAGAAGATGACATAAAGACCCTCCCCCCCCCCCCAGTCCTCGAATATTATAATAGCGTTAGGGCTGGAAAAAGGAAAAAGTTGATCAAGTGAGACATTATAGGACAGAGAGTTTTAACTCAAAACTACATGTATGTACAATATTACTCCTCCTCCTTGGATTTTAAAGGCGAAAAATATTTCGGTCATCATCTCTTTTACGAAAAATTAGAAGATGACATAAAGACCCTCCCCCCCCCCCCCCAGTCCTCGAATATTATAATAGCGTTAGGGCTGGAATAAGAAAAGAGTTGATCAAGTGAGACATTGTAGGACAGATGAAAGAGAGAGTTTTAACTCAAAACTATACATACAATATATCCCTGGTTTTTGAAGGTGAAAAATCTTTCGGTCATCATCTCTTATACAAAAACCTAGAAGAGAACATAAAGTTCCCCTAGTCCTCGAATACTCTAATAGCGCCAGGGCCGGAAAAGAACTCAAAACTACATATACAATACGTCCCCTCCACCTTGACTTTTAAAAGCAAAAAACCGTCGTTCCTTATCTCTTGTACAAAAAATAGAAAAGAACATAAAATAAAGCTTATCTCTCTAATAGCGTTTGTGTCATATGAGAGAGGGTTCTAACCCAAGACTACATGGTGTGTATAAAAAAAAAAGGTTTAGATCCAATTAAAGTCCATCGGGATAGCTACACCCGGCATGTACTTTCTATAAGTGAGCTTCTAAGGGTTATGAATAAAGAACCAAACACTACTAGTTCCTTCTATATTGATCTACACTAAATGTCCCAAAAGACCTTCATATTAAATTTTGTCAAAAATTACGATTTAAAGAAAATTTAAAAGACCACCGAAGTTTGTTTGGCATGTAAATCAATTTTTTCCCACGTATATATAGAGTCTTAGAGAAAATTATTGATGGGTTAAAAAATCGATGACGATATATCAGTTTTATGTCTTTTGAGTTAAAAAAAGTCCTTTTTGGAATGATTTTTGTCGTATGTGCAGCTCTCCACAGCTAAAACACGTGAACCGATTTTAATCAAATTTCGTATGTGGACATTATCTTTGGATTTTTTTTTAAAATCTGCTTCAACGACTTTTATGAAATTTTCCTCAAGTGTAGCCTCTACAGATCATATTGGTCGCTATTTTTTAAAATGTCTCTTCTTAAGAAATATGAGTGGTTCATGAATAACGTTTGTAGAGTTTGGAAGAGGGAGCACAAATGTATGAGGGAGCATAATTATTAAAATTATGACGTGTTGAATATCATTTATCGTATAAAACAGTATTGTAAGAGGATTTGCAATAGTTCTATCATAAATGAGCATTCAATTGAAATGTTACGCGAGTCCCTATCCACAAAGGACGACTAATGATATTGTTTTTAAATACTACATTCTTAACAATTATTCTCCAACTCAGCTGCTTCCATTGTATTTAAACTCATTGAAAAGTTTTTAAATTTGTGTAGACGATTTCCAAACATATGAAGACCCAAATTGATGCGCCAAACCTCAAGTAAAGGAACGAATCCACATGTTTCGTTTTAAGGTCGTTAAAGACTACATTTGATCAAAATATTGACAAATCCAAAATGTAATCCACTCGACTAAGTTTGTCAGGAAGTGTAAGTGTATGTAATAATCGTATTAGTCAACTGAAGTCTTGGATGTTTTCCAGAAGCTACTGTCGGCTCTGGATGTAATTGTTCTTTAGAAGTTTATTTTTACTATGCAACTTTATGTAATAGTACTAGATGCCAGACATTTTTGCGCTTAAATTACTTTTTGCCAACAACATTGTAAAACTCGAATCGTAAAGAAATCGCTATTCTATAAAAACTAGATTATTTTCTTCTTTCTCTGTCGATGTATAAAAGAATATTTTTCTGGTTTTTATTTGAGGAGGGATGAGGTTTTTGTCCAGTTCTATAAATTTCACTTCTTCTCATGCATAGATAAATTGTATTTTCCCCCTTTGTAGCCTGAAGTCGAAAAAACTATCGGTCATTATCTTATGAAAAAAAAAGATGAAAATAAAATTAAATACCTCTAACCTTCGCAGACTCTAATAGAAAGAGACAAGAATCAAGAGAGACCGGAAAGGAAAGATAACAGAGAGGGATCTAACCCAAGAGTATATTAGACAATGTGTAAATCTTCGTCATTATCATGTGGATAAATTGTAATAGTATTGATCCGTTTTCATTGTATATATTTTGCATGAAACATTAGTCTTGTCTCTTATAGTTCAGTGTCACGACGGTTTATATGCATTTAACACCTGAATATGATAACGTAATTATTGGAAACGTCTTCTCGTTGTAAATAAACTGAATTGTGTGTTCTATCCCATTTTATTAACAACACTTTGTGTCTTTCTGTCATTACCGCCGTGTCATACAGTCCATAGAGCGGATCGATTTTGATCAAATTGAATAGTTTGTTTCTCTCGGAAGCTTACTATAGGGAGTATGAGCGTGATAATCCCGAGGGAACCTAGCTGGATCTACACTTTTTGTCGTATAGTCTTGGAATAAAGTCTCTTTTTCATCTTCTTACCAGACCTCTAATGACCAACCCTTGTTACCTTCCGACTGTGACACTATTAGAGTATTCTAGGACTAGTGGTCTTTATTTTAACTTCTTTCCTACCTTTTTTTTTTATAAGGCTATTATGACCGTGAGGTTTTTCACTTTTAAACAACAAGAAAAAAAAAAAATTTGGTAATTTCTTTAGGTTCATTTAAATAAATCAAAATTTAACAGTACAAATATTTCCATTTTAAAAATTAACTAACTGTTATATTTTAATTTTTATTAAAATATAAAACGTATTAGTCTTATACACAAAATAATGGTACCAAAAAATGTTCATGATACATTTCTATCACCTAAGTGTTTTCCCATAGAGTGATAACGAGCTAAAACATGACGTGTAGGATCAAGTATATATTTCAGTATCTAGCTAGCTAGAGGAGAACACACCAGTTATAATGTCCCATAAAACATAGTTTTTTCTAAATATACACCAATCGTATTCTTAAATAGACGTCCAGATATTGTCATTTAAATACGTGCATAGTGAAAAACACTGGGGGCGACAATATCTGCATTGCAGATTTATAAATAAGAAAAACAAGACATAAATAATTCAACAAGTACCTGAAGTGGAAATACATTACACAAGAGAGAGGGAGGGACGTGTTTAGGTCGATGTTAAGCGTGGAAAATACAATGTCGTCAAAATAAATGTGAACAAAATGTACCGCGTTGACATGTAAATTGGGAAATTTCCCATTGTGAGGGAAATTGTGAAGTTGGTAGGGAACTCTGGTTGAGAATGCGAAGGGAATTTGATGTGCTAACTAGGCCTAGGCTCTTCACGGGTGTTGAGTCAAGGAGTTAATTTGATATTTGATAGAACGAAACGTTTCTAAATTACGATTCTACTCAACTTTAGAGATCCTAAATTGATTCCGAGAGTTAAAACGGCAGAATAATGTGTCACTTAATGTATTGGATTTATGTTTAAGAAGTTCCATAGCTAGCGAAAATATGTGGGTTGAACAGTTGTAGTTTTATGGGTTCAGATTTAGAATGCGCTAGTGTGAATATCAAATGTGATTTAGAAGTCGGAAAATGCAATACGGTGTCATTGCAGTTAACAAATGTGGGCCGTTAGATTGCTACACTAGAGCCTGTAATTTCTCAGCTTCACACCATACTATGGAGATGGGCGATATTTTTAGAATGTAAAATCAATATGGCAATCTTATTTGTAATTGTAATGTATACAACGACGGATGTCGAAAACACAACAATTTATAATTTGTAGAAATAATAAAATCATTAGGACAACTAATGGCTGTTTTCAACTGCCTCAGCTTATAGTAGTGTTTTCCTTCCTGTTTATATAGGGTGTTTCTAAAGTATGGAAACAGTTTCATAACTTTCGAACGAAACAAGAATTGGGCTAAAACTATTCTGGCCAACTTTTGAACTAACTTTTTATACATAGTTTAATTTTACAAGACCAAAAAAGGATGTAAGTCAAGATAGATAAAACCAAGGGCCCTTATAATTTCACTCGTTTGCCTGTCTATAAGTCGCAACACGTCTACACAGGCATATAAAATAAATACAAAGTTTGAAATATATAAGATTTATCGTCTTGTCTGTGTAGACGGCTTGTCACTTACAAAAAGACAGACTGGCGAGTGAATTATATAACCTACGGATCCTAATAAAGAGAAATCAACGAAAATTCAATTTCTACAGCTATATTAAATTGATTTGTTTCATATGTTACAAAAATTACTGGTTTTTTTTTTTTTTTTTTTTTTTTTTTTTTTTTTTTTTTTTTTTTTTTTCTCAGGTCACGCTGTGAAGTAAGAGGGGAATGGACATGATATCCGAGACTTTAAATTTGGCCTAACACCAACATATTAATTTTTTCATCAAATAAACATACATATTCGTAATCAGAATAACTTCTAGTTTTTTTTGATATCCTACACATAGTATTTCCAAAAATACAATTATCAACACGATATTTTCCCCCTATACTAACCCAAGGTCATTTTTTGTTACCGCTATATTTTCCCTATTAATGTCAGACAATATAAGGAATATAAATACAAAATTTGAAATACATGAGATTTATCGTCTTGTTTGTGTAAACTTGTCGCGACTTTAGACAGGCGAACACGCCCGGTATATTATAATTGTCCTTGGTTTTATCTAAGGACCCTAAAAATATTAAGGACCTCTCAAAATGTAATCATGTTAAAGAACTGAATTATGCTTCATTTAAAAGCTCTTGAAACTGTGTTACAAATAAAAATATTTCAATGAACTTCAAAGTAAAATTATACAAATTTTTGTATTTAGCTATGATAAATTTTATATTAGCTTACTTTGTACAATATTAAACAAAACTAAGAGTTTCTATAAATTCTCTTTAGTTCAAAAATTTTTTTTTATCTTTCCATATAATTAATTGTTCAATTGGAAAACCAACAAAATTGCACTGCTCCAGTTACTGTCACTTGATAACAACCTAGTTATTTTGTTGATAATAAAAAAGAAACAAGAAAATTAGCCTCATTTCACAACTAAGTATGGATCTAATCAACGTGTTTTAATTTTAATATTGCGTATTTAAAACTCTTCAATACAGGTGATCAGATAAAACAACCGCTTTTGTTATGCAAGACTATTATAATGAACACTTGAATAAACATTAAATTATCTATTAACATGAAGACAAAGACTGGGGACCTTGGAAAACAATGTAGGACTAATAGCTGCTGGTACAATATATACAAATGTACCTGTAAAGTCTCAAAGAGAATATTGATTTCTGGTAAATTTAGAAGTACCAACATCAAAGAATTTGGAACAAGGTTTAAGTAAGTTCCTTTCGAAATTATTTCCCCTTGTTTCTTTAAAAGATGAAAAACCTCTCGGTCATCATCACTTTATACAAAAAAGGAAGAACAGAACACAAAATAAAGACAACTTACTCTCGAATACTCGAATAGCGTCAGAGTTGAAAGAGATTTGCTCAATACCCACATCAAACAATTTGGAACAAGGCTTAACAAAATATTGTCTCTTGTTTTTTAAAGGTGAATCCTCTCTCAGTCATCACTTTATACAAAAAAAAGGAAGAAGAGAACACAAAATAAAGAGTCCTTACTCTCGAATACTCTAAAATTTTCAGCGTTAGAAAAGAACAACAAAGATTTGCCAAACTCACATCAAAGTATTTGGAACAAGGGTTAAGCAAATTATTTTCCTTTGAAGTTTAAAGGCAACAAAATCTCTCGGTCATCATCACCTTATAAAAAAAAGAAGGATAATCAGAACGTAAAATAAAGATCCCTTACTCTCTAATAGCATCAGAGTAGGAAGAGAACAACAGAGACGTGATAGAAAAGTCGAAAGAGAGGACTACATAAAATAAACTGTGTACATCCAGCAAGGTTTCGGGATTGCCACACGCGTACTCACTATAGGTGAACCCTTAAGGGACCTTCAAAATTCATCTTTAATTATATAAAACAGTCTGTCGGTCTGTTTATAATACAAGAGTTGATTTTCGTGCAATTTTCTTTCCTGCGTAGCTATATTATCTGGGCGGGTGATTCAATAGTTTATAAGTTAACACTTGTCTGCAAGGGTCATAATAAAACTATTTTTGTGACAAGATATGTTTCTTCAATCTTGAAATCGGTTCAGTAATTCTCGAGTTGTAACCATGATTTGTAGGATATAGAGATTTTACGACAAATTTTGCGTATTTTCTTTTCAGTAACGAAAGTGGAATTTGATTTAAGCGCTTGTTGGAAATGAACACTTTTACAATTATTTATTTAATCGGTACAGTAGTTCCAAGTTTTAATTAGTTTTGCTAGTAATTAAGAGGAAATCCATATTATAAATTTTAATGTTTCAACGACAACAACTGTTTTATTAAAAAGGAAGTTGATACCTATTATTTTACTTAATTTAATTCGACGCAATGTTTATATTTGCAGCTGTGTGGATAGAATTCGCAGTACTACCTCCCCCGCTACATCTCCCTCTCTCTCATTCAAATCAGTTCACGTTACACGAATCTCTACATTTATAAAATGCAACGTAAAACCTCTAGAACCGCTAATCCGATTTTCATGAGATTATAGAGGTACGATATATGGTCAAGTTTTAGTCCAAGTTTGATTAAAATTCGTTCCAAACGATACATCTTTATCAATTTCAAAGTTGGTACATAATTAGAACATTATTAAAATTGCTTAAGAGGTATCAAATTAAAAGAGATTTTAGTATGTACGCCGCCTAAGGACACGGCAATGAAGAGTATAGCTGTAAATAATGTGATCGGGCTTCCAATTCTCTAAGAAGACTTTCCATCTTTCACGGAAAACAATAAAAAATTCGGTTATTAACTGCGGTTGACAGACGTGTTCTAAAATTTTTGAGAGATGCTTAAAAATTTTAGAATCTTAACGGTTGTATATCATTATTATTTTTATTTTTTTAAATACCAAGAATAAACTGATCTTCAAATTTTATTTTTTATGGAATTCTGTTATAAAAAATATGGGTTTACATTTTGAGTTTCGCCCTCTGTACACACGTATCGTACTAAATATTTACTTTCTCACATATACGTAGTATGAAGTTATGTGATTGGTGAAAGAAATAGTTGTTTTTTTCCCCCAGATATATCTATATGGTTTCTAGAATGATGTCTGTCCTGCCACCTGTGCAAACCAAACTAGTATAAGTTTGGTATGTTGGTATATTTTAACGATTTCTCAGTATGATTTTTTATTTTTTTATTTTTTGTTTTTTTTTTGGAAGTAGGTGTCACAAGAAACAAAATACAAAATTGCGTTCATCTCAAAATCGGCTCTTACGATTTTGATCAAATTTTGCACATCTGTAACCTCTACGGAAACGTATTGGTCGTCATCTCTCCCCAAATGCTGGTGATACTAAGTTAACAGTTAAACAAAAATTAAAAATTAAAAAATCCAGCTATTTAAATATACAGTATCCTAAACTCAAGATCGGAATGTGTCTGGGGTAGAGAGGAAAAGAGGGGGCCCTCACACTTCGTTTGTTGCGTTTGCTTTCAGCGGTACAACCCCAATAAAAAAATATAGACCTCAAATGCTTCTGTGTTAACACCTACCCTACTTTCGTTTATTTATCGGTGTAAATAAGAATAAAACGTTTACAAAATTAAACTTTTAAGAATTAATTTGTACTTAAACTTTAAGAATTAAATGTAGCTAAGCGGTAATTTGTGTACCTAGTTTTCTTGGAATGGGTTGTTATCGTCAAGTCAGGCTAGGGAAGCAAGTAGAAGGGAGGACACGCCCATTACACCAGACACAATCCTAGTCCGAGGGTACTGTACGTAATTACTCGAAATTTACTACAGTTCTGGAATAATTGAGACGAAAAATATTAACCACCGCTCGATTATTACACGATATAAGCCGAGGACATGTTAAAATCACAAGCGAAGCAGGTTTAAGCACTTATTTAAATACATAGGTTCACGATTTATTTCACTTTTTGATTGACAACTATCAAACTGACACTTTTGAAGACGATTAGTTTCTACTGGGTTTTAGAGACGGTTGAGTGAGAATATTTGTACAATGTTATTACGCTTTTTTCTTCTGTAATGTTACCAAACTGTCTCCATAATTTTCTAACTGTCTAAACATATTTCAATAAGAGGGATGACTACAAAATATCGTATTCAACTCTCGAAGTTCCTACGAAGGGAATTGCAGTATTTTAGCGTTTCTATATTAGCCGAGATGATGTAACTCGGACACTGCCCTCCACCAAAGCGTCTGTTTACATAGTCTCTAGCGTGGCTTCATTACCAAATCCCATTATATCCACACAAACCAACTTTCTTTGGCATGGATATATAACTGGGTCATCTTTCACAAGTGACAGTTATTTTTCAAGTCTAGGTAAACTGTCGGACACGCCTAGTGTGAATGATATATATTACTACAACTGGTTATGTTCCAGTTAACAGCTGATTTTAATCATAACAAAATATGTTCCATTTAAACCTGTATGTTCAATGAATTTATTTAACATGAATATAATTATTTTGTCTGATAAAGTTTCTTCTGTAAGTCTTGATATGAAAATACTTTCATCTTTCTTATCAGGTCGCTTTTGACCAACCCTTGTTCTTTTCCGACCCTGATTAGAGTATTCCAGAGCTATGTTTTTCAGGTTTCTTTCTTTTTTTTTTTTAATAATTATATAATGACCGGAGGAGTTTCGCCTTTAAACAAAGGGAAAGCAATTTTAATTCTGACGTAAAATATGATTAGTATTTATATAAATACCCCAGGGTAAATCTCTTAGTACTTACCAAAATACAAAATGACTTCCTCGAGCAGTCTTCGTTAGTTTTACAAACCACAGATGTTACCTCCCCACACAGAAATCTCAGCCATGTTTCTGTTATAAAATACAGTACTCATTTTTCAAAATCTAATCTACCGATTTCGTTCAAATTTAGTGAAACGTGAAGATTAATGACCCGAACCCGTGTGCAAAATCACAAGTAATAAATATAATGGTTCATGAATAATTGACAAAAACAAAAATGAACGTTAACCCAATATTAAAAGTTCTATACTAGTCAATTGCGACAAGGATGTATAAATGTATAAATAGGTTTTCAATAGACGTCGATTATAGTTCATAGCCACTTTATTATTGACAACTATTAAAAGTGATTTTTAATAAAGATTACTTATGGTCCAATTCTATTTAGTTTCGGGGCTTGGTTAGTAGAAGAGTTTGTGCAATGTTTTTACACAGTTTATAATAATAAGTGATGTTTTAAACAATTTCAGTCAAATTTTTTGTAGTAAACAATTGAAAGATATGAAATCGTCTAGCCTAAGAAATGCACCAATGGACTTGACTCTAGACTAAACAAGAACCACTCATGCTTCAAGATCAAACTTTATGCCTAAATAGCAATGTCAAGGTCAAAGATTAAACGACCCATGACCGAAACAGTCGTCATAAAAAATTATTTTTTTTTCTTCTTCTAAAAATATATGCTACTAGAATCATTTTTGTTGTTTGGCAAATCTACGAGTCTCTGAGTCTAGGCCATTAAAAACCAGTTTGTTACAAAAAACAATCCAACTGGGTTCGGTTATCAAGATTTAGTACATTTCGATTTCAACCTCTGGAGGACCCACCTAAAGTGAGTATAGGCTTGACAATTTCGAGGGAATTTAGCTGGATATACGTTTTTTTTTTCATGTAATCGTGGATTTAATTCCCCTTTTTTTATTTTTACTTATCAGGTCTCTCTTCTCCAACTCTTGTTTTAAACCCTGATGCTATCAGAGTTTCGAGGATCTTTATTTTATTTTTTTCGTTTTCTTATAAGAAGATGATTAAAAAATTGTTCACAATTAAACAAGAAGAAAAAAATCAACCCTTTGTCAAAAGAGCCATCCCACGTTCCAAATGATCATTAATAAAGGTACTCGATGTTTGTAAGTTTGTTTACAGTCAATAATTATAAAATGCACAAAACTCGTTCTTTACATGAAATGTTTTACTATCTCACATGTATATAGTAATAGGGACAAACGTGTGATAAAACCACAATAGTCAAATTAAATGTACAGACACACGCGTGGTTTTACCTACGGACCATAATAAAGAATAATCAATGAAAACTGAATCCGTCTTTTAATAATTATTGAATTGTTCTTTTAGCAAACTGCTTTTAAAATGCATACGCTACGCATTTCTCATTGTGTGTTAAATTAATTGAAAAAAAAGAAAAGGAAAAAAAAGAAAGGGGAAAAAAAACTATGATACATGATTTCGCGAGGTAATTTAATTTTACATCCAAATAATCTTTCTTCACAATTATTGTAGGCGACGTCGTGTTCAAATTAGAGGGGGAGGGGCTGATATCTGACACTTTAAATTTGGCTTAGCGCCAATATCTTAAATTTTTCGTTACATATACATATTTGTAATCAGAATAACTTTATAGAGTATTAAATTACAAACTCATATTTCCAAAAAATAAAAAAATTCAACTTAATAGTTTTTGCCCAAGATTATTTTCTTGTTATCGCTATATTTTTCGTGCATGTGGGACAATACAAAATATATAAATGGAACGATTGAAATATACAGGATGTATAGTCCTCTAAGGTCCATAAAAAGTGTGTTTGTTTTTTAATAACATCCATCGTTCATCTGGTGTTTCTCTGGTTACTGATTTTAATAAAATTTGGTATATTTTGGCAACATTCTAGGTCGTTGTCTAAATTCTTTGATAACTCCAAATTTGCGGTTCAGCTACAATAAACAAAAAATTTAATTACCATTTTCTTAAAATCAGCTATAACAATTTTGATCAAATTCTGCTCTAGTGTAGCCTATAGGAACACAAACAAAACATATTTGTCTCGATCTCTCAAAAATGCCAGTTCGTGAATTATCGGTTAAAATAACAAAAATTAAATTACGTAGGGCTGTTATAAAATGTCTAATTTCTCAAAATTGTCTTTACCGATTTTCATTCAAATTTTAATGAAATATGAAGGATTAAAAACCCATTAAAGATTGTGAAAGACGAAAGAAAAAACACGGTTCAGGAATAACTATTAAAACACAAAAACTAACTTTGACCACCGTCATTTATAAGTTCTATTTTAATCAAGTAAAATTTTACATTGAGGGCTATTTAATTGTGGTGAGAGGAATCTTAGCGGGATCTACACCTTTCTTCATCTAGTCTTGGGTTAGATCTCTCTCTTTCATCTTTTCTATCAAAGTTATCTTAACTCTTGTTCTCTCCCAATCCTGACGCTACAGTATTCGAGGATTAGAGATTTTTTATTTTATACTTTTTTTTTGTCTTTTATACGGTGAAGTCATGTTTAACATCAAGAAAAAAAAATAGGAATTATAAATTAATATTGTGAATTAGACAACAATTTTCTAAAATTAAAAACTCTAAAAGATCCCAACAGTTGTATAGAGGCCAGGAACACACAATTTGACTGTAGTAGTTAGATTGTCCCGACACAAAGAAGTCCGACCAACTTTCTAACTCGTGAAGAAAGTCTGATAGTCCTAGAATAGATAATTCATTGTTCTCTCTTCTCTCTCAAGATAGACTTACAACTTCATAACATTTTCTTCATACAAAACAAACTATAAGTATTAGATTGTCATTAACAGATTTTTCACTCTTATATAAATCTCTCGGTCATCGTCGCCTTTTTTTAAAAAAAAGAAGAAAACATAAAATAAAGACTCCTAGCCTCCGAATACTCTAATATCGTCAGGGTCGAAAAAGAACAAACGTTGATCAAGAGAGACCTGATAGAAAATATTAAATGAATCTAACTCAGGACTATACGAAAAAGTGTAGATCTACCTAGGTCCCCAGGGATTACCACGGCCGTCTTTACCCTTCCCAATAAAATTTGATTGAAAACAACTCCAAACAAGCCATAAAGTAGAATAGTAAAGAAAAAATGTTGAAATATATTCGTCATATGATTGGTAAAACCGTTTTGACGAATTAATTACATTAACGACGAAAATGATATATAACATGTTCTGATTAAAAATATATATACATAAAAGTATAATTGTGTAGATTTAAAAAAAATTAAAACACTAAAAACTACACCCTTGCTTCCTTTTCTGAACTGAAACCTTGTACGAAATAGCGATTCAGTCGATACACCACTAGCAAAAAACATGACGTTTTAGCATTATGAGATATTAAAAGAACATAAAATGTTGGTGTGATTTAGAAAAACAACCCACAGATATCATTACAAATATACGTAACCCATTAAAGCTGAACCAAAATTAAGCTATAAATGGCGACATCCTATAAACTTTAGACTAATAGACATAAACAGTTAAAAAATAAACGGACCTGGAATTCAATTTCGTTTCGAGGTGTAATTTTAAATTAGGAAAACACATAAATTTTAACACGCTTACACAATAGCAAACATAGGTAATCATCTCCCTAGAAGACAAGAAAGGATAGGGATTGGTTGAAATTAATATTGTTTGGTATGATTTTTCTTAAAATTCTGCTCAGAATAAAAAATAAATTGTCTTGTACAGTAAAAAAAAAATAGATTTGGCAATAAGGTGAGTAGAAGGCAGTAGAAGTCACGCCGGCTAAACCCCGTGTTTGTGTGAGTGAAAGCTCCGTGTGTTTAGTGAGGGGGACCTTTCCGCCAGCCATCTTCGTTTATTTTACAAACTACAGGCGTTTATTTAAATAAATCAGCGTCAAAGGTTTATTTTCACTTTTTGATTGACTCTATAGAAATTACATTGTTTATGACGATTAGTTTTGTATTATAATATGCTTTAATCGGACACTTTCCAACATTTGTGTATTAAAAATTAATACACGACGTTTTGAGAATATAAATCAACTCTCATTATCAAGTGTGAAACTAGAACATGCAAGAGAAAAACACCAACTCTAGTAACTAGGGCAATGTTGGAAATTAAAACTGAATTTATAATCTAGAAAAAGTTCTCAAGCCTAAAATTAGACCTGAGCACTCAAAGCTAATAGGAAAACAAGAATTCCCTGTACCACATAAACAACTTTTAAATTATACGATCTTCGTTCGTTTAAAAATATATAGGTTAGATCACTCTCGTTCATCTTTATTATCAAGTCTCTCTCAGTTATAGTTTTGGTAGCTCAGTTATTATAGCTCATGTATCACTGAGGATGGCGACTTTATCGTCGAAACGCGTTTGATTAAATAAACGTAATTTTTGTGAGATCTTGTGTTCGAGTTTTTTTTCTCTCTTGTCCATCTCAAATAATTTTTTTTTTTTTCAAAATGGGTTCAAACTATTGCGTTGAAATTGTCAGTGGAATGTTAAGATTCATGATATGGATTAACTTTTAGCCTTCATTGTATTTTCTCCGTCAAATTTATTTCTCAGATACCATTATCTCGCTTCACACCTGTTTTCTTCCTATATTAGACCACAATTGTTATAAAATTCAACAAAACTTTAATCGCGAAGTTTTACTTTTTCATTATATTCCAATCACTTGATAACTGGAGTTGATTTATACTCTCGAAACGCCGTGTATACACAAATGATGGCAAATATCCGGTTAAACCATGAACCATCCATCATTATCAAATAACTTTAAAACCAGAAAAGAGAAGTCACACCAGTTGGTATGATTGCACAGTTCAGGGACAAATTCCTCCCACGCTTCTGGTTCGGTATTCAATTAGACTGAAACCAGAACACTAAACGTAATTAAGTCAGACCGACTTGAAATACAAGATCCAATTACGTTGGTCAGATCTTAGCAGTGATGTGCTACAAGGTAAGAGAATTACTATTTAGCAATAATATACTGTGTCACATTCCTCATATGTCCTCAGCGGCTGTAGCAAGTTAAAATTCTGCACTCGAGTCCCTTCCCTTGTTGTTTAAAAGTGAAAAACCTCTCGGTCATAACCCCTTATGAAAATAAAATAGAAAAGAACATAAAATAAAGACCACTAGCTCTTGCATACTCTAATAGCGTCAGGATAGGGAAAAAATAAAGTTGATCCTGAGAGATCTAATACAGAAAAAAGAGAGGGGTCTAATCCACGACTAGATGAAAACAGGTGTAGATCCAGCTAGGCTCTCTCGGTATTGCTAAGCCCGTACTTACTAGAATGAGCCCTGACGGTGTATACGTAGGCTAAATATGATATAATAAAAAATCATCACGAGGAAAAAACTCGGAATGGAAAAAAAAACCTACAGTCGACCCGTCATGTCAAATTTATCATTCTCCATGTATTAAAAACCTAAACTTCCAAAAATGTATTAAATTTAATGTTTATAGGCTACATCTAACACACTATCTAATTCACAATGTAGAGGTTCCTACACCTTCGAGGTCCGCAACGCTGAAACACTGACACGAGCGAAGCGAGACCTAGACACTACGATTCCCGTTGTGGCCTAACCGACGTCAAGAAAGTAGTGACTATAAATTACGAGGTTCATAAAACATCTTTTAAATAAACTTATCCTACTTAAATAAGACTCCTCGATCTATCAATACAATTTAACATCTCTTGCAAGGCCAAAGAAAACAATTTTCTGGCATTACATCTTGAGTAAGCTTGTTCTACAATGTATAATTAGGCTGGGTAAGTCCCATGATGTGCGGCCATCAACTTGTTTTTCTAGATTGCAATCCCCATATTCCAATTTGGAGTGTATTGCAGCGTAATAAATTGAAAGTCTTTCAATTTGCGTATAGCTGCGACAGTTACGTCAATTTATAATAAAGGGTGCGCGCTATAGCAGGGTTGAAACAACAGATATTATAGATGTAGAAATATTCAATAAATGTTTCGTGACAACTCACCTTGCGGGTCATTGATTGCTAAGGATCGTGTGCTATGTTGGACACGAAAACAAGTCGTTTAGTGTTTAGATAACACGGTAATGATCGTGATAAATCCTAGGCATTCCTTTGTTGGTAAACTCATTACAAACCCATCGTTAAAGTCACTAAAATATACACTAATCATATGGCATTCGTTTTAGACTTGCGTTTGGCGAACCGTTTTATATAAAAAGAAACAATTTTTATTTAGCCTTTATTATATAACTTTTCACGGAGAGGGGGAGAGAGAGAGAGAGAGAGAGAGAGAGAGAGAGAGAGAGAGAGAGAGAGAGAGAGAGAGAGAGAGAGAGAGAGAGAGAGAGAGAGAGAGAGAGAGAGAGAGAGAGAGAGAGAGAGAGGTGATAGGTAAAAAATTGATATCCAATTTTCTCCATAATATTTATTTTGAGGTCTCTTGAACTCAATTTTTTTGTAATTATGATTATCTGTCTCCTGTGTATTGTCCATTTCTACACCCTAAATGAATGTAACAATTTAAATCAAATTTGGTATGTAGACTATTTTGGGCATATCTTTCAAATTGTCTTTAAATTAAAATATAGTGGTAGTTTTCTCCAAAACGGTTCAAACTATTTGTATTCAAATTTGTTAAAAAGTAGCCTCTATTTACGCACACAAAACGAATAGGTCTTCTTCTATCTAGAAATACCGCTTCGAAAATTACCGATAAAAATATAAATGTACCTAAGCCTTTCCCTTAAAATTCCCTATTTTTTGGTTAATAGTTAGTGATAAACTTTAAAAAAAATAGTTTTTTTCTGATGAAGATTAAATTCGTCAAAGCTTCATAGAGATTCCATACAAGTCAATAACAATAAATAGAAATATTAATGTGTTAAAATACACCTCCAGAGAGGTATAAACCTACAACAAATAGAAAAACTGAACAATTTAACAATATATAGATGTATTTCTATAAAGATACACTTCCATAAAAGTATAAATGTACAGCGAATAAATGGTTGAAATACATAGAGATATAATTTCAAAGAGATTTAAATGCAAAAATGAATAAAACCATAAAGATATGGCAAAGATTTAATTCTACGTAATGTATACGGTAAGTCCATAGATATATTAATCCATAGAGGTCCATAACGAAAAGGTCAATAGAGATGTGTGTAATTTCAAAGAATTTTAAATCCATAGATAAATACACAGAGATATGACACGACAAAGATTTAAATCCATGAAAACATTAAGTACATAGATATATTAGTTCATAGAGGTACAACTCCATAGAGTGATAAAGATCAATAATAGAGATCTAATTTCAAAAAATCTACAATAAATAAATCCTCAGAGGTAATAACTCGATACAGGTTAATTCCATGTAATGTAAGTACATAGATATATTAATTAATCCATAGAGGTAATGATCAATAGATACGATATTTCGAAGAATTGTAAATCCACATGTCCACAAAGAAATGACTCGATAGGGATTTAATTAAACAGAGAAATAATTCGTAGGAGTACAATAATAAATAATGTACAAAGAGGTATGAATACAAAGAAATTTAAACTCTCTAAGATCAAAATCAGATGGAAACTATCCATCTTGTTTATTGTAAATCAAAAAAAGAAAAAAAGAATTGAATTAGTCTGAAATGTGATCTGAGGGTTAATAGTGTGATTTAACCGGGCAATGAGTCAGATACAGGCACAGGGTATTTCAGGAGTTGTTACGTCAAACCACCCACACGCTAGAAGAGAAGATCTATTTATGACACTGCTACATTCCCTGCAAGCCCTGCACTGTGTTTAAATAAATCTAGCCCGACATCTTGTAACTGAAACCAAATTGTAACAAATTATACTCATTCCTCATTAAAAAGGAAGTTTTGAGGAAATCAAATTATCAAGATTGATTTTTGAATGTATACTGAAAATTAAAAAACTATGTTCCCGTCAATAGTTCACTTTTGACTGTTACCACTGAAACAATTTCGTTACAACTCGGCATATACAGAGTGTTATAATATGCAGCCTACCAATTTTTCACCCTATCATTCTTAGGGTTAGTTGATCAAACCAAGATCCCTTATATTATGTGTGGGGTATCAAATAGAAGTTATTCTTATTACGAAGATGTACGTTTGATAAATAAATTAATATGTTGGCGCTAGGCCGTTTAAAAGACTTCGAATTTATAAAAATAATTGGTCTTTATATTCCTAAGGACGTTAAGTCGTGTATTTGTAGCACACGCTTGACCCTTTTATTCTAGGATAGAAAATAATTTCTTTTGGTTATTTTTGGTGTTGGAGCGAAGTGAGCTTCGTCTGTTTGTTTGTTTGTTGTACGTAGGAACGCATCTCCAATCGTTATGAAAGCCTGAAATAAGATTCCTCGCGACTTACAACTGGGCAGATTGATGTGTACAAGGATTTAAAAAAAATCAATTTTCTGTTTTAAAATGGCTGCCACTCAAAAGTTCCAAGACATGGTATGGGTACTCAGAGTAGAAATAAATCCCCAATAGGGCGCTCCACCTTTAATGAGTACGAGCATGGCAACCCTAGCTGGATCTTACAGGTTTTCATCGAAACTAGGGTTAGGCCTATATCCCTCTCTTTCTTCGTTCCTATCAGTTCTCTCATAACCAACTCTTGTTCACTTCCGACCCTGGCCCTAATAGAGTATTCGAGGACTAGGGATCCTTATTTTATGCTCTTTTCTTCAATTTTTTTAAAAATAAGATGATGATAATGACCGAAAGGTTTCTTGACTTTAAACAACAAGAAAAAATATACACTCCTTTGCAATTTTATCATTGGGAAACTTTTAACCTTTTATGCCTATTTTGAGATGGTATGTTTTCACGTCAGTAACATGGTTAATTTTTTGTTTTTTTCCCACATATAACTCACGAACCGGCATTTTTGGAGAGTTGGCGACCAATAGGTTTTGATTGGGTCCTACACCCAATCATGTAGTCATGTGTGACTGAGGTTACACATGAGGAAAATTTTATGAAAATCGTTGAGCCGACTTTGAAATATATATATATTCTTAAGCAACAGCTACATATTATATTAAGTTCTCAACTAACTGAATGCAAACTTGATGAATTAAGACCAAAATACACCCACACAGCAAATTTGATTTAAATCGATTAATATCGTTTCAAAAACACGATTTTGGGGACTCAGTGGACCTCAACACGTATATTTCTGCAAATAACTCAACATTGATTCTATATATATATATATATATATATATATATATATATATTTTTTTTTTTTTTTTTTTTTTTTTTTTTTTTTATATATTAGGAAACTAATAATATAACTAAAGAAATATGACTATAGTTTCTTTTATAATAGGTAGTTTCATTACAAAAACCACTAGGGCAGCTCTTTTTTAAACGATGAAGATGCTATTATAGGGACATTCCAATACAAGGGCGTAACCATACCTCTCGACAATGAGTATAGAATAAACAATTAATCATTTAATACAATAGAGCATTCGTCGAGGGCTAGAGGTCTTTAACTCTTTTCTTACTTTTGTTTTAAACAAGAAGAAAAAAATAGAAACAAAGTGCGACGTAAAAAAAACCTCCAAAAGAAATTTCAACCAATTTCTTCAATTTTCTCATGGAAAATTTTTATCCAATAAAAAAATAAAATGTTTATAATAATTTGTTTTATTTAAATGTACCGGTATAGAACGTGTTTCGTAAGTTTACAAAAATAAATTACATACCAGTTACACAGATTTGTTCTACGAAATGTCCTCTAAAACTGTATATACTTAAACGTAAATTGTATATATGCACTCTATTAGAATGAAATAAAAAACAATAGTTGGATTGTTTACGCTTGCAACGAATTGGCTCACCCGCCACAGACACCCACCAGTGGTCTCGATCTGTTTTTCAGTTCAAGACATACAAGGTTTATACATCAAAAGATACTGTATTTACTACCACTGAGATCTCAATGAAAGGTAAATCAGAATCAAATTTCCAGAAGTAAGCCATCCGTGAAGAAGTTATCTGTCATTATTTATACAGCTATGCTTATACTGGTTATAGAAACACTGTGCCACATTGATCATTTTACGCTTGTCATATAGGATTGAGAACACCAGGTGGATGCCGAGGCTGTAGCAAGTTTATATAACCTGTTCATCTATGGAAAGAAAACATTTGGTATCCTGATTTATAATTAAACAACCTGACGTCGTGTATTTGTTTTGTGTATCAATGTAAACATTACTACAGTACTTTGAAATCAGCTGTTGAAAATTATTGACATTGATCTAAACTTTGTTAATTATATTTTTCTTGACAATAAAGACGAAATAAAAGGAAGAAAATCCCTTGAATACTTTAATAACATCAGAGTAGGAAGAGAACAAAAGTGGTTATTGATGGCTGAAAAAATTCTTTAGATATTGATTATAACCACCATTTTCAACCCTTAAATTTCAAAAAAATTTTTAGAATATTTAAAAACTAATCAAGTCCTGCTGTATTTTTGTTGTTGTTTAAAGGTGATAACCCTCTCGGTTATCGTTTACTTATTAAAAAAAAAAAATAAATAAAAAAAAAAAAAAAAAAAGGAAGGACAAGAACATAACATAAAAACCCCTTTAATAGAATGGAAAAAACAAGAGTTGGTTAAGAGAGACCTAGAATAAAAAATGAAAGAGAGCAATCTTACTCAGGACTGGATGAAAAATGGTGTAGATTCAGCTAGGTCCTTCGGGATTGTCACGCCAGTACTCACTACAGTGCACCCACGTGTATAGCAGGTTAATGAGAGACTGTGGTACATCTCAAATTAGTTCCGCATCTTCTAAACGAATGGGTTAGTGGTTGAGAATACTTCGGAAAATTCTAAACTATACCAGGGATGTTTTAACTAACGTCATCAGATTTGTTTTTTTACAGGCGAAAAACCTCTCGGTCATCATCGACTTATAAAAAAAAAAAAAAAAGGAAGAATAGAATATAGGATAAATATCTAACCCAAAACTACTTGGAAAAAGTGTAGATTCCGAGAGGTCCCTCGGGATTGCCAAACATCTACACACTATAAGTAAGACCTCACGACTGAATTTTTTCCTTTTTCTTTTTTTTTTCTAAGATGAAAAGTTTAAAAGGAAATATACAAAATCTTGCTTATACAGTAGAACAAAATTTGTAAAATCGGCATGTTTAGTCTATTATATCAAAATCATGTATATTATGGACTGTGTTTGTTGTAACAAATCCTAAACCAAGTACCAACTGTGCTTACACTTAATATAATCAAATGTATTGTAGTTACAAGTAAACTCCACTTTCGTTTCTCAGCTGTTAATTTTAATATGAATGAGTTCGGTTTTCCTACTTTTCTAACACCTCATGACCAAATTACTCCTACGAGTCGTATCGACGCACATGTTATAGTCTCAACTAAAACTGTTTCCATAGAGAGATCGCAATAGATAGAACTCCTATAGTAGAAATTCACTGACAAGGTTATGTCAAGGGTTATCTATATGAACTGAGAAGCGTATAGGCTTATAACATGAAAACATGTTACTAAAACTTAGGTTAGGTCAGGTCGAGATATCTTCTTATCTTTACGATGCATGTGCTTGTAATTAAACACCACAAATACAGTTGCATAGTTTGAGGTTATGCCGATAACAATTTTGTTTTTTTCCAGAACAGATCTCGAAAGGCGGAAAAGTGTCTTCAAACAGGAAAACTTCCCAACTATTAATTTATACCCAAAAAAAGTAGCATTTATATGTGTGTAGAGGTCCGATAAGCACAAAAAATGATTTAGAAAGTACAACAAAAATGAAGGGGACGATTTTATATTGCACAAATTTGGTATGGCACATTTTAGAGTTTTGTTTATTTTTCCGATAACTCTGACCTTGGGAGTGTTATAAAGGACGTAATTTTTTTTTTTAAACTGATTTCGTTTAAATTTTAGGAAACGTCATGAAGTTAAACTGAGTAAATTATTACCAGGAATCTTTCTCTGTTTGAAGTTATTTGTTAATGATGGAAGTTCAATTTTATTATTATACATTTTTCGGACATTTGCCATCAATTGTATGTTAAAAATTCAAAACACGACGTTTCGGGAATAAGAATAATTCCCGAAACGTCGTGTTTTGAATTTTTAACACACAAATGATGGCAAATGTCCGAAAAATGTACAATAATAAAATTACCAGGAAATTACAGTCGACTGATAGAGTCATATCTTGCAGATCGAAAGTTTAGAGTAACACACAATGATGTTAGGTTAGATACAAGCAGGGACCCCACAAGGTGATGTCCTTGGTCCCATCTTGTACTTACTATACACAGCAAACTTATCAAATAACAACAATACTACGGTAGCCATCTTTGCTGGATACACAAGTAATGGCGGTAAGTGAATCACAGGCCGAAGCAACAGATAAACTTCAGGGAGATCCAAATCGAATAACACGATGGACACGGAACTGGAAAATTAAACTCACGTCACATTTGCCCTACGGCGAGCAGATTTCCAAAACAAAACGACTGCAAAATATCTGGGAATGCAGCTTTATTTCCACCTCACGTGGAAGCATCACATGGGAAAGAAAGTGAAACTAATCCGTCTAAAGTGTCGTCAATTGTATTGGTTAATTGGGCGAGGATCAAAGGTGGATCTCTATAACAATAGATTACTATATATCCTATATATCTCAGATCTACTATCATCAGATCGATCTCAATTTAAAGAACTCAAATCTGGACTAAAATCTATTGTTAATTAAACGTTGTCAAAGTGGCATCATTCACTCATTACCAACCCAAGGTGGTACCAATGAAACGATGATCTACATTCAGATCTAAACGTCAAACTTGTTGATGAAATCATCAAGGACTCTGCACTACTGCATGAGTAGAGACTTCGCCAACATGGGAACCATACGACTTCATGATGATGAATATGACAGTAGGCGTCTTAAGCGTAAAATGATGATTATTAGGTCTCAAAACAAGAGTTTTGTTACTTGGTTAGAAGTATTACTAATTTAAACAATGTTGGTTTAATATTTGTAATAATTATGAAGAGGAAAAAAATAGAAAGCTTAATAATAAAAAACCTGAACAAAATAGGAAGTAACCGATGGTTACGGTTCAGGTATAAATTAGGAAATGAACCTTAACCGGCGTTATTAAAAATTTGATTTAATCAAACACGAAACTTCAATATAAAAAAGAAAATATTTGAATTTATTTTTTCTTCTCCTTTATAGATAGATTTTTGAAGGTAAACACCTAATGTTAAATTGATGGTTTTGATGGGCGTGAGAGAAAGTAATGTTTTTTTACCAACTTATTTATTTACACTTTCGGTTGTATAAATAACAACTGTTTACGTGTTTTAACCAGAAACAAATTTAAAAAGACAATTTTTGAAGTTTTCTCCTATTTTAAATAAAGAAAACTTTTTTGAGTAGAAAACTTTTTTTACTCTCCACTTAACTAAAAAAAGTCAACCAACCAAACCGCATTATGAGATTTAACTTCACAGATATAATGATAAAAATTACAGTGTTTGACTGTAACCGCATAACAAAAGATACCAACAAAATGACAAATGGCCAAGTTAAAACTAGTTTAGCTTTAAATTTTATCTTAATTTAACTGTGATTACAACCAACAGGTCGCCACTACGGTAAACAAATTACCGAAAGTTAGGTTAGGTCAGGTAATTTTCATGATGCATGTGCATGTAATAAATAATCACAAGTGCAGTTGATAGAGTGCCAATACACTCGAATCTCTCCTACAGATACCCTACCTTAACCTTGCTGAATCAACCCACTCATATTTCGTCATAATGTGATACTTTACCGTGCCATGTTGTTCTTCCATTCAATGATGTTTTCAGATTTAGACTTAATGTAAACTTGAGCGTTTCTATTTCTCTTTCTACAAAATCTATATGAAAGTTTGCACACATATGATTTAATGGCAATGCGTGATTAAATTCCTTTTGATTGTTAACAGTTTTTACTTTTTGACATACATACATCAGTTTTGGAATATCTGTTTTTGTTATATAAAAATCAGGTGACGATTTTGATCCATTTTTGTAAATTTAATCGTAAATAAAACGTACTGGTTGCTGTCTTTCCAAAAATGACGATTCGTGGGTCATCGGTAGAACAAACAAAAAAAAAATCGGCGTGTTTTCTGAAAATCTGTTAAGATGATTTTGTTCAAATTTTAGCAAATTGTAGAGATTATTGATCCAAACTCGTGTGAAATAAATATTACTGTTCAGGAATAATTGGCGAAACTAAAAATGAACCTAAACAACCGACATAAAAAAAGCTCAACGGTTTTAATAAAATACAATTTACCGCAATGGCACAAACGAAACCCTTATTTTATATATGTTACCGGCAATATATAAAATACAGGCATTCTATACATTGGTTCAAGCATTTTTGGCAAAGTATGACAAAGTATTTTAAAAAAATTTTTACTGACTCTGCCTAGGCATTTTGTTCTTCAGGCACAGTATTAAATGAACAGATTTGTTCAGAAAATTATTTATTTACAATATAAAAAAAATATGAAATGGAGAAAATGGGACTACTAAATATTTAAAGAAGTAAAAGATCTCAACCTAACCTAACGTTACAGCCATGGGAAAATCCGATATTCCAAACTCTTCCTGAAGTGCAGCAGGCTTTCTACAGAATGTCTAGACAAAGTATGAAAAATCCTTGATTTCATACCTTTACCTGCCAACTGTTGGAAATTTATATAATACCTAGATATTGTATATAATGTCTGATTTAATACATTGCAACAAATATATATATATATATATATATATATATATATATATATATATATATATATATTTCTACAGTGTTTCGTTTGGCCATTCCTGTAAATGGTATTTTATTAAACGATTATTTTTGGTTTATGGGATGTGAGTAGGAACGTTTCTACCACTGTAATTTCGAAGCTTGAAATGTGATATTCGTATAGTTACTAAATCGGACAGGGCCGAGTCACCGACACAGTTGTACGAATGTTGGCTCATTCACAAATGTACAACTTCGATGTCTGCAAGGGCCGAGACACTGACACAAGCGAAGCGAGTGGAAACATCTACGCGGCCCGTTAAATCTGACGTCAAAATAGAAGTGATAATTTTACGAGGTTCAGAAAACTTGTGTAACAACAGTTTTAAATAAATATACCCTCTGGATAAGACCCCCTTGATCTACAACACAATTTAATATTTCCTTAAAAAAACCCCCAAAAACAACTTTTGGGTATTACATTTAGAAGACCTATTTGTATTACATTGTATGATGAAGCTGGATAAGTACCACAATGGCACCTATTACGATTCAGGGACATTAGTTTGGGTTATGCTTTCCTATTTCAGCAAAATTTCGCTTAGAAAAAAAAAATTCCATCTGTACTAAAGTACTCAAATATATTTATTTAAACCATAAATAATTTCTAGGAACTTGCTGATTGAGCGAAGCTAGTATAAGCTCGATTTAGGAAAGCTAGAACTTACCATCATACCAATTACCCTTTTTTAAATATGAACGAGTGGTAAATTCTGTACATCATTATTTCTTTAAATAATGTTTGCGGCCTACTATTAGCAACGCTTACTAAATAATCCATAAATAAGTTTTGGTAATTTAATTACACAAACATTACTAATAAATTGCAAGCCTACGTGTTAATCTTGGCAACTGTACTGTCTTTTAACATCTGTTCTTCATATATTTTGTGTAACTACGACTTTTATTAGTCATTTGTTTTTGGGTTCCTCGAGGGAGAAGTCGTTATCTTGATATAATTATCGTCCACTGCTACAAATTTAAGTGGCCTAAAGGAAAAGATTCTTTTAAACTGAGAGTAAACAAACCGTAGAGACAACTTTATACCTTATAATGAGACATTTAATATTATAATAATCGTCTAAACATTCACTGGGTAAAGTACTTTTTTAATTAGGTCTAAATATGTCAACCTTCGGCGAGTGGAGTTATGAATTCCAGGGTTTCCGTAGAAAGGCCAGAAATCTTGAAAGCGCCCAAGATTTCTGGCCTTTCTAGTTGTACACTCCTTTCAATAACTATCCTAGCAAAGATACTTTCAGAACCTGCCCTAATAATTTCTAACTGGCATCATTTATATCGTTAGCAACAACATGGTTCCGAGACACAGTTTGTATACCTAGAGAAACCGGAAATTTTGTTAACCAGTATGAGTTCGACACTACCTAAGAAAAGGTTCTAGGTATCAAGACAAAAGTCCTATGAGAATTTATAACCTGATCATCCCTAAAGGTACACTAATACTTGTTCTCCAAAACCCCACATTCTAGTAGAAAACGCCTATTCAAACAGTCAGTAAGTGGAATCTTTACTGAAAAGACCCATTTTCCATACATGTTTCCTGAACAGCTGGCGTCTAGTGTTGAAATATTATGCTTTCTTAACCCTGTCTGCCAGGAACGAATGCTTAGAAAACCCCATATTTAGACTATTGATGAGTGACCATTGACAAGAATATTACCAGCAAAGCCAGAGATGGTAAACTGTTCTTAGGTCCGTTCAAGAACAATCTAAGATTAATGCCACAAACCAGCTCAAGCCCATAGAACCGCTCCCCAGTAAGAAAGAGTATCTCTCATTTCATCTTAAAAATGCCATCGATGACTAGGTACATTATAAAGAGCTGAAAGCTTCATTAAGATTTGGAAACATTGCCAAATCAATTATGAATTGAATACTTCAAGCAACTGTCTATGCAAATAATGTTTACAAAAGCAATTCTTCATATACACCCAAGGAAAGGAAACAATTCTGCCTGAAAAACGCCTACTGGTTGGCAATTCTGGAACGTCAATGAAATTAAAACAAACAATGATATATATACTCACTGAAATCGTGTATTCCATTTAGCCTAGTTCCATTCTATTGCAGCATTACTACCAACCTAAAACAAAAGAGAAAGGAATTAGTTGAACCTTAAAAGTCAACACATCGTTGCATAATTTACCAAATGGTATACTAACAATACTCGACATAAAGTGCGTTCTAATGTTTTGGTTTCTCACATTTACGTAGCATAGAGGAAGTTATCTGATGGGTTACAAGATTTCCGCTGATTTATCAGTTTTTGAAATTCCCTGAATCCAAAAAAAAATGTGTTTGAGTATTGTACAGTTCAAACGCGTGGACCGATTTTAACCATTTTGGTACATCAGCATATTTTAACAATATCTCTAGACTTTTTGAGTAGTTGGGTAGCCACTAGACATTCCGATTTCTACAAATCAGATGTCCTTATTTTAAAGTTGCTGGATAATGAACCAGCTTAATCGGACATTTATCCTCAGAGGCTGACTATAGTCATTACGGGCATACAAATCCCGAGGGACTTATCTGGATACACCTTTTTCCATTTAGTCTTGGGTTAAATCGCCCTCTGTTAATCTTTCATACTAGATCTCACTTAACCAAGTCTTGTTCTATTCCAACCCTGACGCTATCAGATTACTCGAGGGCTAGGTAATCTTTATTGTATGTTCTTTTCCCACTTTTTTTACAAGGTAATGATGACAGAGAGGTTTTTAACGTTTAAACGAAGAGGCAAAAATATATTCAGACAATTGCAATCGCAATCATTTGTAAATAAAAATTAACACATGACGTTGCGAGAGTAAGGATCAACGCTAGTTTTCAAGTGAAAAACCTACAACATAACAAACTAGAAAAGATATCCTGGGGCTATGTTGGAAACTAAAAAAAAAAAAAAAAAAATGTAACTCAAGAATGTTACCAAGGGCTAAAACGGTTAAAATTTGAGTTACGTTGATTTGTGTTTTTTTATCGCGTTTTTATAGATATTTACTTATAGACAGCAGAGCCTTAGTTTCAGCTGTGTCGTTATCAGATTACTTTTTAGTTTTAGTTTCCATAGCTCAAGGCTATTGACTCCCTTCATGCTTGTTATGTCTAGGATTTCACTTGATAACAACAGTTGATAAATACTATCAAAACGTCGGTTATTTTACCCAAATGATGGAAAATTTTCAAATAAGCTAATGATGTCTTACCCAAACAAAACGTACTAGCTGCCATCTCACTGAAAATAGAGGTTCGTTTTCGATAAACAAGAACAAAACGCATAGGAAAAAAAAAAGAAATGTTTTCGGCAATAAGGACTTAATTCAAATTCTAATGAAATGTGAACATTAATAACGAGAAACAGTGAGAAAAATCGCGAGTAATAAAATTTGATTTCATGTATATTTGTCATCAATTATCAAAACGATAGTTCGTTTAATCTTAATAGTAGTCTAACGAAACGAAAAAAGGACAACAAGTATGATATTTTATATCTCTATTTTTTTTTATTATTATTTTTTTATTTTTTTTTATTTTTTGTAAAAATCAAACTACTAGATAATTACGAATTGTTTAAACCATTTCACGCATTCTCTACAGGAATTTTACTGTACAGTACTATTTATTTTGAAAATATCGCTTCACGCTAAATAAAACACCGTTATTATTCAAAAATGCAGCTACTAATCATTTACATTATTGTATGGACGTGACAATCCCGAGGGATCCTAGCTGGATCTACATCTTGTTTCACGTAGTCTAGAGGTAGATAGATTCATCTTTCCTATCAAGTCTCGCTTGACCAACTCTTGTTCTCATCCGATCCTGACACTATTAGAGTATCGAGGATTAGGGGTCTTTTATGTTCTTTTTTATGATGATAACAGAGAGGCCATCCCTTTAAAGAACAAGAAAACTATAGACGTAAATTTAAAACAGCTCTGGTTTAGTTAATTCTGAACCACTAAAACCAGGTTCCCCGTGGGAAGCTGCGGGACCAGTTTGAGATGTACCACAGTCTCTCATTAACCTGATCTACATGTGGGCTTAAGGCTAAATATAAGCAAATTAAATCTAATTTGTGCCTACGTAGCGCAAGAACTCAAGTACGTTGTGTGTGGAGGCGCATTGTTTTGTTGTGTAATCGGCTTTACAATCTAGTTTCACAATAACATCTGGTTTGCAAGGAAATAGTTCCTTATTGGCCTGCTATTAGAACTGGTTGATTTGATATGAGATATTGCATTTGGTCAACGATTTCACAAAAATATTCAAAAATCATTCTGAAGAATTTTTACTTTTTTCTTACACGTGAAGGGTAAAAATAGGGATCTTGAGTTTTTGCGAATATCGACTACATTTTTGTCTTGTTTAAAGGGGAAAAACCTTGAGGACATAATCGCCTTATAAAAAAGACGAAGGAAAACACATAAAATAAGGACCCCCCTGGAATACTCTACGTAATAGCATCAAGGTCAGAAAAGAAGATGAGTTGGTCAAGAGAGACTTGAAAGAGCGTGATCGAACACAAAACTGCATGAAAAGAAGTGTACATCCAGCTAAATTCCCTCGGGATTGCCAACCCTGTACTCACCATAGCGAGCCCCTGAGGGATGTTTGCCAATATATCCGAGTTTATGTCCTAGTAGTTTTTAGAATGATCTCTGTCTGTCATTGCAGTGTTATACAACACAAACAAGCAGATTTATTTTAATAAAATGTTATGAGTGGACCATATTTGACAATAGGCCTTACTCAAACATCTTTTCATTTACGGAAATTCAAAATTACGCTACATACCCTGTAGTGTAATATAAAGTTTCCTTTATACACAAAAGTTTAACCTTTTGTGCATAAATATATAGAGGGTCCCGTAAGTAAGCTGGCAAACTTTAAGAAATGATTCTGTGAGTCGGGATAAAGAAACTTTTTTTCGAAAACGCTTAGTTTTCAGATATCCGCCATTTTGTTAGAACAAAAAAAATGTATCTTTGAAAATAGAACAGATATTGAGTTCAGATTTAGTATACGCATTTTGCGTGTTACGCTTTTTAAGCGTATCGAAAATAAAGACTATATTTTGTATATTTTCAAAATAGCGACCGTTTAAAGTATTTAACATTAAATATCTAGAAAACCATTAACTTTACAAAAAGTTATCTTTTTTAATGACCAACAAAACAGTTTTTGTATTTTTTCTCTGTAGATCAAAAGTTATAGACAAAAAAAACAGAAATCTAATAATTTCTTGGTAATTTCTACAAAACCCAAGATTGACTTAGTCAACCCCATCATACAAAGCAATACAAGCAGACCCATTAAATGTAATCCAGAAAGGGTGATTTTTAGGGCCTTGTAGTAAATGTTAACAAGGTATCTTGACATCGGCTAAGCCCTGACAGTCCTCGTAGTTGTGTAGCCTATATACAGTCAAAAATCTCAACTCGCTTCGCTCGTGTCAGTCACTCGGCTCTGTCGGATCTCGCAATTATAAGAATATAAAATTTTCTTGGGAGGTCAGGTTAGGTTAACTGACAACGATGACAAAATTTACAAAATCACTTTTTCATTTTCCGAAAACCAAGAAAAATTAAAAAAAAATAAAATTGTGATTACCAAATTTACTCTTCGTGTACGCAGAAGACATTCCACGAAAACATTCCTTTTTTACTATCACATAACTTTCTCCACGTTCATGTGTAAAAGAAATGTTACATACGAAATATCAATCGTAATTGACTGAACGCATGTTGCCGGAAATCAAAAATCTACTCATAAAAACTGTTAGAACATTGAAGTGGGTACCTTGAAATGTCCAGTGCGGAACTGTTTCGTGTAGCCTAACAATTGCAACAGTACGTGTGCCATTTATGGGACAAGGTTACCTAGCATATCATAGTACATATCACTGATACATGTAATTGAAGACTGCCGTGGCTAACAAACACTTTGCAGTGTTAAATCGGTGATTATAACATTGTTAACTAGTTAATTTATATTTTTAAATAATATGTATGTAGCGTATACGCTGATAAGACGCGATTTTAGTATGATTTGCTCGTATACCGAGTAACTTGACCTACTAATAGGCCTACAGTAAGTTATCGATACCTTAAATTGGAAAGACATTTATAAAATCAGACTAAAAATATTATACGCTACATTTTTATTTACTGAGAAATGTTCGTCATGTAAAATTATAAACTATCATTTATTATGCCATGGTTGATTTCATTTTTCTTATGGTCTTTGATGGGGGTGGATATATCGCACAAATCTCAAACCACTTAATAATCTCCAAAAATGAATATTGAGAATGCTGAAACAAAACAGAGTTGTTCCACCTTATCCTCCTTTCCAGCGATTGGAAATTCTTCCGTTAGGAAGGCTTTATGTTTATAGTGTGATGAAGTTTTTTGTCCTTAATGCAGGAATTCTAGGTACTAATATTACTAGTTATAGAGTCTCCCTTAGAAATCCTCGGCTAGTGTTTGTGTCTCGACCAAATTTGACACCATTTCAACAGTGTTATTTTTACAATGAGCACAGAATATAACCCATTATCGTTGCAAATAAGAAATTATTTATTACATAAAAGTTTTAAAATGATCAAACATTGGCTGCTAAGTGGACATGTGGAGGATTTTGTGAGATAGATTACTTATGATAACCCGTGTACAGTTTTACTTTTTAGCTATTGTGGTGTGCCCTAGAGATATGTATGTTTGTATATATATATATATATATATATATATATATATATATATATATATATATATAAATTCTCTATTTTTCGTTCCGACGTCTTTTTTTCTTTTTTGTTAACATTTATTAATAGTAACCCCCAACACCGATTTGCCTCCGGGGAGCTTAATTTATCTTACTATATTGCATAAGATTTTTGTTATTTTTATAATAAATGTACTTTTTATTTTTTCCGTCATACTGCTTCAAAAACAACGGTTTTCAATACATGCATTGAGATGCTAAAGTTGTTCATTTTAGTCCTAGGACCTAAAAACATCAGCTGAGATCGAGGTCATCAGCTGTTACTTCATTTATACGAATTATTTAACGATTTAAAGCATCTATAAGAATAAACCTGTACTCTCGATTATTAATAACAGTTAAAAGAGCTGTCACCATCGATTTGAAGGTAAATAGGTTATAACATTTTAGTTTTTGTTAAATTGTTTTCTTATATTATTTGCAGTATAACGAAAAATATAGTTCATCACTTGGACCAAAAGAAGCTTTTCGATCCTCGCTCATTTTCAAATTAAACTTGAGCTTGTATTGAAAAGCTTCACTTTTGTTCCTAGTGATGAAATTAATATACTATTATTCATTGTTGTTGTATTGTATTTGTGATATTTTGGTTCCTGTACCGTCAGTAGGTAATTGTGTAATATGTTTGTAAGATAAATAAATTAAAAAAATTACAATATAAACCTAGTAAAAAGGCCGATCGTACCTTGATTATTCAACAAGGCTACGTTAAGTTGGTAAGTTTAAGTTTTCATGTTTCATATATCCTTGGTTAGTTAGGTTACGTTAAGTCACGTAAGAAGCTTTTTAATGTCTTATATGTTTTAAGTTAAGGCGTAAGACGCCAGTTTAGTGTGATTAGCTCGTATACCGAGAGTACAATTAATTGGTAATAACTAGAAAAGGCCGATTGTAGTTTATATTAACAAAGCATGTGTTGTGAGTATTAAACAAGATTACGTTAGTTAGGTAAGGTATTTTCATATGTTTTAGATTAATTTAGATTAGATTTCATGTTTCATATGTCCTCGGTTAGGTTAAGTTACGTAAAATTAAGTTTTAATGTCTCATAATATGTTTTAAAATAGGGCGTAAGACCGATAACGAATTCATCCGATTAAACCATATTAATAATGTGAACAATAACAATTAAAAATCAAAATAACTATATGAACAGTAGATCTTCCTCCTTGGATCCTTCAGAGGTTCACCTATAATAACTGCAGCTGTGGCAATTCCGAAGGACTCCAGTTAGATCTACACCTTTTTCATCTAATCTTGAGTTAGATCCTTCTATTTTATCTTTCCTGTCAGGGCCCTCTTGAAATGTTCTCTCTCAACCCTGACAATATTAGAGAACACCACTCACAGGAATAAATAATAAAAGGTTTACGAGTGACTTGCTCCTTGCAATATACCATTCATTAGGATCACATTGGTCGTAAATATTATGCTGCACTCATCGATGTATATAAATTTTGGAATGTTAACTGCAATAAATTAAAAACGACCACTGGTATTTGTTAGTCCAATTCATCGTACGCGTAGAGGATCTGACTATTGTTTATATTTTACACCGATTCGCACTGATGGACACAAGTTACGTAGAAATTTTAAGTTTTATAGGAACTCGCTAAAATGAAAGCAAACTCAATTTTCCACAATAAACACTTCATTTGTTCAAGACGATATTTCAAGGACTAAGACACCATTTTCAGTTGTTACGCGTTAATAACCTTTCCTGGCACTGAACTACAACGTGCAAGCCCAATCCTTCAAACACTGTGTGAAAACATTACTCCTCCTACGGGATATTCCGACTAACATCAATCTTTTCATCATCCAGCGCCAACTCGTAAACTCATGGGGATTGTGAACTCACTAGCCAAGTGAGTTTTGATTGTTAACGTATGTGACGTCCAAAATGTCCTCTTTCTCAAGGTCAAAGAAGTCGAAAAACCCATTTCCAGTACAATACCCGCTTAGTACTATCGTCATATTCAAATTCATACTCAGATATAATTTTGTAACAGTGGAGACCTACCTTTTGGCCGTACGGACAGTACAATATTACACTTCCTAGGATAATTTTCTGATGAGTTTAGGTCTTCGGACCAGATATCCAATACTTTCTCCTTTAACAGAATTGATGGCCTTTCAAATTTGAAATTCTCAGAATTTCTGAATTAACTGCCGCACATCAATGCAATGTAGCATCCTGGCCTTCGGAAACTGTATCTGGAATTGTTAGACATTTTGTGTGGTTCTGTAACACCCCGAAATACATGTTCCACTAGGAATGTACGTTCATTAAATAAAATCATCATGCCTTACCTCGATAATTGTGTGAATAGCTTCATAGCAGAGACTGAAAATCGTCCTTTCAAAGTTCTAGAGGTCTTTGTGACCATATACTTCTTCAACTATTCTCCTCCAGACTCTTCTCTCCCCATCAACGGCAATTCGCTCCAACTCAAAGTACAGTTCGCTCCAAGTCCTGCATCTCCTTCTTAGCCGCCCTCTCATCCTCGCCAACAAATTTGCATCAGCAACCTCTATGGTTTCATCCTCCCCACATGTTCAAACCACTCAACTTCCTCGCCTTCACAATCACACAATCTCCTAATTGACTATTTCCACATTCCTTGGGGTTCTCCATTCTCCTCAGTCATAACACAGGTCCATTAAGTTTTCTTGGAAAGTATTGGAGCGTGGTTGAAAACCCTCAGTCTTGACGTTTACCTCTTGGTAAAATTTCCTCATCTTATTTTGTCTATTTAACTCTTCTACTCGGCAACATTTCCCTCCAACTAGTATTTAAAGTTAGATTCTGTACTGTGATCAACAACTGTACAAATACTTTGTTATCACCCTGTGTTTCACCACACCATGTATAGTCATAGTGTTTTGTTCCGTAACCACAGCCAATGGTCACTTGATATTTCAAAACATTTAATTCAATCTAAGTATTTATCTAATCTGCGTCACTGAGGTTTCTATATTTCCTGTTAAACAATCCTCTCCCCCTCATATCATTCTCATGCATTACTCATCGAGTATCGGGTAATCAGTATTATAAAATACAAGTGGTTTATCTATAAATGTACTCAATAGATAAACAGTAGTAGGAGCAAGTCACTTGATTTAAAAGCAAAATGTATTGACAGTTTTGTGATGGTGTTTTACTTATACATTCTATGGAGGGAATAAATGGTACTAAAACAACGCACAAACTTTCTCATACACACATAACCAAAAATGTAATTTTCTTCCTAATGCACAAACTTCTCTCACACACATAACCAAAAATATAATTTTCTTTCTAATGCATATGCACAAACTTTCTCATACACGCATAACAAAAAAATGTAATTTTCTTTCTAATGCACAAACTTCTCATAAAAATGTAAATTTCTTTATAACCCATAAACTTTCTCATACACATAACCAAAAATTTAATTTTCTTTCTAATGCACAAACTTTCTCTCACACCCATAACCAAAAATTTAATTTTCTTTCTAATGCACACACTTTCTCATACACACATAACCAAAATTAAAATTTTCTTTCTAATGCACAAACTTTCTCATAGTACACCCATAACCAAAATTGTAATTTTCTTTCTAATGCACAAACTTTCTCTCACACCCATAACCAAAAATGTAATTTTCGTTCTAATGCACAAACTTTCTCTCACACCCATAACCAAAATTGTAATTTTCTTTCTAATGCACAAACTTTCTCTCACACCCATAACCAAAAATGTAATTTTCTGTCTAAGTAATACATTTTCCCCTATGTCTTATAAGAGATGAGAGATAAGTTAGAATAGAAGAAACCCCCTACCTAGAATTTATTGTAATTTTTTTAAATTCTGACCCGACATCCAAAACAAGGCTTACTTTTTGTGGCTCGTTCTAAGCGTAAATCGTCCATCATTAAAATCGATTTTTCATGGAAATCGGGGTTAATTTAGGTTTTTTCCCCATTCATGTCTGAATGGTAATTTGGTTACATTTGCGATTTTGTACACTGGTTTAGGTCATTAAACTTCACATTTCATGAAACTAGAAATTATTTTTAAAATGGTTTGAGAAATCAGGGTTTTTTAAAAAATAGTTTCATTGCCGATTTCTCTTTTTAAACTGGGGTTTTTTTTTTGGTTTTTTTTTAAAGCGACAAATACGTTTCGGTTGGGTCTTTAGAGGCTTCATTTTAGTAAAAATTTATCAAAACAAAGACAGCCGATTATGATAAAATCGTAATTTTTAAATTTTCACTACGACAGCTACACTTAAATTTTGAGTTATCGAAAATTCTCAACTCGGTCCGCTCGTCCAAACAACTTTTTTTAGGATTCAAGGTATTACAAAACAGATATTTAATTTTAAAAACTGAGCATCGTATTAATTGAAACATTACGTTCGTGTATGTGGGAAAATAAATCACTCAGAGCTCGCTTTGGTGAACATGAGTTTGGAAGTCTGTAGGAGCAGAGAACGCTACTATTCATTTTTCCCGCCTACTGCGTACATTCATGAGTAAAGAGATTATTTCACAACTTCTGTCTATATTCTCAATACTTAAAAATGCTATATTAAAATTGATTTATAAGATATAAATAACTTTAGTCAAGAAAGTATGTCTATATGATAGTTTACGCTTTAAAATTTTCAAGACTTTTTGCTTTAAACCAGCCACCTTAACTTCGGTTGTACACTCCGGTTCTAACATTTATAATGAAATATCAGAAACAATAAGCTGATGGGGTTTAAGGTATAATATAGTCACAGTTAAATTATGTCACTTAATTGGAACTCACATTAAAAACAACGCAATAGTACAATATTTGTATACGTTATACAGGGTTATCATAAAATAATGGTGGGGTTTCATTAATTCATATGAAGACAGTAGAGATATTTTGTGCTGTTGTATTGGTATCGCTGATAGTCTATAACCCAAAAGTTTGTTTAACAGCTGTTGTAACCTTAAAATTAGTACTTGCATTGTTGTGGTAGTGTGTGTTTGTGTTTTCTGGACAGTTCCGTGTGAGTGTGTTATTATGCTCTCTAAAAACATTCAATATCAATGGGCCTGTTAACAGACACAATTCACGCATATGGGGACCTGAAAACCTACATACAACTTTTGAGAATATACGCGACTCGCTTAAAGTTAATGTTTGGTGTGATGTGATGAAAAATTGTCTGATAGGGCCTTCCTTCTTTACTGGAAAGACAATTAATAGAATTGTGTATCTCGATATGTTAATCAATTATTGTTTTCCTCAGCTGGATGAACTCTAAAACATTCAACAACTTCATTTCCAACAAGATGGTGCGCACCCCCGCACCTAAGTTCATTTGTCACAGACACATTGAATGAAAAGTTTGGACATCGATGAATAGGCCGGCAATGATCTATACGCTGGCATACAAGGAGTCCAGACCTGACACCTTGCGATTTCTTCTTGTGGGGGTACATCAAAATCATTGTTTATCGAGAAAAAATTTGTGACCTAAATCACTTAAGGAACAGGATTAGTTAACAAAGACATGTTAACTAACGTTTGGGCAGAACTTGATTATCGATTGGACTAATGCCGCACATATCGCAATTTATTAGTTATGTAAAAAAAACTGTTTCAGACTACGATTTAGATAAATAAACAACATCAGTTGTAAGTAATTCTGTTTTCATTTAAATCATGTTCGAAACCCCACCATTGTTTTATGATAACCCTGTATTGAAGTATTGGCGATAGAAATATTATATTTCTTGATTGGAGAACTCAATGATTGATAAAAACAATTTTATTCAAAAAATTCAACATAAAGAATTAATTTGTTTTTGTAGTAGTGGACATCCTGCCTGCTCCGCCAAGTCGGCTTGTATCTTAGTTGGATCTACACCTTTCTTCTGCAGTCTTGGTCTTAAATAATGTCGAAAATAATTTTTTTCCCAGAGACCATAAAACGTGAAATTCAGTCAAAAATAGAGGTAGTTTTTTTACCAAACTTACTTTACACTTTATACAAATTTAAGTAAAAATGACAAATGGTTGTGTGACAGTGTATATTAAAAATATATAATTTTTGAAAATATGCTTACAACAAACAGCTGGTCCTTTAACGAATGACCGTTATAAGTTTACAATGGCTGCAAAAACAATTCTCTGATTAAATCCCGACTTGTATGGAGATTCTATTTGTCAATTAACGTCAGAACTCTTCTTTATTTCTAATTTTACACTACACGAATAGCATAAATGATTCATCAACCGACACATTAATAAATCTCGCAATTTCTTAACAAATAACATTTAAACAATGGCAGACAATGTAAACAATAAATAACAAATGACTATTGAACCCACAACAGGAATTCATAATAAACCGGTAGTTTCCAAGAATACGCTTTGTAGGCATTTAGCCAAAAGTTTCGTTTCAAGAACGTCCTCTATTACGGAATATGTTTGTAGAAAGTGACGTGTTAGTGTGAAGATTCACTTGTGGTTAATTTAGTAACTTGGTGTTGTGGTCTGTTTAGGCTCTTGATATACGTATTTTTGGAGAGTCTTGCTAATTTTATTTACTGTGTCAAAAATATTAATTCAGTTTTTCCTAAAATATCCGTTTCTAGGCATGGCGTTTGTCGTGCTCTAAAGCTCAAACAAATTGACTTTTATTTTATGTAACTGGTTATGTGGTCATTTCAGGAGGTTTTTTTTTAAAAAATCAGTTCTATAACTCATAATTTTTGTGTTAATTAAAAAATGAGCCGTAACGATTTTACTCAAATGTAGCTTCTAATGATTCAAACGAAACTTTTTGGACGGCATCTTCTACAAAAATGGCGGTTTTGGACTAAACATTTTCCATTGAGGTGTTACAAATGAATTAATTTTTTCAAACTAGTGTACCGGTATAGTGATTTCTTTCAAATTTTTTGGGTGAAATGTGAAGATAACCCGGATTATTGTCCAAAATCGCAAATAAACTAAAATTACGGTTCAGAAATAACAAAATACGAAAACTTTTAAAATTACTTCATTTTAAGCAAATACGATTTATGATTACAACTAGTTTATAGCACAAATCACAGAGTGCATTCTGTTTTAGGCTTTTGTTAAATTAGTGGAGATTTAAGTACTTTTCCAGTAGACTTAAATTAATTGAAATTTATTTATATATTTAAGGAGGAAGTGTCTTTTTCATTGAGCGATGTACTTTTATTATTTTTTCCTTCGTTGTTTAAAGGCAAAAACCCTTACCGTCATTATTGCATTAAGAAACAAGAAAATAACATAAAATAAAGATCCCTAGCCCTACAATACTCTAATAGCGTCAGGGTCGGAAAAGAACTGCATTGGTAAAGCGTGAACTGATAGGAGAAATGAAAAAGAGGGATCTAACCAGAAACTAGATAAAAAAAAGTCCAACTAAGAGAGTAAGATCCCTCTTTTTCATTTTTCCTGTCAGGTCTCTCTTAACCAATGCTAACTTTTTGAATCATTAGAAGCTACATTTGAGTAAAATCGTTACGGCTCATTTTTTAATTAACATCAAAATTATGAGTTATAAAACTGATTTAAAAAATCGCGAGAAATGACCACATAGCCAATTATATAAAATCTAGGTCCATTTGTTTGAATTTTAGAGCACTACAAACGCCATGCCTAGAAACGGATATTTTACGAAAAACTGAATTAATATTTTTGACACAGTAAATAAAATTAACAAGACTCTTTAATACAAATTTCTATACACTACAAAAATACGTATAACAAACGACTAAGAGCCTAAACAGACCACAACACCAATACAACGAAAAGTTACTAAATTAATTTAACAGTCGAGAAATGACCACATAACCAATTTGATTTGATTTTTTACACCCACTTGTTTTGGGTGTAGAACACGACAAACACCTTTCAAAAAAATCCTAAAAGGTTTCTTTTGATCAATTCTTGTTCACTTCAATCCTGCCACAATTGGAAGATTCGATGGCTAGGGGTTTTCCTCCTCTATTTTTCTTTGGATTTAAGGCGATGACCGTGTGGTTTTTCGTTTTTAAACCACCCAAAAATAATAAAACAAAAACGTTTATATCTAGTCTTATATTAGATCCCTCTTTTTCATCTCATTTATCGGGTCGCTTTTGAACAACTCTTATTTTCTTCTGACCCAGACGCCGAACGGCCAGTGGTTTGGGCACCACATCTCCAGTTAACAAGAGTCAGAAAGGCTTGACAGATCCATAGGTTATCCACAGAGCTGCACATTTTTCTGCTACATTCTATCGCTCCCTGCACTCTTATACATGTTGCTAACTGCATTCTGCCTAAAGGTTTATTACGTTTGTCAATGATACATAGGACAACATTCTTATATTCCAAGAAATTTCTCGGAAAAAACGTAAAAACAATATCTGTTTTAAACTTTGAATTAATGTTATTATTATTATTATTATTTTATTCTTCAAAGTGAATTTTAGAACTAAAGTAAGATAACTAAAAAAATGTCAACCAAACCTATCAAGGGTTATTTTAGAAATCTCCTATAGCAGAAAAATATGCCGCTCAGTAGATACCGCTAGACTCTCTGACCCTTGGTAGGCTAACTAGACTTCTTATGACTAGATTAACTGAAAATGCGGCGACAACAACCCGATTAGAGTATTCAAGGGTTAGGTTAGGATTCTTTTATATAAAGCTATGGATGACCAAGAGATTATTCTCCTTCAAACAACAAGAAATATAGCGACAAAGTTTAGTGTACACCTCTTTTGCTCAGTTAGCCAGAGTACCTTGGTTCAATTTTTTCTTTTAAATTTATTTCAAAATATTTAGTTTTGTAGTGTGGTTTTCCAGATCACGTTTGTATACACAGTTAAAATTAGTTATTTTGACTAATAAAAGTCTAGTTTTCGTTTCCTTTCTTAGGTTTTTAGTTTATTTTGAGTTTCTAATACTAGGCTACTAGGTTACATTGACGCTTTTGTTGTTTTTGTAGTTTTATAAATTGACACCGAGAGTTGATACACACTCTCGAAACGCCTTGGATTAATTTCTATCATCACAAGTGATTATACCAATAACTTTCTATTTGGTTTCGTGGGTATAGGCGTGTGAGAAAGTGCAATGATTTTGCATTGTTTATTGAAACTTACAAGTGATTGCATTTTAATAAACACACATTATAAAATACCAACTACTCTTTTTATGGTAAACAAGTACCAGTTCACTTTCTTTAAGTGTTTTAGAAAGCTTACTAGAATGCAGTAAGGGCTTACTACTAGACCAGATGTCCATTTCAACCGGACAACCATTACAATCTCTGACAATACAAGATTTACAGCAAACTATAAATGGGGGACTTCACTTAACCATCAAAATATGAAATTGAAATTTGGAAAATCGTTCACCATTTTCCAATATGGAGGCCAACTTTATCATTTCTTATTCGGAATTCGGATTTTCGGATTCTACACAACATTTAAAGACTTTTTTATTCTTGGTATAATCTTCGTAAACCCAAGCGTTTAGGAGCTAGAACTCTTAAAATTTAATATTTTGGCTATGGTTTAACACTTAAAAATGGGAATGTTTGTTTACAAAAATACATTCTATAAGCTAGTTATTAACAGTTGAGGTTCCTTATTTTTGTTTTCATTCACATTTATTGTAGTAACTGATTCACAGTAGTCCCAGATATTTTTGTGTGCTTGTTTTGACAATAAATAAATGAAATCAAATAGTTTTATTTATTAACTACTTGTTGACTTCACAATAACGCCATATAATTGTTCAATTCAATTTAAAATCATTATAAAATGTCGCTTACACAGAAGGAAAACGCTCAATTTTTCAATCTTCCGAGGGTTCTACCTCCTAAACGATTGGGTTTACGGAAATTATGTCAAGAATAAAAATCTCTTAAAATGTTGTGTAGAATCCTAAAAACAATTTCAAAAGAAATTATAGTTGGCCGCCATATTGGGAAATGGGGGACAAATTTCGACATTACAATTTCATATTTTTAACAGTCACAAAAAAGTAAGTCTCCCATTTCAAGTTTACAGTAAATATTGAAGTTTTCGAGATGACAATGGTCCCCCCGTTAAAATGGCCATATGGTATATTGACAAGAAATTAGCAGATCGGATTTGCGAGACCAGCTGATGGATTTGCAAGACCAGGTGGTATATTCAGCTGTTGGATCAATAGTTTAGTGCTATTATGGTAGCCAACATGCACCAACGATTGTTTGTTAAATCTACAAAAACAACTTATGGGATCTCACTATTTCAGGGATAATTAAACTGTACAAATCATGGCAAATCGTATTTGATTAAAATCGAACTTTTAACGAAGTAGAGTAGGTAAAAGTTCATTTCCAAACTATTTTTTTTAATATTTCACAAGTGGATCATTAATCAAATCACAATTCACTCAAATTTGAACGAAATCAGTAGAGCCGATTTTGAGAAATTACGTCTTTTATATAAGTCCCGTGGACAATTTATTGTTTTGTTTTTTACCGATAATTCAAAAATCGAAATGTTTGTATATGTAGATGGTGCCCAATGTTTGGGTCCTTAAAAGGCTTCACTTGAGCAAAATTCAATTATAATTGTTAGAGCCAATTTTTAAAAAAATCGTAATTTTGAGGGCTTTTTATATGGTATAGCTCCCCCCCTCTCTCTCTCTCTCTCTCTCTCTCTCTCTCTCTCTCATATTAATTAATCTTTTCGTCAAATAAACATACATATTCGTAATCAGAATAGATTCTAGTTTTATTTGATACCCCACACATAATATTTCCAAAAATAATTTTTTTCAATTCGATAGTTTTCCCCTTCATCTACCCCAATGTATTTTTTTGTTACCGCTATATTTTTCCTACATGTAGTATAATGCAAAGAATATAAATGAAAAGTTTGAAATATATCTTGCTCGTGTTAGACGGGTTGCGACTTACAGATACACGCGTGAAATAATTTATAAGTGTCCTAGGTTTAACCTATAGACTCTAATAAAGTGAAAACATTGAAAAAGCAATCTATCTTTTAATGGCTATTAATTTGTTCACCTTGCATTTCACAAAAACAGCTTTTAAAACTTTTCTCATTGTGTGGTTAAATTAAGTTTTATTTACCATACAAAAATCTATTATTATTTCGCACTGGAATTTAATTTCAAATCCAATTTTTTCAGATTTGTAGGTCATACCATGTTCAAGTAATAGAGGGGAGACATGGTATCTGACACTTCAAATTTTCGCCTAGCGTCAATATTAATTTTTCTTTAAATAAACATACATATTCGTAATCAAAATAACCAAGTTTTATTTGATACCCCACAACTAATATTTACAAAGTAAAATTTTTCAACTCGATAGTTTTTGCGCCTCAACTACCCCAACTTCATTTTTTTGTAACCGATATATTTTTCTTATAGGCCTATGTGGGACAGTACAAAGAACATAAATGCTAAGTTGAAAATATATAGGATTTATCGTCTTGTCTGTGTAGACTGGTTGCGACTTACAGACAGACGGAAGTGAAATTTTATGAGGCCTTGATTTTACCTACAGAGGGGTCGGAAGAAAATCAAAGTGACCAAGAGAGACCAGATACGAAAGATGAGAGGGATCTAACCCACGACATCAAAGTTTATTTGAAGTAAAGAGCAAACGTGTGAAAGTGAAACAGACAGGGAAAATATTTGTCACTGAAAACAGAAAGTGCCAAAATCTACACACAATCACTCAAACATTACTGTATGACAAACTAGGCACTGCTTAATGACATACTATTGGCACAAGCAGTCAAGTACTTTCGCGTAAAATGATACACACATTCACTTCATTTATAAAGTACAGTTATTGTCAAGCAGACACCAAAAACTTGAGTCATTTGTAGGTTATGCCAAAATATTTATGTAATATAAACCTGAATTGTGAAGGGGGACAATAATTTGGCACACATATTAATTGGGTCAATTATTCGTAGTGAGCCGGGAGTCGTGGGATGCGCACGCCGCATGGGGTAGACCTGTGCAGCCATTTTTGGACATGGGGTAATCCAATGCCAGGTCAGCAATACGCATGCGCGAGTATTTAAACTAGACGCGACCTCTGTACAGTGTAACTTTCTTAATGAGTCATCTAATGAATGTAACAAACAAAACGAAAATAATATTAGAAAAGTTGACAAAGTAAAATAATAAATACTGGGAGTCCGTCTCATAAACGTTCTGTTTAAATTGTTGGGCGTCATCACAGTACTTACTCAGTCCCATCATACATGTACGTACTGTATATTAGGTATTGCCCAATTTACGTAAATGTGTATAGTTTCATGACGCCTGCTAGATGTGTTTCTAACTTCAGGAGGTGGTGTTCCACATCAAAATTTAAAAAAAAAGGTTCCTATAAACATAAGCCTGGAATTGCATACTTTCCCTTCCCCTTCTGTTTTTCCTGCAAAATATTTTTTATCTCAAGAACGGTTTGACGGATTGAATTGAAACTTACCATGGAACCTAATAAGGCAAAAAACTATTTTGAAACAATAGTAACCAACCTAATCCAATAACCCGTTTATCAATGGCGATTGCTTAAATGTTTCATAAAAATTCCAGTTTTGAGTTATTTATATTTAAGTAGACGCCATTTGGAAACGACTTATTGGATTAGGTTGGTTATTATTTTTTTTTCTTCAAAATAGTGTTTTATCTTATAAGGTACTACGTCAAGTTTCAATTCAATCCGACAAACCGTTCTTGAGATACAAAATAGTTTATCAAAAAAGAAAATGGCGGATATCTGGAAAACTAGGCAATTCAAACACACTTGATATTAACAAAAAAATGGCCTCCACTTTGACATTTTCAAATTGTATTATTATTTCTTTATTTCTATTAAATTTTAATAAAGTTCTATGTGAGCACAATCTAGTGTCCTATACCAAATTTCATGTTCCTAATTTGTAAAGTAGGCTATCGTACTTACGTACAGACGACAACGAAGAACGCAACGTGAAGATCGGTGAAAAAATACAGGTTTTTTTGTAACTACTATACTTCGTATACTGGATAAGTAATTGATAATGGTGGACTGTAAATTATTAGTTTTATTTTAAGTGTTCCCTATTATGTTTCATAAACACAGAGGACTTATATTTGGGTTACTAAATTTTAAAATATGATAATAGGTTTCCTTGAGTGTTTTGGTTATATAGAATAAAAAAGAATTTTTTAACAAATAATAATAATCTATGCATGAACTTTTTTTTAATGAGAATATTGATCAATTTTGATAGGTTTATGCCTAAAACCAATATACAAAGTTAACAGTCGCAAGTAGGCTACATTGTAAAAAACAGCAACATAAACCACTTTGATCAAAACTGCTCGAGAACGAGTGAGATATTCAACGCTCAAAGATAGGGGCAAGATGGCTACCGAACAGAAATTTTGAGGACACTTTAGGGTATTTTTAAACAATTATCTTAGGAAATAATCCAGCAGAGCTTCTAGGGAGGAATTAAAATAGAGATTTTTATCTGAACTTACAAGATTCATTATTTTCACAAAAGTTATTAATTTGTCAGTTGAGCTTTCCCCTTTTAATTTGTGACTCGTTCGAGGCACGGTCACCGCGCTTTGAAACCTGGGATCTCAGTGGTTGAATCTTTGGTTACGGTTTGGGTTGCCGGAGCATAACCGGGTTCAGGAAAGCACAGATCATCTAGAAGTCATAAAACTATGACGTGAAGGTGGAACATCTGGTGACGAGTGTTCCGGGAAATCGACAGTCCTAACAATTTATTTAGTTAATTTAAGTGCGGTTTAGCAAATTAAATGTGGGGCTAAATTTCGGTAAATGGCGTTTTCGAGATTCTCGGGAATTCCCGTGAATTATGTCGGGCCACAATAATTATGTATAATTAAAAGTGTGAGTTGATTTAAACCGTAGATCTAATCACGACCAAACATAATTTAATTGGTGGTGTGTTGTTACCTTTATAATTAGTGAATCGTGTCATCCAAATTAGTGTAATTAACTCATTAAAAGTTGGTTACCCAAGAGTATTGTTGGGTCAGACGCGATTAAGGGAATTACGACATCATCGAGTATGGGTGATCACGTTATCCTACTATCACGTTTTCCCCTTAAGCAACCCTACCACGGTTGGGGATGGTAGCATTCGCGTTGGAAATTCGGATCTCCTACTATCTCATTGGACACATTAGTTTTTTTTTTTTTTTTTTTTTTTTTTTTTTTTTTTTTTTTTTTTTTTTTTTAAGGTAACTAATTCTTGATGTGTAAGATGGATTGTTAAAGTATAAAACTACATACAGCATTTGATCAACTCAATACTCCAGAATATTTCCTACCCTACAGAATAAAATTGAATATTTCTCTTAACTCCCCACCCCCCCACACTAGGACCGAACACGTTTCGCTAAGCTCGGAGAAAATGTTGAATGTTTGACAACCTAACCTTGCACCCGCGCTGTAATATAGAGCTTTTCTGACGAGAGTCTAGTCTATCGGTAAGCCGCACAGCAAAGCAACGATACCCCCAGCTAAATATATCAACAGAATGCGAAGGTTTGTCTATTTTAAGCGATGTATAATGTATATTTATAAGCACACAGAGTTATGACTAGAAGGGCGTCTGTTTAAATACATTTTATTTACAAAGTACTAAAGAATGATCCGAGTTTAAATAAACTGAGCCACATTTGTCTGTCCGACATTTTGTATAATCCTTATGAAAGGACTAACATAATTCCAAAACAAGACGTTTATGTACTTGCTGCCATGAAATAACAAATTGATTTTACAAATCTCCAAAAACAAATTTTCTAATTTTTCGGGAATTAAGAGAATATAAAGTGGGGTTAAAAGACAATATTTATATTTCTTTATTATAAAATTACAATATTAAGTCAAAATGACTAATTAAGATAAATCAGCGACGTAATAATTAAGAATAATTACAAAAACAATGCACAAACTTTCTCATTCACGCATCACCAAAACAATAAAATAAAAAAGAATCAAAATAAATAGTCTAGGTCCTTAGAGGCTATATTTGAACAAAATTTGATCAAAATCGTAAGATACAAACGTAGAAAATCGTAATTTTTTGTTTGTTTTTTTTTAATCGTAGTTAACCATAAACTTTATGGGTAAATATATGGCAAAATATGCTCAGAAACTAAATTTGATTAAAATCGGTTTACACATTTGGGCTGTAGAGCACTACACGGCGGACGTTCCAAAAACTACTTTTTTTCCACTGCAAAGACCTCAAAACGTATATATCCGTAAACAAGTCGATATCAATTTTTTAACCTCTCATATATATTTCACTTTACTGCATATATCTCCCCCCTCCCCCTTATTGGTTAAAAGGGAAGAAAGAACATAAAATATAGGCCCTTAGCCCTTTAATACAGTACTCTATAATACCATCAGGTTTGGGGGGGGGAATAATAGCTAGTTATGAGAGACCTGAGGAAACATGAAAGAGAGGGATCTAAACAAGACAACACGAAAAAATGTGTAGATCCAGCTAGACCCCTTGGGTTTGCCAAGCCCGTACTAGCTATAGTGAGCCCCTTAGGATTCTAATATACTTAACGAATCATCAATTATTGTTTGTGTTAAAACTTAAAAACTAAATTTTATTCTCTCCTGAACATAAAACAAAACATAATACTGGTAAATTATACAATAATGCCCTAATTAATTAATTAGTTAAACGTACATTTTTTTTAATACAATAATAATAAAATGACAAAAAAATAATACATTTCAAAAAAGATTATTTTATTACACTAAAAAAAGAATACGAATAAATAAATAACTTCATATATATATATATATATATATAATTTGTCCAACATATAACAAAAAAAAAAAAGCGCAACTTTTGTGTAGCCTCAAAATTGCAACAGTACGTGTGCCATTTATGGGACAAGGTTACCTAGCATATCACAATACATATCACTGATACATGTAATTGAAGGCTGCCGAAGCTAACAAACACTTTACAGTGTTAAATCGGTGATAACAACATGGGTAAACTAGTTTTCCTCATAGTTAACTAGGTAATTTAATTTTTTTTAATAATAGGAGTGTAGTAGATTACAGCGCGACTGGCGAAGTTCTATTTGTTTAAATTAACTTTATTCGGAAATTTAAATATAAATTATCACACTGCTACAAATCAAAACAATTTTGTATTTAGAATGCAGAAACAGATTTTAAAATATGCAATTTTATTGTAAAATACAAATGTGAAAAAAGCGGGATTTAAAAATATTATTATTAGATAGGTCGTTATTTATATGCAAGATACAAATTGACGACTTCTATATTATATACATAAAGACATAATCAGTAGCCGAAGCGTATGACAATGTCACGTGGTTAGGCACCGTATCGTGGTTGATTGCGCTGGCAGTGGCACAGATGAGCATTCGCCCACAGTGGAAGAATCGAGGGAAATAAAGTGCTCCGAAAACAGCACCACTTGTATAGTCCCCTCAATTTATTAAATTTTGCAGTTGTTTAAATTATTATGGTGGAGTAATAAGTTTCAGGTAACGGTGTTACCGGTTTTCTAGGGAAGTGCCATTATATGTACCACCTAGGTAATTAAATATAGGTAAATATAAGTAACTTACAATTAGGCCTAAGGCTTACGACCACCCGTTAAAGTTAAAGTTGTGTGCAGTTTAAAATTAAATGTAAGTCCTTCAAATTAATTTATTATAATTAACTCATTTGCAGCAGGTTACGTAGAGTGGCGTTTGGTCTGACGCGAATAAGTTATTTATGACCTAATTGGGTCCCAGCAACTACGTTTTCCTAGATTGATCCTATCTAAAGTTATAACATACAGTATCCTCAAGGTGGCAATGTGTCTGGGGTGGAGAGGAAAAGAGGGACAAACACACTTTGTTGCGTTTACTTTCAGCGGTACAACCCCAATAAAAAAATATAGACCTCAAATGCTTCTGTGTAAACGCGTACCCTACTTTCGTTTCTTTTATCGGTGTAAATAGGAATAAAACGTTTACAAAAGTCTTTCACGAAGTTGTAACTTTAGGAATTAAATGTAGCTAGCAGTAATTTGTGTACCTAGTTTTCATGGAATGGGTTGTACGGTCAAATCAGGCTAGGGAAGCAAGTAGAAGGGAGGACACGCCCCTTACACCAGACACAATCCTAGTCTGAGGCTACTGTACCTGGGGGGTTTCAAGTTGTGATATTTGACCACTTTGTGGATATTTGACTCTGAGGAGTTTTGTGATTAACGAATATCAATGAATAAACTGTGAATTCAAAGGAAAAAAAATCCTGCAACAAAAGTGCGATATCTAGCCTACACAAAATTAAAATAAATAAATATTTTTTTTTGTATTATACCGTGTGTACATTTATCAAATACAAAATAACAAATTTTTATTAAATAATGTTAAAAAAATTTCAATTGTTTTTGGGCTAATTAATATTGTTATTCATACATTTTAAATTTTATTTGTACCCTCGTTTTTCCCTTTTGCAATCATAACGTTTCAATTTTTATCATACAGGATCAAATAAGGGCCCAAAGTAAAAGCAACTGAATTATCTAAAATAAGTATTTTTTTAGAATGTTCCAAACGACGTATGGTCCTCGAGTTATTAATAATTTAAACGAATAAAAATCCTGTGTCCTTCACGGGGTTAATGTCAACGTCAACTTTAAATCCTCATAATTTTGATCGCACCAAAACTAGTACGTCGAGCTTGACAATCCCGAGAGAACCTAGCTGGATCTACACTTTTTCATGTAGTCTTGGGTTAGATCCCTCTCTTTTATCTTTCCTATTGGGTTTCATTTTATAAAGTTTTCCAACCCTGACGCTATTGTAGTACTCGAGGACAAGGGATCTTTTCTTCGATATTCTTTTCTTCCTTTCTATAAAGCGATAATGACCGATAGGTTTTACGCCGTTAAAAAAAAAAAAAAAAAAAAAAGAAAAGAAAAAAGTTTCTATTGTATCACATTCGTGTTTTTCCTCTTTTAGTTGACAAAACTTCCACACAACTCTACCATACAAAATTTAACAGTTCAATAGACTATTTCAGCTCCTATGAAAATTAATCTACATTTGATTACATAACTAATATAATATAACTTCCTCGGTTCCAATCTAATATAAATCTATGGAAACGTTATTTTAGACAATGCACGGAAAGAATGCGTCACGAATAAGCCTAAGGTTGAGCGGTGACAACATTGTGGCGTCGGAACGGCTTCCGACATAAACAGTGACATGGAACAGGTCATCGGTTGGCTGCAAGAAGTAGACGCAGTTTAATAAATGTAGACAAAACACAGGACAGGTTGGGTAATCGTTAATAATTTGTTGCGATAGCGTGAAAAACCTTCCGGTCATCATCGCCTTATAAAAAAGAAAAGAACTAAAATAAGACCCCTAGCTCTCGAATACTTTAATAGCGTCAGGGTCAGAAGAGAACAAGAGTTGGTCAAGAGAGACCTGATAGGAAAGAAAGGAATCTAAACCAAAACTACACGAATAAGGTATAGATCCAGCTAGGTCCTCGGGTACGCCACACCAGACTAATAATGAATAATTCTCTGAGAATTATATAAATAAGAAATTTGGTATAGGGGATTATAGTGTCCTAGTGTAAAAACTTATTAAAATTCAGCAAAAAATTAATTTAAAATGTTAAAATGGCGGCTATTTTCAACTGTTTCTTGTTAATATCCTGTATGTTATTCAATTTATAATACACCAAATTAAATGCAAATTTGTAGATTTTAATTCTGCATGCAATGGCACCAGCCTCACCTCTATATCATGATAAATAGCGAAAATGTAATTTTGAACCCTGATAACCTTAAAAAAATCTATAGCCTTTTCGTTGTTGCGAAAGCTGCGACGCCGATACGAGCGTAGCGATTGGAGGTTTTCACATTTGTACAACTTCGAGGCCCGTCTGGGAAAAGACATTGACACGAGTGGAGACTATTTAATATATACACATCTAAAAGGGACGTTAGGGGTTAGCCGACATTGTAAGTAGTGATTTATACACAATTACAAAGTTCAGAAAAGCTTTGTAATAACTGTTTTAAACCAACTCACCCTAAACTATTATTTTCCACATTGTAAGTTGGGGCTGGGAAAATACCATAATGAACCCTATCACCTTTTTCCGCCTTGAACAGTAGATCATTACTTAGCACTGTTGTGTACAAATACGAAACGAATACTGTACGGCCATATTTGAATTAAACAAAAACCCACACTGTAACTTGTTATGAAATAAATCCCAAATATTTTCTTCTGGAACTACTGCAGCAAAGAGAAGCCTTAGCTCTCAAACCGGTTTAATGCATTCAACACCCGATGGTGACAATACCCTGGCGGTCACGTGATGAAGTAGTTCATTCACCAAACTGGTCCTTCCTTTTCTTTCTCTGTTTACAAAACACTTGCAATGCATCGACCTTGTAAACAAAATAGGCCATCTATATCAAGGTCAGTTCTTCGTAGCCACTGGCCGATGTACAGTTAGGTGTGATTAAAATTGTGACTTGCTATTTCGTTTTAAACTGATTATAAAGGTCTATTGTGGTGATAACATTGTGTACTGGTGAAAATAATGAGTTTTTTTTTTTATAGCTACAGCAATATTATAAAGTGTGGGTAAATTTGAGAAAAATTGGCCTTTGATTTTTTAGTTAATCTAAAGATTCGTGATGCTTAAAAAAGCCCCCCCACCCATCAAAAAAGATAATATCGTTCGCCAATTGTAAACAAGAGTTGGTCAAGAGAGACCGGATAGGAAAGATAAAAGAGAGCTACTCATATCCCTTGAGATTGCCTAAAGTGAGCCCCTGTGTGGCATCTACTTCCAAATTTTGAGTTATGAAGGGAAGAAAAATAAAACAGATATATATGCAAATATATACCCTAAAATATGTCCATATGCAAAATTATTTACAGGAACAATATTATTTAATGTTACCTGTAAAAATTAAACTTTTGACTAGTAAAAAATTTAAAACTGCCTTAACAGAACTTTTAATTGATGGTGCATAATATTTTTATCAGGAATTTTTATCAGGGTTGACTAGCACATGAGATTACAGCTGTGGTTTTGGGTTGCTTCCTTATTTATTATATATATTTGATTGTGTTGTATTTATTGACTTATGTATTTTGTTATATTATTGTAGCGTCTTTGTCGCTGTCTTTAAGTCCAATATATATTCTGTTTTATCTAGTTCATTATATAACACTAACATTATTTTAACTATTTAATATGTATACTATTCAAATTGACTTGCTTCATGTAGCTCATTAAGAGTAATGTATGAAAATAAAATGAAAATGCGCCTAAGAACGCAAAAATAAGGAAAGCAGAAAATTTCTGAATTGGATATCGCAATGGAAAATGTTTTGCTAGCACCCATACCATCGCTGCTGTTTCAAATAAAATTGCACAATATTTAAACCTTAAAAATACAGAATAATATACTGGACATTGCTTTAGAATATCATCAGCATCTATGTTGGTAAGAAGGAGGAGGGGATTTTTGATGCATGGAAGATGGCGTTCAACAACAGCATGTAGAAGATACTGTGCGCCGTAAGATAGAAGTTACACGAAAATTATTCAATAATTAAACTGTCACGAGTAAAAGATTAGGTGAAATCAAAAAGTTAGGTGACATCCAAGAAATTATTGAGCCTATGTGACTGGCGCTTCGCTACTGGCTCTAAATTAGAGTTCTAGGGCGAGGGCGTGTCTGTTGAGGTCCTTATGCGCTAATTGCTGCGCGTTCGAACGGTTGAAAGGATGTAGAAAACGGCAAGCGGCGTAAGTCCTTCGAAATTAGCTCGGGTGAGAAATAAAAGGTAAACCTTATATTTTTTAATTAAACTATATTTTATTACTGGATTTTACCTTACACGTGTTCTACTAACTCGGGCTACATACTTAGGGGGATAAAAGCAAGAACACGGAGGTATAGCTCTGCTTACGGTTCTACCCAGACTCTGCTCCTTCAGGTCTGTTACAGGAGCATCCAGCTTCAAAGCGTCCCCCCTTCTTTTCTAAAATCATGACTGCTGCGTTTCCCAATATACCCTGTTCAGTGTATAAGGAGCCCTGTCATTATATAAATGTATGTTATCTTATTCATAATATAAAGTGATTAATATAAGATCTAGAGTACCTGTCACGCCTATAGAAATTTGTGAAGCAGGCCTTTCAAGTTTAGAATCTGAAAAACATCTCTCCATCCACTAAAATGCATTGCTGAGTAAAGGCTTAAACATAAATTTAAAATTGTAAGAAAATTTGCTTCAATAAAATGAAGTAACGAGTTGCAAGTATGTTATCTTTTCTGTGAAGTATAATGAACAGTATCTCAAGTAACTCGCCCAGTACTCTCGCGGGAACCATGAAGCTCGTACGGAAAAACACTACTTATCAGCCTTGTAACGTAATATAGGCTACCATTTCGAGATAAAGCGTTCGTTAAATTTTGCTTTCCATTCTCTGCTAAGGCAACTGCAAGGGTAACGAGTTGAATATTATTTACGAAAAAAAACTAAAAGGTTTTCTTGTTTATAGCAATGATTTTAGGTCCCCAGTTTTATTGATATAGGTTGAGTAGTTAGAAAAAATTAACATACTACCAACAGACAATAACTTTGTTTTAATCTAGAGCGTGTAATTGTCCAATTTTTTTTCAAATACAATGATTTTTGTTCTCCCGGGTTTTTTCTTACATTGATTAAAGAAGCATAAATTCACGAACAATCCCGAAGAAAACCGATCTCATCACACCTGAACTACAAAAGATGACAACAGAAATATAGATAATCACGATTAGCTCACGCTACCGTGAAATCACCTTGTTTATGACCTATATACTTAATACTGTGCCATGCAAACTTTTATGTAGTAAATATACCGATTTATCTCAAAACAAAGCATCAAACAAATTGGATAAGCAGACGAACAGGTTGATGGACGCCAACTACTTACCCTCGAAGTAAATATCATCTCGATATTTGGCTTAAATACCAAATGTTTAACAATTCAATACTGTACCTAACATAGTGTACGAAAAATATGAAAATAGATTGCTGTTATCCCTTTTAAATGTTAATGATATTTCAAAAGTTGAAACAATTAAGAAAATTTTAATTGAAGTTTTGCTCTTAATGGCGGTAACCCTCAAATTTTTAATTATCGAAAAATAGAACAGAAAAATCACCTCGAGATTTGACCAAAATACTAAATTTTTTACAATGCAATACTGTATCTAAATACAGGGTGTGCCAAAAATGTGAAAATAGATTATAGTTGTCCCTTTTAAAATGTAATGCACATGATCACCTTTCAAAAGGTGAAAAAATTTAGTAAATCGGAATTTAAGTTTTGCACTTATGCCGGTTACCCACAAATTAAATACAGAGTGTGCCATAAATGTGAAAATAGATTGTGTTTATTAAATAGTGCATATATTGGATGATCTTTCATAAGTTGAATTATTTCCCCAAATACATTGCACTACATGTAAACTACATATTACAAATATGATCAAAATCGGTTAACGCGTTTGCGATGATAGGCCTATAGAAGCAAGAGAACTCTATTTTACTCAGAGAACCTAAAACCGAGTACAACTTCACTAAGATTTTGTTGATCCCTCAACATTGGCTTCTCTAAACTACGCGAATAAAAGCAAATAAGAAAGTTTACTTGGTAAAACAACGAATCATTTCCTTTACAGACTTATAGAGAAGGTCGTACGTTGCATTATATTGTCCTTGACGAGTGTTAGGCCTCAGCAATAAAAGTAAATCACGATTAAATACCTCAACACGGCTCAGGGAATGATCTAATTGCAGGGGAACTGTAAGTATTCTATGTATGTGTGTCTGTCAGTCACTCTTCACTGCACTGTCAGTAACTGTTTGGCAGAAACACTCATTGAACGAAAGTTCAAATAACGAATACTCCGCATTACATACAAGAACGAGATTTATTCTTGGTGTTTTTACTGTGTTACATAGATACAGGGTGTTCCGAAAAGGGTGGATTGGCTATTATCTTCGGATTACATAAGTCAAAACAAAGGTCTGTTCAATAAAAGGACCGCTACTCGAACAGTAGCACCCAGAAAGTGTCCTAACCTAACCACTGTTATTGTTTCATACAAATTTGAAATGATCATTTTATATGTCACAATTTACAAGTGTACCAAACATAAAAATAATTAATTTTTATAATTTTTAAAATGGCGGCCGTTTAAATGTTGTTGAAGTTAACGGTTTTAGAGATATTCGACGTTAAAACTTTAACTGCCGCCATTTTGAAAATTATAAAAATAAGGTATTTGTGTTTGGTACACAGTTTGTAAATCGTAACAAACAAAATCCTTATACCAAATCTGAACTACATATCTAATCTAGTTTTGGAGTTAACAAAAAAAAAGCGAATTCGAAAATAAATTGCAGAAAATTTTTTATCTATTTGGATATGTAAAATCCGATCCTGTATAGGATACCAAGGTTTTTTAATACACCCTGAAATATATATTAGTTGATTTATAGAAATTAAGTTAGGTTTGTTTTTTATCGATAATTTTAAAACCGTTAATTTTTAAGAGATGCCAATACGTTTTGTTTGGTTGGTTAAAGACTAAATTTTTGGGTTAAATTAGATCAAAATCATTTGAGCCAATTTTTTAAAATCAAAATTTTCGTCTTTTTAGAGTTATTAAAAATTTTAGTCTTGCAATTTGACTAAAATGATCCCGAATACAAAATGTATTATAAGAGGTCTTTTTGTTTGGGTTGTACGACACTATAGGAAGAGAAATTTACATATTGGCTTTTGGATCTTGGATGACTAGAAAAGAATTTTTTGTACGACATTGATTTGTTGACTCATCACAAAAATTAGGGTGATGACACTCTTTACCCATTCGATTAATAAATAAGTTAACTGTTTAAGATTTAACAACACAGTCCTATAAATCTTAGAGTAATATTATTGTAACTCACGCAAAAAGCTGTACAACATCCTTATTGTAATTTCTTCTTTTGATAAACTAACATGAAAAACACACCAACCTGAAAAAAATAGAACAAAATACTGTTAGTCATAAAATTACTAATGAAGATAATGTTCTACAAATTGAAAAACGAAAAAGTTATTGTCAAATATTTGTTGAAGATGTGAATATATCATTGAATTTTCTCAAAAAAATTTGTTTTTCCTTGTTGTTTCAAGGAGAAAAACCTCTAGGTCATCGTCACCTTATAAAAGAAGGAAGAAAGAACATAAAATAAAGACTTTTAGTCCTTGAATACTCTACCATCGCTTCAAGATCGGAAGAGAAACGTTAGTTTAGAGAGTCATAAGTAAATGAAAGAGAGGAATCTAACCCAAAAATACCAAAAAAAAGTAGATCCAGCTGATCAAGAGAGACCTGATAGGAAAGAAGAAGAGGGAGCTAAGCCAAAAATACATGAAAAAATGTGTAGATCCCGCTGATTAAGAGAGACCTGATAGGAAAGAAGAAGAGGGAGCTAAGCCAAAAATACATGAAAAAATGTGTAGATCCCGCTGATTAAGAGAGACCTGATAGGAAAGAAGAAGAGGGAGCTAAGCCAAAAATACATGAAAAAATGTGTAGATCCCGCTGATTAAGAGAGACCTGATAGGAAAGAAGAAGAGGGAGCTAAGCCAAAAATACATGAAAAAATGTGTAGATCCCGCTGATTAAGAGAGACCTGATAGGAAAGAAGAAGAGGAAGCTAAGCCAAAAATACATGAAAAAATGTGTAGATCCCGCTGATTAAGAGAGACCTGATAGGAAAGAAGAAGAGGGAGCTAAGCCAAAAATACATGAAAAAATGTGTAGATCCCGCTGATTAAGAGAGACCTGATAGGAAAGAAGAAGAGGAAGCTAAGCCAAAAATACATGAAAAAATGTGTAGATCCCGCTGATTAAGAGAGACCTGATAGGAAAGAAGAAGAGGGAGCTAAGCCAAAAATACATGAAAAAATGTGTAGATCCCGCTGATTAAGAGAGACCTGATAGGAAAGAAGAAGAGGGAGCTAAGCCAAAAATACATGAAAAAATGTGTAGATCCCGCTGATTAAGAGAGACCTGATAGGAAAGAAGAAGAGGGAGCTAAGCCAAAAATACATGAAAAAATGTGTAGATCCCGCTGATTAAGAGAGACCTGATAGGAAAGAAGAAGAGGGAGCTAAGCCAAAAATACATGAAAAAATGTGTAGATCCCGCTGATTAAGAGAGACCTGATAGGAAAGAAGAAGAGGAAGCTAAGCCAAAAATACATGAAAAAATGTGTAGATCCCGCTGATTAAGAGAGACCTGATAGGAAAGAAGAAGAGGGAGCTAAGCCAAAAATACATGAAAAAATGTGTAGATCCCGCTGATTAAGAGAGACCTGATAGGAAAGAAGAAGAGGAAGCTAAGCCAAAAATACATGAAAAAATGTGTAGATCCCGCTGATTAAGAGAGACCTGATAGGAAAGAAGAAGAGGGAGCTAAGCCAAAAATACATGAAAAAATGTGTAGATCCCGCTGATTAAGAGAGACCTGATAGGAAAGAAGAAGAGGGAGCTAAGCCAAAAATACATGAAAAAATGTGTAGATCCCGCTGATTAAGAGAGACCTGATAGGAAAGAAGAAGAGGGAGCTAAGCCAAAAATACATGAAAAAATGTGTAGATCCCGCTGATTAAGAGAGACCTGATAGGAAAGAAGAAGAGGAAGCTAAGCCAAAAATACATGAAAAAATGTGTAGATCCCGCTGATTAAGAGAGACCTGATAGGAAAGAAGAAGAGGGAGCTAAGCCAAAAATACATGAAAAAATGTGTAGATCCCGCTGATTAAGAGAGACCTGATAGGAAAGAAGAAGAGGGAGCTAAGCCAAAAATACATGAAAAAATGTGTAGATCCCGCTGATTAAGAGAGACCTGATAGGAAAGAAGAAGAGGAAGCTAAGCCAAAAATACATGAAAAAATGTGTAGATCCCGCTGATTAAGAGAGAGCTGATAGGAAAGAAGAAGGTGAGGGATCTAACCCAAAAATACATGTAAAAAGGTGTAGAAATCTAGCTAACCAAGAGAGACATGATATGTAAGAAGAAAAAGAAGGATTTAATCCAAAAATACATGAAAGAGTGTAGATCCAGATAGGTTTCTCGGGAATGCCACACCAGTACTAGGTGATCTTCAAGGATAACTAAAAAATAAAGATATAAGTAATGCAACATGTTAAATGATCTTTATAATGATGACTTGTATTTCCTCAAATAAACTATACTATAGGAAAAGTAGACTCAGAGGCTTGGCAATCCTTTAGTGATTACGGGCTTGGCAATTCCGAGTTACCAAGCTGGATCTACACCTTTTTCATGTAGTATTGAGTTAGATCCCTCTCTTTCATATCAGGTCTCTCTTGACCTTTTCCGACCCTGACACTATTAGAGTATTCGAGGTCTAAGGGTACTTTTTTGCCTTTGAACAACAAGGAATAGTTGTAAGGAAAGCACAAAGTTTATTAAATAAGGAAATCCTCGTCATTTTTCTACTATATATATATATATATATATATATATATATATATATATATATATATTGTTATCATCCATTCCCAGAATCCCTTATCTGTAATGAAACATTCAATTGAGATACTAAATTTAAATGAGAAGACTACAACATGATATACACACTGTAGCATGAAATGTTAAAAATAGTAATTTCCTTGATTTAAAGTTCATCAACATACAGTAAAGTAATTGCTGTTTATTTTGATTCTTTAAAATTCTTTAAATGTCATAAGTTGGGCTTTTGACCGGCCACTATTTTTAACAGTAGGAGCGAGGACTAACTGCCCCAAAATTTGGGTTCAGTAACATTTCGTCCCGCTGCCAATTTCCTAGAAAAAAGGAACATTTTGTCCCGCTCAGTTTTACAAATGATTAAACAAACTAATTACATCATCTCGTAGTATCATCTCGTCCCGACGAATGTTTGACAAGGGTTGAGGAATAAATTTAAAAGTATTTTATCTAGTTTTACCAAGTTCGATAAAAACATTTTCATACGAGAAGTGTTATTACTATTAACATATTTTTAAAATTTGTAAAAACAATTAGTTTTTATATTATATTATAACCTAACCTAACCTAGCGTTAGTGCCAGGACGAGATGTTACTAGTGGGCAAGTAGAGAGTTCATCCCCAACCCCACGCTCGTGGAATCGGGACGAGATGTTACCGGGGACGAAATGTTACGACACCAAAATTTGACGGAGTAATCCAGGTAATTTTCCGTGTCGTAGAGCAATAGTAGGTAGGTGAAAAAAGGCCATTAGTCATAAGAGGAGAGCCAATAGATTCCCAGAATAGTTGTACTTCGTGTCTAAATAGAACAAAAAGAAACCAAATCTGGGGATAAATGTTCTTATATTTATTTTAGTATTTTATACATACCTAACCTGTTTGTGCCAATTTTGCAGCCACAAAATAATCATAGTGTTATATTGTCAGATTTTAGTATTAATATGTATTTATAATAACCTAACCTGTTTGTGGTGATTGTTGCAACCACTAATTTAAAATTATTATTTTTTATATTGTCCTATTTTCGTATTATTATATATATCATAATCTAACCTAACCTGTTTGTGGTGATTCTTGCAACTACTAACCTAATCTACATTTTTGTTTAACGATAACTCCACTTCTTCCAGAGTCTCAGCTTCTACCTACTAGCTGGCTCTCGTTCCTGAAGTGGTGATTTGATGAAAGGTGTCATTAAAAAGTGCTGGCCCTCGTTCAGTTCGCTCTATTTTAAATGGGATGAATGGATGCTACCTCTAGTTTGTATAGATTTTTCTACTAAACAAAGCCTACAAAAATTGAGTATTACTCGATGGAGGTTTATATTTTAAACAATTTAAGTTACCCCCAAAAAGTCCAATTCAATGGGAAGGGTGAATTTATCTTACGTGGAAAAAGACACAATAAAACACTTGTACGATTCCAGTGTTCTATCTTTCTTAATTTAAAAGTTATTTTAACGTTTACAAGACTTTTTGTACGTCAAGAACTTCTTTATTACCTCTATTCTCTATTATAATAAAAAATAAATAAAAAATTAAAATTCATCTGCTAATAAAATGAATAGTGCCTTCCACTTTTTAAAGTATGATAACGTAGAAACTACATCTATAGCACATACACGTCATCTTAATTATCTCATATCTTCTGAGTCATCTGTTTATAAAGTACATTGACACCGGATACTTAAGAATAGTAGACTTTGTTATCTACCCCTAACTGGACTAATTAGTAATATTGTCACTAAACTAATAAAAACAGATGAGTCATCGAATGTTTACTAGAGGAATATTTCGGTTTTCATTTCAAGCGTTAAATATCCGACAAAATCATGTATTACTTGTTCATCTGAGCTCATTTCTCAGAAACGGTTAGATCGATTTTGACATTTATGAATAATACTATCATAATTTAAAATCTACGGGTATAGGTTGACCAAAATGTTATCCTCCTCAAAATGTAATTTGACGAATTTGGCTTAACGCCCCAAATAGGCCAATCTCCAACGAATCAAGTTTAGAAGTAATGCACACAAAATACGTGAACTGTATCACGAAGATAATTGCCTATTTTGAGGTTATGTCACGTTAAACATTTAATTTTGTATGAACAACACTTTTATTACTTTCACAACATGTAGTCTCTTATCAAGTCTTTCATGACCAGCTCTTGTTCTGTCCTGATCCTGACGCTATTTGAGGGTTAGGGGACTTTATTTCATCTCCTTTTTTTTACAAGGCGATGATGACCGAAATGTTTTTTTTTTTTTATCAACGTAGTATTTGTTTAATGCGTCAAAAAACAGTTGTCGAATTTCCTGTGAATATATCCGTCGAGGTTCTTTGAGTCTACAAAAGCAGTTTAGATAAGTGCACTACACCCCAATCGCGTGGAGCAATTTCAATCAAATTTATTATCTGGGCATATTTTGAACATATCTCTGGACGTTTTATTAATTTTTTTACGATAACTCAAAATTAGGATAGTCGCCATGGTAAAAAACAAAACTCAGATTTTCTCAAAATTGGTTCAAACGATTTTGATCAAATTATGATCATATGTAGCCTCTAAAAACCCCAAACTAAACGTATTGGTCGCCATCTCTAAAAAATTGTCGGTTCGAGAGTTATCGGTTAAAAAATAAATAAAAAATTCCATCGGACTGTTATAAGAGGTAATTTCTCAATATCACCACGCCGATTTCGTTCAAACTTAAAGTGAAAATGTAAAATATTTACCCTTGTGCAATATCGCAAAAAAAAATACGCGTTAGAAAATAATTAGGCGAAAAAAAAACCTTGTTCGCCGTAACTAAAAGCTACATTTTAAATGACAGTTTTGATTGGTTTTCAGTAAAGGTGCGTCAACAACTTGTTGAAGATAACCTTATTAATTAATCCCTATTTCTCAAGTTCTACCGACCGATTTGCATGCGATTTATTTTAAATCAAAGAATATATTTAATATACCTTTCTAATTTAATACCATAGTTTTTATTACTGTAGTTTTATGACGTTTGAAACGTTATTTTGTTCAGTTTCATGTTTAATTAATTCATTTTGTTTGTTATTACAGTCACTGAAAGAAAACAATCATATGTGAAAAGCTAAGATTGTAATAATGAGGGAACGATAAATTTAATATTCTATTTATAACCTGTAAAAATATATGATTTTTTTAAATACGAAATTAAACACTCGGAAAGGGTTCTACGTCCGTTGCCTTAGGACATTTTTTTCCTAACCCTGCTTCCGAAATAGCCGATCTAACTACAGTATTACCTATTTGTTTATAATACGATACAGATTCCAACGAAATTTTAAATATATGTATAATATAATTTCGTTTGAGTTAGATTATGATAATTTAAAATCTCCCAATATCAATTAGTTGACAGACTAAGACCGAGAATTAGACCCCACAAATATGACCTTATATAATAGATAACACATATCAGTCATGTTAAAAACTACTTTCCTCATAACACATGTACAGTACTTTGCTCTGCTAATACAGTATTCTAGAAGGTTCTGCTACACGTTTTGCAATTATTCTTGCACGACGTCAAAATACGCAAAGTTCACCAAAATGGGTAACAAGTATGTTTTTTCGATGTTGAAAACGCACGCCTAAAAAGTCAAGCAGGTATTTTCGATATTATATACTAGCCAGTCCACATTAAATGACGTTCCTTAATTTACTTTCGCACACATGTGTAGTATATACTAGTTATATTAAAAGTACATCCCCCCTATAAACACTAAAAAAACATGTATTTGAGAAACTTTTTACGGCGAAAGAAGTAATTTGTGTCGTATGGGTCAATTATGCCCCCCCCCCAATTGCATTTTTGGGGTACAACATACTAACATTAGGTTTCCCGTAATTTTCCTCTACTCGTTTAATGTTTACCGTTTAGAATTTTGGAGTTGCCCTAAAATAACAAAATGGAGGAAAAACTGGTGTTGTTAAAAAATGAGCGTCTTATAGGGGTGCCGCTTAGAAAAGAACCGTACGTCGGTTTCGTCTCGCGCAGGTACAACTGTGGTAGGAGAGGGAAAGCCCCAGTTAGGCCAGACAAACACGGTCGCTGCTTCATTGCGTAGGGCTTAATATTTTCTTTTTCAAACCTACTACAGCACTAAAAACTGTGAATGTGTATCGTTTATGTTCCTGACAACTACAATTAGTAAATTTAAATATTCTACAAAGTAAAAGACATTAATTTTCATTACTGTTGAGACCGATGGTTCTTGATGGAATTCCATGTTTAAAGATAATAAAACACAATTATTTATTTTGTAATATCCACTTTTAATTAGTCTAGCCGACCAGTCTGTAATACAGCCTCGTCAATGCCTTAGCAGGCGAAACCATTGGTCGGCTAGACTAATTAAAAGTGGATATTACAAAATAAATAATTGTGTTTTATTATCTTTAAAAGACATTAAATTATAGGTTTTAAATTCCTTTATATTATGACAAAAATGAAACAATTTATCCCCATCACCGCTCCAATCCCCTCCCCGCCATCGTCCCTACATGCGTGTGCGAGCCACTCTCGAGATGACAGTTCTGCGCAGGTTTCTTTCTGTCTGGGAGGTCTATAGTAGAAAAGTTAACAAAAATCGCGTTTTTCTGTATTAATTCGTTCAAAATGTAAAAGGCGTAAGACACATTAGGATGTAGTCTGTCGTAAAAAATATTAAAATTTTTTTTTAAATTGCTCTTAACTTATTTTTTATTTACCAATTTTTATACGAAGTCGTATGGAGTAAATTTGGTCATGGCAAAATATGCTGGCCTCCGGTTTTTGACTGATCTTCGCGTTTCATAACTTCGGGAAACCGAAAAAGTTAATTATTTTCTATATCCTGTCCATCCGTCGTCATTGGTGTCTGTACGTAAGCACGATATCCACCACAAAAATTAAAATAGGTGCATGAAATTTAATAAATTTAGTCAAATTAATGCCGGAATGGGGTTATGCTAACCTATGTTATCCATACTGAAAGGAAACCGTGGTTGTTCATCCCCCTAAGATGTCGTAAATCACTTATTCCCCATCAAAGCAAACACCACTCGTGGTAACCACCTCTTAATGAGTTAATTATAATTTGGAGGACTTAAGTTCTTATAATATCACACAACTGTAACTAAAGGGTTATATCATGTAACATTTAAATATACATAATTACCACGGTCCGACACAATATATAGGCCTTCGCGGGAATATCGGAAACGCCATTTACCGAAATAATTTTAAAAACTTCAATATAAATAAGTTCTAACCCTACACGTTTATTTTAGATTTACATTTTAAAACCATTATTACACGTTGGAGGAACGCAGGCGACCAATTCTGGCTAAACTCGCACTGTATCATTTTATAATTGAGAATGACATGGGCCCTCCAGTGGATTATAAATCTGTGGAGTGGGAGTATAGTATTTAACAGTAGAACCCTATGAAGAAAGCAACACAGTTAACGAAATGTATATCATTAAAAAAACTTTCTATTTAAATTTGAGCGATGCTGCGACAAGGTAAAACTTTTCAATGTTTATTTCTCATAATCAGCCCAAACGATTTTAATTTATTTTACCAACATATAGCCTAATCCAAACTAATTGTTCACAATTAGTTTGGATTAGGAGTCTTAAAACTATTAAAACCAGGCAATTTAGCCCAAATTTTACATAAATGTAAACATTTGACCGAATTTATCCTTTCTAAGATTTCCTGATCCTGACCCCTACAAGAAGTTTTGAGTAGTTTAAATTTCTTTTTATAATATGTACATGTATTAAAACTAAGGTGGCTATTATTGTCAAATTTAAAACAAGTTTTTTTAAGCGTTATTTCGGACGTACCAAAATAGTTGACAGTTTCAAAATGGCAGCCGTTAAAATAGTTTTAGCCGTAATTTTGCAATCGCTCAGCGGAAACTAATTTAAATTGTGTCAAGATATGAAGATCGTAAATGTTAATCTATATCAAATTACAAATTTATATACAAAAAAAAAAGAGAAAAAATATTAAAATTCAAACCTTCGTCATCCAAATTGTATACCTGTTTAGTGAATATGTATTAATAATTTTAAAATACTTGTTGGTAAATAGTAAAACAATCATGATCGTATAATGATAAATTAACTAATTTTTCAGTTTGGATATTCTAGACAACTATCATAACCGTTTATTTTTTTAATAATTCATTAATTCAAAGCATTTTTCCTTTGATGTTAAAAGGTGAAAAAACTCTCCTTCACCTTGTACAAAAAGGAAGAATACTCGCTAAGATATTAAGCTTCAGTGTCAGAAGAGAGCAAGAATTGGTCAAGAGAGACCTGATAGGAACGGTAAGAGGGATCTAACACAAAGTTGCAGATCCAGCTGAGTTCCCTCGTAGTGAGCTAAAAACATTTTAAACAAAGTTCGCCAGCTTGCACACATTCCAATTATCATATTACACACTAGTTGGCAACCATACGGATGTGGGTTGACTCACAAACGTCTAAAATTAAAACCTATTACGAAATTTTCAAAAATTTTAATATTTCTCACTATTGAATGCATGTTATGCGAATGAAAGGAAAGAGATGGGGGGAGGGAACGACGCCGACGGAACCAAAAATAGATACGGCCCTGGCTAAGAGAAACTAGGCGTCGTATTATTATAGTCATAGCTGGCTGTAACGCCCCCGCGTCCACAGATCGTATGGCTCGTTACTAACATTGATATTGATCTTCGTGGAAAATACCAACTATTTTGGCAGAATGTGGACAAAACACTTTGTTTAGACGAGTCATATGTTTCAAATTTTATTTATTCCTCGAGTCATTTTGTTATTTTCCATTATGTACGCTTTATCACAATGTTATGGGTTATAAAATTTAAAATTTCATCAAAATAACCATGGAGTATGTTTTGAAATATAGTTTCTTTTTAATTTGAGTAATAATTTCCAAACATAAGGAAAATGGCGACGAGTGTTGTTGTTGTTTTTTAAGTCGCCATTTTAGCAATATTTTTTTTAGTTGTGGTATTAAGAAATACTCCTAAATATTCCCAACAATGGCTCGAAAATTTTTGCTCAAACCATATTGACCGTCACACTTCAAAATGCTGGATAGGGGAATTAACCTAAGTAAAGTGGTATTAAGGGTATTTACAAATTTAAGAAATTTATAATTGTGCTGCCATAGCTACTGAAATAGATGGCTATCTATTCCGAAATAGACTGTTATGTGTAATATTGTACATTAAAGGTGGGATACATTATTATCGATTGTAACCTTCAAATTATCAGTTTTCAAAAAAATATTTTTAATGCTTCAAAATATGTCTACAAATTAAAATCTGTCTATTTGTTTATGCTAGCACAATGCACTGTCTGCAGCTAAAACGAACATCATTCATAAACCAGTTAACAACAACAAAATACAAAAATCGGCGGTTTTTGTAAAATGACAACCAATATTTCGACCCTAAGGAGTAGCATTTTAGTAAAATTATATCAAAATCGTTGGAGTCGATTTGGAGAATACTTTATTTATAACCTCCTAAAAGACTGAATTTGAATTTTACATAAAAAACAGTAATAATGAAAATATGAGGCCACAATCAAAACTTCCTTTTGTAATAAACAAATATGAAATTAGTATGCAATTGGAAATGTGTAAAGTGAACGTGTATATATATTACGACTGTGTTGCGCCTGATGATGCCTTTAGTGCAGGCGAAACTGGTGTAGCGACTAACAAGCAAACAGAATTACTTTTAACGATAAATAAATGCATGTTGATCCAGAAAACTCCAAAACTTATTTTACAAGATAAGTTTGGTATTAGGGCCAGCCTTTCACTTACTTCATAAAATCGTTAGTATCATTTTTTTTAATGATTCCACAAATGTTGAGTCGAGAGGAGAGAGAGAGGGAATAAAACAAAACAATTCCAGATACGCTTCAAAACAAAATTTTCATTAAAAACTCAGTCAACAGCCAAACTGGTATAAATTCCAAAACTCGAATCTCAAAAGTATCATTTTCGCGAAAAATTAAACATTGGTTTATGGCTTATCGCATAACTCGTCTATATAAAATGAAATAACTTTTGATATCAGAGGTAAAAAATGAAAACAAACCAATATTACCGTCATTGAATGTTATATATTTTGTTTAGATGTCAAATAATCCGATTATGACAAATATTTATGTATTTTGAAGCGAAGTCAAATCAGACAACCATTTGTAACCCGTACCTATTGGCCTCTATACAGGGTCATAGGAACAGGCGTGACCGCTGTTTTATTCTATAATTACAACAACAGGTAATCAAAGATATTTTGAACTAAAATTAGAGGTATTGACAATATGACGGTCAGCTCTAAATTTTCTTATAGAAACCCCAAATTTGTTATAACGATTTTGGATTAAACACATTATTTAAAGATTTTTTGTGTATTTTTCGATATATTTGACAGTTTAGAAGCTACAGGCATTTAAATGTTTTAAAAATTCGCTTATTCAAGCTATTTCTAGAGACGATTTTTTTACACGTTTTTATTAACTCGACAAATTTTGTGTAATCGATTTGAAACTAACTTCCTGATGGTCTATAGACTTGAAATTTTAAACTAGATAACAATCAATAATATTGGGTCAGATTAATGTAATAGATTTTAAACTAACTTCCTTATGGTCTAGAGACTTGAAATTTTAAACTAGATAACAATCAATAATATTGGGTCAGATTAATGTAATAGATTTTAAACTAACTTCCTTATGGTCTAGAGACTTGAAATTTTAAACTAGATAACAATCAATAATATTGGGTCAGATTAATGTAATAGATTTTAAACTAACTTCCTTATGGTCTAGAGACATGAAATTTTAAACTAGATAACAATCAATAATATTGGGTCAGATTAATGTAATAGATTTTAAACTAACTTCCTTATGGTCTAGAGACTTGAAATTTTAAACTAGATAACAATCAATAATATTGGGTCAGATTAATGTAATAGATTTTAAACTAACTTCCTTATGGTCTAGAGACTTGAAATTTTGAACATAACTCAGAACTGGATAACAATGCAATAATATTGGGCCAGATACAAAAATTTTGTTAATTTTTTTTTTTTCTAAATAATATACCTATTCTTGCGAGACACAAAATTTACACACACACGCGCGCGCGCGCTCACCCATACGCGCGCATACAGAGAGTTTGAAAGTATTCCTATAGTACTCGTTTATGCATAAATACTTGCAACACACCCTCTTATTTTACAAGGTAATTAAAACATTATAATAACTCCCGTATATCAGAACTAAAGGCGCCACCTTGTATATGTACAAATCTAGGAGAAACAAAAAATTTATCTCAATAAACTAAAAAGGAAAAATAAATATTTAAATTAAAAAAAGTATATTTTTTTTTAAAAGGGACTAAAAAGTATAAAATAATTATTTCTGTAAACATTAATATTCATAATCCCATTAACTAATTGCCCTTAAACTTGGTGTTGGTGATTTTAAAACAAATCAATGCTTGTAAAATTCAAAACAAAAAACGTGGGGCGCGTGCAATAGATAGGCCTATAGATAATTGTTGCATGGATGCAAAAGTAAGGATTATACGTGATTCTAGTAGCGAAAAAATCAAATGATAATTCAAATCAATTGTATTGTAATATGGTGAAAATTTATTAATAAATTATATATTGCATGCACTTTTTCTGTTTTGAATTTTACAAGTATTTTATTTCTTTTAAAATTTACCTAAACCAAGTTCAAGAACAGTTAGTACTGTATCTGGGATTATGAATATTAATATTTAAAGGAATAAATATTTTATACATCGTAGCCCCTTTTAAAAAGTGTGTAAATTTTTAAATTTTAATATTTATCCTACTTTTCGAAGTCAATTTCAGGTGATATTTAAACCAGAACTAGGGTAAAGGTATAATAACACTACTGTTATTTTTATTTGTTCTGTAGGCTGAGTAATATTTTAGTTATCTATAGAAAACAAAAATTATAATTTCCTGGTAATTTTTAGAACACCTCTTTATTAGTGATAAATGTATTGCATGCACCTTGTGAATTAAGGACAAATTGTATTAATAAAGCAGGGATAATAAATTTGTTTACTATAACTTATTCACAAGGTATACATCCAGTAATAATTACAAACTGGTGTTCTAGACAATTACCAGAAATTTATGTTTTTTTGTTTTTATCGATAACTCTGTTATTCCTCGGCTTACGGAATAATTAACAGTAGTGTTATTGCACTTTTTAGTCTAGATCTAGTTTAAATTTCACCTGAATTTAACGTTGAAAAAATAGGAAAAATCTACTCTGGAAACAGCATGAATTTGAGAATTTTTGAAACATTTAAGTGCCTGCAGCTCCTAAACAGTTAAAGATATAGAAAAATAACCAAAAATATAAAAGTCTTGAAATAATATGTTTTATCCAAAATCGTTATAAAAAACATGGAATACTTAAACACCAAAATGACAGTTCAGTAGCAGTTAATTTAATAGTGAAAACCAACTATTGACGCCATCTTTCTAAAAGTATTAATATATTTAAATAAGTGCCTAAACTTGTTAGGCTCGTCCCACAATAAATCATATTTCATTAAAAACAAACTTCTAATGGTGGCTGTAAGGTTAGGATAGGTAAGGGTTTTCCGTACGGCAATTATTATTCTTGAACCGTAATATTTTTTTGACGTGCAATGTTTTATACGGTTTTGGGTCATTCATCTTCACATTGTCTAAAATTTGAACAAAACTGGTAGAGCCGATTTTGAGAAATTACGTCATTTATAAACAGCCGTGGCCTATTTTTTTCCTTCTTTTAATTGATAACTGACGAATCGCAATGTTTGAAGAGAGATGACGACCACTAGGCTTTTTCTAGGTTCTTAAAGGCGACATTTAAATAAAATTTCAAGAAAATCGTAATTTTGTTGAGTTTTTTCTTACGTCAGCTAATTTATGAATTATAAAAAAATTAAAAACTCGGGATATCTCCAAACTCGATTTTAATCAAATACTATTTACTCTGTTTTTAAACTAAAAGGGGGAACAAGTTTTGGCCATTATTTAAATATATAAAAACAAGTTACCAAGACGGAGCCCATAACTTTTATTTTCACTTTTGATTGGCAACTGCTAACTTCCAAACTGACATTTGTGATGGTTTAGTTTTGGTTCGAATTAGGGATGACGAGGGTATGAGAAAGTTTATGCATTGTTTTTGCACCACATAAGACGTCAATTTCTAATTTAACATCGTACGTTTTAGGTGAGTAATTGGAAGTCTTATACTGGTCGGATAAATTATTTAGGTTAGGTTTGGGCCTAGTTGCAGCTGATACAGTTTTCAACTTGAATTCCTCTCAACCTAGGCCGTAGCTCTCAGAACCGTAGTACTGTAAAAGGCCGACACAAAACCGGTTCGAACCATTTTTCAAAGCCAACCAAGGAAACTAAGTATAAAAAACAACTGTATTGTACTGCAAAAAGTTAAATGTTTTTGAAAATAAACAGTTATGCCAGTATGCAGTTACTGTACATTCTATTACGAAGAAATTGAAATAGTGTAGTCAGCCATTCTTTACAAACATACACCTAACACTAAAAAAAATATTTTCTGAATTTCTCAGTAAAAAGTTTATTAAAGTCTTAAAATACCTTAACCTAATATTACCAACAATATCTTGTAGCAGAACTCTTTATTTTGTGGATATTTTCATCTTTGAAGTTGGTATACATCTAGTCACTTTATAGGCTATTTATCAGTGACTAATTGTCAGTAAATTACCAAGAATATCAGTGAACTTTATGAACAAGTTATTGGTGCTTACAAACATGATAACTGTTTCATTAATAATGAATACATTTTCCTAACAATTTCACAATAATAGATCAAATAAGTCTTACTTTAACTAAAAAGAATGTAAGAAGAGCACTGAAAACTTTTTAATGTAAAATAAAGTACTTTTAACAGACTGTTGAGTTTATTGTCACGTCCGTAACAAACCGGTGTCACGTCCGTAACGTTTTATCAATTTTTTTAATTGAAATATTACAGGATTTTAAGATTGAACACTAATGCTTCTAAGAAGGTAGGCTATTTATCTTAAGATAAGCTGACAAAAATTTAATTCATAAATTTCCCAAGAAATTAACAGACTTTTTAACAATTGTAACAGTATGTCAGAAGACAAGTGCTTTTCAAGTCACATCCGTAACTCCAACTAAGTTGAACTATACATCAAAACCAATAATATGATCATTTTCAAATTTAGTGAAAAAATAGTATAAAAAATTACCTACCAGTTGAGCTTTAACAATTTACAAAATAAAATTAACTTTTCTTTTTTTCCAAGTTGTAATGCATGTAACTGTCACGTCAGTAACAAAAGAATGGCTGTAGTGCTAAATGACCTCTAATAGTCTCGACCTTTTAAACATCTAGGACCACGTTTAAAACAGATTCCAAAATGATGTATGTCTGTCTTTAGAATTTTTTTAACGTAGTATTATCTCAATAACTGGTGATGTGATTAACTATGAAATTTTAAGTCCATGAATTGATTAAATTTTTGTTTTTAAACCGCAAATATTCGGGTGAAAATATGGAAAGTTAAAGTAATTGTCGCTAATTAACTAGAGAACAGGTTATCTGAATGATTGATTATAATTATGTTGTGATGAGTAGAAATTATAAGGAATGTATGTATTTTGCAGTAATTTCATAACCTCAAAAAATTTGTCAACTCTCATTTATAAAAGAATAAAAGGTTAGGTGAGATTATTAAATTGAAGAAAAAAGCACACTTAGAAAATTTGATCAACATCATTTTGACAGATTTTGCGATATATGAACTTTTAAAACTGTATTCGTGGTTCATTTACGGTTATAGGCCTACCTCTAGAATCGTTTTTTTAAAGGAATACAAGTATTTTAAAGGAATGCCATTACGTTTTCTAGAGTAGGCAAACAAGAAGCAAAATTTAACCAGTTTAAAAAAATGGAAGATCTGAGTTTTAAGGTTCCCCAAAATTGTGATTTTTGTTTGATAAATCCTTTGTGATGAGTTTGTACAATGTTTAAACGCTTTGTTTTAATAATTGTATTTCCGAGGGCGATTATTTTATGACGAATAAAACAGATTAGCACTGACTCTGTAGATTTTTTTTTTTTTTTGAAAAACAATGTTTACGAGACCAAAACAAACTTTATTTAAACATATTTCCGAAATTCTGAAATAATACGACTTCATATTAAAAATTACAATTTTATACACGATTTAGGTAATTATTAAGAAATATGGGGCGAGGGACAAAAGTCAAAATTTACTGTATTTTTTTTAAGTTATTGGATTTAATATAAAATACACTTTTACTACGATTTAATTAACGGTAAATTTGAAATTTTCTCATGGAAAGAAGAATTATGTAAAAAATTCAGCGGACCTTTCTTTTACCTTGATTAATCACTTCTAACAAAATGGTTTTGTGTCATCCCATTGGGACTAATACTTTTTGAGTTTTAATTTTTTTTTTTTTTAATAACCCTTACAATAGCTAAAATTAGCGTAACAAAAATGACCGCCACAGGTAAATCGCTTAAGATAAAAGTTTGAAAAAAAAATTCTTAGGTCCTAAGATACAAGGGAAACAAGTGGGTAAGTTTGAATTTTTTTAAAGTGATCAATATTTTTTTTTTCAACCAGTTCTGGAACCCAGTAGAATTTTTTATTTGAATACATAATATTCAACCTCTAAGAAACCTCAAAATATTAAAAAAAATATTATTATTTTTATTAAATTAAATATTATTATTATTTTAAAAATTATTACTTCTAATCTAATAATCCACAAAAGCAAAATGTAAAAATCGTAGGCCTACATAATCAAAATACAATATTGTAACATAATACTGCTTCAATGCAGACAAGCCTCTATTAAAATAAAATTCAGTTAAACACAAAACTCTGAGTAAACCTGAGGGCCTCACTATAGTGAGTACAAGTGTGATAATCCCGAGGTACAGTAACTGGATTTACACATTTTTTCATGTAGTCTTGGGTTAGATCCCTCCCTTTCATCTTTCTATCAGGTCTCTCTTGACCCCCCCTGCGTTCTTATATGAACAATATGACAATATTCAAGAACTATGAGTTTTTATTTTATGTTCTTTTCTTTCTTTTGTTCACCATTAAAATACTCAAAATAAAAACACAAGTAAAATAGAAATAGATATCCCCATCAGAAATGATTTACCCCTGTGGATTATTATTACTAGAAAACAAACAAAAATGTATTTTAATGAGAGTAGAGAGTAAGAATCTAAATCCATTGTGATTCTTTTCTTTTTATTTTTGATGTGCAATAGCAAAAATAATCAAATATTAAAGTAGATTAGATTAAAAGGAAATGTTAAAGAGTTAAACCAACCTCCAGAAACCAATGACCATTGGCCTATTATGCAGCTAAACATCTTGTTATTTAGGTAGGAAAAAAATGTAATCTTTTTATCAAATAAATGAATAAAAATAAAGAAAAAGTTGATTGATTTAGTTTATATAATAGTTATATTCAGATTTTCTTTGCTATGAAATTATGTATAACGGGTTTTATATAATATAATTCCTTAACATTTTTTTAGAAAATCAATTTTAAATTAACGTTTTTAAGAAAAATGATAAAACAATATACGACCTACATACAAAAGTATTTTAGAACAAAAGTAAAGTCGCCTTCGATTAAATTCTATTTAATGTTAATGACACTAAGATCAGGCACATGAAGTTTTTAAAAAATTAATAAGATTTAAATTTCATTTTTTATTGAATATAATAATAAAAGCACTCCCTCCCAATTACATTCTGAAACATGAAAAATATCAGTTCGTTATATTTTTTTCACTTGTTGTTTAAATCTCTCAGTCACTATCGCTTTTTAAAAAAAGATAAAATACAGGTACCCCTAAGCCTTAAATACTCTAATAGCGTCATGATCGGAAAAGAACAAGAGTTAGTCAAAAGAGACCTGATAGGAAAAATGAAAGAACAAATCTATCTACTAACCCAAGAATACATGAAAAAAGGTGTATATCTATGTAAGTACCATCACAGGATTGCCTTGCCCTTACTATTGTGAACCTCTGATGGCATTGTTATTTAGATGATGTGGAAAACTAATTATTTTTAAACTTATGTTAATTTTGAAACCATCGCTTTAAAAAATCAGTTTTGTATTTTTTTTTTTTTTGAGAAAAATAAACTGCAAGGTCCTCAAGATATGTATAGGTCCACAAGGCTGTATAATGAGCTTGGCAATCCCAAAACTTTCGCTGGATTTACACCTTTTTGCACATAGTCTTGGGTTAAATCCATGTTTTTCATCTAGCCTATCAAGTGTCTCTTGAACAACTCTTGTTCTCTTCCAACCCTGACTCTATAAGGGTATTTGAGGGCTAGGGTTTTTTATTTTATCATTTTTTTTTATAAGAGAATGTTGACCGAGAGACTTAAAGGAAAAGAAATAATAACTACCAGCATATGAACATATTTGCCATATTCAACCTCTTTTCTTCATTATAAAGTCAACACACACAAAATTTCATGAAAATCTGTTACAAAAACATTAAGATAAAGAAGCAATCTAAAGTGAAAATAAATTAAAATACAGTAGTCGCTTAATTTAAAATATCTTACCAGACATGTAAAAATACAACTACAAATTAAATGGATCTTACTCATACACAATCATGTTATGAAGAGTAGCCCTACATGATAAATGTAGAACAATGAAATCGATTTATAATTAAGACTAATATTGTGCAATAACAACTTTGTAAGTTATTCGGTTAAAATTTTATAACTCCTATATTTATTGTCATAGGGAGAAAGGATGTCCATATGCATAAACCGAGATAAGCCTACATCTGACCAAATTAAGATAAGTTATATGTAAAAAATTATTTTTAAAACTGGTTATTTTGAAATGGGTTGAAGGATTTTTTTCCCCCCAACTTTATGTCATTGTTCTTGGAAAATATGTGCAAAGTTTGTGCAGAGTTTCACTGAAATGTTTTATATAGTTTCTGACGAAAATTAATATACACACAAATATTTGTAATCTATAGCTTGTGATTTGCCTACAATTTTATCTACAAATTGGAGTCGATGGCTTTATATTTCGCCTACTTATTATTGTTTTTTGTTTGATTTGTTTTATACTAAATGCCTATTCAAGAATTAAGGCAGATTTTCATTACTAGACATTGTGTTCCTACTAGACATTGTGTTCCTACTAGACTATTCCTAAATAATAATTTTCTCATAAATTAAGATTTAAAGTTACATTATTATGATTCACTAACCTAACTAGCAATTCATTCGAATTTGATTCAAACTATTAGAAGTGATAGTAAGACAAATGATATTTAATAATGTCTCTAAAATAACTATTCGTTTATGATATTTTAAAAAATAATGACAAAAAAGTGTACTAAGCCTACTAAAAAATAATAGTATTGATTGCAGAATAAGCCTCCTGATAAATTACTGGAGTAATAGCCATCTGAATTTCAAAAAAAAAAATGTATGTAACAAAATTGTATTTAACGCTTTGAACTACTACCCGTAGCAAAATATGAATTATTTACCAGACCTAACTAATTTACAAAGGTGTATATACAAAATTGTTAAGAAAAAGAAAATAGATTAGCCCCCAAAAAAAGTAAGACCTTGCTAATAACCAGTCTTTAGTCTACACAAAAAGTATAGCGGTTGTTAGAATATACAAACTTGTTTAATCTTATGCACAGGTTATTCAAAAGGACTTTTTGTTGAACAATTTGTTAAACAAAAGAACAAAACTAAAAATTGTTAACACAAAGTGCATAGAGAGTAGTTAAATTATTTCAAATATAGGTTGTAGGCAGATCCAAAACTTTATATTTTCTAATGGCCTTGTGTATAAAATATTAAATCTTGGAAAAAAATTAAATATTCACATCATAATATAACATTTTGAATTGCTGAAAATAGGTTACTATGTATGATATTCTGAAATACATAAACTTTAGGCCTACATTTCATATTTTAAGTTTGTCTAGGCTTAAATAATATAATTATTATACACTGTCTTTAAAAATAAAATTATGTTAAAGAGTGGGTTGGACTGTACGTTACATAAGCTTAGCCCTATATATAATAATAAACTACAAGGAGTTTCAATTTTAGATATTATATATCATGACCTCAGCCTCACTATGTAAATAGGCCTACCTAACCTCAAATACAATGTACGGATCATTTTAATAAAAGCTCAATTCAAAGTACAATTATATTTAGATCTAACTTAATTTACTTAGTCCTATTCTCAAATACCAGACACTGATCTAAAAATAGCACAAAGTAAGCTAAGATAGGGTGTTTGACCTAAATTATAACCTCTCTTTAAAATAACTATTCATTCATATCAGCCTAAAACATTATTTAGTATGATTAATTTCCAATTTCAGTATTGCCATGCTAGAAAATATTTTACACATAACTTAAAATATGGTAATTTAAAACACATCCAACATATTTTAATTACTACAATCTAATTAGGCCTACTGAAATTTAAAACTGGTGAAGTGTTACTAATAATTTAATGCATATTGATTATCTCGATTCCTGCTTATAAATACTTTATCTGAGTTAATACTTCTATACTTAATTAGGCCTACACAGATATGATTAACAATATGAATAAGTTGATCAGATTTGGGTTAATAAATTTTGAAGACACTAAACGTAATGTAATATATATATATATGTCTAATATCCTACACTTTAAAATTGTTGCTCTGATGATCACTAGCCATGTCTTGACATATGGTATGGCAAATATCACTCATGAAGAAATGCCTGTATCCGTCATGTTAACTCAAAAAATAATCGATTTACTTTTAATATAAAATCTGATATAGCCTAACCTGTTATTTTTGTCATTGTTAGACCAAAATGTAACATACCCCACGCTTTGCTCAAATAACATTTTAGGAGTTTATAGTTATATTAGATAAGTACAACTTATCAGTGTACAATATGCAGTCAAGTAAATTATTAAATCAAAGTTAACAGAATCAAATAATAATCACGCATTGACTTCAAATCAATAGTTTGCATTGCACAATTGTCTGTATGAATATTCATGTCTATATACCCTATGATTTTGTAAAATTTAGGAATTCAATTATTTTATACCTAAACAATTAAACAATTTGCAGTGGCTAAGGGCAAATTTAATTAATTACACTCTACTTTAATACAGATAAAAAAATTTAAAAATTATTTTAGTTTACTATGAAAAATTATATATTCTTATACTTTAAAATAGAATCATACAAATTATTATTATTATTATTGTATATATTATTATTGTTATTATTATTAAGGACATTTAGACTATTCACAATCCTGCTATTGTACTAAACTAACCATAGGCTACATGTTTGAAAGCATTTAAAACATTGTACTAAAATAACCTGGCCCAAAAAACTTTATACTATAATTTAAACAAAATTGGTACCTTTTCTGGCATAAATTTAGACCCTTTTTTAGAAAACTAGGTAAATATGCATTGATGTTGTCCATTTAATTTTAGTGCAAAATATCGGCAATTCGTCTTCTAAATAGTGTTTTTCCATCATTTCATTACTCCTTTAAAAAGCAAGTAGCTTTTTATCTTTCACAATTCATTATTTACTTAACAACCATCGAAATTGAGCAATTTTTAACATTTTCAATGTAAGAGCCATTTGAATTCGCATCGTGGGTTGCACACAAATTTAATAAAGTTCTACAGGTTGATATTATTATGGTGACCTTACTTGACCTGTAGTTCTTTAACTAGGTCTGATTAGGTAACCATATATCTATATAAATAGTTACCTTCCCAGACCTGGTTTTAGATTTGACAGTTCTTAAGACAGAACTATTTTCCCAGATGAAGAAAAACACACACAGATTTTACATAAAATTGATGAAATAGTTGTCGAAATGACATCAAAATGTGATAAAATAGTCATTTTAAATCGCTGTTTTCAGACGGAAATATTTAAATGTGAATGATAAAAGTTAAATGCTTTGTAAAGAAGTATCGAAATGATGGAAAAACTGCTTATTTAGAAGACGAATTTTGCCAATATTTCGCACTAAAAATCAAATTGGAAAACATCAATGCATAATTACCGAAAACTAAATTACCATTACGGTAACTATAAGCTTAGGTTAGGTGAATACTTTACCTTAGTAACCTGTAACAAAAATTATAACATACAAGGCATAGCTTTAACTTTCATATCTGAATTATGTTAAATTAATAAGAAGAAGCAGCAGATTTTTCTATATCTAGGTATAGGGAATTAGGATTTTTTTTTTATACTAATAAGTACCATGTGTTGTAAATGTCTAATATACCTCCTATAGCGATTTAATATTGAAATTTATTGAAATCATGTTGGTAAAAGCTGATACAATTGTTTCAAAATGAGGTATGTTCAACAAGATTTCGTTAATTAAATTTGACTACTAAATCACTATGGGAGGTACACTATACATTTACCTCGTGGATGAACATGATTCATAACTGAATATAAATTTGTGTCCTAAAGAAATATTTTACTGCCCTACTTTTTTGTAGACTAAAAAAAATTTTTAATGTAAAAATTTAATTTAAAAAATATAAATAACTGTGATTTTCCCCTTAGTATGTAAAACTTGCTTCTTAGTTATAGAACGTTGTTAACCTATTCTAATGATGTAAAAGATGTTCGTTTTAAATATGGAAACAAGTTTTTTTTTTAAGTTGGAATTTACAACATCTAGTACCGAGTATATTACTCAACTACTGTAAAACTATTATACAACAGAAACTATATTAACTACCTTTTTTTGCTGTTTCTCCCAAGCCGGGTCCAGTAATCCTTCCCGCTCCCATTCTTCCTCAGGCTCCATATAACCATCACCGTACTGATCAACGTTATTCATCATATGATCCGTCATTTTAGTAATCTACAAACTTAAATTTGATGAAAGTCCTTTAACACGGCAGAAAATCGAGGCAGGGATCGCACCTCCTCTCACACACCGTAAAACCCCTCCTGAGGGTCGCCGAGCACTTAACTCTTAACACAGCAGTTGCTCTGTTTCACTATTCCTCTGTTATAATAGCGCTGACGTCTCACTAGAAACGTCACGTGATACGATTGACCAAAACAAACTTTGAGGGTACGTTCCATTTTACATCTACATCACAATGTACGCTATGAATGTGACACAGATCTAGATTCTTACAACAGGGAAGGAATGTATATTATATTGAATATTGGTTTAAATTGCAGTTATGACAAGACTAGTGCGAATGCGCTAAGACATACGCTTATAGACCAATTTATTAGTTTAAAAACATGAATATTACCGTGATATTAAATGGTATATCCACAGTTTTATATACATAATTAATATACGTCATTAAATGAAAAGTTGACCGAATCTAGGAACGAAAATATATTGATTTCCAATGGCGTAAAATGTAATTGAAATAATTTTGTTGTGCATTTAACGATGTTTGTTGATACTGCTGTTTTTGTTTTTCGCTTAACATTCCTACTTTTCCTCCAATTTGAGCATTTATAAAATTATATATTAGCAGACAAAGATTAGTAGGTAAAATGAAGTTGTGTTCAAAATTTAGTCGAACATAATAGCGTTATAGAACTAAATAATAATTATTATATATTCGTAATGTCAACGTGTGATTTTGTAAGCAAATTCAAACGGCATTTCCTTCAACCCAATTGTGACAATACAGTTAAAAATATGTTTTATTCTATTATATTTAAAACCAAATTTGGAAGAAAAAACTATTTTTTTCTCATTTCAATAAGAAAAATGTATTAGTGCTTCAAAGTAATTTTCTAAAAAATTATAATTACCACAATTTATAGGAATGAATAAGATTGCTAAGACGTAAGTAATTTAGTAATAAACTTTTTTTTTTTTAGGTTCTAATTCCAAGTAGTTATTGTTGTCAAAAGTTTCTTCCCACGGTCCAGCTAGCCACTGCCACTACCCACAGCCACAGGCCACAACACATTTCAGTCAGATATTGAAAATGGCGGATTCTAGTAAAACAAGTAAGTGAAGTCAATTAAAAATGTAGTTAGACATTAGAATCAATGAAATTATTCCACCATTTATTTAATTAGCTTTTTAATTAAAATTAAATATATAATCACTTATAATTAAATTTTTGTTTTACTAAAATTAAATTAGGTATGTCAGGAAGTAGGCCTAATAATAATTTTTTAGTCCAAATCAAACTAGCCTATTTGAAAGTCAAATTTTCGTGAACATTTCTATAGGCTTACCAAAATCCATATTAGGTTAGACCTCAAAAGTTATTTTTGTCCCCGATATTCTTGGTTTTTAAATGAGGCTGTATATAATAATCTAACCTTATAGGGTGCATATTTAGCCAGCATTAGAATCTAAGGAAGAAAAATATAGCCTACTACATAGGGTCCAGTTGATACCGCGTTGCGATTATATCTTGTTTTACATATGAAAACAAAGTTCATATGTCCTCATTATGAAACAATGGATCATCCTTAACCTGGGAAGACCATTTTCAAGTATGAAAATCCATTATTTCTGTCTAAAATGAGCAATTTAAAAGTTTGCATTCAATGATTAGAATACAACTTACAGAGCTTATGCATTTAGGTTTCATAAGTTAAGAATAGTAATTGTTTACAAATAATGTTGCTGCTTGTTTTTGTGAATTTTTGATAACATGTTCTACATACCTTATATCTGAATAATAAAATAAGTTTTCAACGTTGAGCTAACTTTTCACTGAAAAAAACATGATTTCATCTTTTCTGGGTTAAGGTCCATTAAATGCATTACGCGTTAAAATAGGTATGTATGCGACTTTTTACCTTATAAGGTTGCTATATATTATATATATATCCACCTTATCAAACCTATGTATAAATTTGTAGATAAAAGAAGAATTTGTGCGTTATTTCCCAAGCTGTCACCCATCCAAGTACTAACCGCACTCGACGTTGTTTGACTTTGTTGGCGTATAAAATAATGCATTGAATTCTGTGGTTGTGAAATTGCAATTGTGCACATGTGCCACACGAGTGAATTCAATATGGCTACCCGATTGAATATGTTAAAATTTTATAGATTTTAAAATAAATAATGAATTATGAGAGATAAAAAACCACTAGCTTTGTTAATTATTTTCTATTTTATTCAAAAAACATTATTTTGAAAGAGAATTACCTAAATTGTGCACTTAAATCGATCCGACAACTTCTCTCCATATTTACCTAAAATTTTAATGTGAAAAACATTTACAGGTGTAGAGAAAATTAAAACATCTTCTCTTCTCTAAGACAGCTCTTCTCCGTAAACCAAATTGCAACTGTAGAGTACAATTGTTAAAATGCCAAATTATTTAGCCTAAGAAATTAAGACCTAGGAGTAAAATTGTGAGGTTTCAACACTTTTCCTCCTTGAAAAAATAGAAATTGGGATTTTCACTGTAGCGGCACGCTACCCCCTTGTATCGTTACGCTAAATTGTTGTATGTAAATATAATTTTATACAGTTGTAACATCTAGGCTTGTAAATAAATAACTAGCAGCAGAGAGGGAAAAACACTGAATTACTCAAAGCCGTTCAGAGTGGGGGGACATGCGCATGCACTAGTTGAATTGCGACCTATAAATACAAGCCATGTCCACATCGAAATCATTCTGTTTCACATTCTCTCTCGCTGCTATTGTTATCTAATTTCTCTTGTTTTCTTTACTGTATTTCGTACACCGTGGTCTGTCCGGCTGATCCCGGCAGAACGGATACCCTGTTCATTGACTGAGGGCTAATCCCCTCGGGACGAACTCCTTTCTAAATTCCTACCACGCCATTTCCTACTGAATATGCATATTGTCGAAGCCCTTCTTCTGATACCAAAACGATAGTACCTCTATCCTTAATCTAAACCGAAACCCAGCTCCGACATTACACTATGGACTATTAACCCAAGTGAAAAGTTATTTGTAAGAAACAGTCGAGAGTTTTTTCATAAATTAAAAGATAGTATTGTCCTTAAAGATATATTTGAGAGTAGGGCTTTTATGTTTTGAAAATAGAGAAAAGTTATTCTAGAAATTTGTGTAGGCCTATATGTGAAGTGGTAATTCTGTGCAATTACCTACCTTAGTTACTGAAAAGTCAGCTTAATATCCTAAATCTGTGGATTTTACGCTAAGTAGGTTCAAACTCTTCTAATTATAGATCATTCCAAGATGTCGGCATGCTCCTAGTGTTTAAAGTCTACTTCACAGGTAATTCTGTGCAATTACTTGGTCAACCCCAAACTTTTTCATATTTTACTACGGTCATAAGGATGTTCTCAGAAAGCAAGAAACATATAATTCAAGGCCCGCAAGGCCATCGTACAGGTTGCCGAGCGATAAGAAGGTTCAAAGTCCACGCGATAACAGTGGCTTGCGGGAGACGCGCGGAAGGCCAATTGTGACAGTACCGTTATATAATTATATATAATGACAGGTTTGGCCATGTAGCTATATATATATAGGCATATATATATATATATATATATATATATATATATATATATATATATATATATATATATATATATATATATATATATATATATATATCTACCTGGCCAAACCTGTCATTCTAGGCCTTCCGCGCGTCTCCCGAAAGCCACTGTTATCGCGTGAAAATATATATATGCCGCCTACCATAAATATAAATTTACAAGGAAAGCGAGAGTTGGGATAGATTTAGTTACAACCCTACCTGACAACAGACTGGATTCAGTTTCTTTGAATATAAAGTCTAACAACATAACTTGTTTGCAGTATTGTTATAATCATATCAATATTTATTTACTGTAGCCTGACTCCTAATTTTCGGGATATTTTTTTAATTTGTTTACTATCTACCTTACTTCTTAAGAATAAATAATGTTTTTAATGCAGAAGTCACTCTTTTCACTGAAAAATCAAAATTTAAATCTATGACTCGACGTATTTTATAGGTTAGGCATAATGGCAAATGTTCACATTCACGTTTCGTTTGTTACTAAACAAATTGCAATGTTTATATCTGAGATAACAGGTCATGTAAACCTAGCGGCTGTGAAATTATATTGGCCTACATATTAAGGTAAACAAATGATTAAAGTTTTGGCCAGGTGGTTATATATAATAGCCACCTGGCCAAACCTGTCATAACATATATCACCCTATATAATGAGGGGAGGCAATAGTCAGGCAGGCAGCATGCGGCTTCACTGGTATGTTTAACATGGGAGCACATCAAATTATTGTATATTACAAGCATTGTAAAAAAAACTGAAACAGTATAGCAATGTAAAAGTTAGCTGTTATTTTATGTAGATAGTTTGTCAGATATGTGTTTGGAGTTTTGAATAAAAGAAATTTAAAATATCTTTTTTTTGCCATTTAAAAATGTACATTTTTGATTGGATTTTAATTATTCTTCAAAATTTATTAATTGGAGTAAAAATGTGATAATTGTACCAATTTTAACTTTTCTGAAAACTTGATCTGTATTCTACTAAACTGTATTATCATAGTTGTTAAGTTTTCATCAAAATATTATTTTTTTAATCAGTTATAAAATAGTTTGCAAATAAGAGCATGCAGGTGGCTGGTGTAGTTCAGAGAAAATCCCATAGAGCGCCTTGTCTTCGAAGTCGGTAAGGGCGTAGTAGGAATGTGGAGGTTTAACGGATTTTAGCGATGACAGTTGTTTGTTTAAATTTAAACGCTGAATAAATAAAATTCTTTATCATCATGGGATCTAAAACGCGTTTACCACTTTCTGCGAAGAGGAAAAAGAGACAGATTAGCGTAGGAATATCAACAACAGCGGAGGTAAGTTAATTTTAATACAAATAAATTGTTTAGTTTATTATTTAAAATGCATTACAAAAAAATAACGATTATAATATTTTGCATGCAATATATAATGTAGGTGCTCTAACAACGGCTGAGAGTTTGGGTTTTAGAAAGTAACACAGTTAGTTGTAAATAAATTACTAGATTCCAGATTCGTAATTAACTAATGATGTAATAATATCAAAATCGTAAAGAAGGGAAGGATACGAATAAAATCTATGTTTAGGCTGCACAGTGAGTCCATTGTAAAGTTACCTTATAAAACAATAATAAATTAATAGATAATGTAATAAAAGTAAAACAATAGTTCAATTATTTTTTAAAGGTAAATATATATTGTAATTGTAAATTGGGGATTAAAAGAAATACAAAATGCATAAACTGTAGGCTATTGTTGATTAGTATAATTTAGACAAAGTTTTGAAATAACAAATAAATATAATATAGATAATATTTTGTCCAGGAGGTGCTCCTTCCTAGTTTACAAATTAGAAATTTATCATATATATATATATATATATATATATATATATATATGTTTATATATAATTTAACAAAATGTTTATTTTTATATTATAACGTTACACCTCGACATTTAATCACAGACTTGTTAATATGTTTGGAAATACGGCAATTGTACATATTTGAAATTCCCCCCCCCCCCAATGATGAAAGAGAGGGATTTAATACAAGAGTACATGTAAAAATGTGTAGATCCAGCTAGGTTCCCTCGGAATTGTGAAGCCCTTACTCACTATAACCCCATTAGAAATACATGGGGTTATAGTGAGTACTATTCAAAATGAGTAAAATTCATGTCTTTATTCAGACAAGTAGGCCTACCATACTATAGGATTTTTATTATAGGCCCCTTACTTGCTGTACTGACAAAAGTAATCATAAAAAAAGAAATGAGTACATCATTGTTTTCATTATTAAATTCCCCGTAAAACCATATATAGTTTACATTTTTAAACATTGTGTTAATTGTAAAAATAAAGATGGAAGCTAAAAAAAAAACATGGTTTTGCAGTAGTTTTTCATAAATGCGCGTCTTTAAATTAGTGCGGTGTAAAAACTGAGGGTACTAAAAAATTATCCTGTTAGGGGTTTATTAACAGTATTGTTAATGGAGATAGAAATAATTCACAAAATCTTTAATAACAGTTGTTGTAGTGATTATTTTATTACAAAACTTGAGTATGTTGTTATAATAACAATACTGTTAATAAACCCCTAACAGGAAAAATGATTAGCATCCTTAGTTTTTACACTGCACAAATTCAAAGACATGTATTTATGAAAAACAACTGCAAATACATGTTTTTTACCTTCCATCGTGATTTTTGCATTTAACAAAATGTTTTTAAAATATATACTATATGGTTTAACAGGGAATTTAATAAGGAAAACGAGGATGTGCTCATTTATTTTTTATCATTACTTTTGCCAGTATAGTAGCATAGTAGCCTATAGTAGCAGTATAGTAGTATGGTCCGCCAAAAAAAGTCAATTCACAATATAAAAATATTATTTTCTTAACCAACTGTTTTTAAACTCATTTCACACATGTTTTTTTATGATGCTGATTTCAAACTTAAAAACTACAAAATGGTGCAAAAAAATCTGTTACTGTTTTCATTTTTATCAACTTATTTCCGATATTTTTTTAGGGCATTCATTTAAAATTTACATTTTTTTTTACTTAAGACTGACCCTCAAAAAAGAAATAGCTACCAACAAATTTTAGCTTTTTTATTCGCAACTGATTTCGGTGAAATTGATTTTCCGAATGTATTTTATGACCCTGGTTTCAAATATACTGTTGTGTAGATACACTATACTTTGCAAGTGGTATACATTTGTTTAGATAGTGTTATGAGAAAATTTTCAAAAGAGCTATCGGTATATGGTTATTCTTTATGGTGTTACAGTTTGTACAGTCACATAAGTTTCAACCCAATATGTTTTTGTTGCAGTAATAAGACAGCTGTAAACAATAATTCAAATGATCACCAGGAACAGGAGAATTGTGCTGAAAATTATGACTCAAGCCATATCTGCAAAATATACTCTATCAGTGCAAGAAAATTGTAAAAACTTACGACTTATTCCAACAGATCAATAAGTTAGACAATCATAGCCCTATGGATTGTAAATTTAGTGACATGGATTTGCTGAGTAAAAAGAAACAGGGGCTGAAAAGTGGATTTATTTTTATATGTAAAATGTGCAATCACACAAAGACTGTATGGTCAGAAAAGAAAAATTCTGACACAATAGATGTTAACACCAGCACAGTGAGTGGCACTGTTACTACTAAAGAAGGTCGTACTCAATTAAACGAGGTCATGTGTGCAATCGACATACCACCCATGGCCTCAAAGACATTTAGAAAGTAGTTGTGTTCAAGGGTTGGATGCTGACGGCAGAAGTAGAAATGACGAAAGCAGCAGAAGAGGAAGCAAGACTTGCATGGGAGCGTGGAGATGTGGATAATGGTAGTGCACCATTGATCACTGTGGTTGCCGATGACAGCTGGTGCAAGAGATCTTACCATACAAATAACACGTCATTATCTGGCGTGGTAAGTTGTTAAAGTAATTCAAATTAATTTTCATAAATCATTGACTTATGTTAGATCATATTCAAAATAACTTTGTTAGAATTGACTTTGTTTGAAAAAATATTGCACATATATTTTACAAACTGATGAGGAATTATCATGCTCTTCTTTTGGTCATTGTTTTTAATATATTCAAAGTTTTAAAACCTAATTACCTTTTTATATAAAATATTAAAAAGTTCTTTTCTTCTGTTTCAGATAGTTATTGTTGGGCACCTGACCAAGGAAAAGTTATACATAGTTGTAAAAAAACAAATACTGCCCAAGCTGAATATGGTGGTCTTGAACCAAAACCACATTCATTCTACAACAACTGGGGTACAAATCAAAGTTCTACAAGCATGGAGGCTACTATAGTTACTGACGGTTTTCTACGCAGCAAGGAACGCTAGGTACTCAGATTGTAAGGTGTGGGCTGTTTATTGACAAGGAACATCCTTTCTTAGGAGCTTCACCAGATGGACTTGATGGTCTTGTTGAAATAAAATGCCTGTATTCTGCTAGAGATATGACACCGGAGGAGGGAATAAAGAAAAGGAAAATTACTTTTTTCAATTAATAAAATAGATTCAACATCAGTAAACAAAAATCACAACTTTTATTATAAGTTTACTAATATTGGTCTTTTAGATTTGAATAATTACAGTACTTATATTATTTAATTTGATTGTTATATATGATTCGTCATCTTTTTTTAGAGGGAATAGATTACCGATTACACATGGGTCTAGTTTGTTATTTACTAAATTAAATTGTGTAGTTTATTCTTATCTAAATTTATTAATAATAAAAACTACTTAACATTTTAATTTTGTTTTTTGTAAAAGGCTTATACTCCGAAATACCTTTCTTTTATTGTATTTTCCTATTGTACTTAAAAATGTATGAATATATTTAGTATTTAGCCATTTGGCATTCTTCGAATTAGTTTTAATTCGTGGTAATTTACAACATTCAGCACAGATGTCTCATGTTTAGGATTAAGATTTGTGTAAAACGCTACTATTACTATTTTAATTTATATAATTTGTAATGTAGATTTTTTAAATTTTGAAAATGTTTTAAATTTTAAATAAATATGTTTCATTGTGTAGCAAAATACACTAACAATGCTTATACTTTTGTGTGAAAGTTAAGGAAAAAAAAAAATATAACCCAACTTACACGGTTGTTGTGTGAATTTTACTTTCTCAATTTTTTAAAAAATATGTGCATAACCTAATTTACATGGTTTTGTGTGAAAGTTATTAAAAAACCAATATTTCATAAAAAGAAACAACTTTCGAATTCCCTATCTTCTTCCAAGCAAACGATAATTTTTTTTAAATTGCTTGGTCTACGACTGTATATTTGAATTTGCCAAGAAAATGTTTTCCATCATTACAGTCAGGATAACATATATTTTCAATAAAGAATTAAAATTCCTAAATATTGTTGGTGTTGCTATTCTAGAGTAGTATCCAACTAAGGAACAGTCAGTTATAAATGGTGAAGGTAATACTATCTAACTCTGTTATAGTTTGTGCAAGTTATGCATAGTTTATAGCTGTGAAGAGAGTAGTTTTTTGTCAAGTAGGTGTGACAAGTAGTTTTGTGTGACAGCTTTATCCAAATCCCCTCCACTTTTACTTGCCCAGTCTGTTTAGAACCTTTGACATTTGAGAGTAATGTGTTGATTTGCTGTGCATGTCATTGTTAAATAATTATGCCTCAACCAAAGTCACCATGCCTTTTAGTCAATTTTAAATAAACACTAAATAAAATACATCTTAAATTCTCTGTTTGAAGTTATTTGTTAATGATGGAAGTTCAATTTTATTATTATACATTTTTCGGACATTTGCCATCATTTGTGTTTTGAATTTTCACACACAAATGATGACAAATGTCCGAAAAATGTATAATAATAAAACATCTTAAATGTTATAATATGCTACGTGATAAGGACATAAGTATAAAAGATATTTATTTAGGCCTTTATCAAAAGTATTTTTGGAATTGTAGTCACCAGAAAAATGACAAATAATATAACTTATGTATACACAAACTTTGAAAGCTGTAACTTTGAAACTTTGAAAACTTTGAAAATTTGAATATTAAATGCTTAAATATTGATTACAATATTTCCATATATATTTTTACTGAAGTAATCAAGACATATTGGCATATGCCAAAATGTTTGACATGTTTTCTTTGGAAGTTTACAACAGGCAATATTAGTAAAAATAATCTAATTACTAAAAGACCAGTAAGCAAACCGTGTTGTAATATAAAAAACCAAGATTTGGACAACAGTTATTATAATAAATTATATATTGAAATATATTATATATAAATATATTGAATTGAAAATATTAAATTTCAGTTTAAATATAATATTTTCAACTAATGTACAATTAGAACTCATGATTTAATATTAACCTATAAACGGTACTAATAATGTCACCACGCTTATTATACTTATGGGCGGACCTAGTTTTGTAAACATTCTTGCCCTCCTTTCATATTCTATTATGGCTAAAGGCTAAGCAGTCGAGGGTTGTGAAGGAGTGTATCAATGTTGCCAAAGAGTTGTCTTCACTTTATTTTTTTCATCTGTCTCCCCCCCTCTGCCAGTTAGGGACAGGCTAGTTGTAACTCAGTTTGTGCAGGCAGCGTTTCAAGCAGTGATAACTTGTAGAGCTACACTAGTTCTTACTTTGGAAACTAAATTTTAGAATCAGGTCCCACCTTCTCTTAAGGTAAGCAAATTATTAACTTTAATAAACCTACGGAAGATTTGGCTAGGTGGTTATATCAAATATTTTAGGTACCTGGTCAAACTTGTGCCATATAAATAACGACCTGACGTAGTCATTATGTAATGCGCATTCATCAAACCATATGCTATTCTCATTGATATTATGACTAATTAAAAAAAAAAAAATTCAGTGAAATGTAATTTCCACAATTGAAAACATTATTTATTTTTAAGAAGTAAGGTTTGTAGTAAACAAATAAAAAAAATCCCAAAAATTAACAGTCAGGCTACAGTAAATAAATATAATTGATAATTGTTTACTGTAGCCCCAATTTTGATATATATATATTTTTTTCATTATTTTTGCCACAGAAAAAAAACAATTTCAAGTTTTCTCGGTTAAGGTCCATTAAGTGAATTACACATTAAAATAGGTTTGTATGTGAATTTGTTTTTACCTTACAAGCCACCTTACTTGACCTATGCTTAAATAAACCTACGTACAATATGACAACACTAATCCTATTGCCTTCCTAAAATACATAAAGAGGATAAGTCTACGAGACCAATTGTTCATGGAATTAACTCCCCAACTTACATGCTTTCTAAATTGTTAGTAGAAGAGTTTTCTAAATTTAAAATTGGCGGTTTAGGTATTAGGAATAATTTGGAATTTGTTAATAGAATTAAAGATGTTACAATAGGTAAGGAAGAGATATTAGTATCTTTTGATGTACAATCTCTTTTCCCGAGCATACCTATTAAAGAAACTATAGCATATGTTAAGGAATTTCTGTCTAATAATAATGTCGAAAAAAATTGACCAATATGTAAAATTAACTGAACTTTGTATGTCACAAAATTATTTTCAATTTAACTATGAGTATTACCAACAGTTGGATGGCACAGCAATGGGCAATTGTTTGTCACCTTTTATAGCAGAAATATTCATGAGTAAATTTGAGGAGGAGCTGAAAGATAATCTCCTTTATTTTCCTAGAGTATGGTTGAGATATGTTGATGACATATTTGCCATTTTTGACCTTAGATAAAGTAGTGTTGAAGCTTTTTTGGAGATAATTAATGGAGTTCACGACTCCATCAAGTTTACTCATGAAGTAGAATGTAATAATAGTTTGGCACTTTTAGATAATTTATGTATTAAGAATAATAATAGGATAGAATTTGATATTTATAGAAAACCATCCAATAATAATAGATACATAATAAGTAGTTCTAACCATTGTACTCAACATAAAATGGCAGTTTTTAATAGTTTGATCCACAGAGCTCGTCACATTTCTATGACACCTAAACGGTATTTTAAAGAAATCAACTTCATAAAAAAGAGCGGATTTTAATGGGTTTGATGATAAAAATAAATAATAGATAGTATATTACGGAAACAAAAGTTGAGGAATTTTCGGAAAAATTCTACCACATTAAAACAAGATGAGAAAAAATGCAAATATATTAGTTTACCTTTCGATTATAAAATTAGTAAAGGTTTGGAACCTATTTTTAAGAAATTTGATTTGAAGATAGCTTACAAAAGTAGTAACAAACTTAAGGATTTATTGGGTAATCCTAAAGATAAAATTCCAATGTTACAAAAGTCGGGAATCTATGAAATTAAATGTAATTCGTATGATAAGTTCTATTTGGGTCAGACGAGGAGAAAGATAGAAACTAGATTTAAAGAACATGTGGCTCATATTAAATTTGATAGGACTGAGAAATCAAGTATGGCCGAACATGCAATTTCTAGTATGCAAGTTTGGGTTTAACATTGAAATTTAAAAAAGAGGTAATCAACAGTAGATTGCTGGATAGCTTTGAAAGTATGTATTTTTCTAAAGCTGAAGGTGGTTTGTTGTTGAATGCAGATAAAGGGCCTATTCCTGGTTCTTCTTTGTTCTCGTTGTTAAAGTTTAGAAATTGCTAATTATATTTTTTTGGGATTAGTATAGCTTTATTGTTTATCAATAGGGGACCAATATGTTTGTGTTTTGTTTTAGATAACATTTGTTAATTAGTTATATTAGTAGATTATAGCATTATGTAGTTAGTTTTTCTCATTTGATGGAGTAGGCGTTGCCACGCCCCTTTTATTTTAAGTGGGATGAGGCCAACTGTGATTGGCCGAATAGGATTAGGCGATCTTGATGTGGTCAACTGTGGTTGGCTAAGAGGTTAGATAAAGAGTGGGGGAAATGCCTTGGGGTAGTATATATTTGTTGTTATTGTATTTAGTATGTAGTGTACCTCTGAAGATGATAGCAGAGCTATCGAAATGTACATAAGGTAATATAAACGCATTATACAGTTTTGTGTAGTTGTGTTATTTTGTGGTTTGGGGTTTTTCCTTGTTCAAACACTAATCCCAATTGAAATTTTTCACGAGATGTTCCCAAGCGATCTCCCATCCAAGTAGTGTACTAACCACGCTCAATATTGCTTGACTTCGGTAATCAAATACAGTATTGTTTTTTTCCTTTACAAGATCAAGTAAGGTTATATAACTTATATATATATGTATTCACACATCTCACACTCGATGTTGACTGATCAATAGTTTGAACAAACACTAACCCCATGTACACGTAGAAAAACTATCACCCATCCAAGTAATAACCGTACTCAATGTTGCTTGACTTCGGTGATCAATCAAAAATAATGAGAAGGAAAAAAATTAAATTGGGACATTGAGTTTGCCATGTAAACCATACAAATATGTCCTTGAAATATGTCAATTTCAAAGTAAAAAGCATTTTTGCTCACCAAAAAATGTTACTATTCTTATTATTCCTATAAAGAGAAGTATGTAGTTAAAAAATAACGAAAACAAAATATTAAAAATGGTGCGCTACAGTAAACAATTACCAATACAATCAAAATCTAGCTACCTGTTCTAAATTCCAGCAAATTATAACATTATAAGAAAGTTTTTTTTTCTGAAAGAACAACAGTAATAGGTCTAGCTAAGTAACAAGTAGAATTATCCAATGAATGAAAAATTAGTTACAATGCTGAGATGATTGTTTTTCTCTTACTTGTAGGTTGTTGTTTTAAGAAAACTGTATACTACATTAATTTTATATTACAGACTAATATTGTTTATTCTAATTTTGTTCATGTAGGAATGTGGCTTAAATTTTTTACTGATGCTGGGATTCCTTCTACAACAGCAACAGACTATGCTCTTACATTTGCCGATAACCGGATGCAGAAGAACATGTTGTTAGATCTGAAAAAAGAATACTTAAATGATATGGGAATCACACTCATGGGTGATGTTATTGCAATTCTGCGACATGCAAGAACTGTTCATGATCAGGTTTGTATATTATATATACATCATGAAAAGAGTCAACATTTGATTAACCCTTTTAGGACTGGCAATTTTTTATTCTTTTGTGTCAATAAGGACTAGCTTCATTTCAACGAAACCTTAAGAATAAACAGTTTTAATTATATCTCAGTAATTGTAGAATAAAATATACATAAAATAAAATAAATATAAAATCTATATTGTAAATAATGAAGCTGTAAATGAAAAATATATATATACAATATAGGATTAACAAAATTTTGTTGTATCTTTTTTTTTCAAATATAATGGAATATTTGTTGTGAATGAAATATAGGCTAAGTTAGTTCAACAATTTCTGATAAAAACTTTTAAGTATATTATAAATACAGTGGAAACTTAGAAATTTTAATTTTTCATGATCCATCATGTTCTGCAGAGGTGAGAATATTTGAGACTTTTAAGTAAGTGACTGTAACAAGAAAAAGACCTGTCAGCTGACACAACTGACATGTTTGATGTGTCATATTTGTCGCAAGAAAGTAATACATATTTAGTACACAATGTAGTGTATTTTAATGGAATTATTTCATGATTGTGTTTATATTCAACTCTCTTTATAATGTATTTTTATATAATAACATAATAATATTATTTATTAGAAAATTAAATATGCTGAAAAAGTATTTCTGATAAAAAGTAGCATACATATGAATCATTGATGAATGGATCCATTTGGCAGCATTTACCGGTAAATACTTTTAGGTATCGATATAGTTGAATGATATTAAATGGATTGTGATAAGTGCCGTCATTTGTCATTTCCCCTATAGACGCCATTTTTTTCACCACTATAAATTAGTGGTACATCACTTATCATAGCAGTAGAAACCAAGTGGATGAAAAATAACCTATAAAATGAAAAGCTTTTTTTATATCTATCATTCTACTGTGATTCCCAACATATTTTATATTATTTTATATCCAGTGGCTTAATTTATTCCAGTATTTTCAGCAACAATGGTATTACGTTATAATAAAACAAATTTATTAGCCATATTTATATATGAATTTTGACAGCTCGGTTACATTCTATCAAGGCATTCAGCCGTACAGCTGTTGGTTAACACCACTGACATCTCCAATGGGTCTAATCAATGTGGCCAATGCAATCAATGATATGATCATCAGATATCTTTTATTGAAATTTCGTATCATTACATAGTGAAGCATTTTTAGTCTATTATTTAATGTAATGTTTTATACAATGAAAAGTAAAAATTTTTACAAAAAAGGAAAAAGTAATTATGCTTATGCATATAATTTATTTACAAAAGCAGGGTGGCTAGCGTCCAAGAAAGTTTGAAAATTGCACTTTTCTGAAAAATCAAATATATTGTAGTTGGAAGTCAGGGGAAACTTAAATTTGACAGAAAAATAGTTAAGAAATAATGATTTAGAAAACAGAGAGTAAATTTGTAAAGGAACAAATAAATCTTCTAGGAAATGCCACATAGACAAGAAGTAGATCATAAATGTAAGATTGGATTAAAATATTAACGTATAAACAAAATTTTATATGTTTGACACGTACAACGAAGGTACGAAAAGAGTATAAAATTAAATGTTGTGTTTGAAATCAAATGAGTTTTTAAGTGAACATATGATGATGCTGCCTGTAGCAGTGAAACATGTAGCCACGTATAATTAAGGTATAGTAAAAAATACTACAATTGACATAGAGTAAATATTGTATTTCATAACAAATAAACATTAGAAATATTACAAACCTATCAAGGTTCAAGATTAATGGTCAACAAACAAAAATGAACCATCATTAAAATCTCAATTGATTTTATAAACAAGTTTAAGTCCTTATTTAAATATATACTTATTTTTTAAAGATAGCATCCATGGTTTATTTTCACTTTTTGATTCATAACTACTGAACTGACATTTTTAGTGTTGATTAATTTGGGTTCATTTTTACTTGGTTTTGGGAATAGATGAGTGAGAAAGTTTGTGCAATACTTTTACACCATTTATTAAATTTTCCATCATTTTAATAATAATTTCAGGTAGTTTCTGTGAAAATTAACATTTCTTTAAGTTAAAGTTATGCTCAGTCAATTGAACTTCAACTGTATCAAATTATAATTAATAATTATATAATTTGCCAAACAAGAAAGTGGGATGTGTGTACTTTAATAAATGAATGACACATGTTTTAGTCATTTAGTAGTAAATAAAACTGACCTAATCAAATTCTAAATGCAATTCTGTTTCTAAGTAACCTGCAGTAAATTCAAAGATTTAATTTAATATTTTGCAAAGTAAATGTGTAAAATAATAAAAAACATAATTTGAGTCATTCTTTGTTAATTTATAATTTAATATCAAAATTGATAAATGTTTCAACTGGTTTACTGGTGGTGTAATACAGTATTTAGTTTTTATAATATTTTTGTATGTATCAATTTCTCCCTAAAAATTGGCTTTCATGCCAATATTATTTGATTAATTGACTAAAATACATTAAGCATGGTTGTTTATGTTTCCTAGGTTTGGTAAAGGAAAAACTAAATTAGTCAGAGAAAAGTCGAGGAATTTCATGTGGTCATATTACTACCCACGCTGAAAAAGTATTTTGTTACCATTTTTGGTTTAGCATTTATCAGTATGTAAACAATGTGAAAAGTTGGTTACATTTATTGTAACTGATTAAAGATCTTTTAACCCTTCCCACGCGGCAAACGAGTATAGCCGCAATGGTAGACTTTGACCCAAACGCGAATTACGTTCAAGTCGCAAAAATATATTTTAGCCTATGGTTAGTTAATTAGTTCACCAAAGTTCCGGTAGAATGCAGAGGCATGTCCGCTGTCTATTCAGGAATAGAAAAATGTTTTGTTGAAAGTTCTAAGCCTTTAGGCAGTGGAGGTGGACGCTATTTTGTCTGGAATTGCCCGGATGCGCGCACATTCTATAGCTTCTACAGAGAATAACGGCTATACTCGCAGTCTCATTAGTCTCATAGGCGACAACCTCCGTGTTTGCATTTGAGCATTGTTTTGAAGAAGTATTGTTTTTATAGATCTTTCATAGTTTTTAGTTTTACCTTGTATTTTTTATATATTATTTCACAATATAACTGTTCCAATTTACAAAAATTAATAAAAACTAATTTTTTTTTGAAATTTTTTACTATTTTGTTGTATGTAATAAAAAAAATGTTAAATGTAGCCGAAAACCAATGATGACATTTTTTAAAAATTAACCTTTCACATACAAAATGAAAACAAAAATTAACTTTGAACTTCAAAACAGAACTTTTTTAACTTGGATGGTAGATGATGGCTAAACAATAGTTGCTTTGACACATCTCAGTACTCCCTTTAGGCGTGTAACATCTTCTGTAGGTGACTCATGTGTTTTTGAAAGAAAGCTAACAATGTAAGCCAAATCTGGTCTTGATCCTATCATCAAATACATTAATACTTCAACTGGTTGTTTGTAAGAGAAGCTACTCTTGTAATTTTCCTCATAAGATTAAAGTGTCACTGGTTCTCTTAATATTAGTGTAGATACAGGTTTACTATCTTGAAAATTAAACCGCTCAAGAATTTTTCTTGCATAAGCTTTCTGACTGATTTTAATTTCTCCATTTTTCATGTGTTCAATTTTAATACCTAGAAAGTATGACACACGTTTTGCTGTTACCTTGAACTCATTCTTCATATCTTTCAAGAAAAATTCAATATCTCCCTTATTTGTTGTCATCACCAGTCAATCATCTACATATAACGCAACGCACATTTTTCTGCCGTTACTCTCTTCCAGATAGAACCATTGATCTGCAGGACTAGATTTAAATCCTTTTGCAGAAAGAAATCCTCCAAAGCGCTTTGTCCAACATCTTGGTGTTTGTTTCAGTCCGTACAAACTTTGTTTCAGTTTACAAACTAGATTCGTGTTATCTTTGTAGTCTTCAGGTTGTTGCATGTATATCGCCTCTTCAAGTTCACCATACAAGAATGCAGTTGATACATCAAACTGCATCAAATGTAAACCTCTACTTGTTGGAATACTAACATTGATCGAATTGTATTCATTTTAGCTACCAGGCTAAAGGTTTCTTTGTAGTCAATACCATAATGTTGATTGAATCCTTTAAAAACCAATCTGGCCTTGTACTTATCAACACTTCCATCAGGGTTCATTTTGACTTTGTAAACCCACTTGCTAGGAATAGCCTTATTTCCTTCTGCCAAATTTGTTAATTCCCAAGTTTGGTTTTATTTTAAAGATTTAATCTCATTGTGCATTGCATGTTTCCAATCTTTACTTTGATCAGTGTTTACTGCTTCTTCATAAATATCTGGAATTCTTATCCGATTTACTAATACATCAGTCATCATCAAGACGTGTTGGTTTCTTAAGTTTTGAACTACCCCATCATGATACAACTGGAATGTAGCCTTGTCTTCTAGAACATTAACTTCTACTTGTTCTTTCGGAAAAACTGGATGCATGTCTGCTTTATACAAAGAACCTGTGGTATATAGTTTTAATATAATGTGACTATACTTAAGATAGTAAATATGTGTAAAGTAAAATGACTGTAGTAACTATTGCTTGAATACAATTTGTTGTCTATTGCGATTCCGATATACCAAAAACCATATTTTCCAAGGCTCCCTCCAGGTCTCCTGTTCTATACTAGCAATGGTCACCACGTTAACTATAACTGTGTTTGTGTTTCATTTAAGTTACCTCTCTACATTAGGTAAAGTTTCCGCATCGTCTTGGTTAATTAATAAGGTGATACACTACAGAACCGTTCGTTGACTTTTCTTGTTCTTCGTATTTCTTGTTCTTGACTTAAACTCACTGTTTGAATTTCTGTCCTGTGCAGATAGTGTAGAAAATAAATGTTTGCTTACTTCAGGTACATACCGTACATTTACCAGTTTCTATCCATACCACAATTCAGTGCTACCTTTTCCTAGAGCTTTTATTGTCTCTTTACCTGCATTTTTGATACTGTGAGAATCTGTAAACTTCTCAAATTCTATGAAATAGTCCAGACAATTAGTAACATGTTTAGTTGCTCTGTTATCAATCCACCAAACTGTTGGATTTTGTTCATAAACATAGGCCTCTTCATTGACAGTCATCATTTGATTGCTAACAAGATTTGTACTAGACTTGGCTTGACTCACTCTAATTTTATTAGGTTTTCCATCAGCAATCCAACTCTGACAATCTTTCAACCAATGTCCTTTCTTCTTACAGTAATTACACAAGTCATTTTTCCTATCTTTGTTTTTGTAATGCTTAGTAAAACTTTAAAAATTCGGAACATACCTTGAACAATTGATCTTTTCCTGACGCTTCAAAGTTTACTTTGTGGATGTCCCATGCCTCACTGGGAGTTTCGTGGTCCATTATCTTCTGGTAAACTTCTTTTGTCACTGAGCTTGTAATCATTGATTTAGCATTGCTGTTTGCCTTATGGTACAATTCTAAAATCTCTTTGTGCTTCTTGATTTCTGTTGCCGTAGCATCTTCTTTCAATGGTTCAGGTTTCACTACCTTCTTATCAATGGCATCTAGAACTCCTTCATGTTAATCTAACAAATCTCTCAATTTTCTTTTCCATGTAGGGCAATCTGACTCATTTCCTAAAGATTTAATGTGTTTTGAAAAATCCATTGTTTTTGGCTAAACTTTGTTTAGGCTGTTATAGATTATTGAAAAGGAAAAAAAAAATTAACCTCTAAACAATCATCCTAAAATAAATAGCATTATTTGGGCCCATAACCCTATTGTGTAACTGATTAAAGATCTTTTAAACATATTATAAGTAAGAAGGAAAAATTATTTGTTTGTAATAAATATAACTAAACTTTTAAGTTGTAGACTTCCAAATCTTTTATAATTCAAACAACTTAACTTGATGAGTTCAGATTAAAACAAACCCTCTATCTGGCAAATGACCCAGCTGGGTTGATCCATGACGCTTGATCGACTCAAAAACACGTATTTTGCAATTCAACATTATAATAAATTTCGTTCTATCACAATAAATAAAATACCATTGGAAAGCTAATGTTCCGTAGATGCATAATCATGCAAAAAAATACCACGAAACGTTATAAATAATATTTCAAAAGTTGCTAAAATTTGCATATTTTTATGCATAATATCAAAGATTTGAACTGTGCGGTTGTAAACAGAAATAACGCCATTCTTTCTCAGATGTTCTCACATCTATTTTTCTGTCAAACAGATCGACCATAACACTATTCTGTAGATCACATCTTTCTCTTTCGATCTGTGCTTTCCAAATCTTTCTATCTGTTATAGTTCGCAAAAAATATCTATTCTACGAAGTAGTAACCAAACCGAACCAGACTCACTTTTCTTTCGGTGCAGTTTACTAAATAGGATATATCGATTACTTACATTCATATTTTGTAACCCATCTTTACAATATTTGGAAGATGAAATTTAAATCTTTCAGTTGGTACCACTCATTGTCTTAGAGATATTTTAGGTTATTATTTCTGACTTGCAAGTTACCGTTTTACTCAGGCTTGTTTGTATACTAAAATGACATATTGTGATAGGCGTAGTGCATGGCTTGGGATTATTTGTTATTGTGAAGTTATTTTGTTAGGTATGTTTAATTATTTATTATATACACAAATTATAAAATTATCTGTATTATTGTTTGTAGAATTTATTGTTTTGAGTGAATGTTATTGTCAGACATCTAATACTGAGGCTGTCTACTAATCTACCATTATATTGTTTTGTAGGTTCTAAATTACAACATCTAAAATGGTTGCTATAAAACGATGATTTGTAAAATTTACAGGTGGCCAGGGAAAAAGTAAACTCAGTCATGAAAGTACAGAAAATTGAAGATGAAGAAGAAGACATAGTCAATGAAATGCCTTCAGCAAAGAAAACAGGATCAGGTAAAAAGTAATAAGAATCTAGCCAATAAATATTGAAGGGTGGCATTCTGAATCAGCTGAAATAAATCCTCTATACATTTTTACTTTATTTTGTTTAACTTTATTTTTACATTTTTTTTTTTTGCAAAATACCAAAAGAATATATTACTACCAGGCATTAAAATATCAAATTTTTAATTTTACCAGTTTTTAGCCATTGTTTGAGATTTGCACTAGTTAAACTGATTTTGAAATTCCAATTAGCCTACTATTCTTCTAATTCTAATTAACCCTTTTATTATTAGCTCTCTAAATCTACATAGCCAATTTACTTTTACTGGGGATAATTATTATAATCTTTATTATCTGTTCTTAATTAATTTGTAATTTCTCAAGTCAGCAGCCTTATCTTTCTAAGTTTCTATCAAGTGTAGAAATATGTACCATCCTAGTAGTGAAATTAGTACATCAGTCTGTTACATTTTTCATTAGTATCAATGATTATTTTTTCGATATGGATCAGAGAGTGAAGAAATATTTAGCATCCTAGGAGTGAAATTAGTACATTAGTCTGTCACATTATTCATTAGTATAAATTTTTTTTTTTTTTCGACCAGAGAGAATCTAGAATGTGGATTTTAATACTTTCTGTTGAAACGGAAAAAAGTAAACTTGGTTTAAACACTTCTTCAATTGAGCAGTTTACCTCTTTTGCACATCATCCACAAGGGATCTAAAATAGATATAGATGCATCAGGAATACTTGTAACTCCATGAACTTAAAATCTTCATGACAAGGTTGTCTCAGGGATTGTCTGCCACATGTCAAAGATTCAGGAGTATCGATCCTTCCTTGATTGAGGCATTCACAATAAAAGATCAAAGTATTGGTTCTTTTTCAGGTCACATTTCGCGCACAGAGGCTTTCTAATGAATTTGCTTGTGAGGTTACAAACTTTCCCACTTCCTTATTTTAGCTTTGCCAACGAGAGCAGTTCACATCTAAACTCAATTTGGTTAGATAGAGTACTAAGTGTGAGTTTCCTTGCACTTTGAAATATCTCTCAACTTCCTTTTGTATTCATTTTTAAACCAAGTGCTGATGACTTGCATGGCCAACCTCTTGAATATGCCACAGAACGGCTCAGGTCATATTAATTTCACTGCTGATGTTTTGTTAACCAAGATATCTGTACCATCATTCTCACTAATTCCAGCATGTCCAGACAAGCAGTTAAGCATATAATTGTGGAGTTCCCAGCTTAACATGACTCTGAAACATTAGCAGTCAATCTTTGACCTGAATTCATTAAACTTACAAGGGTGCCTGACTATCTGTATAAATCATTTTATACACTATTTTTTGGAAGTTTTTATGAGTCATTATTTTAATATTTTTTTTAATACATCAATTTCTATTGTTATCCTTCATTATGTATTCAATCATTTGTTTCAGCCGTAACTAGAATATTAGATCATTACACAAGGAATCCTGCAACTACCGTAGGAACTAAGGCATCCGAAATACCTGAAAAATCAAACCGATTGTTTTCAAACAAAGGTACAAAATGTGATATAAATCTGTAATTATACCAATTACTATTTTAATATTCGAAAACAGAAAACAAAAACTACAAATCATCATTATAAATAAAACAAAATTAATTAAAATTATTACATTTTAAATTTTTTACTAGACCATATTTTGTAGGAGCTGTCATAACCTAGACTCGGGACTTCGAAATGTGTATCACTATTATCTATTTTGCTTGTTACTGTGAACAATTATTTAACATTTTATAGCAAGCATCCATTCCATATAATTTTAACAAATTTAAAAACAATTCTATATTCAAAACAAATGAGCAATTAAACATTAATAATATTATAAACAACCAATAAAATACATAATAAACAATTACATTACCAGAACAATAATAGAAAAATACATTGTGCAAATTTAAACGTTCAGCATATGATTAAAGAGAGAACATCTCACTGTTACAGCTGTAGCTGTTCTGGAAAAAAAAAAAAACTGATTAATAGGATCTCGACACCAAGAGTTGTTGAAGACTCCTACTAAATACATTCGGATCTTGAATATTTTAAAACTCCTGCTTGTGACGACAAATTTTTAAACTTGATAAGTCTGTTTTTCCTAAGCCATAGGTCACTTGATACCGGGTGTTATAATTATGAATATCTTTATTTAAATTTAGGGAACATTTAAATATAAGATAACAAATTGTTTGAAAGATATACATACAGGGAAGTGTGAGTATATACAACTCCTTAACAGCATATTTGCAAGATTCCATTTTTTAAAAATCTACTAACAATTCTTACAGCATTTTTTATTTTTATTTTGAATAACCTTTACACATTTTGAACTTAAAAGTTCCCCCCACAATAAAACTACATACTTCAAACTACTACTTATCTGGGTAAGTAGGTATATTTAAAGTACTGATGCTTCCATATAATTCCATGTTTGAAAGACTTTTATATAATTAAATAAAATACAATATATTGCATAATAAAAACAATCTTTTAATGATTATGATATCCTCAGTATATTTCTATTTAAAAAACTTATACTGTAGTCACTTAAATAAATGTATTGAGGAAAACTAGTGTTAATAATTAATGAAAAATAACAATTTTCTCAACAAAATGAAATTTCAACGAGAAAGTCATTATCCTCAATTGCAATCAGCAACCTACGAACTCCCAATTTACTCCTTAATCACAATATTCATGTTTCCATTTTAACTTAAACTGCGCTTTTTTAAAACCAATAAATTTTGAGTTTTTTTTTACAGTTACACCAAAGAAAATGCGTGTTGTGGCACCACTTAAACGTAAAACAGGAACTTTGAGATCTGATGAGATAGAAGAAGAGGAAGAATTAGATACATTAAGAACTCTACCAACTCCGATCTTAAGAACCTCTACACCTGCTGTTTCATCTTCAGATTCATCACAACCAGTGAAGAAAATCCGCAGAGTACTACCAGAACATGAAGGCGGGTACACGGTCACAATGCCAAAAGGAATTACTCCTCGTTCTAAAGAGATTTTAGAGAAGTTTCATGGTATAAAAATTATTTTAAGTAATTTATAAAAATTAGTTGATAAGCTTTCCTAAAACTGTTACACTCTCAGAATAAAATCTCTATCCATTTTTTGACCTTAATTTTTAAATTTTCATTCCAAATCATCTTAGTCATAATTTAATAATTTTTGCATCTGATGATTTAGCCAGGTCGTCTGACACAATCTCTTCTATTCTCGATGATTTCTTCATGACTACTTATCCTTTACCAGTCTTCAGTCTCTATTTGTCTGCATATCCTCCTGAATTTGAATATTTCATGTTGTTTGAAGCCTTACCATAGGTTTACTTCCTTTTTCTATTCTCTTTAGCGCTCTTTTAGGCATGATTTTTTCCATCCTCGTTAAATACACAAACCTCATTACAAATGTTTCTTTTTGATTGTTTCTTTCAGCAATTCAACCATGAGTTTGTCTCAAAAGTCTTCATTCCTTATTGTATCCCTTCTTGTGACATCTTTGATTCCTCTAAAAAAACTCATCTCTTGTCACCTGCAGTCTGCTCAAATCTTCTTTTGTCCTCGTCCATATCTCTGATCCATATGTTAAATTATTTAATCATACAGTTTATACATTTTTATTTTGACTCCATTTTCCATTGTCATATATCCTTCACATGTTGTAAAAGTGGCCACTCTTCCACAGCCTTTGTCCTATCTTCTCTTGTATCTTAATATTCATGGGTTCTTCCAGTATCAATTACCTTATTTTTAGTATTGGTTACATATCAGCAAATTTTTTTGTTTCAGTGCATTTTTACTAATGAAAAAATATATGCACCATTTATACGTGTAATGATGTACATTTTAGAATTGATTCTAATTATTTTGTTCTGTACAATGTTTCAGAAATTAAAGCACAACATCCAAAAAATGTTTTTGATAGGTTGGGTGGAGAGAGTAAAGTTACCAGTACGACACAGCCTGATGAAGATATTAAGTTTAGGATAACAATAAATAATAAACCATACTCCACCGTATTCAGAACTAGTTCTCCTGAAAAGGTATATGATTTTTAGAATAGAAATTTGTATTTGGTTATACTAAGTGATGTCATAAAAATTGAACTATAACTACAAATTTTCATAAATAAATATTGAGCCTGACTTGTGAGATTATATTAGATAGAAAAAAGTCTAACACAAGATCTCACAAAAATTACATTTATTTAATCTAACGTGTTTCAACGACAACGCCGCTTTCTCAGTGATACATGAGCTACAATACCATGTTATAGTTTTGGTATTGTAGCTCATGTATCATTGAGGATGGCGACTTTGTCGTTGAAATGTGTTTGATTAAATAAAACGTAATTTTTGTGAGATCTTGTGTTCAGGTTTTTTTTCTATCTACAAATTTTTAACCAACCTCTCTAAACTTGAGAAAGGTGGTGCCATGTAGTATCTATCAGTAGAAGAAGAATAGTTAGTTTTGTGAATACAAACAAAAAAGTTTCCTTGCTAGTTTTTTCTAATTTTGTACAGAAAAAAATGATTATCCATCTTTAAGATAATGTATAAACATTTACAAACTGCCTTCATATTTCTGAAAGTGATATTAAGTGTTTACAGAATCTTCATTGAGAACCATTGGAATTTTAGGATCTTACAATAGGCTATTTGTCTTATTACATTATTGAAAAGTAAACATGTGTAATTAATTTTCACCACGTTGGGTGTGGCAAAAGCTAACGTCACATCCAGCTTGACTTCAGTTACATGCTCCAATGCATACCTCTAGTAATCATCTATATTTGATGTGAGATGCCGTTTGACCTAGTGGTTAGTATTTCTGCTTAGTGTGCAAAGGATCCTATCTCTATAATAGCTTTAAAAAAACTTTAGTGTTGACTCAGCATATAGAGAAAAAAGTGGGAAGCTATAATTTGTGGCAAATCTTGGTTACAAAAGTTGCAATCATAGCGACAAGAACTCTATGTGCTAAACACAAATCTGATGAAAATCCATTTAGTAAGCATAGGATCAGAACGGGCTTACTAAAGATATATTTATTTTATATTTAATGAGCTTTCAGCACTGGATAGAGACAGCAGGTCATGTTCATTTTACTGACATCTTGCTTGCGATTTATCCCATTCTTATATTTGTTGAATAATTATGAAAAAAGTGAAAACGTTTACTACACACACACAGTTTACAATAATTATTATAAATCAAAAATATAATACTGCACTCATTAAAAAGGTAAAGATTCATTATTTTAATTAATAAACTTGCTTAAATGTATATACCGGTAAATTTAACATTTGTAATTGGATGTTTTACATTTTTAAACAAATCTGAAAACTTAGAATATATAGACATGGAATGTACTAAGAGGAACCCCCGTTTGACTATAAATAAAACGAGATTGACAAAGAAACTTTATTATATACATTTTAAAACTACAGATTTCCACTATTTATCTTCATAATCAACATTTAAATTTAGTCATTTATCATAGCAATGGACCAGTTAGGAAATCGAGTATTTCTAAAATTTTGCCTCTTGGTATTTTATGTGTATTTTAAAACATGGTTTCCATAAACCTTCCAACAGACAAAGTTTGTCTGGTTATTTATGATTTTATTGGTATATCTCTATACCATTGACTGTTGCTATATCTCAGTATTTACATAAGACACCCAAGTCTCAGCGTCAGTCATAATTCTGTTGAGAAATTGTTTTCCTTTCAGAACGTAAAGTGATAGAAAGTTTAAGGCAGAGTCAATTAGTTGTTTTGTGATCCTCGGAAAGAATTTTTGGTGCCCACCAAGTATATAACTTCTGGTAGCCTAACTTATCTGTGGCTACCTCATACTAAACAGTTTGAGAAATTTGTGGGAATTGTTAAAACAAATGAGTGATTGTGAACTATTGATTTTCACGAATCTTATCATCAATTTTCTGAACGAGTTCATCAGTCACAACAGATGGCCTGCTCTTTCCTCCTAGTGAATATTTGTTCTTCCACTTTTAAACAAATGATCCTTTTGATGCACAACACATTCACTCATTATTTAGCCATATACTGCACGCAGTTCACGATGGATGCCTGCTGCTGACAAATTAGTTGCCATCAGAAATCATCATTTCATGTATTTCACAGGGTTTCATATTACAACGGTCATTTTGAAGGCTACTACGTTAAATGATATACAGAATGACTTTTCCTCTAGTGAATCTAGGTGTATACTGAGCTACTGAACACGTCACTGCAGGAGTGGTGGCTTACTTCTTGTCTTGGACAAGAACAGGTTATTTTCCAAGCTGTTCTTATTCATTTCTAATATGGGGTCTACACTACAATCCAAATACTCTTTAGTGGTTCACTGTAGTGAGCACGGGCTTAGTAATTTCAAGGATCCCTGCTGGATCTACATTTTTTCATGTAGTCTATCAGGTCTCTCTTGATTGAACAACTCTTGTTCTTTTCCAACCCTGATGCTATTGTAGTATTCGAGGGCTAGGGTGTCTTTATTTTATGTTCTTTTCTTCCTTTTTACTTTTTCACATATATGTACTATGTTATGTGATGAATCAAAAAATCTTTTGTATGTTCACAGTGCTCTACAACCCAAACTTATGGACCTATTTTATTCAAATTTGGTATCTTGGAAATTTTTTGATAATTCCTAATTTAGAGAAGCTGCCTTGGGGAAAAAACGCAAAACTCAGAATTTCTCAAAATAGATCTAACGATTTTGCTCATGTGTAGCCTCTAAATGCCAAAACAAAATTTATTGGTCATAATATTTCAAAAAAATGTCAGTTCAGGAATTATTGGTGAAAACTAAAAAATCTAGCATATAAAATACATTATTTCACAAAATTTTCTTTACAGATTTCAATTAGATTTTCCTGAAATGTGAAGCTCAATGACCCAAACCTGTTCCAAAAACACAAGTAAAAAAATTATTATGGTTCAGGAATAATAAGTTATAAACAAAAGGAACCTTGATCGCCATCATTTTTAATTAAATACGGTTTACATTAAAGACACGTTTATAACACAAGTGGAGCAGTTTAGGCCCTTTTAAATAAGTTTTTAAACACTACTACTTAGTTCATTTCACTTTTTTACTGACAACTACCAAACTTGCATTTTTATGACGAATACTTTTATTTAGTTAATATTTCAATTGAGAAAGTTTGTGCATTGTTTTTGTACCGTTTATTATATTAAGTTTTATTTGTATAATTTTTTGTTTAGACTACCACAAGTGTGTTTGAACGTTTGGGAAATAAAACAGTGAAAAACAGCATTCTAAAACCTTCTCCAGAAGAATCTCGTCCACTTCCATACAGTGGAATCTTAAAACCTTCATCTTCGGTCAAGAAAGTTGTAAAACAGCCAAAAAGTAAGTACAAAAAAAGTTGTTCCATAATCTATAAGCATTATCATTGTCAATATTTTTAGCATATAATCTTAATTTGATTTTAGATGTTAGATATACAGTAAAACCCTACTTATCTGAAATAATGGGGGCAGAGTTGTTTTGGATGATCAATTTTTTTTGGTTACGGAGTTTAGGGCAGTTTTTGGTTAAATAAAATGACATATACTTTATTTAAAAGTAAAACCTTTATTAAATATTTTATTTATTTATTTTTTACATTAGTATAGAGTTACAGTATACATAATTATTACAGTACATCCAGGTTGACTTAAAATAATCAAAAATAGATTTTTGTGTTTGTCCGGTGGAGCGTTTCAGGCAACCTTATATCTCCACCTCATCATTAATAACACATCATTAGGAGTAGCATCAGCTGATTGCTCCACAAATTGAAGAGCAACCTAAAATAATGCTTCCTACTCTAACTTGCTGTTATAACAAGAAAACTAAATCCAAAACATTACGCCAGATACTGTTCATTGTCCAATTGTATACATACAGTACTCGTAAAAATTAAAACTAGAGGATTGAAATCTGCTGATAAAAGTTTAACGAAAATTTTACTTAAGTGCATAGAATGTGTCATCAACTGTTACTCATCTCCGAATCCATGTTGTCTGCTTCTTTAGGCTCTGCCAGCTCCTTGACCAAATTCACAATTTCTTGATCTGTCACTCAAGTTCAGAATTGTCTGCTTGCAACCAACTGGAAACTTCTTTTTCTTCAATGCTTTCACAATCTGGTCTGGCATTTTATTTAAGAGCTCTGACAAGTTCTCGAAATCCTCGCCGTGTGCTAGGTTTAATGTTATCCCAGGCTTGAGCACAACAAAATACAACTTATTTCATTGTCACAGATTTTAAATACTCTATAAGAGTCTTTCACTTGCATGTAAAATGTGTCTTGGGAAGAAACCTCTATAGTGACGTTTAAAAGTCTCAAAGACGGTCCATTGCTTGGATCAGGCTTGTCACGTTTGATAGAAGAAATTGGACTTTAATTTCACCATCTTTTAAAACTCTTGGGTGGCATGGAGTGTTGTCCAATATTAAAATAGCTTTGTATGGTAGCTTTTCTCAGTCAAAAATTGTTTGGTTTTTGGAACAAATTGTTTGTAAAACCAATGTTCAAACAATTCTGACGACATCCGCCCTTTTTTCTGAGCTCGATAAAAAACTGCAGCAATGTTTTCAGAGCTCTAGGCTTATTAGATTTCCCCATACACATTAGAGGAAGTCTAAATGAGCCAGTTACATTCGCTGCTGTAAAAATGGCCAGAGAACAGACCGAAATTTGAATTTGAGTTTAATATTAGAAGTATAAACGGGAAAATTCCTGAATTTTTAATTATTCTTGGCCAACTATCAATGAAACCCATGGCTGTTTGTCTTTTTGAAACATGGACTACAAAATTTAATGAAGATGAGCTCATTACTTTTGAAGGTTACAGATTGGGCTCCTATTTTTCTCGTTTTAATATCAGGGGAGGAGGAGTTGCAGTTCTCATCAGAGATGATGTTAAATTACTAGGAGTCAATATGTGAAATAACCCAAGCATAGAAAGCATTTTTGAATATACTATCACTGAATTAAAATTGCCTAATGGTCAGTCATATATGGTCGTTTCCATGTACAGAGCTCCAAACTCTGATATCTGCATTTTTATGAAAAAAATTAGATCAATTATTGAATGAAATATTTAAGTGATAAAAAAATAAAATGTTAGTTTTAACTGGGAATTTTAATGTAAAATTTTCTTTAAATACAAAAGAGAAATTGGAACTTTTAGAACTCATAAAATTTTATAATCTGTTAATTAATTTTCACCAACCAACGAGAATAACTCCTGAATCAGAAACATGCATTGATAACATATTCACAAATTTTAAACCAACAACAATTAGTTTTTGTAAACCCGGAATATTGGATCATGTAACTCTTCTAATAAATATTTAATTTATCTATATAACATCTAAAATCTTCCTACTTAAATGCCACACGTTGTGGTGTCATTTTATAATATATTGATTCTTTTAAATATTAAATAGGTTTGCTACTGAATTTGTAGCTTTGAATTTTACTCTGTACCTCACTTTGAAATTGATAAATATCTTGTCTTACTTTCTAACACATTTATTTTAAGAAATAAGAATACAAATTACAATATAACATAAGTTATTTATTGTTATTAAACGTCAATGAAATCTGTTGATCAGTTGATCAGAAAAGACTTTGGTCTTAAATACAAAATCGGTACATATATTTGAAAAGTTAAAAGAATTGAAAAAGAAACATACAAAATCAATGATATTTTAAAATATTCACATCTCGTTAAACAATTATCAAGGTTGAATAAAGTTTATATCTCGAGCAATTACTTGTCATTACACATACATAAAAATTTAAAAAATCACAATTGAAATTATAGTTTTATGTCGTGAATCAATTGAATAATGTAAGAGTTTATATATCTCGGGGAATTATCATAACACATACATAAATGAAATCACAATTAATTAGAGTCTATATCTCGGGGAATTATTTATTTAGCACAAGAGTCTATATATCTCGGGGTATCGGGTCGGTGCAGCTATTGTCAAGGAAGTGGGTATAATACACAATTAATACAAAAAAAATTGTATTTTTTTACAATAACTTTGAAGCCGTTTTACAATGGCTGTTTGTAATATTTTAGCTAAATAGTTAGCATTTAGATAAAACAGAATTAACTTTATATATTAATATTTAAAAAAAATAATTGTTTTTGTAGATACAAATTTTAAACTAAAACAGAGAGAATAATAAATTAAAACCAAAAAATAGTGTAAAAAATGTTCAGAATTAATTTATACAAAAGAGATATGATAATTGACTCAGTTGACCACATTATTATAAATTTTTACTTTAACAAGGATAGAGCAAAGTATTTGTACCTGGTTTACGTGAAAAATGAAGTTTCCGTCCGGGCCTCATTGGAAATAGAACAAGGAAAGAAGCTTGTCGCCATGTAGAACACCATTTATCATTCTAATGCATTTCCTCTTTTTTATTATATTTTTTTTTTTTAACGAAAAACTTATATTTCAAGCTTTTAACACGCACATGAAAAACTGCTAGACCTGACCGATACGGACGGCATATAGTAGCTCAATGTCAAGTCAAGGTCTCGCAGGTTGGGCTACCGGTTGTAGATCCTTTATCTTGAAACAGCTGTACAGTGGTTTGTATAAAGCCCACCAGATAGGGTGAGGCGACACTGCTTGTATTAGTGAAAATGTTCAAATTGAATTGGTGGAATGTTAGGGAGGTTGTTTATTTTATTTATTTATTTTTTAAAGAAGTATGTGGTGATTTTTCTAAGATCGCTACAACAAGTTGAGTCAAGAATCAAGAAACAGTGTTTCTCAGTAAGAAACCAAAAACAATGTTTGATTTTTTTGAAAAACCGTCAGGTATTTTAAATTACAGTACTGTACTAGTGTAGCACAATGTGTTTCCTATATTGTTCTTTTGTTTTACTGCAAAAAAATCTCGTTTATTACACTTTTTTTTTCCCCATGTAAAATATACATTAAAATGTTTTTAATTTATACATTTGTACTGTGTTTTATGTACAGTTTATTAAAATCTTTTTATGTATAAACTATTTTGTTATTACATATTTTCCCTTATTTTTTAGCATTCTTGCATATTATCCGCGATTTTCATTATCCGCTATGTATGTGCCACCCAATTTCGTGGATAATCGGGAGAACCCTGTAATTTGAAATTAAATGTAGCAAAAACTAAATTAATACAATTTAAAACAAAATCAACTCCAAATACAGTTATTGTTAGAAGTGAGGAAGAAATCCAAAACACACTTAATGTAAATTTTCTTGGTGTTGTGGACGAAAATTTAAATTGGCGATGTCACATTTCAAAGATTGCGGATTTCCTGACATCTGCTTGCTTTGCTCTCCGAATGATTTTAAGGATTACCAGCATAAAAACCATAAAATCAGTTTACTCTGCATATGTATGTTCTTGGTTGAGATATGGAGTAGTCTTTTGGGGAACTCTGTTGATGCTTTAAAAAATTTCCGTATTCAGAACGAATAATTAGAGTAATGTTTAATTTATAATTTAAAATTTAATCAATCATGTAGACTTTTTTTTTTTTTTTTTTGAAAATAGAATTTTGACTTTTCCATATATATATATATATATATATATATATATATATATATATATATATGAAATGTTGGTGTTTTTTAAGCCAAACTAGAGTATGTTCGAAGAAAAACAACATAACCATAAATATCTCATGAGGAAAAAAGTGTTGCAATATCCTGTGCACAGATTGGAATTAATAGAACGTGGCGTTTATTACTCTGGTTTGAAATTATTTTATAAACTTCCGGAAAATATATAAAAAAAACAAAGTTGTTTCAAGAATTTTCGGATCACTCAGAGAATACCTCTTGAGGAATATTTTTAACTCAGTGGAGAAGTACCTCAGCTCATAACCTCTGGGTACCTAGGATGCATTTTGTATTCAGGATGACGACTTTGTGTCTTAATTTGTTTGTATTTTATAAAATGTCTATCTTGTGTATTTGTATTGTGTTGCGAGGGATTTTTGTATAGTATGACAACTGAAATGTATACTGCAGCACTGCTGCTCTATGTATGCTATTATAAATTATGCAAATAAATAAATGGTGATTTTCTGTTTTTGCATTTTATGTCCCGGAGCAGATTTTTCTTTGACACAGGCTAAAGATGTTTTTGGCAACATTTTAAAATTCAGTCCAGTTTTATCAGCATTATATATTTGGTGGTATATATAGCCATAAATTATTCTTCCAATTCTGTCTTAAACACATCTACTACATCATGATTAGCTGACATTTTCTCTCCAGATAAGTTTAGTTGCTGTATTCCGTAGTGATTTTGAAACTTATCAAGCCATCCACTGCTTGCGACAAAGTTTTTTCCATCTTCACCTAATATTTCAGCAAAGATTTTAGCTTATTGTTGAAAATACTGGCCCCCCTTTTTCTCTTTGCTGAGTAAACCATAAAAACAAAGTTTCATTGACTTTTTCAAAATCTGAAGTTTTCTTAATTTTACGGTTAGGGATTTTACTACAATGTAGAGTAAGTTTCTCTATTAATCCAATCACTGATAGTTGAAACACCATCATTGTAGTCTGCTGCCACACAACATAACAAAACATCGTTCTCAACACGTCTAACAGCTTCAAGTTTATCAGTAATGTTAATAACAACGCGTTTCCTTTTACCAGCCATTGTTATGAAATACAAAAATAAAAATTCCCCTCACATGTCACTTTACCACAATTCCACAAATTCAACAGTTAAAGACACATGGAAAACATATATAAAACAGTTTTACATGACTAAAAACTAAAACTTACTACATATAAAATAAAAATGTAGGTAATCTATAACAAGGTTGTGATGATCATTAGCATCACAACTTTCACTCTAACATTGAAGAGCACAACTAAACTGAAATGACAGAGGTATGATGAGGGTGTGGTGGGGGGAAGAGAGAGGCTTCCACCTCCCAGGAAGGCCGACTTGTTAAACAATGCTGTGCGGGTGAATAGTTGTTTACCGATTCACTTTATATACTGCTCATTTTAAAACCCGAGTTTTGGGTAAGTGAAGTTCTGGTAAACAGGGTTTTACTGTAGGTTGTTAGTACATTAGTAGTGAGAATGGAACATAATTTCCTCAAGAAAAATGTATCGGCTACAATAGTAAAAATCCAAAATAAATTTTGTTATAAAATAATCAACCATTGATAGTTGCCAAAGAATTTAAATTATTTTACACTTATTTCCAAGTTGGAAAATAATAGAAACAAAGTTTAAAGGTTTCAAGATCAGGTGTGTCTGTTGTTTCTTTACATTGTATTGTAAAATACTATGTCGATCACCAATCCTGTCGATTGTGAAATTTTTTAAGTATATGAAGAAATGTGCATAAGTGGTGTTTAATGAAAGAATAACTGATGTTCATGGTGAGTCGTGATCCGGTCGGTCAACCGTCATCACTAAGGAGTCAACAAACAAAGTTTGACAAGCTTATATTTCTAAAAACAGGTTCTTCAATATTGATGAAGCTTAATATTATTCAGTTCAAGTTTTATGATCTATAATTTGACTTTTTTCTGTTCAGATTAGTACATACAGTTTTCTGCGACAGAGAAGGACTTTTAATTAAAGTCCTGTCTCATGGAGTGCCAATAAATACTCATTGCAAAGCTCAGGCAGGCAATCTAAAACTGCTGGTGCGACCTACACATAAACAACATCTGCTTCATTATAATGTTCAGCCACAACACTGCAATAATTGACATCGTCGTTATTGGATAATTTTTGATGGGAAAAACTTAACCCTCCGTCCTATAGTCCTGATCCTGATCTTGTACCTTCAGATTTCCCTCCTTTTTAAAGCTGATGAAATTTGGAAATAAAGTGGCAAATGATAATGAATTTTTACAAAAAACAGTTGTGGATTGATTAAATGGACAGGCAGCAAACTTCTTTGATGAACGGATTAACAAACTTCTGACATGTTTCAACAAGCGATTAGATCATCATGGAGATACATAGAAAAATATAGAAATGTTGTTTATATTGTCAGTTGAAACTTTGTAAATTAATAAAGATTTTTGTGATCCATAAGAAAATGGTTTTTATTTACAAAATTTACCCTAGTACTTAGGAAAATAAGTAAAGGCCACACCTACCTCTTTCAAAAACAACCTAAGGTCCATCATCCATTTTAAGAGTATGAAGTGTAAAATTATGTTAGACTAGATAAAAAACCTCCTGAGGTCAGCTATTTCAGAAGCGATATGATAAAAATTGTCTTAGGACAACAGACATAGATTCCTTCCGAGAGTTGCCACATTTTTGCATTACAAATTTTAAAAAAATTTTAAATATTTTTATAGGTGGTAGTATAAATAGAATAATTAATTTATTACTCTCTTAATGATGGTTTACCTACAGTGACTGTAATAACAAACAAAGTGAATTAATTAAACATCAAAATTATGTTTCAAAACTCATGACTATACTAATGAAAACTAATATGGTAATAAATTAGAAGGGTTTAATAAATGTTCTTACATTTAAAACAAACAGCATGAGAATCGGCTGAGTAGAACTCCAGATATAGACATTAATAAGTTCTAAATGCCTTTGTGACAGTGGGTTAGGTCACACGGTCACTTTCTATATATACTGTTGATCCTCAGATCCTCAGACGTTAAGTTTTCCAATGAGACCACCCCCATTTCTCTAGGTTGAGTGGGCCCGGAGGAGTATTTTAGCACACAAAGAGCACACAAATTGTTTTAAATTTGATTTTGTGATTATACATACAAATTTAGTTATAGCAACCAAAATAGTGTCAAATACTTAAAACAGCTAATTGAATCCATTACTTGTATAATGCAGTACAGAAATAGATTAGGCCTATTGTGAAACAATTTTGGAAAGTGTTAAACTTGATTTTATGAATTTACATACAAATTAAGTTACCAATGCATACATAACACAGCTGATTAGGTCCAAAAAATCAAAAAATATATTAGTAGTGACTGATGTGTTTTTTGTAAAATATTTTTACATAATATACAAATTAAATAAAATTGACAATATTGAATTTCTTGAAAATAATGGGATATTTCTTTCATTTAAAACAAACCTCATGAAAATCACCCATGTAGAACTCCCAGTAATAGGCATTAATAGGGTTTAAAAAAAAATCATTTCAAAACTCTGGAAAAGTGCCCTTGCGACTGTGGGTTAGGTGTGGCTGTCTCATTTTATATCTTCAAGCTCTAAGCTTTCCAAATAAACCATTCTCTTCTCTGTGGAGTGAGAAGGTGCTGAGGAGTTCTTTAGAGAACATATTTAGGCTATGCTTCCTAGAAATACAGTAAGTTCATGTGTATACCCATTGTTCTTTTCTTAAACCATGATCTGAATTTATTTATGATGTAAGAGCGTTCCCTCCCTTATTGGCTCTGATGATAACAAAATGATAAATATTTTTAATTGTGTTCACAGTTTTATCAACTATGCGTGCCGATGAACCTAAAGTACCCATCTGTTATCGAGCTGTTCCAAAAAGCAAAGTAGGAACAAAAAAAACTATTCTTGTTAAGAAAAAAATTAAAAGCACAGTTAATACTGGAACAGAAGGAATTTTAGGTAAGTAGTTTTATTTATCCAACACTTCTACAGAGTGGCCACAAAGTGTTTCCCTGATAAAAGGCAATTTAAAACTATATACTGTATAGCCGATATGATTTGTATATGGTTCGTCATATGAAAGTTGCCTAGTTTTCCTTGGTTAGGTTGGCAATGGTAACCAGGTATGTTGGTTAGGTCACCATAGCAATAACAAAACATCTTTAATTAAAAACATGATGTAATAAAAATGAGCAAGTTTATTTAATTTTTTTAATTCAGAAAAGTAACACTTAACTCTTAGCACGCTGAATAACAATTTAGGCTATTTACTCATAACGTGCTATTAGGGGAAAAATTTTGTTTTTGTAATTGTTTAAAGTTCTATTTGATTTTGGGTTCTTACAGATATATTTGGTAAAAAAAAAAATGTAGATTGGCTTTAAAATTATTTTTTTATTTTTTTTACAGATTAAAACAAGAAAAAATACTTAATTTCACATTTTTGACCGCTCTATGAAACAGATTATATATTTTTTAAATATTTACAAACAAATCATATTAATTTTTTTTATATAAAAGTAGACCTACTATTTAATTCAAAATAACCTGAATTTCATCAAACAAATAAATTTAATTTTACTAAAAAAAGATTTTGAGAAAAATCAACATACCAGTACCGTATCAAAAATATCTTTCTACTGCTCATAATAATTACCTACATTCAGGACATCAAAAAATAATACTGATATAGACTAAATATACATATAAACACACAAACAATATTTGACGATAATACCGTGTCCATAGAAACTGTCTATATTTCAAAATGTATTCTGTGTATGAAAAATTTCAAAACACATCTGGATGCAAGGTTGGGTTTGACACACAAGTTTTACAAAAATAAATCGCCTCTTTCCGCAGTCCCTTTTTCCAACATACAATACATCTTGTACTTTTTTCTTTCTTAGACAAAAAGTGTCATCCTTTGAGCCTTTCCTCTGGAGGTCCCTGAGATTTTCTTCCTGGTTTTCTTTTCTTTTGTTGAGAAACTCTCTCTGCTACTAGATCTTGTATTAGGCAGTCCCTAAATTCCTTGTGGTAAATGGGTTTCTTGTGATACTGAATTTGTACAGTTTTGTATAATATGTATGAGTTGGCGACTTCCATAAGCCAAAAGAACATTTTGCGGTACCATTGTTTTGGTTCGCCCCATAAATTGATATGAGGAAATGAAGTGATCTGACCTGTCAACTGCTCCCATATGTTTGGTTATAATCAAAAACAACTTCAGGTTTTGAAATTGGTGGCTTACCTGGCCACTTATTTGGGACCTCAGTCATTGTGTTCTTGTCACCTTTGCTTTTTGTGCTAAGCATTGTAACGACCCGTTTGTCTTTCCAACATAAAACGAGAACATTACCTTTCCTGTAGGACTTTACTTCACCTTTTTTTCATTTTTGTTTTAGACTTTTCGGCATTCCTGATCTTGTCATTACTGTCCAGGTAATACAGTAGAACTCCTCTTAACCGGTCTAGTCGGAACTGACACCTGGGCCGGTTGCCCGTTTGGCCGGTTAATCAGAGGTTCCTGTGAAAAATCGGTTTTCGTTCAAAGAAAGCTTATTTAATCAGGTAGCGCTAAGAATTATGCAATTAAGGTGTTATTGCAACTCATTTTATTGTACATAAATGTATCGTATATATTATGTTATGTATATTTTACATCAAACATGAAAAAATTAAACATTACAAAGCTCTTTTACAGATTCCCCTCTGTCAAGTCTTTTGACACATTTAACCGCGCCTCAAACGAAACCAACACACGCTTCCATTTTCGTAACTCACTCATTTTTATTTACTGTAATATACCAGTCAAAGACAAGAAGAAAACTGAAAAGAAATGTTATATTTTCTATAATGTATACTAAAATGATTCGTGGAAAAAAAGCGGTCCATCAAACGTTTTTGTGGGTGTATGTCTGCTATACCGACGGGTACCAATGCCGCGGTGTTTTTACGGCGCCGACAATGGGATACCGCTATCGACAAAGTCGTTTGATATCGCCGCCGCTTTGGTACCGTGGTGTTTTTACGCTGCCGACAATGGGATACCGCTATCGACAAAGTCGTTTGATATCGCCGCCGCTTTGGTACCGTGGTGTTTTTACACTGCCGACAATGGGATACCGCTATCGACAAAGTCGTTTGATATCGCCGCCGCTTTGGTGTTTCAATTACAATTTATTTTCGGAAACTCTCATCCAACCAGTACACTACGACATAGACCGGTTAATCCGAGGACCGGTTAATCCAAGGCCGGTTAACAGAGGTTCTACTGTAAAACAATTACTTTTTAGTAATTCTAGGGATAGCTCTGGGCTGGTGTAGTAGCAGTCAGTGTACACATGAAGTCCTGATTTGAGTGAAAACTCATTTTGAAAAACTACTGACTCACTCAACACCTTAACTATTTGAGTAGTTTTCAGTAAGTTTGTACTGGGAATCAATATGTCTTTCCCAAAATAAGGAATGAAATCATAAATGTAGCCATTACTACAATCAGATACTACAAATATTTTCATCCCAAACTTTACAGGTTTTTGAGGGTTGTAAATCCTAAAACTAACATTGCCCTTAAAAGAAATAGTACTTTCATCTATTGCGACAAAATTACTTGGAGAGAAAAACGTTTTGCACATTTTCTTCATGTGATCTACTACAGGCATTATTAGATATCCCTTCTTTCTTGTTACAGGAGACTCTGCATGGTTAAAATGAATATTCCAAAAAATATTCAAAAAACTGTCTTTGGAAAGTACATCACGATAAAAAGGTATTCTCTTTGTCCATTGTGTTGAAAAGTATGTTTCAATACTTGGCAATGGAGTGAGACCCATGTTTATTATGGTACCAATGAAGGCTTTCAGGTCAGGTACCAAAAGATTGCTCCATTTTTTTTTATTCTGGCCCTTGGTGAATTTGCTTCAGATTTTCTTTTGTTAGCGAAATAATTAGTTTCTCTACATATATAGTTCAACAAATCATCATTAAAATAAAGTAGAAAATAATCTATTGGCCTTGTTGAATCATCAAATGAACCCGGCAAGATAGGTCCCTGGTTTATATTATAAATTGGAATAGTATGAGTGGGACCAACATCATTGTTCGTTACATCAACCCATTCATCATCACTTATCTGCTTAGATGTAATAGGCCTAGGTATATGCTCACCTGCTGCCTTGTTGTGGGTATTGTTTACACTAGCACATCAACACTGTTCATTTTCACTTTCATCACTGTAATTTTCTACCTCACTTTCGGAAAGATTATGTAAAATCACGTCATCCATATCTACATCATCGAGTTCACTATTAGGTCCAACCGAAAAAGATGCATTCATTATTTCATCGATAAAATGATTAAATCCATGGTCATCAGGATTTGCCATTTTTATAACTAGCCTATTTTACACAAAATAAAAATGTATACTATAACTTAAATATAAATAATACGGCCTAAACAAATCAACAATGAACAGCTGTAGCAGTTATAACGCTGACACAAAACATTTCACAACTGACAGTCGTACTAGAACTGAACGAGAAATCACGTTATACGCGCTGGGGCAGAACACAAAATGGCGCCTGGTTGCTATAACAACCAAATAAAGACCAACGACAGATGATCGAGAACAAATACCGTAGTGGGAGTGTCACGTTATACCAATAGGACATTTCCCTGCACTCTTATTGGGCTTTAAACGAATTAAAAATACCTGCAGAAGTCAAATAGTGTTAAATCGAGATATCCCGTCATACGCGTTACCAGTCAAGTTGAGGGTTACGTGAAATCCCGTCATACGCGTGCTAAGGGTTAAGTTTTCTATGGTATCGACAATTTTATAAACCTCAACATAAGCGCCATTGGTAGCTTGGAGTATTCATATTTTCTCCAAGTTTTGGCCTACATCTTCCGTGATGGTTGGAATTGCGTCTCTTATCTTTCTCTACAACGTATTCATATCAGGAATTGGCGTAGAGTATACAGTATCCTTAATGTAACCCTATATGAAATAATTGAGAAGTGTGATATGTTATAAAACGGATAACATGTTTAGAGTTCATTTAATAACAATCAATTGTTCAGTTATCTACATTTGAATATAACCTTATCGTCTTTACAAATGAGTATACATTTCAATGGGCCAATTATCTAGACTAATACAATGGTTTTATAGTCCTATATTTATTTTTTATCATCGGTGATTCAATTACTTAAATTAATACAATAGTTTTACTATCTTTAACCGAGAGCGAAAACAATATTCCAACAAAAAAGTTAGTTAAATTAATCTTTCTTTGTATAAGCTGATCTATTCGAAGTTAATACAAGAACAGAAAACACGAAGCTTGCTAACTTCTGTTGCTGGAACATAACCATGCTCGGACTGTGAACCTTCGTGGTCCATTGTTCCCTGGACATCCGCCTGAAGAGCTTAATGATGTCGATAGCACTCTGGCAACATTCAACGGGTCTCATCTTCTTTCTTCAGCATCACTCCTTACCTCCTTTCCATTTGCTGATTGATTGACCTTGTTTTCCCCCAAACCTTGGCTTGTATATCTTTAACCCTAAAGGCGGCAAATGTTAATTTTCTTCGTTTGTTTAAAAATTAATAAAAAATATTATTTTTATACAAAACCAAACTTATAAGACATCATTTTTCTTAGAAAGATGCATAGAATTCATCTATGTAATAAAAAAACGGTTTTGGAGTAAGTATGTTAGATGTCAAAAATGAAGTTAACATTTTTCAGAAAAACCTGTATCATCCAAAATCAATAACTTACCACCTTTTTCTAAGATATACAAAAGTTTTGTGAATATATTTAGAAAAAAATAATAATAAAGTTGTTACATTTTCAAAATTTAAAAAAATATTTTACGAAAAAAGGTAAAATGATAATTTTTTTTCTTCAAAAATTTACTATACATAACTTCTATATATCATTATATTCAGAAAGGTGCATAGAATTTAGGTGTTTAGTGAAAAAAAAATGTTAGATGTAAAACATTTGGAGTTTTTTGGTCAAATACCAAAAAATCGAAGAGTAACAGAGAGAATAATTTCACAGAAATGGTAATGTACACCATACAAATAGATTTTTTGGAATTTGTTCAACTAGAGATTTGTAATATATTTAGAGAAAGAAAAAAAAATTTGTTACATTTTCAAAATAAAAATAACGTTTTCCCCTAAAAAGGTGACCTTGACAAGTGAGGTTAGGTTTGAAACATCGACAATTTAGGCGTAATTAGTAACTTTCTAAAGCTAGGCCTAAGACAAAATCACTAGATTTCACTAAAACAATAAACTTTACAAAGAATAACACACATATTCACTTGTATAATCAAATAAAACACTCAATATAAGAAAATTTGCATATAGGCCTATGTTTACAACATATCTCTCTAGGTTATCCCATAAACCATTCACAAACTAGAAATTCACTCAAAAACATAAACTTTAGAAATAAGAACACGTATATTGTAACTTGTATGCACAATTTATATACAATTTGTATACACAAACCTTCAAAATAACAGAAATTTGTAATCCCAAAACAAAGCGCCACGCCCTTTCCTTGCCACACACTTGCCTAAAAATGGCTATGTTCGGACTTGAAAATAGGAGACAGAGAATAACAAAACCCTATAAAAAGTGCTACCAACTTGTAGAAAGAAATTTCCTCTACAACATACTATAAAGTTCGATTACAAAAAATCGATTCAGTAATCGATAATCCTATTTAGTAAACTGCACCGAATGCCAAGTGAATTTCGTTCCGTTAGGTTACTGCTTTCGTCAAGTAGAAATATCTTTCGATCTATGAGTCGCAGAACAATTTGTAAACTACGGTTAGAAAGAGAAACGTGTGATCTACCGAACAGTGTTTTGGTCGACTTATTTGACAGAAAAATAGATTTGTAATCATATGGGGGAAAATGGCGTCGCTTTTACTAAAAACCGCACAGTTCAAATCTATGATTTTACGCATCAAAAATATGCGAACTTCACCAATTTTTGGAATATTATTTATAACGTTTTGTGGTATTATTTTTTATTTTTTTGCATGATTATGCATCTACGGAACATTAGCTTTCCAACGGTATTTTATTTATTGCGATAGGACGATTCTAAGTGGGCGTAATGTTGAATTGTAAAATACGTGTTTTCCGGTCGATAGACTACTTCTAAATTGCAAATCGACCCGCTAGCGGGTCGTGTAACCGTTGGAGGGTTAAGTGATCCGTGACACGTTTGATGGTTGCAAGATCAGTGATTTCCTAGTTTTTTACATCTTGTCGCAGTTATAGTTTATACTCTGGTAATTGTTGTCAGTATTTAGAATGTAACCATCTAACATAATCCCTAATATTTGTTTAAATCCTAACAAAGATCTAGAGAGCGAGAAGGCTAATGTGTTGGGCCATTCATCGATTGGGGAAAATGTCATTGAAAAATTCTCTCTCAAACAATGTCCAATGAAGTGGTGACCCGTCTTAAATTGGGCTAGTTGAGGCATGACATACATTTGGAGCCTCGCACAACATTAACAATTTCCTCTGTAACATTAGCCTACCTGAGCGTTGCAAATAACCAACACTTCCACTCTCCTTGAAGTTTTAATACCAGTGTTTAATGCTTTTAACGCTGGGTAGAGGTGTCCTATACTCCCTTCTGAAATTTCTCTGAATTGCAATAGGTTATTTGGCTTCATAAAACCTTAAAACACATTGAACTTTTTTTTCTTCAAAACCATTTTGACTGTTTTTATTAACCACGTTTTGTTACTGCTATGGTGACCAAACCAACAAACCTGGTTGCCATTGCTAACCTAACCAAACAAAACTAGACAAATTTAGCTTGTATATGAACCATATACATATTTATTCTGACTATATATAATATTAAATAGGCTTTTAAATCGGAGAAAGACTTTGTGACCCACCCTTATATAGGTAAGGATGTCAGTGTGGAAATCACATGAAATTCTGCCTGTGTGTTTTTGATTGGTGAATGTGTTTTATGGTATAAAAATTCTATAACATATTATCTCCCTTAATACTAGTTTAATAATGTGTTCTTCTTCTCTCCCCCTCATCCCAGTAACCACCATGTTTATATCTTACATTTGAAGTAAATTTAATATGTTGTCAAGTTAACAACTGTATCATGAAATATTTTGAATGTTTAAAGATTTACTATTCCACAGTAAAATAATAAAATAGCAGTATCTTATTTGACTAGCTCAATAGTAAATTCCCACTTAGCAAAATATTATATACACACTTACATTTTTACTTTTACACGTTTGAGGTATAAGGAAAGTTATGAAAAGGGTCAAAAAATCATTATAACCATTTCAAGGCCTCATGAGTCCAAAAAAGTGATTTTTAGAAAGACGTCTGTTGTGTGCAGACCCCCACAGCCCAAAAGGATGGACCGATTTTAATCAAATTTGGTATGTAGGCATGTTTTAGCTATTCTCTGGACTTTTTCCCTATTTTTTTTTATAGCGGAAAATTTGTGTATAGCTGTATTATAAATTTTTTAATCATTTATCTCAAGTGTACCCTCTGAGGACCTACAGTAAACAAAACATATGGGTTGTTATTCCTAAAAATAATGCCAGTAAAATTAGCCATATTTTAATCAAATACGATTTATGCTTAGGACGTATTTATAGCACAAGTGAAGGAAGTTTAGGCTCTTCAAAGATGGTGTCCATAGTTAATTTCACTTGTTGACAACTAATGAAATAACAATTTAGTTAAAATTAGTTTTGCTTAGTTTTTATTTGGTTTAGGAGATGGGTGAGTGGGAGAGTTTGTATAGTGTTTTTGTACCATTTATTTTATGTTATGGTTGACCCTACATGACTACGTTTTTTTATATCTATAGTCTAATCATTCGTTCTGTTTTTTTGTTTTGTTTAATGTTTATACTGATTAGAAACTCTTAGCTTATTATGATACAGTATATAGGGTGATTATTTTATCATGGTCATTATTTGTATCTCTTAAATTAATAATTATATAAAAACTTTAAACAAGATCTGTTTTGGAAACTTTAAAAATGGCTGCCATTTTACAGTATGAGAACTAAACTTAAAGTTCCTTATGAAACTCCTAGGTTTGTAGTTTTTTTCGTTTTGTAGACCAAATTTAAACAGTTTTATTCTTGGGTAATTTATTATTGGATATTCTTGATAAATGCTCTCATTTAAGAGGTGAAGGTGTTAAAAAATTTGAAGTTTGGTATATTTCTTCGAGGCGTTTTTCTTTACTTCCCATTGTTGCATCAAGTTATAAAATTATTCTAGGAAGTATAAATACCAATGCAATTGAAATAATTAATTTGTGGAACATAAAAACTACCTCAAATTACTATAATTATAAGCAGGTTTTTATTTATTATTTTAATTTTAGTTTTGCATGGGTACTTACACTTCCTAGACTATGTTTAATTAAATTTTTTATTTGATGCAAAACTGGGAAGTATAGAAAATTGTCTACCAAAATGTGCCAAACTTTAAATTTTCAAAAGTTCAAGCGCCCTTAACTCGTAAACAGTGGATTTATCGAAAATACCCAAGAATAAAAAGTCTTAAAATTTGATATAATATAGTAGTCTAAAAAAAACTACAAAAAATAATGAGTTTCCATGAGGAATTTTAAAGTTTACCTGCCGTGTTGTAAAATGGTGGCCAAAGTTTGCAAAACAGTTTTAAATATCATAAAATACCGTATAATCAGACAACCAACTGAGAGGGCCTAACATCCTCATGATCCATAATTAATTATGCAATTTTATTAAACTGTTTACATGGTAGGGCTGGGTAGTACAATGTAAACCCAATATAATATTAGTGTAAATCGTGTACTCGCCATATCAATAATCCTTAGAATAAGTTTGGTAATCACAAAAAAATTCTGCCTCTGTTTTTTGACTAATCTTCACATTTCATGGTCTCTCCTGATTCCTCTGGGGGGGGGGGGGATTATAATTTTCAACATGGCACGATAGCGACCACAAAAATTAATATAAGATATGAAATTTGGTATAGAGGAATGTATAATCTGCTCCTATTGAAATTCAGAAAAATAAAATATTAAAAATCTCAAATTGATGGTCATTTTAAACAGATTTTTGTGCATATCTTTTGGTATTCAACGTATAACACACTAAATTAGATAAAAATTTGTATATTTCAATTCTGTATGTAATGTTAACAACACCATTACGTCTCTACGATTCCAAATAGTGAAGTTTTGTAAAAATTTAATTTTGAACACTGACCTCTCAAGAAAATGTGATATTCGTATAAGACCGAGATACTGACATGAGCGTATTGAGTAGAGGCTTTTTCACATAGCTTCGAGGCCCATCAGGGCTGAGACACAGGTTAAAGTGAGTGGAGATTATTTAATTTAGAGACGGGCCTGCCGATGTCAAGAAAGTACTAACACACAATTACAAAGTTCAGGAAACCTGTGTAACAATTGTTGAAACAAATTTACTTTACTGTATAAGACCACAATTTAATATTTTTTACTGGCCCAAGAGACCAACTTTTGGGCATTACATTTAGAGGATCTGGTTTTATTACATTTTATGATAGGGTTGGGTAAGTACCATGATATATCCCATCACCTTGTTATTCATACAGTTGTAATAATTTGTAATAATTAGGATTAAATCTGCTGGATTTATAAATGATTTAAACATTGTGATGATGTAGTTTGTTAAACAATGTTAATATTTAATACCCGTCAAGTAAACAACAAATATTAGTCTAAGTCTAGTTCATAATTTATTAACTTGATTAAATTATGTAAATATTTAATTTTCCACATCTTTTGAAGAATACCTTTTCACTAAATCTTTTGAATAAATAATTATGTTTACATTTTTCAGGTAAATCTTATTCCGGATCACTGTTGGGGAAAACACCAGTTAAAGATAGGTTGGGGTCTTCATCAGGAATTGGCGAGAAGAGAGTAAATAAGGTAAATTGCTAATCAAGTTTTATTATATGGAAAACAAGGATTTCCTGAACAACAAATACAAGAAACAAACTAAGATTATAATAAATCTAGTACATTATAATACTCTTATGTACATTTATATGGACATAGTCATTATCCTTGCTGAACATAAATCTAAGCCAAGTACGCCTTTATGCATAAAGGAACCAACCACCAATTTGGGCTAAATGGAGTTAGTGCTGCCATCTTATAGAGAAGAACAGAATGTATTTACCAATAAAATAAGTTTGCTTGTAGGCTACATGGTTAAATTGCTAAAAATTGCTAAAAAAAAACTGTACATTTCTATGTAGAATTGGCTATTTTGCATGATGGAACCAAATGCCAAACTTCCATAATGTGTTTTAGAATCCAGGTTTAAGTAATAAGCATAAAAGAACCAAGTGCCATAGTTCCATTACAGTATTTCCAATAGTGCATCAGCTGTTGGATCTTGCCTTAAAAGACACATTTTTGAACAATGTACTAATATTGAAGATCTAGTTCTCTGGTCTGATTCTTGCGGAGGACAGAACAGAAACATTAAAATTGTTTTAATGTTAAAACACATAATGAGTGAACACCCTACATTGAAGAAAATCACACTTCGGTTTCTTATTCCCGGCCACTCTTTTCTGCCCAATGATTCGGAATTTGGGGATGTAGGGTGTCATCTGAAAACACATCAAAGAATTTACACTGATGATGACTATATTAACATAATGCAAAACAGCAGGAAGAAAAACAAATTCTTGGTGTCCAAACTTACAAAAGAAGATTTTCTCAGCAGTGCCACACTGGAAGAGGCCATAACAAACAGAAAACAAGATACCTGTGGAAACAAGATCTGTTAGGACCAGTTTTACTGGCTCTCAGCAAGAGATTGATCTAGAAAAAAAGAAAACTGGCAGGCCATCCACAATGTTTTCACAAAATCTTCCACTTCTCTGGCCTGACGGCAAGCCAATTTCAGCCCCTAAATTAAAAGATGTGAAATCTATGCTAAATCTAATTCCATCTAATGCAAAGCAGTTTTACAAAGGCTTTTTTTCACTTGTAGATATTGAAGATGACATTGATGGCTTTAATGGCAATTTAGATTTTGAGGTTAAGATTTATGAGGATTAATAAGTGATTAGTTTTCTCAAGAACACTGTATTTAAGTTTAACAAGCCTAACAAATGCAAGTGTATTCATTTTGCTTCTTCTGGTTAGTTACACTAAAAGAGTTTTCTTTTACATAAACAGGTTTTTAGTTTCTATGGATACCTACAATTTTTATAAAAATAGGATTTTACTTCATTGTGGTGCATTTTTAAATAAAATACTTAAAACATGCATTTCTTGTTATTATGCCATCTAATACTATCTACATTAACTAAATTATTAGTATATCTCCTATAATTTGAAGAAAAAAATAATATTAACTTCACCTGTGCCCTATATTGCAAATTTGAGTATAGCATTGACTATTAAGCATAAAGGAACCAAGCACCATCTTTTGCTACAAACACTATTAAATGCATTCATTATTCAATAAAAACTATATTAAAAAATTTAAATATATCTAATCTATCATGTAATTTCCATTCCAAACTATTTACCTCTAGTCAGAATTTAGGACACACCATAAACTTTGGGGTTGATTTTCTCAGTTTAGGTTATCTGTCGCTTGGTTCCTTTATGCATAAAGCATTATGCTCTCTCCTGTTATTAATCAGTCAATCACAAAGAAAGGCATCTTCCCTTATGTAACTGACCCAGATTTGGATGGGTAAAATGGACTTGACAACCTTATGGACTACCCGGTACAATAAACTAATATACTGAACCAACAAATGAGAACACTTTATCAAGACAATAAGAAAAAAATAATAAAATAGACCTTATCACCTTGAAAAATAACTCGTAAAATATTCGTAAATCAATATAAAATCAAAAAAATAAATTATAGAATATTTGAGGGAATTAAAATTAATGTAGAACTTCAGAAAATTGTTGAATGTGTAAAATTAACTGATGTTTGAATGAATTAAAATTATTTTAATTTTAACATTGATTATATGTTTATTGAATAAGCTATTGAGCTTTTCATGAATAAATTTGAAGAAGAGTTGAAAAATAACCTAGATTATTTCCTAGAATATGGTTGAGCTATGTGACGACATATTCAACATTGTCTATTTTAACCAATGTAGTGTGGAGGGAATTTCTAGATCAAATTAATAGTTAACACAGTTCTATCAAATTTACTCATGAAATTGAACTTAACAGTAGTTTAGCTTCTTCAGGCATATGTAGACAAAAAAATAGGGTTGGATATTTATTGAAAACTCTCAAATAATCATAGATATATTTTGTAATCATTTTTATAAAACACAAACTTGCCACGTTTAACAGAATGGTTAACCCTTCATTTGCTAATCGACCCGAGCGGTGACGCTTGGTTAGTTCACCAACTCAAAAACACGTATTTTGCAATTAAACATTTCGCCCACTTACAATCGTCCTATCGCAATAAATAAAATACCATTGGAAAGCTAATGTTCCATAGATGCATAATCATTAAAAAAAAAGAAGAAAAAATTACCATAAAACGTTATAAATAATATTTCAAAAATTGCTAAAGTTTGCATATTTTGATGTTCATCAATTTTATTAACATTGTCAATTCCTGTAGTCAGCATTAGAATATACTTCAGTTTTTTCTGTACTTGATTGTGTAGTCAAAACCTTGTATAAAAAGAGTACAGTGTCTGGTAGCACTAATTGAAGGTGTGCTAGCATGAGGTGAAAATATTTGTTGCAATGGCTTATGTGATCTGTGACCAGAATAAATTTGTTCATATACAAATAGTTTAAAAACTTCTTCACTTCCCAATAAATTGCCAATGCTTCTTTATCATTTATTATTTTGCATATTAATTAAATGTGATTCATATAACAAAAGAGAAAATTGCTAAAGAAACCTTAAAAGATCCTGAAAATGGTAGAATATTATGTGAAATTTTAGGAACTAGTGAAGGAAAATCTAAGGATATTTTTGATTATTAGTGGAACAAGAATGTATTTGAGAGGCATAAGAGTTTATATAACTAAGTGTTTTCAATCTGCAGTTCTTAAAGAACTTCATAACAAAAATGAAATCCCTTGTAAGAAACTATTTATATTGGCCGGGAAGCGCTATTTGTATATAGTGAGGGTTTTCAGCGCTTCAAAATAGGCAGTTTTAGTTGTTCATTAACCATCCAAGTTATTACCCCCGGCACTAAATAAAACACGATCCAACATTTCAATACCCTTGTCATTAACAAGAGAACGTATCCAACGACAATACTGTAGACGTTTACTGTGTTCAACTTCTTTCACTTCATGAACGACACCGATGCAGTAAGCATGCAGTTTAAATTATTTTAGTAGCCCTAAAGCGTTAGTGAAAGTCCAGTCTGTGAAGATAACTTTCTAAGTGATTTACTGGGTGAGTGATTCAAACTTTCTTTCACATCGTCCAGAACTTCCACTGTTAATAGTGATGGTCGACCTGTGCTTTTCCGATCATATACACTACCAGTCTCATGATATTTATTAATCAGACACGTGATTGTTAACTTATTAGGTACTGAAGAATTGGGAAATTGTAACTGAAACTTGTCTTTTCCTCGTTTGCAATAAGTCTCAATAATAAACACACATTCATCCTTGGAAAAAGACATACCTAGTTGAAAATATACACACACAAAGACAAATGCATACTGTAATAGCACTAGTGCATTACAATAACACATGGCGAGTCAGCAATGAGAACAGTTTTGCCAACTGATATTTGAGGAAGAAAACATTTACCTATGCGTAACTTATACCCTCTAAATCTTCGGATTGCGTCCTTTTTGAAACACCCGTTATTTTCATGAAGGTCAGCATGTATTATATAGTAATAGTACTAGCACCCCACGGAGTAACTATTGAATAAAGTGGAGGATGGCCAGGATAAGATTAAGCCATCCCCTCCCCCTACTACTAAGATTTTTTCAGAAATACTGTTAATATTAAAGTTACATACTCCTTACTACATATTAGACTACGCAGATCAACAAACATTATACAATTTTTCCCTCATGAGTTTACTTTAGTGAGTACAAGCTTGGATATCTCCAAGAAAACCCAGCTGAATCTACACCTTTCTTCATGTAGTCTTGGGTTGGATCCCTCACTGTCAACTTTCCTATAAGGTCTTTCTAGACCACCTCTTGTTCTTTTCCTACCTTGGCACTCTTAGATTATTCAAGGTCTAAGGATCTTTATGATAATTTCTACTTTTTTATACGGCAATGGATGGCTGAGTGGTTTTTTGCCTTTAAAAAACAAAGATAAAAAAGACGATGCTATATTTTTATAAATTGATTTTAGAAAAGTCTTTTTTTTATTAAGTATAACATATTACTAAAAACACATACAAAACACAACACAAAGAAATAGGAATAGAACAATGCACTTACAACAAAAATGAAATTAAAATAATGATAAAAAACTATTGCACAAACAAAATATTAATTCTAAATAAATTGTTATAGTTTACTTATTTATTTGAAATACGAACAATTAAAAGTAACAGTTTTAGAGTCATGCATACAACACAGTTACTAAAACAGTTGAAACATCAGCTGTTTTTTAATCCTATTATAAGTTGAAGTAATACCAACATAGTAAAAAATAAAACATGAAATCATAGAGTAGAATTAAAGCTTTCCAATCTAGATCGAGATAATTAAAACATTTTTGTAGAGTGAAAAATATGTGTATTGTAACAGTTGTGTAACTGTCACTTTTTGCGACAGCTGCCAGTTGTAGATGATTGAATTACATATATGTCAATTCAGATTTCTCAGAATCATAGGACCAATACCAATCCAAATTAGTGTCTGGGGTTTTATTTGATTTCCCGTTATTAAAAATATAATACACGTAATATATATTAATAACTTAAAATTTTTGGTATTAACCATAACACGAAGAAAATTAAGCACACTTTTTGTTTTGGATTTATTAACCTAATTGACATTGTTAAACAAATTAAGATTTTCATTCATTTTTAGATTTTAGATTTGAAGAATCGGTTGAGTTGAAGAGTCTGTAGCTGAAAGAAACATGAATGATCCTCGAGTGTTCTATCATCAAAGACTGGAAATTTTATGAGAATTGAGTAATGTACTCTGACAAAATATGTATAGTTCTACATACTTCAGGAATTTTATTAATTTGAGTACAAATTTGTGTTTTAATTAACATTACAGTTTTGTATTTTTTAAGCTATTAAAGTTGACTTTACTTCTTCAAATTTTTAATTTTTTTTTCAAACAAATCTTTTTCCTCTTTTTAAAACACAAATGAATGGAAATCACATCATCTGATTGGTTAGGCTCATGTAGGCCTAACTCTAAAATATGTCTTGCACATATTTTATTATTTATTAACATTTTTGATATTACATAATTCATTATATAGAAATTTTTAATCGAAATTCTTGCAATTGTAATCTTTTTCTTAAAATTTCTCCTATGGAGGAACACTTCTATGAAGTGTTCATTGATCCTAGCCATGAGAATAATTTTTTACTCACCTAGCTCCATTTTTTACTCACTGCATATGTGTACAATTTATGTTTGTACGCTGTAAAAACATAATTTTGACCAGATTTTGTACAATTATGATAGGTAGGCTTAGTTTTATGATATGAGACAAATTCATTAATCAGCAACATCCGTTTTGGTAAACTTCAGAAAGGTTTTTCACCTGTATGTCTCACTGTTTCTTTTTTTATAGTTTTAAAATTATCAACTAATGATGCTTAATGCTAAAAACCGTTTATAGATTTTTGTTGAGTTGACCTCCATAGGTTGTGTTTAACATACAAACCTATCATTATACGATTTGAAAAAACTCACCACTCAAGCTGTACCAACCTCCATAGTCGCAGACTAGACATATCGTTTTCTCTTGACATTTGACCGACATTGCTGTCAATTGCAATCTATCATCTTCATGTAGCATTAAGACGTGTAAATTGATCTTCGGCAGATGAAAACAAAATTAGTACAGTAGAACCCCTCTTAACCACTCTAGTCGGGACTGACACCCGGGCCGGTTGCCCGTTTGGTCGGTTAATCCGAGGTTCCCGTGAAAAATCGGTTTTCGTTCAAAGAAAGCTTATTTAATCAGGTAGCGCTAAGAATTATGCCATTAAGATGTTATTGCAACTCATTTTATTTTATATAAATGTATCGTATATATTATGTTATGTATATTATACATCAAACATGAAAAAATTAAACACTACAAAGCTTTTTTACAGATTCCCCTCTGTCAAGTCTATTGACACATTTAACCGCGTCTCAAACGAAACCAACACACGCTTCCGTTTTCGTAACTCCCTCATTTTTATTTACTGTATATACTGTACGTATCATAACCAGTCAAAGACGAAAAGAAATATTATATTTTCCATAATGATTCGTGGAAAAAAAGCGGCCTATCAAACGTTTTTGTGTTGATGTCTGCTATACCGACGGGTACCAATGCCGCGGTGTTTTATGCCGCCGACAATGGGATACCGCTATTGACAAAATCATTTGACTCGCCGCTGCTTTGGTGCCGCCGACAATGGGATACCTCTATCGACAAAGTCGTTTGACTCGCCGCCGCTTTGGTGTCTCAATTACAATTTATTTTCGGAAACTCTCATCCAACCAGTACACTACGATAATCCGAGGCTGGTTAACAGAGGTTCTACTGTATTGAGTAAATAAATTTATGTAGTCTATATGCCACTGTTGTTAACTATAATATTTTATTTACATAAAAAAATAATAGCCATTTTTTATTTTGAGTTTTATTATTTATACATTTTCATTTTTGTAATATTACAATAATATAGGACATGGAGAGTGCTAATGAGTTTAATAGAGAAGAGTAATATGTTTGTAGAAGTAATTAGTATAATGTGTTAATTTTCTATTTTTAAAATTAAGAAAAACATGGGAATAATTTTGTTAATTTTTAGGTTAGATTTGATATTATAACTGCTTCTTCCAAGCACTTAAGAATGATTGAATCTATATTTGTTTATTTTTTTTCATCACTTGTACTTTCAATACAGCAACCACAGTATCATTTATAAACGGTGTGCATTTACTAAACAATACACTATGAAGTGACAAATACAGAGTTGATATGATATGATTGATACCATGTTAACTAGGTTTAGGGGGGGGGGATCCTCAACCTATGGCTCTTCTGGTTTTACAGTTATATGAAGAATGGTGGATTGTTCATATTATCAATATGGCAGCCTCTTCTTGTGAGAAAATTACTACTTGTGACTTGGCATAAATCAGTTTTCTACGATGAAAAATAAGGGAGTTATTACTATAAGTTTAATTGTTTAAAGCACAATTTCAACATTTTAAGAAAGTCTGTGATAACAGTTTTAATTGGCAGAAATTTAATCACTTGTCACACAAATATAGATTTTAAATTAACGAAATCGTCACACTTCCGAAGCAAAGAATGAATAGTGTGCCTTATCTTTTCTTGTCACCAATAACTTTGTCATAAAAACAAGACAGTTTCTTATAAATGTCACCAGTAACTTTGTTATAAAAACAAGACCGTTTCTTATAAATGTCATCAGTAACTTTGTTATAAAAACAAGACCGTTTCTTATAAATGTCATCAGTAACTTTCTTATAAAAACAAGACTGTTTCTTATAAATGTCACCAGTAACTTTGTTATAAAAACATGACCGTTTCTTGTAAATGTCACCAGTAACTTTGTTATAAAAACAAGACCGTTTCTTATAAATGTCACCAGTAACTTTGTTATAAAAACAAGACTGTTTCTTATAAATGTCACCAGTAACTTTGTTATAAAAACAAGACCGTTTCTTATAAATGTCACCAGTAACTTTGTTATAAAAACATGACCATTTCTTATAAATGTCATCAGTAACTTTGTTATAAAAACAAGACAGTTTCTTATAAATGTCACCAGTAACTTTGTTATAAAAACAAGACTGTTTCTTATAAATGTCATCAGTAACTTTGTTATAAAAACAAGACCGTTTCTTATAAATGTCATCAGTAACTTTGTTATAAAAACAAGACCGTTTCTTATAAATGTCATTAGTAACTTTGTTATAAAAACATGACCATTTCTTATAAATGTCACCAGTAACTTTGTTATAAAAACAAGACCATTTCTTATAAATGTCACCAGTAACTTTGTTATAAAAACAAGACCATTTCTTATAAATGTCACCAGTAACTTTGTTATAAAAACATGACCATTTCTTATAAATGTCATCAGTAACTTTGTTATAAAAACATGACCGTTTCTTATAAATGTCACCAGTAACTTTGTTATAAAAACAAGACCATTTCTTATAAATGTCACCAGTAACTTTGTTATAAAAACATGACCATTTCTTATAAATGTCACCAGTAACTTTGTTATAAAAACATGACCATTTCTTATAAATGTCACCAGTAACTTTGTTATAAAAACATGACCATTTCTTATAAATGTCACCAGTAACTTTGTTATAAAAACAAGACAGTTTCTTATAAATGTCACCAGTAACTTTGTTATAAAAACAAGACTGTTTCTTATAAATGTCATCAGTAACTTTGTTATAAAAACAAGACCGTTTCTTATAAATGTCATCAGTAACTTTGTTATAAAAACAAGACCGTTTCTTATAAATGTCATTAGTAACTTTGTTATAAAAACATGACCATTTCTTATAAATGTCACCAGTAACTTTGTTATAAAAACAAGACCATTTCTTATAAATGTCACCAGTAACTTTGTTATAAAAACAAGACCATTTCTTATAAATGTCACCAGTAACTTTGTTATAAAAACATGACCATTTGTTATAAATGTCACCAGTAACTTTGTTATAAAAACATGACCATTTCTTATAAATGTCACCAGTAACTTTGTTATAAAAACAAGACCATTTCTTATAAATGTCACCAGTAACTTTGTTATAAAAACATGACCATTTCTTATAAATGTCACCAGTAACTTTGTTATAAAAACATGACCATTTCTTATAAATGTCACCAGTAACTTTGTTATAAAAACATGACCATTTCTTATAAATGTCACCAGTAACTTTGTTATAAAAACAAGACCGTTTCTTATAAATGTCATCAGTAACTTTGTTATAAAAACAAGACCATTTCTTATAAATGTCACCAGTAACTTTGTCATAAAAACAAGGCCAGGAGAATAATTTAATCATCAACAGCTATATGTTTTAGTAGAAATTACAGAACATTTTTGTGTGTATTTAATTGAGTTTTCCCCATGTATTTATTATAGGAGAAAAGTATGTAAGTATAATTATTTTATAAAATTTCTTGAAAGTTTTTGATGTTAAAAAACTAATATTGGGCTTTATAGTACTATACTACTAGACTAGGAAGAAGACGTTAGTGGAAATTGTTTTGGCTGTACTGGATCTGGACATCCTACAATTTTCTTACATCTTTAAATAGGTCTGAAATGATCTCATTAAAATTTGTTTGTTTAAATATCTAACTTTGGAAAGCGAGAATATAAGATGGGGTTATTTTGATACACAAAAACCCTCTGTTAGATTCTTAAATCATAAAATAGAGCTGTACATTTTTAGAAATAGATTTTAGAATTACCAAAAAACAATAATTAAATATTTGTTTTGTTTTATTCCCCCCTTTTTCTTTTCTTTTTTTCAGATAAATCCTGTCAAGATTGATACATTTTCATCAAACGACAAATCATTTGATTCGGAAGCAGAGAATGAAGAAGAAAGTTTTCATTCACCCAAAGAAAAATATAGTCCTCCCTTGACTTCTAAAAGAGTATCATTTGGTAAAATAGAACAAAAATTTATTCCAAAATTGCAAATGGAATTTATCCCTGATGACGTAGGAAGTATTGTCATGGGAACTGGCATGTTTAAACAAAAATAAGATTGAATTTGTGTCATTCTAACAGTATGTATATATTATGAAACTAACAATAATATATTATTGAAGTACTGGTGTTTTATAATTTTTTAATTATATATTGAAGCACTTGTGCTCTACAATTAGATTGATAATTGAAAATGAAAACATGTTGGTAACGTAACAATTTTCTTTATTTAAAGTGTACAAAAAGTACTGAAAAAAAAATATTCTCTGTAATTAGAATTAGACAACATGTTTAGATTTTGTATGAATCAAGTTGACAAAGGTTTACATTGGAAAGTGGTCTTTGGTATTATATAGTAGTAGGTACACAAATAGAAAAACTCACAATAAAACACTAAAGTTCTGAATAACTGTTCACTTTCTCAATCAGTAGAGAGTATAAAAAGAAGACTAAATTGTTGTAAGGATGGAACTGTGTTGAACCACAGATGAATGTTTTGTTATTAATCCATTTTGAAACTAATTATATTAATTTTAAGTAAGCCTGTTGGGAGAGGAAGAAAGATAAAGGATGATTTATCTAAGATTAAGATTAGAAGAGGGTGGGGTTTCTAGATTTTGTGACCCATTGATAAGACAGTTCCCATCTTCTTAGTTCTGAAGGGTAGCATTCAGGAGAGAGTGATTTTATATTTTTTGTTGTGAAGCAATCATTAAAAGTGCCAACGTTGTGGGTTGCTCCATGTTGTGGAGTTGGTTTCTCTCTCTCTCTCTCTCTCTATATATATATATATATAGATATATATATATATATAGATATATAGATATATATATCTCTAATATATATATATATATATATTAGATTTTTACATAATGTGATGTGGTCATTCATCCTGGTGCTTTGGATATCTATGGTTAGACCAATATATTGAGCCGGGCAAAACCTGCACTGTAGTTGATAGGTAACATTTTTTGTGTCACATGTGTAAATGACCTTTAATTTTTTTCCATGTTTTGAATCTTGGCCTATTTATTGCATAAAAAAAACCGTAGGGAAGGTTAGGTTCTTTATATATGATGGGATCCGGAAACTAACATTGATTACATATTTGTGGACTGTTTAACCCATTGATGCCTTGAAAAAAGGAAAGCGGATAAAATAGAGACTTCTAGTCCTTGAAAATTCTAAATTCCATCAGGGTCGGAAGAGATCATCAGTCAATAGAGAATAAATATTAAGCTTGACTTGTGAGATAATATTAGATAAAGTATTAAAACTCGAACACAAGATTAGAAGTCGCCATCCTGTGATGCTTGAGCGTATAACTAGTTAGTTATAGTTTAATTTTGTATCACTGAGAATGGAGACTTTGTTGAAACGCGTTTGATTAAGTAAATGTATTTTTTGTGAGATCTTGTGTTTTTATTCTATCAGTCAAGAGAGATCTGATGGAATGGAGTTTTCCTTGCTGTTTTAAAGGTGAAAAACCGCTCATTCATCGTCGCCTTATTTAGGAAGAAAAAACATTAAATAATGACTTTTGGTCTCGAATACTCTTACAGGGTTCACACTTTTATTTTGATCATGAATTCCCTGATTTTCCCTGACTTTCCATGACTGGAAAAGCCAAATTTCCCTGACCCTCGATTAAATGTACAGGAAGGATAAAATTTTAAGTTTTTTTTAAGCGGCCTCCACCATCCCCATAGCCGTCCATCGCTCTCCTTTTTATTATTTTTTAATTGAAATTTTAACTATACAATATTATTGTAAAAATATGAATAATAAAATATGATTAAAATAATATGAATACAATGAAAATGTATATGTAATGTATGTAGTTTAGTAAACTACTAAACTAAAAAAGTCTATGTCTCTGCAAAATTCCAAAAACCTTTGACATCACGACCCAATAGGTTATTCCTTTTTCTTCTTCTCCAACATCGTTATTTTAGACTTGATTTCTTCCTCTTCTCTCAAAGCGTCAAGTTTCTTCACTTTTCTTATCTCTTCAAGCTTTTTTATTTCTAATGATATTTTTCTTTTTTCTGCCTTTTTCTTGTCTTCTTCTTTCTGTGAAATTTTTGCCTCCAGGAGACTTTCTTCATATCTTCTGTGGGCAGCTCTGACATTGCTCAACATGGCCTGAGTAATTGGTATTTTTGGAATGGTTTCATAAAACCTTAATGCGTTGTCAACAGTTCTTTGGGCAACTAAGCTATGTTCAAGTAAATTTTCAACAAGCAGGTTTTTGTTAACTGAAAAACCACTTTCTACACTTGCATTTCCGTGAGCTAAGATCAAACCCAGTTTAATTACTTGCCAAATTTCCTTATAAGTTAGCTTACCTAACAATAAACTTGAATAAAAGTCATCCAGTCTTGAAGATGAACTAGCACAGTCTAAATAGCTTTTAAATTGTTGTACGAATGTGTTGTGAGATTCACTGCACAGGATATTGTACTGTGATTTGGCTTTTTCTGCAACAATATCAGTGATCCTATTGGCACTGTAGAGTGATTCCAGTAAAATGTTCAATCTAAGTTTACCTTGTTCTGCCTGGTTGAATATAACGTTAGGCTCCAGCGAAGACAACCCTTGAACAGTTTTGTACTTTATAGGGCATTTTTCTAGCAACTTCTCTGTCACTTTGATAAGTATAGTTTGACACTCCAACCTAAATTTATGTTCATCAGCTTCACTCGCTTTAGTTTCTTTAAGAAACCTTTTGGTTTGGAAACCAATATCAATGTTTTTCAAATCACGTAAGTTTGTCTTGTCTTGAAGGTCTAGGGTAAAGAGTGAAGATACTGTAAGTGGAATTTTTTCATGTTTAACAAACCTCTCTAGTAAGTTACGTACAACAATTTGCAACTCTGAAAATAAGAAGGGAGCAAGGGGATCTGAAGTCTGAAATTTTCTTAAAAATGGTACACATTCTAAGGAGATGTTTTTGAAAAATGCTAGTTTACATTTTAGGAAAATATCCTTCAACTGTGTTGAAACATTTTTCAGTGGCTTAGTATTCAAATTTTTCCTTGATTCAACAAATTTCTTAAAATCATCAAATATTTCCAAGAGTCTGTCAACACTTGGTACATTTTCCAACCATCTAGTACTACAATGTTTTAAAGGGAACACTGTTTTTCCAGTAAGCTCAATGTATTCTGCCCGTCTGGCAGGAGAATCATTTAAAATATAATATGCGTCACGCAAAAAGTCATTCACATACCACTTAACAGCTAGCATACCAGTCCCAATTGCTCCATTGACGACATGCAATCCACAAACCCCAATGTTGATGAGTTTTTTCCCGTCAGGATTGTCTTCTTTCATTCTATCTTGTAGTTTTTTCATAAAACTCAAATTGACATTGGGGCCATCCATACTAACTTGAAGAATATTATTTCGGTCCGGTGGTTGGATCCCCACAATGAAACTGTCTAGTAAATCTTGTGCAGTCGCCCTGCCCAAAAAAACACTGTTAAAGTACTCTGTACGTACCCTACTCATATTGATGTCAAAAAACCTGACAAAAATATCCATTTGCCCCCTTTGAACAATCTTGTTTAACGACTCATCAAAACAGACAATATAGTCATCACACTGTCTCAACTTATCTTTAAGTTCATTTGAAAAATAGGGAGCTAGACCATAGTTTATAACGTACTTGCATTTTGAAGCACCCATTTTGAACCTAGAAGCAACTGAACTGTCTGGGAACATTAGTTTGAATGTCTCTCCCACATCCGAACATGAGTTCAATGAAAACTTACTTGATACAACTTTTAAAGCCCATATTGCTTCTGCTTTTGTTACATCATCCCGTGTACAAAATGTTTCAACTGACTGTGTGGGTTTCATTGTTTCAGGTTTGTTTATGTTTTCCATATGCTCACTTTCCAGATGAGATGGCTGAACCCCAACTTCACTTGTACTAGCAATACTAATATTTTCTCTTGAGACACTTGTGGATGCACAAAAGTAGGTTTTAAGAGAAGATTGGTCCTCTTTTATTTTCACTAAACTCAAATGAGTTTTTCCTTTACAATGAGAAGTTACGGCCTGACGTCCCATGTTTGATAAATCAAAAGATTTTCTGCAAATGTCGCAGTGAGCCTGTGAAGAGTTAGGTCCTCTGCTTAGCCAGCCAGCAAATTGAGGGTTGATTTTAGGGTCCAACCATAGGTCATGAAAAAAGGTTTTCTTCGATGCCATTTTTGTTCAAGCTTTCAACAATTTACCTGAAACAAAACAAAAGAAAAATATTAACACCTTCATTATTATTATTAATAATAATAAATGAAATGTAGCCATTTATGGCAATTATTGTAGCCTCTTTTTAAGACGGCATGCGAAGCCACGGACCGGTCAATCTATACTGAGGCATCCAGTAAACTATCAATAAAAAAAGTAAATAAAATAAAATTAAAACAACAATTTTTTTAGTATCAACCACAATGTTTTAATAGAAGTTTCTATTCTAAGGCAAGTTTCTATTAAAACATTGTGGTTGATACTAAAAAAATTGTTGTTTTAATTTTATTTAAAATGGAATACCACCAAGTACCTACGGTCTCTAGCATAAATAGTTTAAAGTAAATAAACAAAATCATTTTACTTACCATGGGACTTACTTCCAATAATTGCAACCATTGATCTTGAGGACATCAATAACTAAAAAACACAATAACTGGTATTTTCGCAAAAATTTCCAGCAGAGCACAGCACCTGAAAATCCCTGACTCTGTCAGTAAATTTACCTTTTTCCCTGATTTACGGCACTTTCTAAAAAACGTTCCCTGACTTTCCCTGACCTTTATCTGAATCCCTGACTTTCCCTGACATTCCCTGATTTTCCAGAAAGTGTGAACCCTGTCTTAATAGCATTCAAGGTCGAAAAGAGTTGGTCAAGAGAGACCTGATAGGAAAGATGAGAGGGATCTAACCGATAACTAGATAAAAAATAAAGTCTAGATCCTGCTATGATACTCGGGGATTGCCAAGCCGGTACTCACTATAATTAATTGAGTTCCTGAGGGAGTAATATTTTTTGTTTGTTAAAATTTCCTACTTTCAAATGAGCAGCGACTACAAATGGGAAACTTGGTTGCGTGAAGTCTTCTTTTATGGAGATATTTAGATTTTATATTGATGTTGTCTGCCCAGCCTAAACTTGCTTCGTTTGTGCTATAAACGTCCTCAGCCTGAATCATATTTGGTTAAAAGAGGGAGATTTCAACAGCAATCAAGGTTCATTATTATTTTTTGATCAATTATTCCTGAACTATAATCTTTTTTATCACTTGCAATATTTCACACGGTTTAGAGTAATTAAATTTGAACGGCATCAGTAGAACTTGAAAACGCTCTCCCGATCACTGATTTTATTCAATAGGTTAATAAATACCGTCCTGTTGTTGGTCCGTCAAGTTATCCAATTATAGTCTTGAACACTACCGCAGTTTCAGTCCTAGTACCAAACTCTAATAACAGGCTACAAAAATGTGTTTGTGTTGCAATATGTTTTTAACAATTATTTTAATGTTTCGACAATCACTCGCAAACAACTACATCATCTGAAGATGGGTGAACATGTCATCTGAAACCGCGGTAATTGTACAAACACTACAATTGAATCACTTGACGGACCAACAGGAATTAATTAACCTATTGAAAGAAATGTTAGAAGATACGACAAAAATACACCTCCATTCCAAATTTTAATAAAATGGGATCGCAGATTTGGGGTGTAGAGGATTTTTTTAGACTTCATTAGACCAAATTTTCAACTTTTTCTATACTACATTTAAGTGAAAACAAGTAATAAAGAGATTTATAATATAAATTAAAAACATAACCTCAAAATAATAACTGGTAATTATAATGTTAAAAAACCACAGAAACTAGATTTTACTGTTCGTTGAATATGATTGAAAAATCTTAAAACCATCTGTTTGTAGTTATTTTTTATCTAGGACCTACACTAGCATGTCATAGTTTATTTTTTCAATTGGCCATCTGTCTATATTAATACTGAAATCGGCTTCGAGCAGATACAGAATAATCAGCCTATCTTATCTATAGCATGGCTTTTTTTACATATTTATTTTTTAGTTAAATTTTAGTTTAGAGATGGTATAAATATACCGTAAAAATAATTAAAATACACTGCCTTTTGTTTATGATTCTAATGTTTAACTTAATTCTATATATTTTTTATCATTTGAAAATTGTATATATACTTAGAATAAGTAATGTAATGGTTTTTACTGTTGAAGATTGTTTTTTCATAAAACTATTAATTAGGTGGTGTTGGTATGTAAATAAAGTAAAATAAATAGACAATTTTAACGATAAATTTGTTGAATATAAAATTATTTTAAACTTTTTAGCGATGAAGTTTTATTAAATTTAATTGTTGTAAATTGGAACAGTTCTGTTATATTGTGAAATAATATATAAAAAATACAAGGTAATGTTAAAAAAAACAAAAAAACATATTATTGGTCAATTAGTATGTTGGAGAGGTGTGATAAATTTCAAAACACGTATCATCAGGGTGCAGAGACGGCTTCTCGGTGCAAGTCTTGCAAAAGTATATGGTTTCTTTTCTTTGCCCTTGCTTAGCACATACCACACATCTTGATGTCCTCTTCTTTCTATCTATAAAATGTGGCTGTCCATCTGTAGGTCCCTAAAAGAAATCATAACAACGTATCAAAGTTACAGTTCCGAAAAGGAAAAAAAATGTATTTTGTAATAATTGGCATTTTGTATTTGTATACTATTATTTTCAATAATTACTATGTATAAGAAACAATAGATATAAATGTATTATTTGCGAAAAAGTTTTTGAACCTTAACTGTGGTGGTCGTCCTCGCTTTCTCGCCTTTGGTCGGTCGGCCATCTTCTCTTGAACCAGCGCTTTTACTAGGTTCTTCCTAAAAAACCTGTGGCTCAGAGTTTTTTTCTGGTAAGCCTCTTGTGTTGCCTTGTAAAATGAGTACGCATCAATTTTGGCTATTTCAAGCAGCCAGAAAAACAACTTCCTTTACCATTTTTTTGTCCTACACATAAATTGGTAGAACGAAATAAAGTGATCGCTCCTATCAACACCTCCCATGTGTTTGATATATTCTATAACAACGTTTAGCTTAACTGTTGGAGGCTTTTGAGGCCATCTGCTCTGTACATTAGTCATGTTCCGCTTGCTGCTTTTGGAGAAAGTGCTCAACATATGAATTGTCCGCTTGTCCTTCCAGGACACCACCAAGGTTGAACTTTTTCTTTGTGCTACAACGAAAAAACTCTACCTTTTTTAGAGTCAGACTAATTACGCCCCCTATCTTTATTAATACGTAATAGTCTCGAATCCTGAGATTTTTTGCCTACAGGATTCGTTCTCGCGTGACAAAAAGAATAAATTATCCAATCCACTGGAAGTTTTTGGCTTACTATCTTGCTGGCCTGGATTGAATAACTTCTTCGATAATTTGAGTTGCCCCAAATTACCGGTACCCCCCTTTTTATTTACGACTTCCAGTAACTGTATTTAAGATTACCCTATTTCTCAGGGAGAACACGAATTTACTTTATTTTCGATTTTTAATCTCGCAGGTATGTGTCCTTAGGAATACCTTCTTGATACAATATATTTTACCCTTTTTTATAATAACAAACCTGAAAATACAGCATATAATTGTGTGACCAATTCTAAATAAAACACAGATTTAGAGAATATATAAAAAAATTAATTCTTTTAATTAATGGAAACAAAAACAACTGAAATAATAAGCTTGACACAAGTCAACAAAATAAAATTCAACACAATTTCTCTAATAAAATTAATGGATAACAACTAAATATTTTTTCTTTTGAGCAGAAGGCAATCACTTATAACTTTCTTAAAATTGATATATATAAAAATTTCTATTTATTTCTGAATTTAAATTATTTAATTTATCAAATTTATTTATTGAAAAAGATTTTTATCTACACATGAGTTTGACATTATCTATTTTAATATATTTATTTAATTACACACAAAAAAATTATCTCAGGAAAATCAGTGGGACTCTAAAATCGGGCCAATTTCGCCCTTTAAAAAAGGAAATTTGGATTTTCTCAGACCTTGTCCGCCGTGTTGAAGACCCTGAGTCCTGAGATGCTGATGGTCCTCTGGTGTCTGGTTGGTTGAATTTCGATTAAAGTTGTCTTATATTTTCTCCATGGAGTTTAGAAGGCTGGCTGGTTGTTCGAATCTATCACCTTCTATCGCTCTCGCTGATGCTGTTTTAATACTTTGGCATCGTAACACTTAACCTTCTTTATTGCGAATCTTGAGTCGGCAAACTGGCATAGCCACCCCTAGCACTTGTTCAAACTATTTTTTAAGAGAGACGTTCGGGCATAGTCACCCCTAGCACCTATTCCACGACTTTTTTACAAGAGAGGCTCGGGCATAGTCACCCCTAGCACCTGTTCTGCAATTTTTTTTTACAAGACACCTTCGGGCATAGTCACCCCTAGCACTTGTTCGACGAATTTTTTATGAGAGACCCGTCGGGCATAGTCACCCCTAGCACTTGTTCCTCGACTTTTTTCAGAGAGACCTCTATGAGATTCGCACGGCTCTTTTTATAGCCAAAAACTATCGTATATCGATACCAATTTTTTTCCCTCACTGGACCGATACGATAATTCCATTTATGGTGTATTTCTATGCAATTTCTTGATTATTTTTGGTGTAGGTGATTCAGTTATTTATTATTACTTTACTTATTATGTTTACCACTTTTTAATTGTCCGTTTTTAATTACTTTGCTCTAATTAATCCTTTAATCTATTTTTGCTGTAAGTTGGTATTCTGGCTCCGCCTACAACTACGTCACTTATCCTTGAACATTTAAACCCTGCAACTTGTAACTGGCCGATGTAAAAATCTTCATTGTTTTCCTTTTAATTGTCTATAACACTTTTCCTAACAGTTTTTGCGTTTTTACGTAACCGGTGTCCTGTAGCTCTCGATCGCGGCAATTTCCCGCACTTCGAATGACATTTCTCGGACTATTCATTCGCCTTCAATAGCTTACGTAAGAATTTGCGTAATTTACAGTTTTTAATTCTTACACCTTTAAAGTTTTTGCTTTCAAACTTTGTCACTTTGTTTATTTCGTGATTTAAACGCACTAGCCGTGATAACATAATTCTACGACTTCTAGTAGTGATGTAATCCCGTGCGTATTTTCACACCTTTGGGTTTGGGGTTTATTTATTAACTGATTTTCCTGAAATTTACACAACTTTTAGATATTAGGTTTTAACTTCTTTTTGCAAAATTTCCACTTCTTATCTTTTTTCATTTTCATACTATAGCGTGAAAACCATAACTCTTTTGTTTTAATCAAATTTAAATTTTTAATCATTAATTATAATATAACTTTATTTATTTAATTACTTCTATACAATCCTTTTCTCGAAATTTATTTTTATTTACTTTTATTAGCTTTTATACTTAACCTTTTCTGCTAACTTTTTAAATATCAATTTTTTCCAAATTTTATCAAGAATACTTTTATCTTAAAATTACATTTTATTTTCAGAAATACCAAGGTTTTTTATTTTTTATTAATTTTGAAAATTTTTAAATTCTTCATTTAAATATGCCGTAACGCCTGTTAGTTAATATGAAATAACAGTACTAGATATGTATTGCATACGACTTGAATTACAACTACATATCCTTATACATTATTATTTCATATTTTCAAAATTCATAAAAAATGATTTTTCAATTCAAAATCCGCCGACATAGGATTTTACTGTTAGAACAAGCCGGCAAGAGTTGACCTTGGACCATTTCATAGTTCAATCTCACCGACCGGCTATAAGCAGTAAAAAGTTCTACAAAACATCCATACCTTGCATTGGGATTATTTTTTGATATTTTTCTTTTTTGACCAAAACATAACCCCATACAACGAATTTCCGTTGTAGTGCATATAGGTCTTCATCTTTTTTCCTTTTATTTTTAGACCTGGAGGCATTCGAGTTCGGTTTGTCATTACAGTGCCTGTCAGGTAACAACCGCTTTTTAGAAGCTCTTCCGTCAGCTCTGGGCTGGTATAATACCTGTTGGTATACACATGCAGGCCAGTAGTGGGTGACTCAGGGTATTTCAAAACAAAAGATTCCATCAAAGCTTTTACAATTTGAGTTGTCTTTAGTAAAGTGGTGTTAGGAATTATGCTTCCACTGCCAAAATAAGGTATATAGTCGTAGATATATCCGTTGTCACTATCTGATACCACAAATACCTTAAGCCCAAATTTGGTGGGCTTCATCGGATTGTAAACACGGAAACTTACACGTCCTTTGAAGGAAATTGTACTTTCATCAACAGAAATATGTTTTCCAGGTGTGTAAAAAAGCCTGCTCATTTTTTTCATGTGTGCCAGGATAGGATCAATGAGGAAACCTTTAGGGACAGGATCTTCATTTCGTCGATGATTGAAATGTAAATTCCAAAATATATTTAGGAATTCGTCCTTATTGAACACATCACCGAAAAAAGGAATTCGCCCTTTCCCAGCCTGTCGTAAAGTATTCCTCAATTGATGGCAACGGCATAAGCCCCATGTTTATTACTGTGCCAAGAAACGCCTTCATTGTAACATTGGTCACATCTTTCCATTTTTTTATTCGAGCATGTGGAGAGTCACTTCCCTTTGTTTGTTATTTGCAAATATATTGGTTTCTTTACAAATGTGGTCCATTATTTCATCGTTGAAAAACAAATAAAAATACTCAATTGGAACAGTTTCCGCATCAAAAGCAGAAGGCAATGTAGGACCATTATTTACATTATAAATTGGAACGGTGTGAGGTGGGCCAGGGTCATTGTCAGTTACATTCACCCAAACATTGTGAGGAAGTGGCAGAGAGGACGGGAATTGCGGTGCCGTTGCAGTGGGAAGGGTGAGGATGGTGGCCGGAGGGGGAGAGGCATTGCACTCCTCTGAAATGACTGCACAGATTGTTCGGCATTTTCACTGTCACTTTCACTTCTGTTACTTACATTGTTTATAAGCAGGTCTTCTTCTTCACTGTCTATCAGTTCATCATTATACGCACTTGAAAACGATGCATTTAATGCACCCAGAACGAAAGTTTCGAAATCTGAGTCATCAGGATTTTCCATTTTACTCAATAAATCTTTTTTAAATATTAACAGAAAGATGATTCACACAAAGAAAAATATTCACTGAAATACTGATAATACCATATGACAATTAAGTCTGGAACCTCTTTTTTAAATCTTTAAACCACAATAGAAAAAAAATACCAAAGTGCACACGTGCTTACTGGTGATAGTAACGCAAACATCTGCCCAATTACCGACCGGATAACCCCTTTGGGGGGGCGGTCCACAAGGCGTCAGACAAAATTCTTAAATAGCAGCATAGGTAGAGTTTGGTATCAAATTAAAGGTCTCACTTAGCAGAGTACAATGCCGCAAACCAGACTTCAAAAGGTGGATTCATTCAGTAGTTATAACTGTTTGAATTTTAAAACTCTCGAACAATGTAAATTATTAAGTATTACAAGTAAACACCAATTTTTAAGTACCTGTGATCAAAGTAAGTATTCAAAATGTTCCCCTCCCATCGTCTGACAATGTGGTAATCAAAGCCAGGAATAACTCCTCATCAATAATTATTACCAATAACACAACTACTGTTAGAATGTGAAAGTGGCTCTTTGGGTTTTCCACAAATTGAACTTTGACTGCAACCGTTGTTATCTGTATTTTGTTAGGAAGGTAACAGTTCAGTTGCACTGAAGCTTTCAGCGGGTTTAGTTATGCAGATGGAATAATTTTCAATCATTAACAAGTTTTAAAATTGGTTATTAATTTGTTTATTTACCGTTATGTCACTTAGTGAACGTGAAAGAATAACTCTTTTAATTATGCGTGGGTGGGGAGATAATGAAAGATCATATACGGCAGTTTAAAATTTATTCAATGATACTTTTCCTGAGAGATATCCTATCTCCAAGTCCACAGTAATAAAGACAGTGGCCCGTTTTGTAGAGACTGGTAGCGTTAAGGATCGTGTCAGAACTGGAAGACCAACAACAGTGACAGGTGAAGCCGCATCATTAGATGTTCTTCAGTCTTTTGTGGAAAATCCAAATGAATCAGTTAGATCTGCTGTGTGAACTTTGGTATTTTTTTCTATTGTGGTTTAAAAATTAGAAAAGAGGTTCTAGACTTAATTGTCACTCTGCATATAGTCTACACATATAACAAATAAAAAGTTACAAAATATGTTAACAATCCAAACTAAAAACTATGAAAGATCAATACTTCTTCAAAACAATGCTCAAATGCAAACACGGAGGTCGTCGCCTATCAGACTAATGAGACTGGCGAGTATAGCCGTTGTCCGCTCTGTAGAAGCTATAGGATGTGTGCGCCGTCGGACAATTCCAGACAAAATAGTGTCCCCCTCCACTGCCTCGAGGCGGAGAACTTTCAACAAAACCTTTTTCTATTCCTGAATAGACAGCGGACATGCCTCTGCATTCTACCGAAACTTTGGTGAACTAATTAACTAACCATAGGCTAAAATATATTTTTACTTTAATCGTTATTCGTGTTTGGGTCAAAGTCTACCATTGCGACTATACTCGTTTGCCGCGTGGGAAGGGTTAAACAATATTTTATAAATATTATGACAAATATAAAATTTGTAAACTTTATTTTAATATAGATTAAATGTAAATTGTTTAGATTTAACTTATATGGGGGAAAAAAACATTTTTACAACTGAATATTTTCCTCTAAAGAGAATGAAAATTACTAATTTTAATATGACTGATATGTCAAATGCTCTCTAGATTGTAAGATTTAATGGACACAAAAATATTAATAGTCTATACAAAGTGTGTTAATTTTATTTCTTGCATAATAAAATCAGAAAGCCATTCCCCTTGCAATGACTGGAGCAAATGGTTGAGAACAACTAAACAATCGGTGAACATCATTTCCTTAAAAAATACAATATAATATGGAGACCCATAGCACTTGAATACTCTGATAAGGTTGGAAAAGATACCTAACCCAACCAAAGACAGGTGTAGATTCAATTAGGATAATTCAGGGATCGATTGCCACACACTTACTCACTAAATAAATTGTCAAAGAAGATTGTGTTCTCCAATTTTTCAGTGAAATCAACTACAATATAGAATGCAGCTCACATCTGATTTTGGATAGTTGAACTAATTATGCATCTTTGTGCTCTTTATTTAAAATTGGAAGACAGATAAAACATACTCTTGTACATGAAAAATATATGGACATTGATGCTTTCAAATTTACCTATAACTTGGTTTTTAAGTTTTGGAAGCATATTGTCAGGAAACTTGTTCTTTCAAATTCTCTCACCTACACCAAGAATATACACAAATTGTATCTGACTTTTCTACCTACCTGGAGAATGCTAAAATCTTCAAACATTTTCCAATTTATTCTTTCTGATGTCACTTCATCTTTTGGTAAATTTGTGGCTGTATAAATATGAATATTTAGTTTAGTCAAGTTCTCAACCATTCTTTATAAGTTTTTCCTAAAATTTTTGGCACGATTATCATTTAATGATTTAACGATATCTTCAGATTTATCCCCCACCTGTTTAAATAGTTAGGCCTAAAGTATTCGAGTGTGATATTGAACTTGCTATTTCTAGATCTGATAAGAAAATCTTCTTAAACTATATACAACTCTGAAAAGTGGGCTAAATTTAGCTTATTTCCATAAATGAGCTGGGACGACTGCCCAGCTCCATCATATTTGACTCTATATAAAGTATTCAGTTAACAATATTGTATTTAATACTATTTTTGATTGCCTGTAACATTGATGTTAATTTTCCATTTATTTACAATTCATTAATTTTAGAAATTGTATAAATATGTTGAATATATTTTTATTAATATAGTTTTTTTTTTACATTTATAAGTCATAGAATATGTGCATTTTGAGCTCAGGTAAAAAACTAGTTTTTACAAGATGCTAGCAAAAATATTGGTTTTGAATATTATTGTTGACCTTACCATTATGACCTTTACATGTGTGGTTTCAATCAAAGGACTTAGGGCAGTACTGCCGCAAACCATTAGAATTGACTTGTACCTTTGAGAGTATTCTCTCCTCCACTCTGCAACCTGCTGAAATTTATTGAAACTGATATTTGATTTCATCTTTATTTGATAGATGTTATTAGCTTGCCGGTTTGTACTAACACCGGATAATATACTAATAAATTTTGTCTGGCTGAAAATCTGTTGAATTGATGTGTTAGCACCAGTACGCTGTATTTATAATGATTGACATAATTTTTAAAACATAGGTTTAGGCTAGTTGTAAATTACAATAATTTTTATTTCTAACACTAATTTTACTAAATGTGTTACACACATTTTAATTTTTTTTTTCAGAATTTTGGATATATGGTAATTTATTACTAAAATTGTGAGGGGGAGGGAGTCATATTTCTAAAACTTGTTGGTCAAAAAGTCAAAGTCCAAGAATGTTCTATTTCTTTTCAAAACATTAAAATCCTTTATATACATTTGTAGCGGAAATTCACTAGGTTGTCCTCAAATTTGGTGGTTCCAGTTAGGTTGTATGGCCATAGCTAAAGGACGCTACAAATTTATACTGAGATGCAAATGACACGCAAAGTAGCCTAAGGACGATGTTTATGCAATAGTTACTGTTAAAATTTTTGCTCTTGATATCCTAATGAGATACAAAGTGATCTAACAGTAATTATTATACTGTTGTGTTCAGAAGTCTCTATTGCCTTTTTTATTAAATAATATCAAAGTAACATCAGCTGACTTCAACTGGTTTTCCATTATGATACAGAATTTTATGGATTAACAGATTAGTTGCTTCATAAAACACATTGCAGCCTTATATGAGCCTGAATACTACTTGTCTTACTGATTATCCTGGAGATTTTTACAATCTTGTCTCTCCTTTCATCATACTGGGCATATCCAATACATACGCCGGACAATTGCTAACAAGATTGAAACTATCATTTGAATTCAGTACAGTAATGTTCAACAAAAATACAGGTACTTACGATTTAACGCCACCGCAGCAGAAGTTGCGCATATATATATAAGGTTTGGCCAGGTTTTTATGTGTGTGTGTGTGTATATATATATATATATATATATATATATAGCTACCTGGCCAAACCTGTCATGATATATAATTATATCGCAAAGTAAGCAAATATTGGTGCATATATATATACACGCAACTTCTGCTGCGGTGGCGTTAATACGTAAGTACCAAAATACATGACCCAAATTAAAAATAACTGTATTGTAGTTGACCACAAGACCCAAGATTTGTTGTGCCTGAGTTTGGCATAAAGTAACCTCATTCAGAAACTATGGTTCTCATGGTTCTCACTAGTTTGTACAATCAAAAACACTAAGGTTATATGAAAACATTACCTTGGTCTTGAGATATTTAAAAAGTACAAAATACGTATTTATTTTACTCTGGGACCATAGTTTAAATTATTGTACCGAAAATAAGTTTCATTTTTTGATAGGAGAATAAAAAAAACGAGTTCCTATTAGAAAAATCTTCAAATCTATACTTTTTCATCAAGCCAATTAAATTACAAAATTATAATTTGCTTCTTCTGTTGTTTTTGCAACAAACTTGATGAGATGTTCACATACTATTTTTAGTCATGCAATTAGTGTTATAGTTGAAGTATATCAAACATAACTATTTGTAACAATTATAAACTACTTAATAAAGATGATACAAAATGTAATTCCAGGACAGTAAAGTAGCTTGGTAAACTATCCTTTCTTTCTTTAAATTAAAATTAATTTCCACGGATTGAAGTCATTTAACGGAAAATTTTTAAGACTTGGGAAACAATCTTACTAGGAACATCTTTTTTAATGTTTTAACCATCAGAGAGAAATTATAACCCCAATATTTACCATCACAGACACTGATAGCAAGCTATATTTATTAAATTTTTTTTAGATCAATTAAAATTTGTTGTTTCCTGTTCCGTAAAAAAAAATCTTGACTTTCAAGTTGAAATTTAAAATTATTCATACTGAATATATTAATAATTTTCAAATGGATTTAATAATCTGAATTTAAAACCTGAATTAAACTGAAATTGTTATTCTACCTACATTGACCAAATATTATAAGAAAATTAAAAATTATTCAATATTTGAATTTTGGTTCTTCATAGCAACATTTGAATACCTACCAAATTTGGTACACATATCTATAACATTTAAAAGTACATTTTTCAACATTTTCTCAAAAGTATATGCATTCAATTCAAACCAAAGTCATTAAGGGAAAATAAATTCAAAATTTTCTCAAAAATATATGCATTCAAACTAGTCGTCAAGGGGGAAAAAATGAAAAAATTTCTAGCAGTTAGTTTATAATTTTATTTATGGTAAGAAAATTATTAAATCGGGAAATAAATATGGTTTCCCAGTCAATTTTAATTATAGACTCTGGCGGCCAAAATATTGTATACTAAAAATAGAATTGACCTGTTCCTAGATTTTTCCTGTCATGAAAATTTTCCACCAGTATGGCTCCTGTATGAACTACAAAAACTAAAAATATACCAAAGACAGTAGAGTGTGTTTGTTTCAAACAGGTACCAGGAAATAGTAAAAATGATCATTATTAAGTTTAATCTTTTAAAGACAAGGAATTATTGGGCTTAAAGGCGAACCACGACTTCAAAGATATTTGTACTTTGTAGTCTAACAGTACTTTGTAAGCCAGTCTATGAACGTGTATTGCACGTACAATGGTGATATCTATTAATTTTATTAACTAAATTCATTTAAACTAGAAGCCATTCAATAATGGTTCACTAAGTGTTTTTAAGATGGTGTCAAAATGATGACACTTGTTTTGAGATTGGGATGAATTATACAGTATTATTTCAGAATGTGAAGAAGTGATTCTGTGATAGTAAGGAAAGTTATAATGATGCGACTGTGATGTAAACAATGGGTGGAATGCGAGTGATAGCTTTAGTGGAAATCTTATAGCTGGAAAGCTTATTTTCATATACATAGACCTAATTATGTGTGTTATTTTCCTTAAAACAATAAAAATGTAATATACTTAATTAATTAGGCAACACACTATTATTTAAAAAAACAAAATCATTCATAACTCTTATATCTTGGAGGATCAGTATAGGGGAGCTACTGCCGGCAAGCAACACCATTCCAGACTCGTTCAAAGTTTAAAACAAAAATTTGTTTATATAGATTCTAAATGATTTAATAGATTTTGGTTCAATATGTCTACTAAAATAAAAATCGTATACCTAAATGTTTTAAAATGGTAAACTTTTAGATTTTCAAACCAAATATTTCAAAAATCATTAGGCCCCCTATATTAGAAAAGGAGAAGAGGGGGATCTTACAATATGTTTGTTATGAATGTTAATAAAATTCCCAGTTTTTGCTAGTTATTGTCAAAAACTTATAAATAGGTCGAAAGGAACACTAAATTTCATGTAATAAGATATCCCATATTTTTTCAACCATGATTGAATGATAAGGCAAATTCAAACTGGAATATGTCTCAGATATGAAATGGTAAGGAATAATCTCAAAAGGAAAATTCAGTTTCTATTTGTGTTTTATATTTCTTATGAGTGTATAGAACTGACTGCTAATGTTAGTACAGACACATACTGTATAAACATAGACTTCTGTATAAAATAAAATTAAAGTAAACTGAAATATAATCAAGAAACATCAAACCTTGATAAAAATTAAAAAGGTTCTTCTATAATATCAAATTGCTTTCAAAATTAATCTACAGTATACTAATAAAGTATAATTTTAAGTTTAGTATAAGGACACAGCCTTATCTTGGAAAGTGGCCCTTGGTATTATGTACACTAATAGAAACACAACACTATTTGTGTACTACTAGATAATACCAAGAACCATTTTCCAAGATAAACCTGCATCTCCTATCCATACAAAATCTAAATACAAAATACAATTTTAAGAACACACTCACTGCTCGAGTATATCGAGAAACTACTTTTTGGTACAATTTAAATTATTACTTAAATCAAATAAAATTTAGTTAAATGACACAATGTGTGTAATATTTGAACTATTGAAGGAAAACCTCAATTTTTGTATTAAATTTTGATAAATTCAAGTAATTCAATACTGGATAAATGTAATTTAAAAAATATAACTATAGTGCACTGCACGAAATCGGGCGGGTGGCTGAAAATGCAGTGTTGCCACATGGCTCGTGAAACGGTCAGAACAGCCCGTATTTTGTACTAGCTTACAAGTTTCATTCACAAGAAAATTATACATTGAGTGATAATGATTGTTATTTTTAAATAATGTCGATTGTAGAAGCCAATCGCAAAGGTAAATTTTACGTATTAAATTTATATAAACAATGGTAAATAATGTGTCACCAAGATTACAGGGGCGGTTGAACCTGTTATGTTAAGGTTTACAGGAACCAGCTGTATGAATGATAATTCATAAAATTATCAACTATCACACCCGAGTTCGTTTCATGAAGCGTTTAATTGAGAGAAATATTTATTATTCTAACATTATAATTGGTGGAAATCGGATAATATTGTTGAGAGTTTTCGAATCGAAAACCAACTGATTTACATAGTTTAGTTGCCCGGAAAATGTATTAGATGTTTTAAAGGTTGTTAAATTAATACCTATATTCTCTTTTTCATTTTTAGGCTAACTCATTTTCGACATTAATAAAAAAGAAAAACGTTTTTATAAAATCGTTGATTTAATTTTATAAAAACATTGTTTTTTATTAATGCCGGAAATGAGTTTGCCAACAAATGATAAATGCTGCCAAATATATTTTCTGGTATGGTTTTGGTTTACCCACGTTTCATCCAGATAACCCTATCTCATGGTTTGACTTCTCGTTTTAATGCACGCATTTTCCTTAAGAATTTGATTCGTGCAAGAACGATGTCATTCCTTTCAAAAAGAAACCTCCTTCCATCATTACATTTCTTGTAACGAAATCCAACCCTTTTCAAAAGCCTCTGTACTGAAGTTGCACTACCATTATACCCAATTTTTTCTTTCAATACTGACCGCAGATTATCAGAATTCGGAAACTCGCCTTTGTCGTAAAATTCAAGCATATTTGACATTTTTTATAAATAAAGCCTTAACACAAAAATAATGAAATATGTCCAGAAATTAACAGTTCATAACACTTAAAAATATAATTTACATATTACTGCTATATATACACTGTACGATTTAAAATTTATACACTATTAAATATCACTCAAAAATAAAAATACTTTAAAAACAATTACGGAAACTTATAGCGAATGTACTGAGCAGCGACAGGCAATAGTCTGACGAGTAACGGTCCGATGCTCGAACTAGGTAACACTGGACGCTCAAGGTTGTCAATTAGTGCGTAGGGGTAGGCGACTTTCGACCATCCCTCGCTAGGCCGGTTCCATATGTGACAACAGCGCTAAACAAGCCACCCGCCCGATTTCGTGCAGTGGACTATAATGTAATTATTTAATTATATAAAGTGTAGGAATATAATTATTATGTTTAAGTTAATATAAATTGTCAAAAACGTACAAATTTACAAAACAATTTTTATGAAAAGGGAGGAATTTAATAAATGAGAGGAAAAACAGTCACAACTGATGGTTTATTATTTTGTGATTGCAATTCAATACATTGTTCTAGACACATAAAATCAAATATATATTTTCCACAACCAGGTTTTTTGACACAGATTAAATTGATACTATAACAGGGTAATTAGAAGGATTTTAAAAGCATGTAGAAATTTCTTCAAAAACTTATATAATCGATTAAGGTTGTTATTTTAAAGCAATAACATATCAAGTTTTACAGTTATTTTAGTTTGATGCGACTACCATTTGCGAATTTCTTTCCTAACCCAAGCCAGGCGTTATTTCTGCAGCTCCAGAATATTTAGATTTTTCAGCTTGGGGAAGTCGACAGGTAAAGGTGGAACATACATTCGATTTTCAATAAAACCTCATTCGAAAAATTGAGGAGTCAAATCTGGTGAGCAAGGGGAGCCATACCCTGAATGACCAATCCACTATTCGGAGAATCACTTATTAAGGAATCCCAGACTTCTGTATTAAATTGAGGAGGTGTTGTTTGCTGTTAGTGAACAAATCTATCATCTGCCAAACTGTGAAATCAGATCATTTTTTAGTAGTAAAAAAAAACAGCACATTGATTTCCTAGAACTACAAGCATAGCACTGCTTGTCTTGTTCACAGCAACATCATGAAATCATAAATGATTTGGTGATTTGTCATATCACATAGAACAACAAAATATTGATGCAAGAGTAAATTGTAGGCCTACTTGGAGGATCCTTACATAATGGGTATAAAAATTGCATTGAACTGTAGTTGCCGGGTTAGTTTTGCGAAAACTAAAACACACAGTGACCACGTTCAGCACTAGTGAAAGTAGCTATTTTTAACCGCAACTGTGATGGCCCTTCTGGTGACTGTAATTGCTACTACATGAATCAAAATTTGTTTCACTTTAAAAAAACCAGTAGCTTTTTAAACATCCTGCATTTTAAGAAATTTATTTTCATTTTCCAATTGTTTTAAACAAGTTTATAGATAAAAATTGTAACATTGATTGTACCCTACCACCATTTAATTTTGTCTATCTCTTTCAAGAATCATTAACTTTTTAACCTTACCTTGAAAAGAAAAGTTTGAAATACACCAGGATTTAGATTATGTAAAGAAGTAGATGTGTGTGGAGAATTGTTTTTTAACTGGACTGTTTACGGGATATAATATTTTATATATTGCCTAACAAAATCAATATTGAATATTACCACTCATTATGTCTGCATAGTACATACTTTTTTAAGAGGTTATACTTTTTTATGATGACTGATTAATTTGTAATAGATGTAACTCCCCATATAATAAAACTGATTACCTTTAAAATTATGATTAGCTAAACCTGAAACCACTCATATTATAGTGTCAGAAATGTAAGAAACACCTAGCAATGTAAAGTTATAACTCAAAGGTATTAAACACCAGCAGTGAATATGAAATAAAGCCAAATAATACTACAAATGATTTAGTTGTTTTGAAAAGTATTTTCCAATTTCCATACTCATAAATTGGGTTTTGTAAAAAACAAACCCAAGTTAGTAAAACAAATATGAGTCCAAAAATCTGTATTAAAGAAATATAATGAAATTTCTGAAAAGTAAGTTAGGCTATACATACTTTTAGTAAAAACGTGGTAAGACCTGCCATCTTTTATCTTGATTTTTCTCAGGTTAGGTTAGTGTGACCGTTTCCACTTCTTCTGACCAGCTGGAAGCTCCGGCTGGCTGGAGACCGCGTACACTTTAGCCGAATCTTGTCAGGATGGGCCAAGGAGTCGGGTTAGGACGCTAATGAACGCACACAACGCAAGTTAAATTAAACGTTCTCTTTTATTTGAGCGCCAAATTAAAAAATTACAGAAATAATTATAATTTGTAAAAAAGACAACGGCTAGATAAAGCCTTAATAGTGGCCGAAAAACATACCGATTAATTATATAGCTAGCATGTGGCCGAAAATGGACTGACCTTCTCGCGGCTCTGGGAACAGACTCTCGCTCAGCTCGCTGGTTCAAGCCCTCCACTCCTCGTCTCTCCCCCCTTCTACGTAATCTTGCACTGCTCAACAAAATCGCAAGTGCCAATTCATATTTTATTAATTAGAATCCCTTCCCATTACATCCAAATTTATACTTATTACGGTTTTTATTTGGTGAGCTCCTTGGCTGGGCCACATTAGGGTAATTATACTAACCTAATCTAGTTGCAAATAGGTTAGACCAACGGTAAAAAAAAGAGAAATGTTAAAATATTCTTTACGAATTAGGTCAAGTCTGTTCAGTATATCTACAGTTTTTAAATTCCCGCTCCAATATTATTTTTATGAAACTGTTTCAACCGGAATTCTGAGAACTCCAGCTGTTTTGGGGTATCCTTTGTCTCTTATCAATCAGTCCAATTTTCAACCTCAAACAGGTAACTGTGTTTCTTCCTAAATCCGCAGATACAAATCTTTTTTCTTTTTCTTTTTATTATATATGCATTTCGGCCAACAACTTCATTAAATGTGACTCATAAACAATTGTCATGTTTAGTATTAAGAAATCAAGTGTTTTTGTTATGTGTTTTACGATTTACAATTGTATTTAGTTTGTGCGTTTAGAGCAGCTGTTCTCGCGTGTGCACATGGGCATTCTGGACGACAGAACATTACCAAGAAAGGAACGCCGCCTCTACAAGGTACTGTGACATTAATTCTTAGCTAAACATGACAGCAAAATTAATCAAAAATCATTTTATTAGTTGGTAATAATTTCAAAATGTCAATTAACCATTTCATGTCTTTTTCATTTTTATCTACTTCCCAATCTAAATTAAATTACTAAACCATCCACTTTTACCACAGTCGTTAAACATACCGCAATATCAAACAAAGTCTGTATACAAAATATTTGAAATTAGTTTTAAAAATACTTTCATAGGCCTAAAAAATGTAGGCTAAGTGCCTTTAACAGAAGACAGCCTATAGAATTGATTAAACTTGTTTCACAAACTTACAATTAGTGTCCACAAGTTGAAAGTAGAGGTAGTTAAAGAACTTCAATCCATCTTAGATATTCCAGAACAGAGAAAACAACTACCTATAACTGAAGGTGAAACTGGTCGCTGTTTCCTGTATAATAGAAAAAAAAAAATTGTAAAACAAAAAAAAAATTTGTTGTGTTCAGGTGTCATTTGCAAAGCACACACAAATTCAACATGTACCAATGCATTCCTCAAACTGATGGCATGAGTGTGGAGGACAGTGATTGAATGAGATATATTGACTTACCTTTATCAAAAATATGTAAATAAGTTTTTTAATACCTAATATTTTAAATTATACTATAGCCTACAATACAATTACCAAATGTAATTATTTTGTACTAGCACCTAATACAATTTGGTCTAAAAACTGCATGCGAGTTCCGGGGTGATGACATTGTGCGTGAGTTTTGAAAGGTTAAGAATATAATTTCATTTTCTAATTCCTGACCAATGTTGTTTTTTATTTAATCTGTTTAATTTAGAATTTAATCCATTTTAAAAAATATTTTTGTTTTTAGACTGTTTATATGTAGGTACTCACTAAATCAGAATAATCATTTGAAGTCATACTACTTGATTCTGAATTTTTCAAACTTCTGTTAGAAGTCAATTTGATAAAGGTTTTTTTTTTTTCAGATCTAGACTATTAGTGTTTATAAAAGATGAGCAAGGATTTTTATTGAGAGACCAAGTTGGACATTTTCTTGCTGTATTTTTACCTACAATGTTTGTGTCCTAATTAAAACTAGAAGTGTCCTAGAGTTCTTCAAAAACATGACTCATAGGAAATGTAGGACATAATTTGAACGGATTTTTTTTTTCCTTACAGTAATGCGGATTTCATGTCAGAGATGCTACCTCTTTCAGACAAATTGTGTTAGGCCCTAACACATTCATATGATTTATATCGGAATTACTTGAATTTGAAGTTTCACTTACAGGCCTAGTAGGTTTAATCTAGTAGTAGTTTAATTTTGACGTTTAACAACTTTTATATCCTTATTGAGTTGTTATATATAAATATATGTAGTTTTTACTGTTGTGTGTTCCGTGTGTATTGTGTAATTTGTTCATTTTATGTGTGTTTATTTGGAAGTGATAAGTACAAGATGGAAGGTAAGAAAAGAAAAACAAGTGAACTGTGGGCATTCTTTGAATCATCATCAAAGGATACAGCACGCTGTAATTTGTGCAAATCAAGTTTTTCGTACAAAGGTTCATTATCAAACCTTAAAAAACATTTAGTGAGGAAATACCCTACATTTTCACTCCCCAGCAGTTTGCCTTTGCCCTCTTCTGAACTTGAACGTGTTGTTGAACCTGAACTGTCAGAGCCTATTATCACTGAAAACATCCCAGTAATAATTTTAGATCCACACCAAACTGCCCCAAACTTTGATATAAATTTACCATCAACCTCTACTTTAACTTCAGATTCAGCCATATTCATAGCCATAGTAACTTTTTTCAAAAGAAGCAATGCAGCAACTAAAAAATTGCTAAAATATCAGCAACAAACCGAAGTAGCTCGGCCAAAGAGACTGTTACAAGATGTTGTGACAAGGTGGAATTCCACCTATTTAATGTTGGAGAGATTTTTACTTTTGCAAGATGCAATAAAACATGCACTTGCGTTGTCTGACAGTGAGCTTGTTGCTTTGACACCCGAAGAATGGGAAACTTGTAGGCAACTATGTGAAATACTAGAACCATGCTATGAGGTCACTAAGGAGATGAGCAGCGAGAAATACCTAACAGCCGGTAAAATTATTCCTATAACACGAGGGCTAAAATCTTCCTTACAAAAAATATCACTAAATTTAAAACATAGTAATATAAAAGAAGTTTCAAAATTGTTGTTGTATGGAATTGCCAACAGATTTCTCAACTTGGAAGCTAGTAAAACTATTTGCTTATGCACATTTTTGAACCCACGTTACAAGCATCATCTGTTTGAATTCCCAAATACGGCAGAGACAACAAAAAAACATGTAATTGATCTGGTAACTGGTTTGTTAAATCAGAAGAGGAAGACCCAACCAACTCACACCGATGACATTGTGATACAACCAGTTGAAAGGAGGAAAATTTCTATCTGGGATGATATTGACAGCACAATTAGTCAAGTTAAACCACAAGGGACATCAACTTCACAAGCCATAATTGAAGTCCAAAGATATATGGAGGACGAACCACTACCGAGGAAAAACAACCCATTGGAATGGTGGAGAGACAACCAGCATCTCTATCCCAATCTGGCACATGTAGTCAGAACTAAATGTCACATGGTTGCAACATCTGTACCTTGTGAAAGGTTATTTTCAAAGGCTGGATGTCTCATTTCTGATAGAAGAACCAGGCTTACAACAAAAAAAGTAAGAGAACTAATGTTTTTAAATATGAACACTTAGGCTATTTAGCAAGGCTATACATTAATAGAACTGTAAAACTGTATTTTTTTTCAAAGGTCAATTTATATTGCTAGCAAGATGTGTTAATGATAATAATAAGTGATTAACAAATTATTAATGATGTATCTTTGAATTATTTTTGAAGTGTTTGATTTCTGTCAATACAAGTTGCAGTTTTTGTTATTTCTTTTTTTTTGTACTTATCGGTTAACGGGAGGCCACTCATTTACAGCCGGTTATTAAAGTAAACAATTGATTTTAGTGTGACAAATAATTAAAATATATATATATATATATATATAACTACAAGGATTTTACTTAACCTGGGCAATCGCAGTATGTTTGTAGTTTAGGTATTGGCTAACTATACAACGACGACAATAAATGAAAAGTAGATTTAAAACATGCTGTGATCTCTCAGGTTAAGTAAAACCTTGTAGTTTTTAAAATTCTATAACAGTCAAAAAAGCGTTAAAAAATAGGCTTAAGTTCTAACTTATAGTCTTAGGGTTTGATTTAGTAATAGTCTTTAAATGAGTGGCATCCCGTTAACCTATAAGTACTCTTTTTTTGTCGCAGTTAAAGTTAAAGCCAATATTTAAATATTATTTCTTGTAAATATTAATGTACACTTAATGTATCACTTTTAAGGTTGTTATTTGTAATGCTGTTTTAAATGTATATAATTATTATTGTTGTTGTTTTTAGCATCATTACAAATCTTATTAATAACTGCATTAAAGTATTTTTGTTAAATTTAACAATTTTGATTGAAACAACATTTTATTTAAAATTGTGGGAAGTGTATTAAGTGAATTTATTTATTCATACATTTAGTAATAAACATTTAGATGATTAATGTTCTTGATATTTTTTGGATTAAAAGTAGTCTAATTTGCAAAATAAAAATATATTCACCCTGATTTTTTATACAAAATTAAGATTTTCAGCATTTTTCATAACATTGTTGTATGCTTAATGTACTGTGAAATGTGAATAAGACTTGCACAATATAATATACGTCCGTTAAGTTACTTTGTCATTATTGTATTTTTCCTTTATACATCCAGTAACTGTAACTTGTAGCACACTATAGGGTACAGGTACAGAGACACAGCAACAAGCTAGCAGAAGCAAAGTAACTGCAGTTACTTGTAACAGGTATTTGTCTCCAGGTACTGAAAAATAACTATAACTGTTGTAACGGGTAACCAAAAGTAACCATTTAGCCCACCTCTAAGGCCTACGTCCTGAAACAATCTTATTATATTTAGCTCTCTAGAATTCGGTAATTGTTTACAAAGAAAGTTACTGCTTATTTTTGAGATTTTTTAAAACATTTTCTACATACCTTATTCCTTAACACGTTCGCTACCACAATGTTAAAAAAAATCGTAACCACAGACTGCCGCCGCAATTTTGCTGCGGGCGTGTCCTACTCCTAGCCCAACGCCGCAGATCTGCAGCGGCTGGGCTCATTAAAATAGACTGCCGCTGCAGATCTGCGTCGTTGATTTCTTGATACTAAATGAAAAATTTCTTCGCAACAGTCTATTTTGAAGGTTAGATCGTTTAGGCACGGTCTACAGGATAGTCCGCCACATATATGCGGCACTTAGTCTGTAGCTAGGACTATCGCTGATGTCACTGGACATACTAATTTTGAACAAATTTTATTCGTGGTCTGTGGCGACGGTCATAACCATTAGGACCAGTCTACAGGGAAGTTCATGAATTTTTTCGTGGGCTGTGGGAGTGACCCGGCTGCCGCATATATGCGGCAGCTGGTAGTGAACGTGTTAAAACTAAAATATGTTTTCAACGCTGATTAATTTTTCCACCGAAAAATCGAATTTTTCAAACTACAGAATTCAATACATTTATAAGTCACTGAAATCAAGCAACATCGAGCTTGGTTAGTACTTGGATGGGTGACCACTTGGGAAATACAGTACAATTACTTTTTTTTGCAAATATACCAGTAGGTCAGGTACCGTGGTACCCCCCCCCCCTCTCTCTCTATATATATATATATATATATATATATCTTGTACGGTAAAAATTCGCGTACATACCTACCAATTTTAACTCATAATTCACTTAATGGACCTTAACCTAGAAAAGTTGAAATTATGGTTTTTTTTTCGGTGAATAAGTTAACTCCATCTTGAAAACTTATTTTATTATTAAGAAATAAGTTATGTAGAACATTTTTTTAAAAGAACTAATCTCAAAAAAGCAGTAATTTTTTTGTAAACAATTAACTTACCTAGAATTCATTCTAGGTATGAACTATTTTGTAACGGTCGAATCCCAGCAATTTATCTCAAAATCAACTATGTTTAAAATAAATTACTTCGTAAACATTAGTTTTAATCACAATTGAATAACTCAAATCGCTAAAATATAATTTCACTATCTAAAGAATTCACTACTGCAAATATCACCGGTCTGTTGATAATTGCCAAATGCCAAATGCTCGACTAAGACAAAATGGATGCTGACAGATTATAGACCGATAGCACTGCCACTGTAAAAGGCCAAAACGATACATATATTTATATTTATAACACAATACAAAGAATAACTACATACACTATACAATATTAAATAGTTACTTAATTTATGTTTATATTACATCATGCATTTTATTAAAGTTAATATATTTTTTTATTATCATACTTCCAAAACTTATTAAACAGTTTAACAATTTAAATTGAATAAAAAGAGTTTACAAGAAATGCTGTATTCATTTTTACCAATTACAAATTTTTATTGTAACAGATATTAGAGAATATAAATATAACTATTTTCATGTATTTCATAGAGACTAATTTTTAATATACGGCGATCTATTCTGGAAAATATATAATAAGCAAAGTTATAAGAAATTATTGAAACTAGGCAGTGGATTTAAACCAGGTGAAACGATGGGATGCAGTGGATCCTTATACAGACTACAGAGCGGGAATCCAAATTAGGAGTTCCGCTCTACCTCAATTTAAAAGAGAATATAATTATTTCTGCTACATCTGGAATAGTTACTGAAATAACTGCCAAATTACAGAGCAATATAAAGCTAAAACAAACATCAACTGTCCTGATTGTGGTAATTTAAATAATAATAATTTATTTTTAATATTATTTTAAATTATTAATACATTTATAGTGAAGAGAAACTCAGTTAAAATATTTTTATTAAACATAAAAATAGAACATGTCGAAGTTCTGTACCTATGTATAATAAATATATAATCCTTATGAATTTTTATTCTTCACAAGGTGCACCTGTAAAACTTAACCTATAATACAAAAATGACTCATCAAATAGGTAACACAAGAACATTAAAAGTATGATTCTTTTTCACAATATGTTTAATATATGTGTATATTTATAGGCTGTATATAGGTCTATTTTTAACTAATATTGTTTAATAAATACTTTGGAATACACTGACCAGAGTTCTCATTATAAAAAAAAAAGGAAATAAATAAATGAAGTCCAAAGCTGCAAAATCTATGGAGTAACATTATTTGCCAATTAATTGGGAAATACAAACTGATTTGTATAACAAAACTAGGCCTACATTAAACTTTTACAAACATACCTTAATGGAATAGTAAATAATTTGTCATTATTAGTCTACAGTACAGAAAGTATAAAGATTCCAGCATGATTCCACTGCTTAAAGGTGAAAACACACCTTATCTGGTGTAAAATGAAGCCTAATTTCAGAAAATTGTAAACTAATTTTTAATTGTGGCAAATACTTAGTATCTTATAATTTCCCACTTTTTAAAATTTGTAGATAATATATGAAATATGAAAAAAATATAATAGGTACCTACTACCATTATTTTTCATCTGATACGTATGTATCTCTAAAAATCAAATTCATACAAAAATGGAAAATGTCCCAACTTCTTTGCTGTTGTACTTTTTAAAATTTTTCTAGTTATGCAGTATGAGGTATGATTCTTTTTCACATACATACAGTGTAATAATGTAAAAATGTTGGTTTGATTAAAATATTTGAAAACAGCGGGTAAAATGGTGGGGGTAACCGGATTAAGTAATATTTTGTACCAACCAAAGTAAATTTTAAGATAAAAATAGATTTTCAAATAAACAAAATAAATAATCATGTATAAATTTAAGATAAATTGTTGAAATAAAGTGTTTATTAAATTTGTGTTATGTATATTCATGAGTGGACATTCGTCGGGGAGTGTGTTGGACTATTGAAACTGTTTTAACCGGGAGAAACAGCCTGGCAAAAGCGAGGAGAACGTGTTAATTTTCAGTCAAGCTTTGGGGCTAGTTGCCCACAGACCTATTTTAGGTTGTGTTATGAGTTTTCTGTAACAAGGTAGTAAATATGTTCGGAAGTAATAATTTTGTTTAATTCATGGTGAAAAACATTCGCAAGAGTTACAAAGACAATATTGTGAGTTTTAGAATCGTATATGTCTAAAAATTTTGGAAAAGAACTGTATGGTGCAATCTCATACACATGCTTTTCAAAAAACGAACAATGAACTTTTGTATTAACTCGTTATGTGAACTGAATCTCAAGTATTATAACACGGACATTATTCGAAATACAGGTGTATTCAACTGTAATACAACGCTACATACACGGTTTGAGGAACAATGGTCCTTAAAAGACAATGAGTTTCTACAGTTTGGTAAAATCATGTACCACATGTTACGTTTCAATTATGTAAATTTTTTATAATATGTTATATGTCTTTTCTTTGTATTTAGTATAAGTAAATTTGATCAATTTCATTAAAAAGCTTTATTAGTCCAAATATCACTTAGATAATGGACAAAATTAATTTTTCTATTTTATATATTTTTCGTTCTCAGGCAAAAGAGTAAAGTTTTCACATTTAAGATTTTAACTTCAGTAAAGTAATATAATACTTGCAAGTTTCATTTTTTCGTAAATACAATTCTCAACTAAAGTCAATTTTTGATTAAGAAGATAGACCTTCTTCAAAGGCAATAGAATTCATGGTTTAATAGGATGTTAATTGTAATTAATATTCATGATATGTATATTTTTGATGAATGTACCTGTTGATATTTTGAATGTGTTTAATAAATTTTTGTCAAAATTTCAGTTCAGGTGTTATTCATTCTACCGAGTCACTGAGAGTACACTATAGAAAGAACTTACCGCCCGAGATAAGATTATTAATTTAAATTCATTTTTTCAAATTGGAAAGCGAAAGCTTCCTGGTGCCCTTATAGCTGAGCAAACTTTTAGATTAAATAATAAACACTTAAATTCATGTTTCTATTAAAGTAACATAAATAAATATGATCTCTTCAAGATCGTATATTTCATAATTGTTACAACAGTGCGGAGAAAGTTATATGAAGGATAATGAAAAAATATGTTTAGTTTTTCATGGATATATTTGTTTTAATGAGGTTCTCTAAACCCAAAAAGCGGGCTTTTGGAATTGATGTTTGATTTCCCCAAAATTGGCTTTAATAGTTTGATATAGTTTTTCTTAAAATGTACCCTCTGCTGACCCAAATAAAACATATTGGTTGTCATCTCCCTAAAAATACTAGTTCAAGAGTTATTGGTAAAAAAACTAAATTTATCTATGGAACTTTATAAAATTTCCGTGCAATTTCGCAAGTAAAAGAAAATGATGATACACGATTAATTGGCAAGAAACTAAAATTACCACAGTTATTAAAAACTTTATTTCAAAGACTTTAGACGGGTTTACAACAAAACATTTTTTCTTGTTATTTAAAAGTAAAATACCTCTTTAATTATCAACAATCATTGTTTTTCTCGCCTAAAAGTAGATTTAAACAACTTTGGGGTGATAATGATGAATATTATTTTTCTTTATATTGATGACTGTGTGAGAAAATAAGTATAATGGTTTTGCACCATTTATTTAATTTTAATTTTCAAATTTTGAATAATAAAACTTAAAAAAAAAAATGATAAATTGATAAGCCAGATTACTTAGTTCAAAAAAACACATTTAGTTAACTCTGGAGTTTCATAATTATTAACTGAGGTCATAAACAAATATTTGACACTAACGTGTTAGCATATAGGCATGTGCAGGATTTTGTTTTTGTGGGTACCATCAATGAAAATGCCACCTTTTCACCCAATCCTCACAGGAACGCTCAAGACTCCAAGTGTTCAGTTGAAAGCCATTGTTTTTATTTGTTTATTCATAATTTATGTTGTCTTTTTCTATACCAGTATTTAAAAACAAAAATTCATTTTTTTTGGTACTTACGTATTAACGCCACCGCAGCAGAAGTTGCGCTAATGCGCAAGCGCCAATAAAGAGCAAACTGGTTTAAGGGAAGCAGAATTCCATTTTTTTCAGCTTTGAGATTCATATACTTTCATTTTATGATTTGTCGCAAAAATTTTAGGCGTAGATTGGCGGCATTTCACTTTTAAAGCTCATGTTTATCCATGATCTAATTTAAAATTATTAACTTCAATAAACTTACGAAAGGTTTGGCCAGGTGATTATATATATATATATATATATATATATATATATATATATATATAAGGTTTGGCCAGGTGTTTATATATATATATAGCTACCTGGCCAAACCTGTCGTGATATATAATTATATCGCAAAGTAAGCAAATATTGGCGCATGCGCATTAGCAACTTCTGCTGCGGTGGCGTTAATACGTAAGTACCTTTTTTTTATATACATATATTATTTTCCTCTCATCTAATTTAATTTATAAATTGTCATGACTTTTATTTGTATATATATATATATATATATATATATATATATATATATATATATTCTTACTGCACTCATATAAAATATTATGATCCATACAAATTTAAATTCTTTCAAATAAATAGTCTGAAAATTTAAGGGTACAATTTACTGCCATGAAATTTAATTTATACAGTTCTAAGGTCAAGAATTTTTTTTTCTTTTTTGAAATTTTGTAAAACCATTTCCTTCTTATACAATTTTTTCGTTATTATTGATTGTTTGATTATTACATTGGAAAATTTATGATAAACAAACAAAACTTTTTGCTAACTCCAAAATTACAGATAATTACGTTGTACACATGATTACATACCAGACAGACATACATATTATAAGGGCTTATTTATACACTGAGAACTTGGGGTTTTAAACCTTAAAAGTAAATGCTAAACATATAATACTTATATATGTTATATCTATACATTAATATCATATTAATAAAACGCTAAGTCTATCCGTTTGATTTTTCAACTCGAAAACTGTATAGGCTAGGAACTTGAAATTTTGACAATCATAGACCTTAGTGAGAAACTGCTAAAACCGAAGTTTCAAGTATATAAGTTAATTCGTTCCTGAGATATAGGCTCCTGAAGTTTCAGAAATATCCATATTGAAACTATTTCGATATATAAAAAGTAAACAAATAATTGTAAATAAAAAACAAATGTATCAGCTGTTGGAAATTAAATACATTTAAGTGTGTTTAATCTCAGCCATTTTAAGATGATTATTTTATCCTTACACTGTAAATGTTAGCAAGTTTTACTTAATTTTACGTTATATTTCGTTTTTGTTTTGTACAAGAACTTATTTTATGTACAAGATCTTATTTTACGGGGTTGTCTTGAGATTGTTTACATATTGTTTGATGCCTTTACATCCCAGTCTTACAGTAATAGGTTAAAGACAATTATCTTATCAATAACAAAGTCATTCCACTACTTCCTGGAGAAGAAAAAGTGTACCTTAGTTTTGACAAGGAAATCAGTGACGGTACAGAACAACTTAAGTATCCAACAGAGTTCTTAAATACACTTCAAATTAGCAGTCTTCCAAGATATAAATTGGTGCTTAAGCAAGGTGCTTTGGTTATGTTGATTCAAAATTTGGATGCGAGTCGTGGACTTATTAATGGAACGCGTTTGAGAGTTGAGATCATGCGTCAGAACTTTATTGATTGTACGATTTTAACTGGAGCTGCAGCAGGTGAACGAGTTCTTATTCCAAGAATAAAACTTTCTCCCTCAGACTCTTCTATACCAATAAGTTTTTCACGTACTTAGTCCACTGATTTTGGATTTTTCCTTGACCAACAACAAATCACAAGGTCAATCTTTGTCACACATCGCACTATTTTTGCCACACCCTGTCTTCTCCCATGGTCAACTTTATGTAGCTCTCAGTCGATGTCGTTCAAATGAAGGATGATGGTGAAATAATCACACGGAACGTCGGTTTTAGAGAAGTATTATGAATATTGATAAATACATATATAAGTATGAACCTATTATGTATTAATAAACGGTTGAACCTATCACTGTTATATATTTTCTTAATTAGTTTGAACTACTGAACAAAGTTAAATGAGTTTTAGACTCATTGTAATCGATCACGTAAAATGACAGATGATCAAATTTGAACATTTTTATAAATCAATTTCGCCTTAAGATTAATGAACTTTTTTAAATTTTTTACCCGTGGTAACACGGGTACGCCGGTCGCTTGTTTGAAATAAGTGTCAGACGAAAATGGAAATTATAAAGCTTGTTGAATTTTTTTACATTTTTATAAAAGAATATCATTGTTACATTTTCTGGTATATGTTATTTTTTTTCCATATCAACTCTAAAAGTTTATTGGGTTATGGATACCTATAAAACTTAGATGAATTTAAAGTTTTTGTTTTTTTCATATCATTAAATCGAAATATGAAAGAAAAAAAATTCAATAGTACATCAGTATTAAGAATGGAGTTATAGAGTAATTTTATTATATCCACAGTTATGGCATATTTTAACACTTTTGGTTAAATAGTATGTGATTTTGATAAAACTGATTACAAGTTTTGACTTTTTAATAAACATTTTATAAATATGATACTCTTCCAAATCTTCTTTCTTAAGTATATCCAACGATTTTGATGAAATTTGAAAAGAGTCATCTATGGAATATGGAATGGTGTAGGAGGTATAATCGATGAAAATAAAAAGTTATTGATCTGTAAAACTTGCGCTTCTTATACACATGTGTTATAGAAAAATGACTTTAGTTTATTGAAGTACTTAATTGTTTATAACTTTATTGTGATCCAATATTTTTTACAATACTAGATTTTTAGAGTAATAGTTTTTACGAACTAATAAGATATTAAGAAACAAAGGTTGCACCTTAAACCGTTAAATAAAAAATTTGTATAAAAAAAAATATCGATTTCACATCACCAAAATTGGTCAAATTTCAAAATTTACATAATTTCAGTTTTGAAATTTTTTCTTGCTTTCGTTAAAACTAACTTTGTGTGCTTTTTTACAAATTCTGGCACTCTTTTCAAAGTTTTTAGGGGTGCCACGACACCCACTGTGCATGTTAGTTATTAGAAATTTGAACTAAAAAGTACATCTTTATTTTTCACTCATGTCATATTAACTTATAACTGATTAATAATTATTTTATTGATTTTTAAATATCTTTATGAAGAATGGTTTTCATGTTTTAGAAATGGAGAAAGCAAATAAAATAAAAGCCTATGAAGAAGTATCAAAAGCATTTACAGACATTCTGAGAAATAGCCTTGATGATGATTTTCGTTCTCAATTCTACAGCCTGCTCAATGTAATCTTTGGTATAGATATATTTATACTAGACTTATAACTCAAAACTAATTTAACATTTTATGTTATCTCAATATGCCCAAAAGTATTTGTGATTTTCCTTTGGAAATAATAGGGACATTTTTGAAGTAAAAACTGGATCCTTGAACAGTTGACAAAGTGGATGGACATATTTGTGAAGGAGCTTCACCTTTGATAAACTGCATCAGGTTTTCCTTTAAGTTTTACTTTCTATAATTTATAATATTGTTACTCTTGAGTTCCAGTACAAGAATATTTGTGTCAGGTAGGTTTAATAACTCTTAAAGAGAAACACACACAAAAATGTACGAGCCTTGTTATTTTTGGAGTGCTATGACTGAAATTGTGTTAAATTATTGAATCATATCATAACTGGGAATGAAACCTGGATCTCTCATTTCACACCTGAGACAAAGAGGCTATTCAAAGGAAGGTATCATTCCAAATCACTGACAAAACCAAAGAAATTGAAGCAGACTCCTTCAACTCAAAATAATAATAGCTACTGTTTTCTGAGACTGGGAAGGCATATTTTTGATTAAATTCCAGCTTCATAGAGTGACAATAATTGCAGATGTGTACTGCACATAAATTAGAATGCTTAGGCCGGGAATCCTATGTCTAAAGCAATGTCAAATTGCTTCATAACAATGTTAGGCCAAACACTACAATTGGTGAAAAACACAGTTGTCTCCTCAGCCTGTACTTCTAAAGCAATTTTCATGAGATTTCAATACTTTCTTCCTAAAGCAGTAGTTTAGTTGTGCACTACAAATCCCAATTATTATTATTATTATTTTTTTAATTTTATATTTCCCATTTATCTAATGATAATTTATGGAAAAGCAAAATTTTAATCTTTTATAAATTATCATTAGATTAAATGGGAGATATATATATTTTTTAACTTTTAACATATTTGACGACATACAAACTATGATTGTTTGTTTTTTTCTTTTCTAGGTAACAAATACAAATGATGCTCATGACGTTTTAAACAGAAACCTAAAACAATTTCTGAAACCTCCTGTTGTATCAGGAGCTTCAAACAAAAAGAAATTGAAAACAACAACTAAAAAAGCCATTCAAGAATATCCAGTTGCTATACCAATTAAAGTAAGCAATACCTACAAATTTATTACTTTTCCACATATAGTCATAAAGATAGTTACAGAAATATCCATTTTTCAGTTTCATAAAATAATTTGTTTGGGGTGTCTGTCATAAAAAAAGGAATCCAACCCAAGACTACATGAATAGAGGTGTAAGTCCAGCTAAAGTCCTCAGGTATGCCACACCCAAACCATAGATGAATGTTTTGTTGTTATTTCATACAAAAGCTCCTATCCATATAAAATCTAAACATAAATAGGCTGTGTGTCATATTAAATTCTAACCTAATTATACTGTATATTGCATAATTTACAAAAAAACATGTTATTTGTTTAGGCATTAATCTTTCCTTTTAAATGAGGGCTGTTCCGAAAATAAATTCCGTTTTTGACTAGGCTTGGCTACCACAAGTTTTGTGCATGTTGGGTGTCTAAACTTCTCACTGATGACCACAAAACCAAGAAGATGGGTGCAGTGCTAACTTTCTTACAATAAGGAAGGTGATGAATTCGTCAGTCATATTAACAGGAGATGAGACTTTGGTGGAGTATTTAAACAAAGAGGTGAAAGAATCAGTCGATTGAGTGGGGGCACACTACCTCGGTCCAAAAATTTAAAGTGCCGGTAAACATTTTCTACAGGAACACTCATTGCAACTGTCTTTCGGGACAGAAAAGATGGGTATTATGAAACACGGCACTACAATAGAGTCTGTAGTTTACCGTGACATTTTAAAGAGGCTGAGAAGAGCCATTCAGAACAAACGGCATGGTATGTTGAGTTCTGGTATTATTTTTGTTGCATGACAATGCTCGTCCACATACTATTTCACACACACACAAGGTGATAATCACTTTTTCAGAGCTGCTTAGAGGATGGTGAAACATTGATTATCACCTTTTTTCTAACATGAAAAAATAGTTAAGAGTCACAGCAGTTTGAAAATGATGAAAAGTTGAAAGACAGTATCACATTCACATATATGACAAGTGCCTTAATGTAGCAGGTAATTATGTGGAAAAATAAGCAAGAGTTATAACTTTCATACTATATGAAAGTGTGTATAATAAAAATTTATATACACAATAATTTGTGTATAATAAAAAACCTCTAATTGTATTGGTGTCTTTTTTATAACAAAACAGAACTTACTTTCTGAACTACCCTCATATTTTGCTTCACATACACAAGATTAGTTTCTCATAAATCTTCTAGTTCATAATTTTCTGTGATAGAGAATTTCTATTCTTCTTTCTGTTTTTTCTTTATTTAAACAGGAACTGAAAGAAAATAAAGAGCAAACCATACAAGCTGAAGAATCTAATATTGAAGAAGATGAATTTGGGTTTAATTCAAGTCATACAACATTTTGCAGTGTTCTTGAAGTAAGGTTATTTTACGTATTTACAGGTCATATACATTATATATTTTATACTAATTTCTTTTATCATGTACTACCCATTTTGGTAATTTGGTCCAGTCAGCCACAGAGAAGTGTGAAATTAAGCTCCTTCCTTAATGTTTTTGGCAAATTGTATAGATACCTACAGCAATTATACATATGGTAATTCATTAAACAGCCAGGAATATCAGACTGTTTAATTTTGTAAGATAATTTGGTTTACCAATCTTTAAACTTCACTATATTTCATTAAAATTAGTTAAACCAATGAAAAATAAAAATTTGCAGAACATTATATATTTCTGAATACTTGGCAAATTAAGTTCAATAAAATCTAAAAATCTTGTCCTAAAATTTATGGTTATGTTATATTGTTGTTTTAAAGCTCATATTGTCTTACATAATTTATGTTATATCCCACTGAAATTTACTAATAATATTGTATATAAAATATCAGAATTCTATATTTCTCCCCTATTCTTCTGAGGCTGTAGCTATTAAATGAAGAACAACCTTAGGAAAATACGGAAGATCTATCCTTTCTAAATCCCTTAAAATCATCCAGTTTATGGGAGCTATGGGACTGGATTATGTATTGAGAATCTCAGGAATAGATAAAAAGGGGACACAATAGATCTATTAAGGTCTGAGTGCAGTGGTCACTCCTATACAATACAATACAGTTCTAATTACCATCACATTGTTTATGTTCAATTGTTGCCGACTCTCAATTCCAATATTAATTTTTTGTAAGTGAAAAGCATCACACAAGGTACATGCACTATGAGTTGTAGGATTTCAGTTTTCAGTATCAACTTATAAATAAAAAATATTCAACATTTAGAAGTTGCATTAAGAATTTTAAGACTTAGAAACTAAAGTGTGAAAACTATCACAAATCTAAACAAAATTAGGATTAAAAAGCAAGTAATAAACTTCAATTAAGTAGGTCTTAAACACAAATTTTGAACTTTATTTTGAACCATATAATACATAAAAAGTTTGTTGTAAAGAATTTGGAGTTTAGTTTAAAAAATATCCAAAACTCCAAGAGTTGGAATAGTTTATAATATAAATGTAACCAAAATAAAGAAATTTACAGATTTTAATATAATAACAATTTTTGACTTGCACTTGTTTGAATGTGGAGTATTGAAGCAGTATAAAAGTCAGCTAGACTGGACAATAGTAAAGGAAAAATTGATGAAATTATTGACTCCACTATATTTGAAGAATACTGACCAGTAATTGGTTGTAATTACAACAATAATAATTAAATATAAATAAATATCAAGCCTGACTTGTGAGATGATATAAAATTAAAATAGAACAAATTTCTCGTCCACATACTATTCCACACATACACAAGACCTTCTTTACTCTTTGAAATAGGAATTGTTTTACCATCCTATGTGCAGCTCTGAAACACTGATTATCACCTTTTTTCTAACATGAAAAAATAGTTAAAGTCACAGCAGTTTGAAAATGATGAAAAGTTGAAAGACAGTATCACATTCACATATATGACAAGTGCCTTAGTGTAGCAGGTAATTATGTGGAAAAATAAGCAAGAGTTATAACTTTAATTTGTGTATAATAAAAAACCTCTAATTGTATTGGTGTCTTTTTTATAACAAAACAGAACTTACTTTCTGAACTACCCTCATATTTTGCCTCACATATACAAGATTAGTTTCTCATAAATCTTCTAGTTCATAATTTTCTGTGATAGAGAATTTCTATTCTTCTTTCTGTTTTTGCTTTATTTAAACAGGAACTGAAAGAGAATAAAGAGCAAACCATACAAGCTGAAGAATCTAATATTGAAGAAGATGAATTTGGGTTTAATTCAAGTCATACATTTTGCAGTGTTCTTGAAGTAAGGTTATTTTACGTATTTACAGGTCATATACATTATATATTTTATACTCATTTCTTTTATCATGTACTACCCATTTTGGTAATTTGGTCCAGTCAGCCACAGAGAAGTGTGAAATTAAACTCCTTCCTTAGGGTTTTTGGCAAATTATCTAGATACCTACAACAATTATACATAATTCATTAAACAGCCAGGAATATCAGACTATTTAATTTTGTAAGATAATTTAGGTTACCGGTACCAATCTTTAAATTTCACAATATCATTAAAATCAGTTAAACCAATGAAAAATTAAAATTTGCAGAACAACGTATATTTCTGAATACTTTGCAAATTAAGTATTTCATACGTTAGATATACTTTATTAGCACAAATACATTCTAAAACAATTCCAACGGAATTACATAATCAGAACAGGTGTTTTGTCAGAACTTAACATCTAAATAAAAACTAAAAATGGTTACATGAAATCCATCATTAACTAAAATGTATTTGTTTTTCACAACTTAGAAACATTAAGATTAGGTTTTTTATTACCTAGTTTACAGTTCTTTCTAAACAAATTTTAACTGAATAATAGGCTTTATCAATGGTTTTATCTTTTATTCTTTCCCTAAACTACAGTATTTAATATTTAACTTTTTATATTGGGGACTCTTTCCAAATAGTGTTTGGGGTGTCTAAAATCTGTAAAATTTCTGGGATTAAAGTTGTGTTCACATTTGGCTTCTGCAACTAATTTATCTTCAATTGTTATGAATCCAGTTCAAAGTTTCAATATGTAAAGGTCAGGAAGGGTTTGTACTTGCCCAATGTATCAAGAATAGCATCAAGCAATAAGTAGAATGAGAGTCAGACTAAATCAGTTGTAATCTTTTACTTAATATGAAAATTGGTTGCTAAAGTAATAAGGTTTGCTATTGTCTAAGTAACCTAATCTCAGAGTTTTACCTTTATTTAAGTAAACACTATCAGCATATTAAGTTTACACTAAAGTTCAATTTATGACAATACTGCCACCTTATTGGATTACTTATCTTTGAACTGGAATATTTTAGCTCACTGAATGAGTTTTGAAAATTAGCCTATACAAATTTCTTTTTTAAATTATCGTTTTGTTAAAATTTAATCCAAATCAGTTGTTTTAATATGCAAAATATGTAGACGCACAACACATTTGAGTCAATGGCAAGGAAGCTCTACTATTACTGCTCTTCAATAAATTTATTTTGATTTAAAATATATAAATTGAATAACAATTTTGATTACAGTATCATTATAATTATTACCTCTTCGTTTATCATTTCCCATATGATAAATAAATGTAATCATTTTTTCCTTTTCTCAGGTACTAAACGAAGATAAAGAACAAAACATAATAGCTAAAGAAACTAACATTGAAGAAAATAAATTTGGTTTTAATTCAAATGATACAATCTTTTGCAGTGTTCCTGAAGTAAGTCTTTATAACTAATTTCCATTTTCTATATCATTTTCGTTCTTTTGGTTCACTTATTTCTTCTCTTTTTTAGTTTTCTAAGCAATTTTCTAATCATTCCTTTATCATAATAATTATTTTGGGGTACTTGAAAAATGGTACTGTATCTAATTCTTCCTTATTTAATGGGATACTCAATAATCGATTAAATAAATGTCTGAGAAAATGGCGGCTTTCAGAGACTTATTTAATCGATTATTAAGTATCCCATTAAATAAGGAAGAATTAGGATACCATTTTTCAATAGCCCAAAATAATGATTATGATAAAGAAATGATTAGAAAATTGTTTAGAAGAAAAAAACATAATAAAAGAGAAGAAATAAGTGAACCAAAACAACAAAAAGGAAAACAAAAAAAGGTGTGGACTAAGTTTACATTTACAAGAAAAGGAGTACTAATAAGTGTTTTTGAAAATGGAGTATCTGAAACACATCAAGCAAACGTGAGATTAATGTAGCTGTGAAAGGCGGAACAATGCACTCATTTTAGTTAACTAATATCCATGTTGTAAAAATAGTTATTTCAACCATTCTATGGTGTACCACGAAATTTGTTACTAAACATGGTTTATATAACATATTTAGGAAGGAATAGGGGTGGAAAGATTTTTTTACCTGATGTTAAGAACAGATTTACTATTGGAAGAATAGTTTATGAACAACAGTATCTCTCTACTCAAACCAATATAATATGTGTAACTACCTAAACATATCAATATTTGTTAGATTTTTACTAAATTTTGTAAATATATTAGATTTTTAAAATGGTTTGGATTTAGGAATAATTTGGAAAATCGGCAGTGGAGTTCAGCCACTTGAGGTGTAATAAATGACAAGGGCGTACTTTGTTTTTTATATTTTTTGTACACATTTTTGTATAGTCCTTCATAGAGATCTGAACAGTATAGTATTATATATATTTAAACTAATAAACATAAGTTAATGTAAAAGCAGAAATTTCTAAGTTGAAACTCCATGGTTTTTTAATCAATAAAGCACGGAAGTTTCAAAATAAAGTTTCAAAATTTAACAACATAAATATGTTTTATTGAATCCTATAATAAACATGAATTTATTAATTTTACTTTTTCACATATACATAAAATAATGTCAAGGTTTTTGTAGATATATCTGTTATGATACAGCCTAAGTAAAAAAAAGAAGTTTTTTTAATGATACCTGTCTTGTTGTATGGCAGTTCTTTACAGCCCAAACTTGTGGACTAATATTAATCAAATTTGGTAAATGTGCAATTTTAGCCATATCTCGAGACAGCTTTTCCATTTTATCAATAACTTAAAATTTGGGGTAGCTGCCTTAAGAGTCAAAAACACAAAATTATAACTTTCTCTCAAAATCGCTTCTAACAATTTTGATCAAATTTTGCTCGTTAGCCTCTAAAACAATCCACAACAAAATATATTGTTATCAAAATCAACTATACTGATTTAGATGAAATTTTAATGAACTGTAAATATTAATTAATGTGAACCTTTCTTAGCCTTAATCATAAGTAAAAAATATTACGATTCAGAAATAATTAGCAAAACACAAAAAACAATTTTCACTACTGTCATTGAAAGCTTGATTTTAAAGAAATACAATTTATGCTGTGATAATTTAAAATTGTGCACTTGTATGTACTTGAAGAGTACTTATTTTTATTAAAAAAAAATATAAAAATGTTTTTTAATATTATTATTATTTATAAAATTTTGCCAAGCTTTTTATGGGCGCCAGGTAGCGTTAGCTTACCAATTTAGAAAAAGAAAGATAATGAATCTAATTATTTATAAAATCTCTGGGGTCGCAAATTCTTTTATCAGTGTACTTACAGTGGATTTTGGTTTCAGAATGAAAACACTTGTAGCTGAAATATTAACATGGATTTATTAAAAAAAAACAAAGAATGAGCACATATATATGATCATGATACATTTCATACCACTTATATTTAAAATCTATATGCTTTTTTTAAATCTTTCAATATACTTTGCCTTGAAGAGGCTTAAATTCTTTATTAAAACTTTATATTAATAGTTGCAACTCAAAACAAAAATATTTCTTTATAGTGAGCGTTTTACGTTCTCACATAACTAAGATTGATTATGTTAAAATGAAATTAAACATTCTAAATTTACAAATTATTACACAAAAATTATTCATTAAGACTATATAAAAAAGGTTCATAGAAAAAGTTCTTTTATATAAAAATGTCTATGATTCTATGTTACCGGAAAACCGATCCTGCAGATTGAACATGTGCTCGTACTGGAATTCGTTCATTTGTGTTGTAATCACCTTGTAGATTGGATTTGTACAATCGATGCTCAATTGTCCTTTCCCGTACATAATGTTGCACAATAAATATATCACTTTATTCAAAAGATGTCTAATATCTCATCAATTTCTGCATACGTCCTACCACGTTTACGAATGTCTCTAGTCCCATTAAATTATTTCTATCAATGTTTTTTTTAAAACTTCATTTAGACAAAATGTTTCTCACTGACTCTAATTTCATAGTTGTACTCTGTATTAATAATATCTATTACATTTTAGAAAAGTTTCTCTCAATCAATTTATGTCTGATTACTTCAGAAATACAACCTGTCTATCCAACTGCTGGACTTAGACTCTACTCAAAACACAACCATACTCTACTAAGCTCTGACCTAGACTGACTTGAAACCACGAGATCTCTCACTTCCCAAAGTGTTCTTTCCGGTCACATTTTCACTGCCATAGTTATTTTACATATATCACCGCATAAAATCAAAATTCACATATAAAGAAATTAAACATTCGCAAATGTTTATGTTGTACTAATACTAAACATGTTTATTTATTTTTAGCCTTGAAAATCCATTTTTTCTTTATAAATGAGTTTACTAGTTTTAAATTATTATTTGAATCTTTTATCTCTATGGATTAACCGCGTCTTTTAAATAAGTTAATATTAAGATCTGACTTTTCACACTGTTACAAAACCCCACAAAGATTTGTATTATAATACAAGTATTGTAACACAAATCTTTCTATATATATAAATTTCAAATCGAAAAAAAAAAAAATATAATTTTTCAATAGATTTTCAAAACTTTTTATTTCAGAAGCTAAGGACTTCATAAAAGAAAATAAGTATCACTAGTATACTTAATTTAAGAAAGATTCTCTTTTCTTATAAAAACTAAAAAATCTCTTTACTAAATCCTACTTTACTATCTTAATTTATTTGCGTTATCATAACTCATTTGTACAAAAAAAAATATACGAATCAATTAGTGCTAAGCCTTATCTCTATTTATACAATAAAACCCATCATCAGTTTCTTTTTCAACAGCAGTTGACTGAAACTTTTCCATCAACATTTTTTTCGTTGACCGGATCCTGTCACTCAAAATCTTATCTTCCAGACAGCCATCTGTATATTTTCCTGCCATCTAGCATTTCCTTTCCCACACTTTTCTCTTTTGCCAAGACGAAATTTCTACATCCTTTATAAAAATCTACATCTATCTCTTACTATTCATCTGAATTATTTTTCAACTTAACACAATTAAAATTTAAAACTTCTCATTATTAATTAACATCTTTACAAAATTATTTATTTATTACTCAAAATTACTTCAATTCACCTTAAGACTCTTCAATTATGACTTTACATTATTATTTTTTAACTTAAATTCCTAATTACTCTTTGCTTTGCTGAGATTACATCTTAACTACTGATTTTACCATTACCAAAAAACTCCTCTCTTATTCAAAATTCAAAAATTATAACATTATTATAAAAAAATCACTTACAAACTCATCTTATCTATTTCAAAATTACCTCTTTACAATTGTATTATCCTTTTAGTACTATATCTCAAAATTATTTCCATCTTAAATCTTTCATGTTTTAATAATTAAAGTTGCACTAATCCTCAAAAAACCTCTTTATTATTCATATTTGTGTAGCCCACGCAGGTTACCTACATCATTTATATAAATAATCTCTTTATCTCAATGTAGCTTCCTTTAAAAATCATAATAATCGTCGTTTATTCGTAGAATTCCTCAAATCTCCCTTTATTTCATTAAAATCGTCGCATATTTCCTTTATATCCTCGTAGTACTCAAAAAACCTCTTACAACTTAAAAATTAACCATCAATGCAACTTAACTATTCTTCTTACAAAAGTTTCTTAACAGAACAACTTCATTTTAAATACCACTTTACTCAATACTTCTGTAAAGCCATCATCTTCTTATAAAAAACTCAAAAATTCTCTCATTTAAATTACTTCATCAAAATCTCCTTAGTCATCAACCACTTAAATACAAAAACTTCAAAAAATAATAAAATTTACATTGCTTTCCCAGCTAACACCTTATTTCATCAAAATCTTTAGACACCTTTATCAAATAACTTCTCACAATCATCTATTGTTTTAAATTCAAACATTATTTATTAAAAATCGTTAATTATTTATTTCATTTATAAATTTCATCAAAATCTCTCTTATCATTATTAATTTACTACTCCTTCCTTTAAAAAACAAGAACTTAACCTCCTTTATTCATTATTTAACATCAAAAAACTTAAAAAACTTAATTATTATCTGTCTTGGCAAAACTCACATAGATTCTCTTCATATTATATTATTTATTAATTATATCTCCTTCTTTTAAAAAACAAAAACTTTAACATTTTTAACTCCATTATTCATTTTATTACCATTTCATTATTAAAAAACAAAAAACTTCAATATTATTATCATCTTAGCAATGCCTCTTGAAAACCACTCAATTCCTTTACAAGTCACCTTTTTCAAATCTCAAATTATTTAAATCTAACAATATTTTGCATATAATTACTTATTTTATTATTCTTAACTTTTGTAAACAAATATCAAATACTTTTTACATATAAGCCAAGCATTATTACTCTTAATCTATTATATACATTTAAAAAAATTACTATCTTTCTTACTAAAGTACTCCAATTCTGACTCGTCCGGTTTTATTTTGTATATACAGATTGATCAGTTCTGTATACACTACACTTTATCTTTCTTCTATCATCTGTCTAAAGTTTCATTACATGGAAATTCTATGTAATATTATATCAAATTATTATTGTTTTAACCGTTGTTACAAAATCTCCATCATCTTATCAAAAAAAATTTTTTTATTTTACTTAACATTTAAATTTCAAAAATTTTACAGATTTTAACTCATCATTTTCCAAAATTTACTTTTTTATCCAAATTTTAATTATTTAGTAGTCTCTTGTATATTCTCCTATTATCTCCAATATCCGCGACACTTCTTGTCGACTTAATTACACTTTGTATCCTTCTGATTACAACTTTAGACACTTACATTGAAGTCTGCATTATGATTTTTCAGATGTGAGAAGGTTGAAATGCAAAATTCCTACTCAGTTCAGAATAAAGCCCCAATCACACCTTTCAACCATAACACACCTTCAATGCTGTCTACATGCTTTATCCCTAAGAATAAAACATGTTTTCGACTACCGTTACCCTGCTATCCTCCCATTTATTTCATTAAATTACCTAAATGCACTTATACTAAGAAAATTTAAAATTCATAAAAATTTTATCAAAATCATATCATCCAAAGTTGAAATAATGTTCTCTTTACCAATCTTATTATTAGCATCGTCGATTTTTTGTTTATGTACTCCTTTCTACTTATTATTATCCAGATTCAAAAAGAAAATTTTATTTTTAAAATTTATTCTAAGTTCTTTACTTAGAAATTTACTTTTAATTCTATAAAAGTTATTCAAGTAATCAACTTTTATTCTATTTACTTTAATCAATACCAATTATCCTTTATTTAAACAATTTTTATTTGAAAACGCAAGTTAATTTACAATTATAAACCAAAAGTTTTTTTATTTTCCAGAACAGTATTTTCGTAACACCCTGTATTAGTCTCTATGCTATACGCAATAGAATCTTAGGCCTAGTTGAGAGATAAACAACCTTCCCCTTTGTATATGGTGATGCAATATCTCTGTCTACTGCTGATAAGAATCGTCTATGAAATCTTTTTAGCTCCAACTAGATTCAATCTCTCGTCATCTTATTGAATATTTAATATTGAATCCACCTACTTAATATTGAATATTATTTCTTCAACACTACTCTGAATCTTTGCTTCTAACTAATCTGTTTTATCTTAACACGTAAAATCAATATTTATCTTGGAGTAAACAACACTCGGTTATTTACTGATATAAACCTAGCGTCTTGAATTTACAAATACCTAAACGTTTTCTAAAACTAAACTCTTAATATTTTAACTTGGTTTATTATTTTCTAGTACACATATCATTGTTATTTCAAATTATAAACTATACATTATTCAAATTTAAAACTACTTATTAACAGAATCTTAACTACTTTTTATTAATTATTTTTCACAATCTAGTCCGTTTGTTTATAAAAATGTCTTTACATTTATATCAGTCGTTCCAAATTTCAATTTATTACAACAATTATAAATTATCCATTTTTTTGCGATGATTTCCCGATTGATGAAAGATTTTAAAGTACATGATTAAATTTTTTAACACACTTTTAATGTTAAATACCTCTTCTGGCTTAGAGATCTGTTCTAGGCTAGGTCTTGCAAATGACCCTTCCTCAACAAAAGATTCCCCTTTGTTGACACTACACTTTTGTATTGACGAAACCCCTCTCTCTTTCTCAAACATTCTTACATTTCTTTCCCTCATAAACAACTCACAATACAATGACCCTATTTCAATATCTGTTAGTTTAGGAATTCTAACCCCACCATTTTTGTATACCACTACAAAGTCTTCTTTTAATATTTCTTTTTTAAACTTATACTCGAACTCATCTTGTTCAAAAAGGCTTTTAATTTTCTGTTGTTTAATTTCAAAGACATTTCTAAATTTCAACATTGCATAATTTTTAAATTCTACATTCTTATGACACACTTGTTTTTTAAGATAAACAGCTGATTCCTTTATTATTAGATTATTTACTTTTACTTTGTTTTTTTGAATTACCCATAACCCATATCCCATTTAACCCCACAAGACTTATTCACTTCAACATTACTTATCAACTGTTTTAAATTATTATTTTCAAAAAGCTCATTTTTTAATTTTTCTTGTATTAACTCTTTAAAACATTGTTCTCTATCTAACTTCATTTGTTCAAATCCCTCATTCATCTGCTTCATCATTACTTCCAACATTCTCATTATTTTATCATCTCTATCTACTCTATCCTGCTCAGTTATCCTAACCTGTTCAACCTTTAAAATATTATTATTAGTACCCTCCATTTTATTTAAATTTTGATCTTCTTTTACCAAATTGCTATTATTATTTACTAAATCACTTGAAACCTTATCTTTTCCATCAAAATCATTAACCCCACCATTTTTCTTAACTTTTAAATTTTCATTATTATCTACCTCATTATTTACTTTATTATTGACTTTTATAACCTCATTAATCTTTGTATTATTACATCTATAATACCCATAATTTACTTTTTCTGTATTATTTCCTATAACAAATGCCGACACTACAGTAAAAGGGGGTGCTTCTTTTAACAATTTATCTTTTAATTTTCTATGAATTTCATTTCTCGCTATCATCCCAGCACACATCATTTTTTTAATTTCTGCTTGCAATTCAACATCCCTATCTATTAAATTTAGTCCTAACCTTACATGCCATTGTTTAACTAGATTTTCTCTGTCTAATTCGATGTGCCAATGTTCCACATCTCTTCTATCCATATCCAATACCTTTTCAAATTTATATTTTTTATTTACATTTGTAAAATACTTTTCAAATTCTTGTTTCATAACTTTAAATTCCATCCTAAGCCTATCTAAATCAGTTATTAACTTATTATTATCATCTCCCTCCATTTTAACTATTATTATGTTTACCTTTAGTTTTAAATTTAAATTTTAGTTACCAAAATCATCATCCTAACCTATTCACTATTATTAACATTTATTATTTCTAAACCCATTTAAATTTATTTTACTTAACACAACAGAATCTATTACTTAACCAACACAAAATTTTTTTAAAAAAAGAATCTTTCTTATTATTATTGATAGAGTCCTTATCTTGATTTGTGTTTCCATTTCACCAAAATCACTGTATTTTCGACCAAAACCGCCCCACGTTGGGCGCCAATTGTGATAATTTAAAATTGTGCACTTGTATGTACTTGAAGAGTACTTATTTTTATTTAAAAAAAATATTAAAATGTTTTTTAATATTATTATTATTTATAAAATTTTGCCAAGCTTTTTATGGGCGCCAGGTAGCGTTAGCTTACCAATTTAGAAAAAGAAAGATAATGAATCTAATTATTTATAAAATCTCTGGGGTCGCAAATTCTTTTATCAGTGTACTTACAGTGGATTTTGGTTTCAGAATGAAAACACTTGTAGCTGAAATATTAACATGGATTTATTAAAAAAAAACAAAGAATGAGCACATATATATGATCATGATACATTTCATACCACTTATATTTAAAATCTATATGCTTTTTTTAAATCTTTCAATATACTTTGCCTTGAAGAGGCTTAAATTCTTTATTAAAACTTTATATTAATAGTTGCAACTCAAAACAAAAATATTTCTTTATAGTGAGCGTTTTACGTTCTCACATAACTAAGATTGATTATGTTAAAATGAAATTAAACATTCTAAATTTACAAATTATTACACAAAAATTATTCATTAAGACTATATAAAAAAGGTTCATAGAAAAAGTTCTTTTATATAAAAATGTCTATGATTCTATGTTACCGGAAAACCGATCCTGCAGATTGAACATGTGCTCGTACTGGAATTCGTTCATTTGTGTTGTAATCACCTTGTAGATTGGATTTGTACAATCGATGCTCAATTGTCCTTTCCCGTACATAATGTTGCACAATAAATATATCACTTTATTCAAAAGATGTTGTCTAATATCTCATCAATTTCTGCATACGTCCTACCACGTTTACGAATGTCTCTAGTCCCATTAAATTATTTCTATCAATGTTTTTTTTAAAACTTCATTTAGACAAAATGTTTCTCACTGACTCTAATTTCATAGTTGTACTCTGTATTAATAATATCTATTACATTTTAGAAAAGTTTCTCTCAATCAATTTATGTCTGATTACTTCAGAAATACAACCTGTCTATCCAACTGCTGGACTTAGACTCTACTCAAAACACAACCATACTCTACTAAGCTCTGACCTAGACTGACTTGAAACCACGAGATCTCACTTCCCAAAGTGTTCTTTCCGGTCACATTTTCACTGCCATAGTTATTTTACATATATCACCGCATAAAATCAAAATTCACATATAAAGAAATTAAACATTCGCAAATGTTTATGTTGTACTAATACTAAACATGTTTATTTATTTTTAGCCTTGAAAATCCATTTTTTCTTTATAAATGAGTTTACTAGTTTTAAATTATTATTTGAATCTTTTATCTCTATGGATTAACCGCGTCTTTTAAATAAGTTAATATTAAGATCTGACTTTTCACACTGTTACAATGCTAAGGACATATTTACATTACAAGCAATGCAAGTTTAAGCCCTAATTATATACTGTATTTTTAAATACAGCTTCCACAGTTCATTTCTACATTTTTATTGATAATTAATGAACTGACATTTTAGTGATGAATAGTTTTAGTTGGTTTCTATTTACTTTAGAAATGGGTTAAATAACAAAGTTTGTGTATCAAATATTTACTGTACCGTATACAAGATAAGTAGGTATCATATTAATTCTTTTTTTTTTTTTTTTTTCAATTAGGGATTAAATGAAAACAATCAACAAATAACAATAGTTGAAGAAACTGAAGTTGTCGCAGGTGAATTTGGTTTTAATGTAAGTTCTTGCAATATACCTGAAGTAAGGTTATTTTAAGTTCATAAACAACATAGTAAAATCACAAGATAGTACTAAAATAAACCAGGACTATAAACACTTTTTATTTTCTCACACAGGTATACTAGCTTTCTAGTATGTAATATACAGAAATTTATGTGATGGACCAAAAATTCAATTTTTGTGTGAAAATAATAATTTCCAGGTCCCAAAATTCCAAAAAAAAAGTGATTTTTGGAATAATATCTGTCTGAGATATATATAAGACCAATTTAATCAAATTTGATATGTGAGCATTATTTTGTCACTTTTTAAATTTTTCCAATAAATCAAAATTTGGAGGTATAAGAAAAAAAAATTACAATTTTCTCAAAACTGGCTCTATTTCTTCAAATTTTGCTCAAGTGTAATCTCGAAGGACGGAAACAAAACGCTTTACTTAACATCTCTCCAAAAATGCTGCTTTGTGAGTTATCGGTGAGAAACAATAACAAAAAAATTTGTATATCAAAATCGGTCTTACTGATGAAGTTCGAATTTTATTGAAATGTGAAGAAAATTGCAAGTAAAAAATTATTACGATTCAGGAATAATTGGTAAAATACGAAATCGAATCTTGACTATTGTCATCTAAACGTCGCCAAGCTCCAAATTATATGATTTACACTAAGGACGCATTTATAACATAAGTGATGCAACTTTAGGCCCTTATATTTAAATATTTTTCAGTATTCATTGATCATTCACTATTTTATTGACAACTGAACTAACAGTTTCAATAATACAAACATACAATGAGCCTTGAAGCTAATGCAATATGAAAGAAGTAATCCCTAAACCACAAATAAAACACTAACACAACTAATGTTAGAAAGTTTAAAAAATCCTTATATATATATTTCAGTACCGGTAACATAGCTATCATCCTCGGATAGAATGATAATAAACTAATACTAAACTAAATATGATCATGAGACGACTTACAAAGTGTTGAATAGCTTCGAAAGTGTTAAAGCTGCAAATGATTTGTTGTTGAACTCTGATAAGTGGCCAATTCCTAATTCTATGTTATTTTCTTTGTTAAAATCAAGTTAAAGCACACATTAGGCCTGTTTTTAACTTCAACTTGTATTTTCTTATATACATATAGCAGTTATATTAGAGAACTTTGACTTGTATTTTTCTATTTGCTTTTTTCTCTTTGCTTTTCTTTTAATGTTCTTAATACAAGTTATAGTAATTAGATTGAGCAGGATGTTGGTAGGCGGGGAAACAGATTTGACTAATGTGGAGGGGGGATGAGTGCTATGTATGCTTGACCCTTTAAAAGTTGTCTGTCATATTTAGTTTAGTTTAGTATTGGTTTATATCCCTCTGAGGATGGTAGCTATGTTACCCAAATGTACATAAGGATTTATTAAACTTTCTAAGATTAATTGTGATTTGGAGATTACTTCTTTCATTTTTAGTGATGATTACTTTGGAGATATGTGAGTGAAAAAGTTTGTGCAATGTTTTTAGTTCCAAATTATGGACATAAAAGATAACCACCAAAGGTAAATATTGTAGATACAAGGTTAACTTTGACAAAGTCATTAAAATTAGATTTCAATAAGGAAGAGCAAATTGAATGAAGTCTCTATTTCATTATGAATATAACTATGATGTTCACTAGAGCTGTGTAGTTGAGTCAAGCAAAGTGAGTGGAGTTTTAATTAAGGATTTGGCAGTGTTTCTAAACAGTTTTTTTATAAAATATAAAGAACTACAAGGGCCGATTACCAGACAGAAGACTCAAATTTGGAATGCAGTTCCATTTACCAAAGTTTAAAAAGACACATTTTCATCATATGATCACCATATCAAGTTCCCGTCACTGTAATTCTAGTTTTCAGAACCAATCGTAGCTCTTCAATTTTCTCATGATGCTGGGTCAACACTATAACAATTAAGCCCCTATGGGAATTGAACCATAAACCTCTTGAACACAAGGCAAGAGCTCTTCTAGTCACTAGACCAACTGGGGGTTAGTTTATACAAGTATAAAAGTTCTTAAAAATTGTTTGTATGTGCATTAAAAAAGTTGTGTACTATTTATTTTTCATTACAATTACGTTAACCTAAATTCAGAATTTTATTGACAACTTTCTCAGGTCAGTGACTTGCTACAAGTAGGAAGTATTTCTGTACTCGATATGGAAGCAGATGAATTTGATTTTTACTCAGAATCAAATAAATCTATATTTTTTTCAGTATCACAGATAATGGAATACATTTAATTAAATATTATTAAAGTATACATTTTAAGTTATACAGCTTGTATGTACAGTGAAACTTCCAAATAACGGACACTGCTCAGATTACATAAAATGTCCGCTATCGGGAAAGATGCAATCATATAGGCCGGCTGATAATGCATGGTAAACCACCAGAATAGCGTCTTGTTACGATATTGAACACATTCAGAAAATTCAAACGGCGAACTAAATTAAATGTCATTAACCTACTGTATAATAAAGCACATTACTACGGTCAATAAAAATAAAATAAATTAAACATTGGTATTGTTTCATGCCTGTCTACTGTATTATTAAAGTGTTTATAGTACAACAGGCATAATAGTTTTAAAAAATACACAATAAAACACAAATTTGTAAATTAAATAATATTCTTTATTAATTAATCATTTCGTACTACAGTACTGAATAGACAAATAGAGAAACTAGGAAAATCTAAATCTAAAGAAGGAGAAAATTAAACTATGTAATGTTTAAAGTTAAACATTTTAGTTTGAGAGACATAATACACAACTTATACTACACACTGTTCTTACGGGAACTTTATTGAAACTGAATTCTTAAAGGACAGCAATGACTCCTATATAAAAGACAAAAAGAAAACAAACCTAGTTTCCAGGAAGTCAACTGGAATATTCATGTAGATATTACAATATGTATTTTGAGAAATCTACAATTAATTTCCTAGAAAAGGATGATATGCTTCGCTGTCCGCTATTCAGAAGTTTTAACAGACCCATTGTCCATCAATTTCGTGTCCGTGTCTGTTTTTGGGAAAATCCATTATTTAGAAACACTACAAATGCCATAAAAACATGATGCTGGTCGGGGAATACAGAAATGTCCATTAAGGGAATTTCGCTGTATTTAATATTCTATTCTAGGTCTGTGATACTAGTAGTATTAATTTGGGGTGATTTTTAGAGGTCTGTAGAGCCCCCTCCCCCTCTAGTTCTTCTAAGTCAAGGAACTCGCCTCTCCAGCTCCAACTCATTTGGGAAATGCAACACATGAAAGTAGGGGTAGGTATCTCGTCTACCACAAACTGGTATTCTCCCAGACTTGTAATATTTTTATGCAGTGGTTTTTGTAATAGCTTCTTCTGGTGATAACTTGCCATGAGCTAGTGATCGTAGGTACCTGCTTCACTCAGTCCTCTTCTCAGTAGGTTATCTATCCTTAACAGATTTTACTACTAACTTGAGTGGGATGTTTCTGAGTTTTTTCCCTCTTCGATGGATGCATATTCTATCAGGAGTGTGATTCCTTATGGGTGGCCTGATTGACCTTTCTCTATTAAGTTTATTAACTTTTGATTGTTGAGGAAATTTCGATAAAGCGGAGGACTCCCCATTCTGCTAGTCATCACAGACAGTTATGCTCCATTTATCACCACATTGAGTTGTGGTGACTTCAGTACAAGCTTATTTTTTTCATTTCTCTCACCACATTTTCCACGAACAGCTAGGAAAAAGATGGCGCACTTGCCCAGAGCCTCGCTTGGTCAGTTAAAGCTAAAAATGTGAGAGGTCACCAAGTATCCCAGAGGCTTCATACGTACCATCTTTTGCCCAGTGCCATTCACCCTATCAAAATGGATCACTTTACTCTTCAGGCTTAGATTGAAAACAGAAGAAGGTGAAAATAGACTGACAGAATAGATTAAGAAAGATACACCTATACGGTAGTGGGAAGTCACAGGAAAGACCTCGGAACAATTTAAAGAGTAGAGATCTGTGGAGGCTGTTTGTGATGGACGCCCACTGGGTGATATGTATGCCAAACCTAATACTATAAGTATTTCAGTGTTTTATAGACAAATATTTCTTTTCAGGTCAATGACTCGCTACAAGCAGCAAGTGTTTCTGTGCTTAATATGGAAGCAGATGAATTTGAATTTTACTCTGAGTCAAATAAATTCATAACAATTTCAACATCACAGGTAATGAAACACATTTAATTAAATATTACTAAAATATGAATTTAATATTACATCTTTTACGTTTTTAATATTCTAGGTCTGTGACATTAGTAACTACTCCTAATGATTAATGATCAACTCCTACTCTAGTATGAATTCCGCAGTCACATATAAAACAGAATTTATTGTTTATATGTAAATTTTCAAAAAGTTTTTAAAAATATTCAAATAAGAGTAATGTTGGATTTGTAGACAAAATTGAAAACTTGTTTTTATTATGAGTGTATTGTCCATCATGAGTAGTCTACACTCCTTCAAATCAAACAATTAATTCAGAAATCTTCATTGTTCTTCTCCAAGTGAGAGAGGTGGTAAGAAGTAAAGGCAAATTTACTTTAAAATGAGTAAGACTGACTTGTTTAAATATGTATTCACCTGTCTATTTCCCAATATGTTAAATTCTGTGTTGTTCACAATATTTGAATTATGATCTTAAAGTATTTGCATAATTAACTCTTTTGATTAAATTACTATTTTTCATCTAAAATTTATTCTAAATGTGATCATAAATTTAATTTTTAAACTGTTTACAGACAAAATATACTAAAAAGGACCAGAAACAACTTAGAACTCCAATAACAATTGAAGATGACGATTTTGGATTTTTTTCAAATTCTGAGAAGTCTATTTGGTCTACATCAAATGAGGCAAGTGCGAGAGAGAGAGAGAGAGAGAGAGGGGGGGCGGGGGAGGGAGAGAGAGGGAGGGAAGGAGAGAGAGAGCTAATATAAACACAGTGTCCCAAAAGCCACTATGTACTAGAAAAGCAAAAATTTCATATATTTTTGTATTAAGTAGAGTGAATTTCATTAATGTTATGGTGGTCATGTTAATGAAAAAAACATGGACTTAGTTGGCATATTACTAACTTTACAAATGCTTAGAAATAGATTTATAGGAAACTAACTAAGCACAAGTACATTTTAAAACAGAAATTTAGTTAAAAAAAATTAAATTAAAATGTTTTTTTTTAACTAATTGTTTTATGTACAGTAGCCTCACTCCTTATATATTCTAATACATTGTTTTTGTAAACACTATGTAGCTACTGTCTAGTGTAGGATGTGACAACAATCATGGGCGTGGCCAGTACCAAATTATTGAGGGAAGGGTGTGATTCAATAGATAGGGTATAAATTATCAAGGTGTCTAAACATTCCTCTGGAAAATGTTGAAAAAAGCCCTAAAACACTTTTTGATGCATTCTGAATGCTTCTAACAACATATTTTAAAGGTACTTAATACATCTCAATTTAAGCCTATTTTCCAAATTATCATACACAAAAACTGTGATAATGTAAAAAATTAGTTTGTAATAGTATAAAAAATTAGAGTCCGAATTCAAAGTTTGTAATAGATGTTTAATGCGCGAGATAAAAATACAAAGGGAGGGAGATGCTTTTGAATAATATGTAGTTTTCGATAAATTCTTTTAAGGAAGTAAGATGGATTTTCAAAACAACATAATGAATTACGATGTTTAGTGTTAGTATAGATTAATATGTACAGATGTTTAATTTTAGTATTGTATAATTGGGTAGAAGTGTTGTTTTTTGTCATAGATAATTGATAATTTGTGCGACAATATTAGGAGTGTGTGAACTGTTTAGAACAGCGGAAACAAATCACGGAGGAGTATGGGTCCGGTTTCTAATTATAAGAAAAGGTATCTCGTGGCGAATGAGTTGGACATTCTCAGTTCAGTGGTTGGAGGTGAGAGACGTGTTTTCGATGCGGAGAAATATTTCAAAATGTAGTTTAAACATTAAAATATTTTCTGGACAATAATACTGTAAACCCATATTCAAAGTATTGAATATATTTGTTTTAAATAGTGAACCTTTAAACTAAAATTCAGACTTGTAAAACGAGACTAGAACGTTCAATGTTTCAGTGTTAATGCTGAGGTGATAAAATTTATAGACAATAGACAACTAGCGTGTATTGTATTATACAATGTGTCGATAGATGAACTATCAAACTAAGAAACATTTTAATATAGACATGTGTTGGACGATAGAAAGATCGAAATTCACGAATGATGCAATTTCAACGGTCGGTCAACTCACCACGTGCAAGTTACAATGAACTTTCTTCAACAAATACGGTAACCAGTGTTAAATAACACTGAAACTATATATTGTGTAACTATGTAAAGCTTATTATATGTAATGTACTATTTTTTATAAATTTAATATTTTTGAACAACCATTTTGTTGAAAAAATCATAAAGGTCTAATGACATAACTTTTTATAGAGTAATTTTAAATCATATAAACAGATAATTTCAATCTGTTCATTCAATAAATGAATTTCTAAGTTGCAACATAAAAAACTAAATTCAAGATTCAAAATTTTTGACCTTCTTAAAAGGTAATCATGATAATTGATATTAGGATGTCTAGTTTAGAAAGATTATGAAATCGTTGATGAATAATATGTACTAAATTTATGTTTTTAATAAATCTATGTTAATATTTCAGCTACAAGTGTGTTCATTTCAGAAACCGAAATCACTGTGAGTACACTGTAAAAGAACTTGCGACCCCAGAGATTATATAAGTAATTAGATTATTATTTTTTTTTCCTTTTCTAAATTGATGTTAACACATCTGGCGCCCTAAATTGCTTGGCAAATAGTTAAAATAAGAATTAAATTCAAATTTAATAAATAAATACTTTACGGAACTCTTCAAGTTCAAAATAAAAATAAATTTTTTTATCTTTTTCATAATAGAACCTTTATTTTTTGAATTATTACAAAACGGTAAAAATAATAATATTAAAATTTAGAATTATCAACAATATACAAGTAATTACTATAAATTATTTCCTAAATAACCCATGGTTTGTACCTGGAAACTACTTTGAATAGAATAGTTTTAAAACACAAAATTCAGTAATGTTCACCTGTTTTTTTAATATATATATATATATATATATATATATATATATATATATATATATTTTTATTGAAAATGTAAATAAATATTATACACAATATTTTATTTCACCCTTAGCACTCCAACTAATAAATACTCATAACACCATATATTATGTGTGTACACACGAAAATACATAATCGAATGTGTTTTAAAATCTAGTTCAAGACACATCCGATAGAGTGCATGTGAATGATGGTTTCCTATATTGAGACAGATATAGACCATTGTAATGAGCTTTGAAGACTATATCATTCAATAATTGGTTCCCCCGGCAAAGGCTGGCTTCTGACACTCCTTCCTCCACCCCATTGACATATTTACACACAGCAATTTTTAACTGATTGGTTTGTTAGTTAATAACCTTGAAACATCGTGTTTTTTGTTGGTGCTGCATTTATTTACATGTTTTTATGTGTAGAATATAGTTTTGTATGTACGTTTTACTTGCTTTTTAATAAACTTACATAGTTTTAATGTTATTTAAAGTCGTAATTAGTATTATTGAAAGTTTGTTATTTTATTACGGCTCATTCTAACAGTCCGGATTATGAAAATTTTGTACTTGGGATTATGAATATTGGTTACACATTATTTTAAACTTTTTAAAATTATAATTTAAAAGTTAGCAGACAAATATTTAGTATTATACATTATAACAAGAAGTAATAAGCCATGATTTCTGTAATTTTTCCTTAAAATATTTAATTTTAAAATTTTCGTATAAATAAAACAAATAGACAAAGTTTGATTTTTAACAAACAAACAAAAATTGATTTTAAAACAAAAAAATCTATTATCCAAATGGGGACAATCCCAAATTTCACTGCAACTGTGTGGCGTGTAAGGGTTATTATTTTTGTTAAATATTAAAAATACAATTAGTGTATTATTAAACATATATGAAAATTAGAAATAATCATTGTAAATTGTGTGTCAAAATCAGAAATGAAAATAAAATGAGGTGTCAAGTTAAGTGCATGAGGTAAAATTTTAATCTAATAAAGTTCAGTCTATAGTAATCCAAATATATTTCATCTGTTGTCTAAATTGGATATAAATATCCAAGCAATCTCAACCATACCTAATACTCCTCCAAGTTCACATAAGTGAATTTACATTTAAAAGTATATTAGTAAAACCTGGATAATAATTTTCTTATTTCGCAACAGCTTTTAAGATGTATAATATAATTTAAGTTTGTTAAATTCGTTTAACGGTGTCATTTTTTGTCAACTAGAGCTAAAAAAATTCAATTTGTTTTTTAAATAAATATTGGGGTACATATTCCCTCCTTCAGTGGTGATCCATGTGACGAAAAAATTCATAAAACAAAAAGTACGGTAACAGTAATTAACACCACAAATACTATACACTTGAACAAAATACAATCATAGAACTAATAAAAGGTAAATGCTTTATAGATGGCTTGCTCCTTCTATTGAGATTTATCATTCGATGGGGAACACTGTGTTAGTAAATATTACGATCTACCAATTTATGGACATAAAACCTGAAACATAGATGCCTTATCTGAAAAAATAAACCCAATATCACCTTTACTGGTGTCCCAATTTGCTAGGCCGGAATATCCTTTTACTCTATTTAACATTGACGAGTGTATTGGTTTACATCCCTCAGAGGATGGTAGCTTTGTTACCGAAATGTACTTAAGCAGTTAATAAAGTTGGTAACATTAATTATGTTAGTATTTTATTTATGGTTTAGGGATTACTTCTTTCATATCATTATTAACCACGAAGCTCATTGATTATTGTTGTAATACCTAAAAATTGTAGTATTGAATTGAATATTTAAAGTAACCGGGAAACGTTAAAATTAAAAGGGGGGGGGAGACATTAGAAGTCAAAAGATGACTCAATGTACATATTAAAATAAGGGAACATAAAAAGTAAATATAGATTTCCAAATTTAAATAATATGATGTATAAAATGTTAGTTATAATTTGTAGAATATATTTTGATAGTTTGTTATAAAAATTATAGACGAAGCTTGTTTTCAGGCAAAATAATTTGAACAGTGTCTGTGGCTATGCGAGAATAATTCTCGTGAACGACGAGATTATAAGTATAACGGGACAGAAATAGAAAACTTCCATGTGCTCGGCAGTCTTGGTCAGAGTCTGGAGGAGAGAGTCTCAGTGGAACGTTTATGGCGATCAGACGTGTTTTCTGTTAAAAGAGATTTTTAATAAAATGTAGTGAAGACGTTGAAAAACAGTTTAAGATCAATAATCTTGATCTAAATAGTAATTGTACTAAACTAAAGACGTGTACTATTAATTTAAAAGTTGCGAACTCTGTAAAGTGTGTAAAGAAAATTTCTTGCACGTGGTCGAGATGGTTGGACCGTTTGAATCGCGAGTTCGAGTCATGAACAATCATAAAGGTGTTTAATTGGAACGATAAACTATAATACAAACAGTTATTTGACATGTGAGTAAAAAATGAACTTTGAGTAATGGTAAACTGAACATATCATGTTAACGTCGGAACTGAGAACAATGGAACTTGCCACGATACAAGAACACATTTCTGGAATGCGAGACGAACCAACAAGGAATTGTGCTTTTAAATAATGAAACGTGACTGGTATACACGTTAAGACTACTTTTATAAAAAACTATTTAAGATAATGAAATAACATGTGAATTTTTAACTATATATTTAAATTGAAAGGTAGAAGTAGAATAACTTGAGACTATAGTCTATCATACAAAAATGAGAATAGTAAAGTAAACTTTTTCTTCTTTTTAATAATTAAACTATTGAGAGCTAATCTAAATTGAGAAATAAAATAATAAATGAAGAAAATTCAACCATTTAAACTCACTTTGATAAATTAGAAATTGTTAAGATGCCTTAAGCTATGACTATGAATATTAGAATTAATTACAGATAACTTATAAAAAAATTATGTAAATGTATTAATCTTTGTTTTCAATAAACCATGTTAAGTTTCAGCACAAACAAGATTTCCTTATTTCACCAGAAAAACCACTGAAAAGTACCCTTTTAAAAGAACTTGCAACCCTGAGCTATTTTTATTAAATAAATATTAACTTATTTTCTAAATCGATGAGTTAATTCCATCTGGCGCCCATAAGCTGAGCAAATTAATTAATTTTCTTCTTTTTCTTAAAAAATAAAATAAATACAAAACCCCCTTTGATTTAAATTATTACATTGTATTGATAAATTCACAAGTTACATAAAAATTATATCAGTTTTAGAAGAAATCACAGGGGGAAAAATGATGTAACTATTATTGAAATTTGATATTTTGTAACGCTATGATTCTTGAAAAGGTTTCAATTCAAATACAAGATGAGTAAATGAAAACAAGAAAACTTGAAGTGAGAAATTTATTTTTCCTACAGTTACCTAACAATGTACATGTTCTCTCACTGATTTGAGAAAGCAAAGTGGCCAATTCGCTCATCAGTGAGACAATGTTAACATTGTCTCACTCTAATTACTTTGTCTCACTCCAGATTTGCAACGTGAAGGCACGAAATAGTGAGCGCGTAACATGCAGACAAGGTCGTATGCGCGCGAAATACGTTGGCAGCACTGGCTGTAAATCAGCTGGTCAGCTGTTGTACTGTTGTATTTGTCACAACACTTCCGGTCACGGCAGAAGCCACCATTTCTGTACATTTAACATTAATGTTACAAACCAAAAGTGACTTTTTTTTAACTGTTTGCTTGTGTTATTTGTCTTTCTATAAGTAATTCTTTGGTTAACAATTCTTTTAGGGTGTTTTGTTCATTTTTAAGGAGATTATTTTTTGTTTTATAATTTTGTTTCTGATTTATTAATGCTACTTTCACATTAAATGTCATATTAAAAGTTCACTTCTGTGTAAAAATATGTTATGTTTCTTTACCAATTTATTTGTTTTATGGTAACTGTAGGAAAAATATAATGTGCAACTCGAGTGCAAAGTGCAATCGCCTCACTCGAAAAACCATTCCTCACTCGCCTACGGCTCGTGAGTAAGGATTTCTCTCGAGTGAGGCAATTGCTCACTTTGCTCACTAGTTGCACAAATAACTATTATTTTTGATAATGTAAAATCTTTCTGTATTAAAGTTTTAAAAAACAGATTTCATTTTTCAACTTTATTATTATTATATGAATGCCTATTATACCTCATTCATACCATTACACACACATACACACACACACACACACACACACACACACACACACACACCTCCAGAGTACGGTTAGTCCTAGTTGAAGAACCTTGCATTCATGCCTTAGAAACATTCAATAACTATTTTAAGTGACACCTTCAAAATAAAAAATGTATATATTATTTGGTCTCGTTTCAAACATACTTTTTAAAAATTTCATAGCAATTGGTACAAGTGTTTGGACTAACTGCTCGACCTATAGACAAAATTCCAAATGGTGGAGTTAAAACAAGAACTGACTTCACTCAAGTTAAATTTATCTTTTATTTAAATACTGTAAATAACATCCTGATCTGATGATTTCAGGATCAAAAAAAGGAAGAAGACAACATGAAGTTATTCAATACTGAAGAAATGGAGTTGGAAGATTTAGAAATATGGTAATAATAATTAAGAAGATGCATGTCATATGAAAAACTGAAATATTATAATATACTTGTATTTCATTCAACACAAATTATTAGCACCAAATGATTCTTATACTTCAGTTAGTATTTGTATAGGTAGGTATCTCTGTGATATAAACATTCAACTGAATAAAAACTACAACAGAGAAAGTGTAATGTTATTTACAAAACTATTTCCTAATTGAGAGTGTTTTGTAGTCGTTTTAAGAATTTATAAAATATAAAGTCAGCAAAAATGTATCGAAGATGTGAAAACAATTTGGTATAGTAACAAATTGTATAAACCATTGAAATTTTTACAAATGGATTTGTATTAAAACTATAAACAGGTTTATATCCTACTTGAAAAATGGAATCAATCGAGATTTAAAGAATAATAAAATTGTGAAAACGTTTTTGAAAAAATAAATTAAAAAAGTGTTTGTAGTTATTGTTAAAACTATTCTAAAATCATCAAATATTTGAACTAAATATCACAGTGCAGAATCATAATACTGTTTATAATTTTATAGATTTTCATTTAGAATCATGCAGGCCCTTATTTCTTTGAAAAGAGAGGGGAAGAGCGATTCATTTCTGTTCGATACAGAACGATGTTCTTGCTATCAAACTCCATTCTTGTGATATTAAATTGATCGTGGTGCGGTTCCAGTATGATGGGGCATACTGCTATAACATCCATGGCAATGTTTAGAGAAATGTTTCCAGGCTATATCATTTCCAGAGAAGGAGACATTTAATGGCAAACATGTTTTCCTGACTTGTCAGCGTGGTTACCTCAAGTATAGAGTGTAAATTTATATACCTAAGGACATTAATAACTCTAGATCACCACATAAAAAGAAATCACAACCATCATGGTGTGCAAACAGTGATGCCAAATTTGTGACATTTTACGTCAAATTATGAAGGACTTTTGACATATGTGGTATTTAAAAAATGAGTGATATTATCCTCTCAAATGGCAATAAATTTGCTGTAATTACATAACAAGAAATAAATAGATAAATTATATTTTAAAACATCGTCAGATTTCCATGAACCATTCTGTACAACCAGGTTAGAAACACTTAATTCATACAAAAGTTATACTTTATAGTTAGAGGTACAATATATTACACGTCCGAAATAGAGAAATACATATTTCATTTTTTGTCAATATCTCTGTTATTCATTGAGCTACAAACAAAATAAAAAAAACTGTTGTATTTATTATTAACAAAGTAAGTTTTTTGTTCTCTTGTAACTGTTTTGTAAAGTTAACGGTTATTGAGAAATTTAACATTAAAAAGTTTAAACAGCCGCCTTTTTGTTAAAAAAAAAAAATTTTAATGACAAAAATATTTATAAAATCTTAACATTTATTTAAAGATTACATATATTGGGTAATATATTTCTTCCATTTGTCACTTATTGTAATAAATTAAAATTGTGCCTATCGTACTTGAAGAGTACTTATTTTTATTTAAAAAATATAAAAATGTTTTTAATATTATTGTTATTTATAAAATTATGCCAAGCTTTATGGGCGCCAGGTAGCCTTAGCTTACCAATTTTGAAAAAGAAAAAAATGAATTTAATTATTTATAAAATCTCTGGGGTCGCAAATTCTTTTATCAGTGTACTTACAGTGGATTTTGGTTTCAGAATGAAAACACTTGTAGCTGAAATATTAACATGGATTTATTAAAAAAAAACAAAGAATGAGCACATATATATGATCATGATACATTTCATACCACTTATATTTAAAATCTATATGCTTTTTTAAATCTTTCAATATACTTTGCCTTGAAGAGGCTTAAATTCTTTCTTAAAACTTTATATTAATAGTTGCAACTCAAAACAAAAATATTTCTTTATAGTGAGCGTTTTACGTTCTCACATAACTAAGATTGATTATGTTAAAATGAAATTAAACATTCTAAATTTACAAATTATTACACAAAAATTATTCATTAAGACTATATAAAAAAGGTTCATAGAAAAAGTTCTTTTATATAAAAATGTCTATGATTCTATGTTACCGGAAAACCGATCCTGCAGATTGAACATGTGCTCGTACTGGAATTCGTTCATTTGTGTTGTAATCACCTTGTAGATTGGATTTGTACAATCGATGCTCAATTGTCCTTTCACGTACATAATGTTGCACAATAAATATATCACTTTATTCAAAAGATGTTGTCTAATATCTCATCAATTTCTGCATACGTCCTACCACGTTTACGAATGTCTCTAGTCCCATTAAATTATTTCTATCAATGTTTTTTAAAACTTCATTTAGACAAAATGTTTCTCACTGACTCTAAATTCATAGTTGTACTCTGTATTAATAATATCTATTACATTTTAGAAAAGTTTCTCTCGATCAAATTATGTCTGATTACTTCAGAAATACAACCTGTCTATCCAACTGCTGGACTTAGACTCTACTGAAACCACGAGATCTCTCACTTCCCAAAGTGTTCTTTCCGGTCACATTGTCACTGCCATAGTTATTTTACATATATCACCGCATAAAATCAAAATTCACATATAAAGAAATTAAACATTCGCAAATGTTTATGTTGTACTAATACTAAACATGTTTATTTATTTTTTAGCCTTGAAAATCTATTTTTTCTTTATAAATGAGTTTACTAGTTTTAAATTATTATTTGAATCTTTTATCTCTATGGATTAACCGCGTCTTTTAAATAAGTTAATATTAAGATCTGACTTTTCACACTGTTACAAAACCCCACAAAGATTTGTATTATAATACAAGTATTGTAACACAAATCTTTCTATATATATAAATTTCAAATCGAAAAAAAATATAATTTCTCAATAGATTTTCAAAACTTTTTATTTCAGAAGCTAAGGACTTCATAAAAGAAAATAAGTATCACTAGTATACTTAATTTAAGAAAGATTCTCTTTTCTTATAAAAACTAAAAAATCTCTTTACTAAATCCTACTTTACTATCTTAATTTATTTGCGTTATCATAACTCATTTGTACAAAAAAAAAAAATATGAATCAACTAGTGCTAAGCCTTATCTCTATTTATACAATAAAACCCATCATCAGTTTCTTTTTCAACAGCAGTTGACTGAAACTTTCCCATCAACATTTTTTGTTGACCGGATCCTGTCACTCAAAATCTTATCTTCCAGACAGCCGTCTGTATATTTTCCTGCCATCTAGCATTTCCTTTCCCACACTTTACTTTTCTGCCAAGACGAAATTTCTACATCTTTTATAAAAATCTACATCCATCTTTCACTATCCATCTGAATCATTTTTCAACTTAACATAATTAAAATTTAAAAAAAAAAAAAAAAAAAAACTTCTCACTATTAATTAACATCATTACAAAATTTTTTATTTATTACTCAAAATTACTTCAATTCACCTTAAAATTCTTCAATTATGACTTTACATTATTACTTTTTAACTTAAATTCCTAATTACTCTTTGCTTTGCTGGGATTACATCTTAACTACTGATTTTACCATTACTAAAAACTCCTCTCTTATTCAAAATTCAAAAATTATAACATTATTATAAAAAAAAAATCACTTACAAACTCATCTTATCTATTTCAAAATTACCTCTTTACAATTGTATTATCCTTTTAGTACTATATCTCAAAATTATTTCCATCTTAAATCTTTCATGTTTTAATAATTAAAGTTGCACTAATCCTCAAAAAACCTCTTTATTAAAAACTTCTCATTATTTACCAATATGGTCCCGCGGGTTACCCATATATTTGTATAAATAATCTTTTTATCTCAACGTAGCTTCCTTTAAAAAATCATAATAATCGTCGCTTATTCGTAGAATTCCTCAAATCTCCCTTTATTTCATTAAAATCGTCGCATATTTCCTTTATTTCATCGCAGCACTCAAAAAACCTCTCAAAACTTAAAAATTAACCATCAATGCAACTTAACTATTCTTCTTATAAAAGTTTCTTAACAGAACAACTTCATTTTAAATACCACTTTACTCAATACTTCTGTAAAGCCATCATCTTCTTATAAAAAACTCAAAAATTCTCTCATTTAAATTACTTCATTAAAATCTCCTTAATCATCAACCACTTAAATACAAAAACTTCAAAAAATAATAAAATTTACATTGCTTTCCCAGCTAACACCTTATTTCATCAAAATCTTTAAATACCTTTATCAAATAACTTTTCACCATCATCTATTGTTTCAAATTCAATTATTATTTATTAAAAATCGTTAATTCTTTATTTTATTTATAAATTTCATCAAAATCTCTTCATATTATATTATTTATTAATTATATCTCCTTCTTTAAAAAACAAAAACTTTAACATTTTTTAACTCCATTATTCATTTTATTATCATTTCATTATTAAAAACAAAAAACTTCAATATTATTATCATCTTAGCAATGCCTCTTGAAAACCACTCAATTCCTTTACAAGTAACCTTTCAAATCTCAAATTATTTAAATCTAACAATATTTTGCATATAATTACTTATTTTATTATTCTTAACTTTTGTAAACAAATATCAAATACTTTCTACATATAAGCCAAGCATTATTACTCTTAATCTATTATATACATTTAAAAATTTACTATCTTTCTTACTAAAGTACTCCAATTCTGACTCGCCCGGTTCTATTTTGTATATACAGATTGATCAGTTCTGTATACACTACACTTTATCTTTCTTCTATCATCTGTCTAGAGTTTCATTACATGGAAATTCTGTGTAATATTATATCAAATTATTATTGTCTTAACCGTTGTTACAAAATCTCCATCATCTTATCTAAAAAAAAAATACTTTCAATTTTACTTAAAACAATTTAATTTCAAAACTTTTACAAATTTTAACTCATCATTTTCCAAAATTTACTTTTTTATCCAAATTTTAATTATTTAGTAGTCCCTTGTATATTCTCCTATTATCTCCAATATCCGCGACACTTCTTGTCGACTTAATTACACTTTGTATCCTTCTGATTACAACTTTAGACACTTACATTGAAGTCTGCATTATGATTTTTCAGATGTGAGAAGGTTGAAATGCAAAATTCCTACTCAGTTCAGAATAAAGCCCCAATCACACCTTTCAACCATAACACACCTTCAATGCTGTCTACATGCTTTATTCCTAAGAATAAAACATGTTTTCGACTACCGTTACCCTGCCATCCTCCCATTATTTCATTTTCTTACTTAAATGCATTTATACCAAGAAAATTTAAAATTCATAAAAATTTTATCAAAATCATATCATCCAAAGTTGAAATAATGTTCTCTTTACCAATCTTATTATTAGCATCGTCGATTTTTTGTTTATGTACTCCTTTCTACTTATTATTATCCAGATTCAAAAAGAAAATTTTATTTTTAAAATTTATTCTAAGTTCTTTACTTAGAAATTTACTTTTAATTCTATAAAAGTTATTCAAGTAATCAACTTTTATTCTATTTACTTTAATCAATACCAATTATCCTTTATTTAAACAATTTTTATTTGAAAACGCAAGTTAATTTACAATCATAAACCAAAAGTTTTTTATTTTCCAGAACAGTATTTTCGTAACACCCTGTATTAGTCTCTATGCTATACGCAATAGAATCTTAGGCTTGATTTAGGCATAAACAATTTCCCCTTTGTATATGGTGATGCAATTCTTTATCTGTTTACTACTGATAAGAAGTGAAAACCTTTTAGCTCCAACTAGATTCAATCTCTCGTCATCTTATTGAATATTTAATATTGACGTTCTCAATATTCAATATTAACTCTGTCCATATTAGTCGTATGATTCCTTTTCAAACCAATAGATTATCGTAGGCACGTAATGTAAATGTTGATATGTAGAAATACAAACACTCACGTTTATCAACTGATAAACAAATATCTGAACATTCCTTAAACTATATTTCTTAATCATACTAGCTTGGCTTATATTATTATTTATTTTGATTCTGTCTTAGCTTACAAAATTTATTAGTACACACAAATTATTAATATTCATAACTCTTAATTATTTATTATCAAACTTAAACTTATTTATTAACAAAACTCTTATTCTATTAATTTTATTTTTTAAAACCAAGTCCGTGTGTCATTATAAAAATGTCTTTACATTATTATTTATTCATTCCAAATTTCAAACTATTACAACAATTATAAATTATCTAATTTTTTGCGATGATTTCCCGATTGGTGAAAGATTTTAAAGTACATGATTAAATTTTTTAACACACTTTTAATGTTAAATACTTCTTTCAAAATATAGACCTGTTCTAAACTAGATCCTACAAATGAACTCATCTCAACCATATGTTCCCTTTTGTTGACAACCCGCTTTTGTGTTGATGAAAACCTTTTCTCTTTCTCTTTCTCAGACATACCATCACCCCTCCTTCTCTCAAATATCTCAGTATTTAACAACCTACATTTGCCAACTGTCAGTTTAGGCATTCTCACCCCACCATTTCTGTATATTACCGCAAAGCCTTCCTTTACTATTTCTATGTTAAATTTATACTCGAACTCATCTTGTTCAAAGAGGCTTTTAGTTTTCTGTTGTTGAATTTCAAAGACATTTCTAAATTTTAATATTGCATAATTTTTAAACTCTACATTCTTATAGTACACTCGTTTTTTAAGAAAAACAGCTGATTCCTTTATCGTAATATTATTTGTTTTTACCTTGTTTTTCAAATTACTTATACCTATTCCAACCCCACTAGACATATTAATTTCAACGTTATTTGCTGTTTCTAGATTTACCTTGTTACATGTTAACCCATTATTTATCTTTTTAGCAATTTCTTGAACACAGTCATTCACACAATTGTCCTCTATTATTATCAAATCATCTGACATCTCTTTTACTTCATTAAAACTGTTAATTTCAATTTCAGCTACTGCTTGATCTAAATTGTTATCTACATTATTAATTTTTTCTATCAAAACACCTTCTACACTATTTATCTGTTCAAATTCTACTTTTTTCTCACAATAGCTTAATTCAAATTCTACTTTATTATTAGTCTCCATTACATTAATTTCCATTTTAAGATTCTGTTCTAATTTTACATATTCTGGTTTTAATTCTAGTTTGATCTGATCTAGCTTTTTGTCCAAATTATCTAGTTTAACATTGCTCTGTTCAAATTTGGCGTTAAATTCTTCAAACTTATTGTTCAAATCTTGTTTTAATTCTAATCTATCTTTATCAATTTTATTATTCATATTTTCAAATTTTTTGTCACTATCTAGCTTTAATTCTACAAATTTTTTGTCGCTATCTAGCTTTAATTCTAAATTATCTTGTTTTGTTTCTAATCTATCTTTATCAAATTTATTATTCATATCTAGCTTTAATTCTAAATTATCTTTTTTTATTCTACTCATTAAAATCTCAAACATTTTCTTAATCTCTTCATTTTGATCATTTGTTTCCACACTTTTATCTAACCTAACCTGTTCAGACCTTAGATTATTATTATTAGTACCCTCCATTTTATTTATTAATATTATTAGTCTTTAGTTTTAAATTTAAATTTTAGTTACCAAAATCATCATCCTAACCTGTTCACTATTATTAACAATTATTATTACTGTATCCATTTAAATTTATTTTACTTAACACAACAGAATCTATTACTTAACCAACACAAAATTTTTTTAAAAAAAAGAATCTTTCTTATATTTATTGATAGAGTCCTTACCTTGTTTTAAGTGTTCGCATTTCACCAAAATCACTGTATTTTCGACCAAAAACCGCCCCATTGTTGGGAGCCAATTGTAATAAATTAAAATTGTGCCTATCGTACTTGAAGAGTACTTATTTTTATTTAAAAAATATAAAAATGTTTTTAATATTATTGTTATTTATAAAATTATGCCAAGCTTTATGGGCGCCAGGTAGCCTTAGCTTACCAATTTTGAAAAAGAAAAAATGAATTTAATTATTTATAAAATCTCTGGGGTCGCAAATTCTTTTATCAGTGTACTTACAGTGGATTTTGGTTTCAGAATGAAAACACTTGTAGCTGAAATATTAACATGGATTTATTAAAAAAAAAACAAAGAATGAGCACATATATATGATCATGATACATTTCATACCACTTATATTTAAAATCTATATGCTTTTTTAAATCTTTCAATATACTTTGCCTTGAAGAGGCTTAAATTCTTTCTTAAAACTTTATATTAATAGTTGCAACTCAAAACAAAAATATTTCTTTATAGTGAGCGTTTTACGTTCTCACATAACTAAGATTGATTATGTTAAAATGAAATTAAACATTCTAAATTTACAAATTATTACACAAAAATTATTCATTAAGACTATATAAAAAAGGTTCATAGAAAAAGTTCTTTTATATAAAAATGTCTATGATTCTATGTTACCGGAAAATCGATCCTGCAGATTGAACATGTGCTCGTACTGGAATTCGTTCATTTGTGTTGTAATCACCTTGTAGATTGGATTTGTACAATCGATGCTCAATTGTCCTTTCACGTACATAATGTTGCACAATAAATATATCACTTTATTCAAAAGATGTTGTCTAATATCTCATCAATTTCTGCATACGTCCTACCACGTTTACGAATGTCTCTAGTCCCATTAAATTATTTCTATCAATGTTTTTTAAAACTTCATTTAGACAAAATGTTTCTCACTGACTCTAAATTCATAGTTGTACTCTGTATTAATAATATCTATTACATTTTAGAAAAGTTTCTCTCGATCAAATTATGTCTGATTACTTCAGAAATACAACCTGTCTATCCAACTGCTGGACTTAGACTCTACTGAAACCACGAGATCTCTCACTTCCCAAAGTGTTCTTTCCGGTCACATTGTCACTGCCATAGTTATTTTACATATATCACCGCATAAAATCAAAATTCACATATAAAGAAATTAAACATTCGCAAATGTTTATGTTGTACTAATACTAAACATGTTTATTTATTTTTTAGCCTTGAAAATCTATTTTTTCTTTATAAATGAGTTTACTAGTTTTAAATTATTATTTGAATCTTTTATCTCTAAGGATTAACCGCGTCTTTTAAATAAGTTAATATTAAGATCTGACTTTTCACACTGTTACATTATATGTAACAATTATAAAATTGCACAACTGATCATAAATCAAAATAAGAAGATACCAAAAAAACTAAACGGCTTATAAACAACCAATCATATTAGATATTTTCTTCTTATTACTGTAAAATAATAGAGCCATAATTTTCTTGTACAGATGACAAAGATGTAAAAAACATGTGTGCGTTGTTCACCCAGCTATAAAGAAACTCTGTTGTTGGATCTCTTTGTCAATAAAGCAATTTCAAATACTTTGGATTTACTTGCGAAAAAAACTGCAGATACCGTGTACTGTAAGTATAGCCATATTCAAAAGTCGCTACAATCGAAAAATGTTGTAAGGTAACTCTTTTATAGACTAATTTGTGGGTCCAAATTAATATTATTTACACCACAGCCTGGGCCGGATAGTCACAAGTCTACTGCATTTTAATAATATATAAATCCACTAATTGTTTTTCACTGTATTAGGTAGTAAGGTAATAGGTATAGATTATTAAATTATTGAATATTCATACAATTTATCTGATTATTAATATCACAATTATTCAAAACTGTAATTAACAGTGAGGTAATATCTACTTTAAACTAATAACATGTGAAGAATCATTTAAATTGTAAAGTTAACAGATGTATTTTAAATCATGCTGCCTAAACACAACTGGAATATGCAGCTCTTCTAGATCAATGAGTTAAAAAATTATAAGAAATTTTTTTAAAACACTGTTTTGTTATGGAAAAGACAGCTTGAAACTAGTTTGCAGTGGGAATGCAATTTCTAACTGATAGGCGGTTCCTAATTTGTATTAATCTTAAAGTAAATTGGAGTTAAAACTAAATCAAAGATGCAGATAGGTTAGAGTATAAAAAATAAGGAAAAATATACGGTTTGGGTACATCAAAATGAAAGACGTATTTAACAGATTATTAAATAATATATTTACAATTACAGCTGGAGAAAATAATTATATTAAAAAACGGATTAATTTAATTTAACAAAAATATTACGTTTGATTTGTCTCAGCTGCTTATATTTAAGTTAACCTTTACGATATACATTTGTTAAATATCTTTACATTATAATCTTGTTTCACTATAAAAATAATAATTTTCAAGTCATACAAAGATTTTCAATGCATGTCAAATACAAGTTAATAAACAAAATGGAGTAATGAAAACAACTGATCAGTCAAGCAATAAATAATATTTTATATGAAAATGATTTCATTTATGAACACTGAAAATACAATAACATGTGCTTACATGAACAGTATACTGCCCTGCAATTGACTAGATGAAAATGTAGCTACTGAAAAACCAATCTTTTATAAAAGATATTGCCATTCTAAGAAAATAATTTTGCCTGATGGGAACGAGATAAACATTTATTTCTTTATAACTAATTATCTTTAGGCTTTCCACTTGAATCTTGTGCTGCAGCGTTTAAAAGTGCAGATTTAATTCCTACTTTTTCCAACTCTTGAATTAAATCTCCACTTTGGTGTAACTGGAGTAAGATGTCACAACCTCCTATAAACTCACCATTTATAAAAATTTGTGGGATTGTTGGCCAATTGGAAAATTTTTTCACTCCTAAAAAATAATACATACATAATTAGAGTTTTTTTATTCTTAAAGAATTAAAACCAATTTGATCATCATTGTTGAGCTAAATTATTATAAATGCATAAATTCAGTTATAATAAAACTACTTTCAAAAAAATAAAATAAGACGAATTGTTTTACTTGTTTCAATTGTTGGACTTACCCAGGATTTTATAAGGTAGGCTAAGTAACTTTAGTTTACAAAAAAAAAGAAGACTGCCATTTTCCGACTGATCTTTAAATTTCATAAAGCTAAGGAACACGAAAGAGTAATTTTTGACATACTGTCAGTCTGTTATTGTTGTGTGTATTTAAAATAACAAAAACAAAAACTATGACAGTGGTTTAAATTGTGGTTTCGGAGACTCTTGCTTGCTTATTTAAAACCATTAAAATGTAGAAAAATGTATAATAAACTATTTTTAAATGCTAGCTTTTTTAGATTAAAACACACTAAATTAGGTAAAATTATGCACATATTATATCTATATTATTGGGTAATGGTATAATCCCAACCTTCTATATTGAAAAATATCAAGTTATTGCCAAAATTTTAGTTTCCCCAAATATATTTTATAGATATTTTTTATTCCATATTAGTTTTTTTGACATATAGTATTTGTATAAAACAGGTCATACACACACACAAAAACCACAAAATACAATTAAACAGCAACTACAATAAGAAATAGAGAAATATATACAATAATAGTAAACATAAATAAGTTACAGTACGGTCAGGATAAACAGATAAAACTTATTCAGAAGAAAAAGAGATCACATCCATCATGAAATAGTACGATCATGATGCATAAACTCATCCACTGAGTAAAAGGATCGAGACAATAGAAATTGTCTAAGACTGCTTTTAAAAATCCTGTAGTTTGGTATAACAAAACTCTTTGCTATGTAAGTAGTTTTAGGTTAACTAAGTTAAATATCAAATTAGATTGTCTTTTATATTGATTAATGATACAAATTTTTAATGATTTATACTTCAAAAAGTTTCTTTATTTCAAAAATACACTATCTCGGGGAAGGGGAGCTCGTGCTGGCCAAGAAATCCTGTTTTATACGCAAATTTGTTTATACAAAAGAAAAGTACATGTAATTTAAATTTTAATTTGTTATGAAAATAATTTAGTCAAATTGTTCACTATGTGGTTCCTTACTAGTACTTGTTAAGTTCAACTTCTGTCGGTATGACCGCGAAATTCATTCTTCCTCGCACACACAATAAAACACATCTTGTTCTGTCGGCGTTTCTCTCAGCACACTCCAAAAAAAAGGACGCTCTGGTATCTTCAAGCTTGCCGGCTACAACTGCACTGATTTGAGTCGTCCATTCTCATTGGCTGGTGAATCCGTTGTCAAGGCAACGAGTTCGTTGTGTCGTGAAATTATTTTAAGTGTTTTAACTTTTTAGCTATATTTTAATTCCAAAAATGATTTGTAACAATTTTAATTATTCAAATAAACACTTTTTATCGAATTTTTACTTTACATAATCTTTTTTAATATAGGTCAAAATTTTACCACGTAATCTATACTCTGGCTTGGCTACAATTAAAATTCAAAATGTCTAACTTTCTGATTATAAATTATTTGATAATGGCCTAATTTTACAAATTTATATATTTTACAATTACCAGTATTTCTATGGTTTCTTACATTTTTTCAGCCCAATTTTTAATTTGGAAGAGGTTATAAATATGTATTCCCTATTTGTTTATTAGACTTGCTTCTATTAATTTGTACCATTATATTGGTAAATTTTGAATGCTTTTAGGAAGCTCATTCATGAACTTTCCATCAGCTTGTGAGGGAAGTTTACTGTATAAATTTAACCTATAGTGTTTGGCACGATACTCACAAGTTTGCTTAGAGCTGTAGTTGTGTATACAGTATATCCATATTTTGGACATGACCACACTTGAATTTAAAGAAAAGCAAGACTTCAAGTACACAAATACACGGAAGTGTAAGTACTCCGAATGTCTTGAAATAGTTTACAACTTTGTTTTTTTTAACCACGCAATAAGCCATATGGGTACGGTGACCATGCGTCCCGAAAAAATCGGGACAGTCCCGATTTATAGAGCTTTGTCCCGGCGTCCCGAAATATAATATATTTGTCCCGATTTTTGAAGATCTGAGGAAAAAGTAGTAATTTTTGTAAGAAGATATTTTGCACATTTGTTCAGCGCATAGATCACGCACAACAATAGTTCTCTAGCCGGGTTTAGGCGCTACTACCCTCTCCCTCCACTACTACCCCCTCCCTCCACACAATCGTCTGCTACGGTCTCGGCTCTCGTCTCGTCACGTCAGGGTCAGTCTGTCTCAGTCTAGCACTCGTACTTGACATCACAGCAGTGTTATCGTTTAGTTAGCGAGTGGTTTGGTTACAGTTCCGTTTGTGCATGAGCTACTTGAAAGTTGAACAATGAGTGGCGATAAAGGTAAGAAGAGAAAGTGTTCTTTTAATAGTGATCTCCAAAAGGAATATCCTTTTTTGAAAAAGCGAGAACTCAACCCACACGTTGCATTTTGTACTCAATGTTCTAGTGAAATTAATATTTCACATGGTGGCGTGACTGATATCAAGCTGCATTTAAAAACTAAAAAGCATTTGGCTGGTGTTAATGCAGTAGCTATGTCATCATCTATGAGTAAGTTTGTTACTAAAAATGATTCAGAACAAAATGATATTGTAGCAAAAGAAGCTGTTTTAGCCTACCACACTATAAAACATAATCATAGTTTTAGATCCTTAGATTGTACTTCTAAGCTCATTTCAACGTTATTTGAACAGAAATTTTCTTCTGCTCGAACAAAAAGCGAAGCCATGATTAAAAATGTGCTGGCTCCAAACACTCAAAAAGAATTAATGCAGGAGCTCAGTGAAACGTCATGTTTTACATTAATGGTGGATAGCTCAAATCATGGTGCTCAAAAACTTGTACCAATTGTTGTGAGATATTTTCATGAGACCCGTGGTGTAAATGTGAAAGTTTTAGAGCTTGAAACATTAAGTGGCGAAACAAGTAATCAACTTAGTGAGTATGTATTTTCAGTTTTAAGCCGTAATGATTTGGTGGATAAAGTAGTATTAATGTCTGCAGACAACACCAATACTAATTTTGGTGGCGCAAAAAGAAAAGGAAAAAATAACCTGTTCTGTAAACTATCAGCTAGTACTGATAAAACTTTAGTTGGCATTGGTTGCATGGCTCACATAGTCAATAATTGCATTAATAACGCTGCTGACTCACTTCCTATTGATGCTGAAGTTGTTATTGTGAAACTATTTAAGTTTTTCCATATATAGGCCTACACAGTGCGAGTGGCAGAATTGAAAGATCTTTGTGAATTTATTGACGTGGAGTACCGCAACCTCTTGTCTTATTCAAACACAAGATGGTTGAGACTTCTACCAGCATTGGAACGTGTTCTACAAATGATGCTGCCTCTTAAGCAATACTTTTCTTCACAACCCAACACCCCAGTAGTGTTGAAATCATTTTTTGACGATCCAGATGGGGAACTTTGGCTTTGGTTTCTTCATAATGTAGCTGGAGTGTTTAATGAAACTGTAAAAAAGATGGAGGGGGATAAAATATCAGCAACAGAAGCAGCAAATCAATATTTGATTTTGCGCAAAAACTTGATGGACAGAAAAGAATCTTCATTTTTACCAATGAAAGTTAAAGAGATTCAAAAAAAAAACTGTGCTGCAGGACATAATAGTGTCTTGGAAGACATTGAGAGTACAGTGTGTTCTTTTTATGACCATTGCATTACCTATTTGGACTTTTGGAAATCAAACGTTGACAGCTTGAGCCAGTTGTCTTGGATAGATTTAAAGAAAACTTTGAAATGGGAGGAGTTGGAGGAAAGCTATACCATTTTCCAAAAAAGCTTACCACCCATTTCTTCTGATGATTTGTTCAACGAGTTGAGCGTGCTGAACACTCAACTCTCCGAAAATGTCTTAACAGAATGGGCAACGCAGAAAAAGACAACAGAGCAAAGATGGTTGACTGTTTTTGAAAACTTGCGGAAAAATGAAATAAAAGTTCCAAACCTGAAGATGTTCTTGGAATTTGTGCTTTCTCTGCCAGGGACTAATGCTCCAGTAGAACGGGCCTTTTCGTTGATTAACAACTTTTGGACGTCAGAGAAGAGTCAAATGTCAATTCAATGCGTAAAGGCACTTTTAATCATTCAAATGAATTGTAATCTTTCATGCGTAGAAATGTATGATAAAGTAAGGAAGAACAAGACCTTGTTGAAAGCTTTGGCTTCTACAGAAAAATATGATTGGAACAAAAGCCAGCCTTCTTGTTAGACCCTTAATTGCTTAATTACATGTAAATTTTTTTTTTCAAACAGTCTAATTTTCATAATTCTTTACCTGAGTTGTATAGGTACATTATATAAATATTTCAAAGTCTTGTGCAATAAAATAAAATAAATAATAATGTAAAATTGTGTTTTTGTTCGTTATTTTCCAAATTTACAAATATGTATAAAAAAATATATAAGTATTGTGCAACAGTAGGTTTGACCCGATGTTGACTGGTAAAAATATGGTCACCGTGCATATGGGTCTTTTTTCAAAAAAAAAAACTCTGAGCAGAAGAGTTTTCCCAAAGAAGAATTCCATAGCTCAAATAATTATATACTAGCCCATAATAGGCTGTTAAAAGTATCAATGTACCAAAATATAGCTTCAAATTTCTCAGTCCAAATAAACCTGAGCTAATTTAGCACTAATACTGCTAATGTGGTCATACCAGTTCAACTTGTCATCAATTTGAAAATATACCAAAATTTTATTGATTCCATTTCTTCATGTATACTATAACCTTATTTAAGTATAGCCTATGTATTGGTCTTTTATATGTTAGCAATAGTTGCTATTTTGACCTGGCTAAACAATATTTTGTACCACAGCTATGAAAATGAAATGAAAAACCTAGCACTTAGTGTCTGATTTAAGCTATAGTTTCTACTGAAGTGTATGTACTTTATTTTACATGGATTGATTACTAAATTGTTTACAGCAAAATACTGTCCAGTAGCATTGACTTTTTGTATAAAAGCCTTCTGCTCTAATTGTTGAACAGAATCTGCTTGAAGACTTAGTGTTGTATCATCAGCAAACTGAATTACACTATCCGCATATACTGATGAAGACAAATCATTAATATAGATTAAAAATAATACTGGGCCGAGAACTAATCCTTGTGGGACCCCTTGTCTCAGCTGAGTCATTTTAGACAGTCTTCCTGCAACATTTACACGCTGTGTTCTATTGGAGAGATATGAGTTGCTCCATAGTAATGGAATCCCTCTAATACCAATATTTTTGCATGTCTTAAGTAACAAATTGAAGTCAACACAATCAGAGCTTTAAAAATATCCAGGAAAATGCCCATAACTTCCCTTTTTTTATCAAGACCATCCAGGAAGAAGTCTATTAACTTGAATACTGAATCAATTATGGACTTTCCTTTTTGAGAGTCATATTAGCTACAACGTAGGATATTAAATTTATCTAGATATTTAAGAAGCTGCATTAAAAACAGGTTTTCAAAAAATTTACTACATGCTGGGAGCATGGAAATAGGTCTGTAATTATTAATATCCTTTCTGTCTCCCTTCTTACATAAAGGAAAAGGCTCTTCTGTTAAAAAACATATTACTGTTAAGTTCAATTCACTTACATTGAAGTTAGCAGCAGAGATTTTTTACATATACATTGGTTAAGTCAGACCAGAGTCAAGATATCGATGAGTCATTTTAATATATATATAAAATCTACAAGACCTGTTACAACCAAGTCGCTGTTACAAGAGAAGAGATCCGCAGCCTAGAAGCTATATATATGTATACATATAGTCACCTAGCCAAACCTAATGAAACAAGTGATCACAACATTCATTGACTTGAAGAACATAGTTATCAATATTAACGTAGGAATTCATAACCTGAGCTGAATATTATACTTTTATATTTCTTATTTTCTACTAAAATAATACATTTTGTTACTTTAAAAATGTCTTCCGATAAAAAATAATAACTGATTGCTTGAATAGAAGATAAATAGTTAAAAATCCGATATTATTGTACAATGAATATATTTACCCATCTTTTATTACATATTTCACTTTTGGATTACCGAAATCCATTATTTCTGCCAAAAACAAGCTATTAAAAGGAGGATATCCTGAGCTTTTGAGGTTAGTTCAGCTGTTGATGTTACTATGTATGAAAACTCATGAATCTATTGAATATCTCATCCCTCGATGTTTATGTACATCTGAGTAAATAGGCCTGTTTAGAGAACTGTCAAACTACCTAACCAGACCTAGTTAAATAACTATAGGTCTATAAAGGTCACTATATATATATATTACTTTACCAGACCTATAGTTCCCAATGTTCCCATGATTCTTAAATCATACAGCTTAGTAATATTAACATGTGAACTGTATTGTAATGTGTATAATGGTACAAATTAATAGAAGCAAGTCTGATAAACAAGTAGGGAATACATATAACCTCTCCCAAATTAAAAATTGGGTTGAAAAAATGTAAGAAACCATAGAAATACTGGTAGGTTGTAAAATATATGAATTTGTAAAATTAGGCTATTATCAAATAATTTATAATCAGAAAGTTAGACATTTTGAATTCTAATTGTAGCCAAGCCAGAGTGTAGATTACGTGGTAAAATGTTGACCTATATTAAAAAAGATTATGTAAAATAAAAATTCGATATAAAGTGTTTATTTGAATAATTAAAATTGTTACAAATCATTTTTGGAATTAAAATATAGCTAAAGTTAAAAACACTCAAAATAATTTCACGACATAACGAACTCGTTGCCTTGACAACGGATTCACCGGCCAATGAGAATGGACGACTCAAATCAATGCAGTTGTAGCCGGCAAGCTTGAAAATACCGTAGCATCCTTTTTTGAGAACTGCTGAGAGAAACGCTGAAGGAGCAAGATGTGTTTTTTTGTGTGTGCGAGGAAAAGTGAATTTCGCGGTCATATCAACCGAAGTTGAACCTAGCAATACTGGTAACGAAATAATATAGTGAACAATTTGACTAAATTCTTTTCATAATATATTTAAATTGAAATAACTTTTCTTTTGTATAAAATTTGCGTATAAGACAGGCTTTCTTGGCCAGCACGAGCTCCCCTTCCCCGAGATATTTTATTTTAAAATAAAGAAAACATTTTGAAGTATAAATCATTTGAAATTTGTATCATTAATCAACCAAAAGACAATCTAATTTGATATTGTTAACTTAACCCAAAAACTACTTACCTAGCATAGAATTTGTTATATTTATGTGCATACACTCTATGAGTCATTTCATTATGTACAATCTATGAAACCTAGATGCATAGCATGATTGCGTACTTTAGATTGTCATGAAATCTTGAATATTGCTTATTTATAACTGAAATAATATATTGTGAAACATAAAAAATGTAGGGCATAATAAAGAATGATCTAATTATTCCAACAGGAGGTATGTAGAACACGAATTGCATAAATTTCACTAGTAAATCACAACAACAGGGACATTACATATTTACCAAAATAATTGTAATCAATAGAATTAGTATCTCAAGTTGTTAACTTACCATTTCTAATAGCTTCATCATTTAAAACATCATGGGAATCGTAACTAACACCATGCATTCTTAAAATCTGAACAACAGCATTACTGAAACCACAACGTGGTTCATCAGGCACACCTTTCATGAAAACTACTACCTTATTATTTTTAACTAATTTGTCAAAATCAGGTTCATTGCTCGGAGCAGAGGTTGTGTATCTTGAAGGTTGTAATGCTACTCTGAATATGTTGAGATAACCTCTTCTTGCAATGTTTAATGCCATTAGTTTTCTAGAAAGTTCTATTTTAAGTTATTGCCAAATTATATAAAATCACTATTGTAACGTACAAAATTGTGCTTTCTTTAAAAAACGCTAAACGTAGAGCCGCATGAGGTTAACAAACTACTTATAATTTAATAATTATTTGGTATACCCTTCCAATTGTACAACCATTACAAACAAACAAAATATCCAGAAGTTCGTGAAAAATGTGAACAAAAAGACAGCTGGGTTAATGTGGTATCAGCTGTTACAAAATAAACGAAGGCCGAGATATCATTGGTTACGACTGTTACGAGAGTGTAGCCCAATGGTAATATTCAATTAGAAAAGGGTTATACTAAATTGTGGAAGGATAACGTAATTATTTATTTTAAAGGCAAGTTAGTGCTTATGGTTAATCGCACAAAAATTTGCTAAATTAATAAATCTCCTGTAATAACCAGAGATGAAACTATATCTCTTCTCTATCTGAAAATTAAATAGGGATTATTTCATTCCTTCGCCTTCTATACAAAGGAAAACGGTTATTTTATATTCATTTTAATACATGTATTAAAATACATTAAATACATGTGTATATAAATTTTACTAAGCTATATTTAAGACGATTAATATTATATCGTTTAATTCGTTTTAAAAAATATTTAAATTTTGGATATATATAGTCTAATACAAAAGTTGATTCCTAAAAATGAAATTAATTCTTGTATATCAAGACACCATTAAAAATGTATGCAATTCAGTAGGCAGACAAGGGAAGAAGAAAGCCCTTTGTAGAAACTTTGAAAACCTGTGTGAAAATTTTAAACACATCTCAACCAAATATATGGAATGGTTGTGCGAGGAAAAGTATTAATTAATCATGAAAGAAATAAGACAATTTAAAGGTAAAAATGAACTATAGTAGTTATAATTATAATTTAAAATCTGTCAAACAAACTTTAGTTTTTATACTTGTGTTTTTATATAATTTGTAATTGTTATTTTTTGTACTATAAAGATTGAAATCTTTGACCACATCTAAGACCACATTCGAATATACTTAGTAAATAAATTTAAAATGGTGACTTTAAAGATTCCTAAATATTCTGATTTTAAAGTTATTTGATAACGGTGGATTGTTCATATTATTAATATGGTTTAATTGGGCATTTTACATCATTTGTATATTAGTTCTTATATTTGCACAAATAAAGTTAAATGTTTGATTAAAACATATTTATAATTTTTCTATATAATATATTGGTGTAATGTTCATATCCATTCAAGAAATTATACTAGAACACCTAGTGGACTTTATTACTTGATGTTTTAATACATTCAATAACTTGTTCTTGTAAAGACAATGTGACTATACTGAATAGCTCACTGAGACCTGAGACACAAAAAAAAATCTATAGTCCACAAAGTAACAGTAAATTGTACCACAGCAATTGTACAGTTGAATGAAACACCATTTGCAAGGAGGAAAAGATGAAATGCTTTATGAATGGCTTGCTCCTTGCATTGTTAAACTTACCATTCATTGGGACTACAATAGTAGTATCAATTGATGCATATAAACCCTGGAATGGCGACTGCTTTAATTGAAAAACAAATCTTTACTCCCATAACAGGCCTTGGTACCTGGTAGCCTAATTCACTGGAAGAGTAAAGTGGGTACTCAAACGAAGGATCGATTTTAATAGAATGTGGTATGTTGGTATAATTGGTCACTTCATTTTTTTGGAACTCAAAATTTGGGAATAGGCTTTTGTGATTTAAAATATAAAAAAAAATTTTTTTTAGATATTTTGTATTAAATAAAATTCTGATTTTATAAGCTTATAGGTTAAACTGATATTTTTGTATGGAACAAGCCCTAGGCTTTTACATATTCTTGTCCATGACACTGCACTCCTCCCATCATACTACACACTTGTCTATTACCAGCTTTAAGTTGAATCAGAAATTATAATTGCTATATATTAGAATTCACAATCCAGAGGAATTGTTAACAACATCCCACTATTATACTAGTAACCTACTACCAAAGCATAGTCATTTTATAACCCTGACTACAATTCCAATGTGACATGAAATGATTGCATGTTCTTATAGGAACTCAACAGTACATTATATTGATCATTAATTGTCTAAACACTTTTTATATATTCCACATAATGTTAATAATTAAAAAAACAAATTATACATACACCACGTTTTCTCTGATATAAACAGAAAACTCGATTTGATAGACATCGATATATATCAATATAAATAATAATAGAGTGTTGGGGATATAGTTCAACAAGGGTAATTGTGGAGTGTATATGTATCATAATTTTGCTATGAAAAATTATTTTGCTTGAAAGTGTCTTCCATAAATAAATATGATCTGATTGTTTAATACAAGGTAAATAGTTAACGATTTCATAATTTTTCATAGCAAAATTTTGTTACATGTACACTCCACAATGACCTTAATAAGTACCCTTTAACATGATACTATATTTATTAAATAAACATTTAATTTTATTTGAACTGTTTATGCCAGTAACATTTCACCTGAGCATATCCACATATAAAGGAAATTGGGGACGTTAAGGACATATTTATGTATTTAGAACATATTTCTGATTTAATGAGTGATTTTGCTATACAACAGAATGGTTGAAGTAATCTTTTCTCTTTATTTTATTTGGTTATAAAATGACACCATATAAAAACCTTTTAGGACATAGGAGGTTTAAGACACAATAAAGTAGATCAAATAAACTTGATAAAAAGCTTTTTTATTTTACGAATAAGTTTAAATACCACGAAGTAAAAATTATTAAACTACAACTTAATTTCTGTTAAGCGTTTTAAAACTATACCACTGTAGTTTTATTTCAGGTAGCTATAAATAAATCAATGAAGTTTTATGCATGAAAATGAGAGTTAAATATGATTGTTTGGTAATTTCGTAATACTCGGATCCACATCAGTTAATACAGAAACTCGTTTAACATTTCTTTGTGCACCATTTCTATTTTTACGAACCTTCTTTACTTCTTCGGTTAACCCGGAACTCTGTTAGTCGAGGCTCGGATAATCACGGCTCTACTGTACTTTTACTTAGGTTTAATGTTACAGTATTAATTAAATTTGTGCAATTTTGTCATAAAAGTTGTGTTTTTAATGCCCCTTATGTTATTAGTGTATGTCCAATACACTCCCTATATTTCAATACTTCGAAACCCCCTAAGTCCATAAAGTGTTGAACTAGCAAAGTTTTACTGTATATGTTAGTCTTTGTAAAATCGTGGCTGTGTACAGGTAGATAGTTCTTAACAATTTTCACTCACCAAGTTTCTGACAATTATAATTATTATAGTTACCAATTATTTTGTGTGTGTATTTCTGTAGATGAAGCTATCCAATAACTTTAGACCTGATTATAATGTCCAATTTGATTTATTATATCACTGTTATCAGGAAACTTTTTAAACTCCTTCCAAATATAATCTTGTTGCTTCTCCTGGTACACCAGTCCCTCTCCAATCTCCAACAGTCTTCTTCTTTCTCCTCTAGTTTTGTTTGGTTTCTTCTTCTTCCTTTTTTAGTTAACTTCTATCTCTTATTTTATAATTTATTGGTGACAATTTGATATGAATGTTGTTTGACTAATGTTAATGAGAATGGGTTATGTATGCGTTTGGGTGATCAAGACACATTTTGGTGGCGGTCAAGGTCTTGTAATTTATGATGGTTTATTTATAACTTGAATTATGTATCATTATACAATCCATACTGGAGTTACAACCCTATGATTTTTAAATAGACTAACGGAAAACAAAGTAAGTTTTAAAGATGCTACAGGAAGTTTTTGATGCCCAGAATCACTTCCCAAAATTTGGTATCCTACTGGACACTCTATATTCTTAAATACATCCATTTGGTTAGCAATGAAAAATGATGATGAATATAAAAAGAACGTTTTAAAATCTAGAAAACTGTGTGATATAAATTGAATAAGAAAAGATTACCATAAAATTATAACATAATATCATTCAATGAAGTGAATAAAAAGTATATTTATTGCTACCACTTCGGTATTTTTAAGTTGTAACTTTTTTTGGTGTGAATAAAAGGTAGCAACACTACCCCCTATAGTTATAACTTCATTTATGATGTGAAAAAATGAAGATACAACTTAGGTGTAGCTACAGCTTCATTATTTTGGAGTCTGTGGTAGGGCATCCACTTTTTGTCAGTTATCAGTTGTCTTCATGGCAATGTTCATTCATGTGGTGGTGAGAAAAACATACAGTGAATAAAGAAGGTGGTTAGCTGATGTGTTTTGAAACTGAAAGTAATGATTTTAGAAGTTCAGAATATTTGCCAAACCCAAACCCCAACAAAACGCGTGGAAATATTCTTACAGTATACTGATTACAACACTGTCGAGAGGTCCACTCTGAAATCAATTTCAGAGTGGACCTCTCGACAGTGTTGTAATAATTCAATAAAAAAGGGCTTATTGTTAACTTTTAATATTTTATATAATGAAGTTGGGCACCACTTTGTAATATTTATTACAAAGAATAAAATAAAATAATTACAAAAACATACTCTTCACTTGTAATATTCAAAATGGCTAGATAATTCATGACCTCAATTTAAATTATTCCAAAATTTGTTCAGATTTAATAAGTTAAAAGTAAATATTTCCCCAATAAGTTTTATTTTTTTATGATTACAATATTTTTTCTGTCAGACATATATGTGATAAAGGTTAAAATAATGAACATACAAATGTTTATAAAATGTGTATTTTTATAGTCACAGAGTACCTACAACAGTACTTAGAATACTACCCTAATGGCAAGGCATTATTAGAGAGCACCATATCTTATCAAATGCACTCGCAATTGCACATTTTGTTAATTCGTTAAAAATGTACACCTATATAAATAAAATTTCAAAATAATTGTCATTTTTTTCTCTCATAAATAGTTAGCTATTAAAAAATGTATTCTATAAGATTAACAGAATTATAGAAATATACAATATAACATACAACATATAAACTATAAACAGTTTTGATTTTGTTAAGATTTAATAAGTTATACTGTTATGTTATCATTTACACGATAGTTTGTACGAAATATTTTCCAAGGCAAGTTATTATTTGTACACAAATTGTAAGGCACTTTTTATAAATGTACAGCATGAATTACACTATGAAAATCATTGAATCAAAATTATGATAATATTAAAAGTTGCTGTCATGAAATGGCACTAGTTTTCAAAGGAAATAACAAAGCTTCAAAATTGAAAAGGATTTAAAATTACTTTTGTTTTACAATCTATATCATTGAACTTAAAACAAGTTCCATACAGTTTATTGTACATAAAAATCAGATGGTAACTTATTAATGTCGTAAACTTATTTAATTTCAATATAAAAGAAAGTTTGTACATAAATTAACAAAAATTGTAAACAGAGGAGGAAGTCTGTAAAAATCAGCTTAACACGTTAGCTGCCATATCGGTCCGATCGGACGGAAACTAAGGTGAATGTACATGCAGCGTTTCGGCACGATCGGACCGATAAAGCCACTGACGTAATGTTTTGTTTTGTGGCTCACAGTTCGATAGTGCAGCAACCTATCGGCCAATTTTGGTATTCTCTGGATTGGGTAAAGACGTGTGTTAGACGTAGCACATTGTATGCTTTAATAACCGTTACTCAATATAATAATAAAATCAGTGGATATTTTCACTTTTTTGTCGGCACGATCGGACCGATTGAAAATTTTACAAAAACATTTTGGTTTAGTAATGAATAATTCACAAAGAATACAGTTGTAAAATGAATATATGTATTTATAAAATAAATATTAGACAAATAAAATAGTGAGCGTTGCCAACATAAAGAAATGAAATAGCCCGCTTGTTTTGTTTTTTTTTTTTTTTTTACACGAAAATTGCCTCGGTCCGATCAGACCTATAATTTTAATCAGACCTAATTTTAATCGTTATACTACGATTAAAATTAAAGCCGAAAAATTGCATTTCGGTCCGATCGGTCTCGAAACTATATATGCATAAATGTAAATAAAATTAGTAAATGCTATTGCCTTATATTATTTCACATAGGTAGATGCAAAAATAATAATGGAAAAATAATTTGGTAATCGTGGCACTCCAGACAAGAGTATCATATTAGGCCTTGGCAGCTAACGTGTTAAAAGCCTATTTCCGATTTTTTTAAACTAACTTGTCTATTGACAGGTTAGGCTCAGTGAGATACCAATTAAAAATAATAGTGTTGGTAGAATGAGATGTCTGTCAGATTTGCTCCTATAAAACAGAGATGGCAGAACCTATGTGAGTGTGAGGTATTTACTTGACAGAGACTCAGCACACTTTGGAAGAGCCTGTAGTCTTTATGGTGCTGATCTTAACATTTTCGTGAGTTTTGCAATGAAGATCGGGGGAAATTTTAGTTGGTAAAATATATACTCCACTGTAGACTCATTTTGTGTCATAAAAAAACTATGTGTGAGAAAGAAAATAACTGAAGTTCTGAATAACTGAGTTCATACCTCACTGAAATGGTAACATTAGTTAAAATGAGTTTGATTTAATAAAACATATTTGTAAGAAATTGTCTTAGTTTTATTTTAAGATTAAGCCAATGTTTGTACAAAAATTGGTAAAAATCAGTCATAACATAAGAGTACTAATAAACACAATAACAAAATGAGCTCCACTTGGTCATGGCTAGAGCTTCCGGGTTTGATCTCTTTGGGGGCTTAAATAATATTCAGTGTTGATCCCAGCTTGGGGAGCTATGATTGGTATTAAATGTTAGTCACAAAAGCTGGAATTACAGGATATGAACTCATAGTGCAGACCACACCTCACCTTTTGAAAAGCTGTCTAAACTGGCTTTAGGTCTACAATACTGTTTTGTGCTAGAGATTTGGTAAAGCTGTGTAAGGAGTATGTTTGACAGCGAATATTAACCATGACGACTTTAATGGACATGTTCAATTTATGATTACATCGATTCTTTTATATTTACATTATGTAGTTCTGCCATTAAAAGAAATAAATATATATTTTAGTAAAATTAAGTATAACAAAAAATTATTATTATTTGAATACAATCCTGAGTTGGACAATATTTGTGCAAAACTTGTGGAATATAAAACTATATATAATTATTACATTAAGTTTTAGAAGTATTTCTTAGATTATGTTTTCAGAAACTTATCAAAGATCAGACTTATAAAAGTAGATAGAGTGATGATATAAAATACAATAACAAACTTATATATTATTAAAACATACATATAGGCCATGTATTCATGTTAGGCAAAGTTTAACATTAATAACAAGGTGATAAATGTATCTGTGGATGATTATTTTCACTAAAAATGACGTAAATATATTTATAGTTACTGTAATGTGAAACACATATGAAAAGGAACTAAAAGTAAATCATAATATAGGCGATACTTAAATTTAGAGTAGGTTTTTGTCAGGCAATGTTTTATGGCAAGATGGGTTAAGTATAATTTTGAATGAATTTAATGTTCGGAATTGATTAAAATTAATATTTCAAAAGAATGTTTTAACTTCTGAATAAAACACAAACATAATATTTTTGTAAAGTTATGGTCTGCAACGCTAAGTTAAATTATTGTAGAATTTAACAAAACGTATTTGTGTTTCATTTAACATGGAATTTCTATCAAATGTTTTCGGTCTATGGTATAAATAGTATAAATCTGAAGTCTAATTAGTATATTATAAACTTCAGTTTATAAATGATTTCTTTTGAATGTTGGTAATAGTGTTTTGAGATTAACTTCTCACCTAAAGGTTTTATAATGTCTCTGGTTTGTGTGCAGCTTTAAATATGCATACAATTACGTTAAAATGAGTTTCTATAACAAAAATGATCAATGTAAAAAAGGCATAATTTTTAACAGCATAAAACAAACAATTTAAAAATTTGTAATTATCTCTTTAGAAAACTAAGTTTTAGTTGATTTCAGCCAATTCTGATATGTAAATTATTTTCTGTATCTTCGTTTGAAATAGATTTTCTGTACTTTGAACTCTATAAATCCAATTTAGAAATTTTAAAATAAAAATATTTCAGACTCAGATGACAAAATATAAGCTTGAGCAAGAAATAAAGTTTTGAAAAGGTCAATAAAATGTATTTAAGTAAACAATAATCTTTAGGTTAGGTTTCCATAAATTTAAAACTGTTCTTTGTGTGGCAAGAAATTCAGAACATTGCCTAACACTATCTACAAATGTAAATTAACTAATATCTTAACTTAAATAAGTCTTCCTTCTTTTCTTTAAATAAAAGAATAAACTGTGATGTACAAATCTGATAAAACATACTTAAAAAAAAATTAAATAAATAGTTTTAGTTATACAATGTTTAAACAAGATACAACAATAACTTGTTTAAATAAAATAATTTGTTTACAAAACTGTTTCAAAATGGTGATGAGTTGAAATATCAGAACAACCTTTGGTTTTACAAAAATTTCAAATGACAAAATTTGTTGTAGTTAACCCTAAACTATGATTGTCAAGATATCGTTACAAAACTAATTCCTTAAAATTGAACTCGGAAGAGGTTTCCAATTACTTCTAATTTGTAATATTTCTAAAATTAGAGTTTGTGTCAATGTACAACCTTAGAGGCAGGGGGAGGAGAGAAGTCAAAAGTCCAGTAAATTTTGTCATTGTTAATTTTTTGTTAAATTTTTTAACATCAACAATTTGAAATGGATTCCATTTTGAAACGTTTTGCCAGTTTACAAAATCTGTAGGCTATACAAAACCATACTCAATCAAATTCAATTTTTAAAAAACTCAAAACACCAAACAAAATGTTCCCTAACATGTTTCTTGTAAGTTTTAGGCCATAACTACTATTATTACATACATAGGATGTAATGTGCATGATGGGTTAATGGTTACTTGTGATGATTCTTAAATATATATAAATAACATAAATTATTCTATTATTTTAAATAAATAAATAAAAGTGCAAAATTGTTTTATTACATAAACAATTACTTGTCACTGAAGTGTATAAAACATGATTTCAAATGTAAATATTGGTTTAACAGATACTGTAGATGAAAATGAACAAATAAAATGATACATGTGTACTATAGGATATTACGAGATTTGTTTAAACAACATATGATTTTAATTATTCCTGTGGAAAACAAATGAGGCATAGGAGATTAGGAGATGACCTATCATAGGGAGATGGAGTGTACTACATATATGCTTGGAATAATATTTTCCTCGTCAGTAGAAGACATCAGTTTTGCCTGTGAAAAAGAAAGTGTGTAGAATGCCTATCAATATTTCATTTTCCCTGAAATGACTTGAGAAGTGGTATTGCTTCAAATTTTGCAACAGGCTAGTTGGTTGGTAACCAAGTGGAAATCATTCGGAAGATTTATCAGGTGTTTGGTGATGTCACAAAAATTAAGGAATAGTACAATTATTACATAGATGGCTGCATGTTATTGGAGTGACTCACATTCCAGTAGGCCCTTTAGCAAACTGAAATAACGAAGTCATTGACAAAATGCAATTTTTGATCATGTAGGACCGTTATCACCGTCTAAGAATCTGCTAATAAGATGGTGATAAGGAATGGAAAGGTTTTGGAAGAAAGAATTTGGCTTTAAGTCTTGTATCCCTGAACTTTGAATACAGAGTTTATGACTTCTTGAACACCATGGTCACTTGGATAAGTCATGGATATACGGACACAACCCTGAAATCCTATTCATCCCTAGTCAATACACTACCCTGAAGGTAGTGGCAGCTGCAATCATTACAACACAACTCACTTCCCTTACATCTTATTTAGAATTCTTTGGCCAAACACATTACTCCAGTGGTATGTCAGGCTCTTTACTCCAAGTTGAAAATGCAAGGATTCTAATGTTGTAGAAAATGAAAAGCCAATGGGCACTGAGTACACTCACTTACTCATAGGCTGATTGGTAGCATCAATACTTTTTACAGGTATGGAAAAATTCATATATGCATATGTAGGTACTCTTCACCTCCTTACTGGAATGTCACCTCCCATACTTTATTTATTTCCACAGGAAAAATTCAGACTGAATAATTTTTTAACAAACTTTATATATCGAAAATAAAATTAATTTTTTAGTAATAATCAGATTAACATTTCAGATTATGAATCATTTCAAACAACTGAACTTGAATATTTTATAAACTATGCAAATTAAACTCTAATTAAGGAATCTCATTAATATCATATTTTTCTAGAAAAAAGTTGTAATTTGATTTTGTTTTTAAAATTTGTAGATTGGAATAAAAATGTTTAAGTTAAATTAATTTGATTAAATAACATATGTAATTGTGAGAATTAGAGATGCTTTAAACTTGCCGTCTGATATCTTTCTTAAATCATTCTACCTATGAATTAGTTTGTATTGGCTTTTATTTCAAATGACCATACTTTTTGTACAGATTTGTAGCATAATAAAATAATTAGGAAATTCTATGTCTTATTATATCGACTACTGAATAAATTTTTATCTCAGTTTACATTCCCTTAACTGTACAACACGTCTGTATATTAATTTCTACTAATCTCAACATATCCAAGAACCCAGCAAAGAGTAACATTTGTGACATGATTCTGAAACAATCTGACTAACTTCAACTTGACTTTCTGTATAGATAAATACATCTATATTCTGATGATAAATTGGTTTTCAAATGTGTTGCAACAAAACTTATTTACCTAAAATTCTATTTGAGCTCTCCTCCTCAATCATTATTTCGTTGTGGGCTATATGACCCAACCAATAAGAGATGCTGGTAAGATTACTTTGTTAAGAATTCTTCTCTAATTTCGAGTTATTTCTCAAAAACAAAATTTTGGTTATTAGCGCAATAATGACTTATTCAAGAAACATTAAAAACATGTTTTGTATTCATTCGTTAAAAATTTAGGTGATTTCAATCATTGAGGGGGATTTTTTACACCTAAAATTTCAATTTTAAAGTATCTCTCCTCCACAACTAACATAAAACTTAAAAAAAAATTTTTTAATTTTAAATGTAAATTTTATAATAATATTTAATGAAGCTAATTTATTTATTGTAAAAAAAAAACCTAACAAAAGTTAATATAATCCAAACAATACAGTGCAATAAGTATATACACAATCAATATTAAATTAAGTTAGAAATACTGAAAAAATACTACACAGTCATCCAGCACAACCACTAAAATTGGATGGAATATGGCAAGGGTATAAAATGGCATCTATTATAGTACAACTCAATTAGATGTTTTTGCATTGAAAACAAAGAAAAAACATTAATACAAAATACATACAAATGAAATTGAATACTTTGCTTAAATAAAATTATTTAAATAGACATAATAGTATATACAAAAATTGAATTACCTTTATTGTAATGTACGAGACTTTCCGAAAATGAACGGAAAATAAATTAAATCTAAATTCGTTGCACGTAAAATAAACGCACAGATATAGTTCAGTCTGTTTTTGATCACAACACAGTTATACAGCTGGAAATTCACAGCATCACTCAATATGGGTTTATAGTAACTATGGGAGTTTTTCTTATGAGGGTAGATTTCTTTTAATTTGATTATATATGTACCAGACGAGCTAAAATATTATCTGTTTGGATGGTCACTGTTTCAAAAATATATTTTCAATTGGATTTTCTTACTTCACACAAATAAAATATTTTTCTCAAAAGCATACAGAAGAAACAAATGTCCAAAAGTATATATCAGTAAAATTTTACAATAGAGTATTTTACTTAAATAGGTGCAATTTGAATTAAAGTTTTTAGTTTATTTTACCTAAATCTTTTCTCCAATGAGTGTTCATTTAAGTTTACAATATAGGGTTGCTGAAAAAAACTTGAAATTAAGAATATATTGCACTAACTTTCTCAACACCCATCTACAAAATTCCATCTCCCCAAAAATATTTCTATACTACTCAAACATCAGAAAGAAAAACATGTAAAATTAACTTATTAACGAGTTTAACTCTAGGTATTTTTCATATGAAATAAGTTAGTATGAAAAATGAAAATAAAACAGACTAAATTAAAATTCTCTTAAATTACACCCTATTTTTATAAACAACTAAGAGAATCAAATATTTGTAACAGTTTAGTTTTGTGTTCTTATTTTAGAATTTATTCTTCGTGTTTAGTTTAATAAATTAAAATAAAATATACAACAAAAATCATAACCTGAAAACTGTTTTAAAACAGTAATGTCAGACCATCCAAGCAGATTATAATACATTAGAGTACAAACATTATTATAATGGAGTTATAATCAATAAAATTAACATCATTAGGAATATATTAGACTAAACATTATAATATTAGTTGAGGAACATATAAATATAAAATTGCAAAGAACATATTTAAATTTTACTAAAAGAAAAAAACCCTCAGGAAAACAATGTTTAATACTGAATTGCATCTGTTCTAGTAATGTTTTCGGTATGCGTCAGTTATACTAAAAATTGTTTAAAATTTGCACAAGTTTTGAAAATTTTGAAACTTTGACAACTTCTGAAATTACACCTTAATATAATTTACTGAATTTTAAATTCAGTTAAATCAAACTATCTAAATGTTAATTGCTATTAACAGTCTATATCACAGTGTTATTATAAAAATTTACCAACAATCATTATCAATAACTGTACAAGAAAATTAAAAACATTCATTCTTCATTCAACGTATTAACTTTTTTTAAAACACACATGCTTTTTGTACAAATTTTATATACAAATTTAAGTTAAGTCAAAATTTCAAAATTATCGTTAGAATTCCTCCGTTTGGAATTACACGTAGTTTTCACCGGCTCTCCCTCTCCAGCTTGTTCCTCCTTCTTCTCCTCCACTGCTACCCTCAGCCGAACAATTGTTGTTCTGACTGGACATATATGACATTTCCATTACATTCTGAAAACCAAAATTAAAATACAAATTCTGCAGCAGCATACAAATTCTGAGTACTTTGAATAATTGTGTAAACTTAATATCAACATTAGGATAACAACAAATTGAGAACAGCTGATGTACATATGATGTCGTTCATAATATTTCTATAATCTTACAACCATTAAAGAAGATATAAATTTGAATTCATATATTTAGTATCCAGATCAATAATGGAACAGAATAAAAGTATCTTATCTTTTAAATCCATCATGTGACTTCTTTTGTTCTTTTAAATACAATGCATTTGGGACTTCTATCCCACCAGATGAATACTGAATCACTCAACTGAGGTCATCAACACAATAAAATAAATGATATAACAACACAACACATTTATTTTTCGGAATATAAGCTGTGCATCCTACTGGACAGCAATTGTCGGTTTGTTTTTTGCACGCCCTAGAACTTGTGTTTACTGCAGCCTTCTTGGAGTCTTATTGTTGTGTCATATAGGGTACTTGAATCAAAGTTTAGAGTACCATTTAATAATAAGCCGTAAACATAAGTTCTAGTGCATACAGATAACAGAAGATAGTTGCCGTCTAGTACCCACGAGGAGAGCACCTAAAAAATTAGTGTTCCGAAAAATGAAAGTGTTGTGTTTTTATGTTATTTATTTTAATGTATTGACGAATTTATTTGAGTGATTCGGTATTTACCTGATGATGGGATAGAAGTCTTTAAACGCATCATATTTTTAAAAACAAAAGATGTTACATCACAGAATTAAAAGTTAAGATACTTCATTCTATTTTATAAATCTGGTTGCTGCAAGACCCAGTGAGAGCTATTTAAATTGGGAGAAAACTCTCAAATTAATAATTTGGTTAAACTGTCATAAACAGATAATGGAACATACAGTATCAAAACCTTTTGTGCTAATATTTTATATTTTTTTAATGAATTTATTTAGCTTGTATGATCTTATTCCAATTGACTGCCAATCCAACTGACTCACACACATTCCAAAGTCCTAACCACCTATCCAAGCAGCTCAGAAGTACAAACTTTCCCACAAGTATTACTACATCATGAGCATTGTAATTTTCCTCTCCTCTCCGGTCACTAAAATTACTGATTTAAAAAAATTTATTATTTACTCTACTTCACTATTATAGATCCGTACTCAAATTATAAATTTAAATATAGGGCGCCAACTAGTGTGTGCTATTATATCAAACACACATTCACTGAATTTATCACTTTTAATACAGTTAAAAGGTCCAAGTTTCAGGTTATTTTAAGTTGAATTCTGCATTTGGATAATAATTACTTTTTTTATTATCCTAAGATTTCAACATAATCGTCTCTCAACCATGTGATAACCTGCTTCAACTCAGACAAACCGCATCGATTGGAATTTTCTCAAGAAATGTCTTTTGCCTTGCCTCTCTTCAAGGTACAAACTTTTATTTTGTAGCAACGATGACATCATTTGGATTTGGAATGTTCTAGAAGATTTTTACACGAGTCGTTGACAGAAACAATATAAAGGGTTTGGTCTGAACAGTGATCTCTTTTCTATAATTCAAACAGGGTTGTCAGATGGAACATATTTTTCATTTTATATTTAAATTCTTAACCCTAAAATGTTCTTATGATTAGACACATCTTGCTGACCATTATATATAAAAATAATCTATGTGATTAATATTTAAATATCTCACATCTTGTTCCGTATTGTCATCAATATAAAGGTCAATACTTTGCCGATAAGCCGATGTAACAGCAGATGAAGGCTACTATTTCTCAATCATAACTCAGATTATTTACTGGTTACTGACATCATAATAAGCAATTATCAGACAATTTCTACTATACTTTGACTTGGACTTTGAAAATGATAAGCGAAAAATGTGAAAGATTACAGCATACACCCCTTAATGTCTAGAAATGCATCAGTGATATTCAATCCGGCTCATTAAATGATATATTACCAAGTCACAGGGATCTCTCTGGAATACAAATAAAATGATTCTCGTGGATAGTGTACTCAAACAGTTCCCTTTCACAGAGATATCTATGTATTACCTACTCAAAAAATGTTCGGAAAGAATGATGTTACATAGTTAGTTTTAGTGTTAGGTTAGTTGAGTTTTACTAATTCTAAGTGTAACATATCTGTCTATGAACAATATGTAAAAATAAAAGAAAAATTGAAGGAATAAATAATACATACTTTATCCTGCTGTGATTCTGCCAAAGGATTGTTTGTAATGTTTATAGCGTGAGGAATGAATCCATTGACTTTGCCATTGTGAACAAATCCATTCCCTGCCACAGGATCCAGCTGTTGTATTGTTAAACAAGGTTCTCCTCTCCCTACGGCTTTATCACATTCCGCAGCTTCATCTGAAAATAACATTATTATCAATGTCACTATTCATTATATTTACAAACAAACATAACCTATTAGCCTAATAAATTTCTGGGCTAAATTTCTTGGTGCTATTTTGGATAAAAATTTAAAGTCGTTTTAAAACTTGCTGAATCACTTGTATCATCATGCCTCCTCAGGCTTGGCAATCCCGAGGGAACCTAGCTCGATCTACACCTTTTTTCCAAGTAGTTTTGGGTTAGATCATCTCTCGACAAACTCTTGTTCTTTCTCGATCCTGACGCTATTAGTGTATTCGAGGGCTACAGGTCTTTATTTTAAACAGAGAAGTTTTTTGCATTTAAACAACAAGAAAACATATATATATATATATATATATATATATATATATATATACCATTATGCTATGTTTTCTGAATGATTTCATGTCACACGTTTTAAAAGCTGTTTGTTTTTGGCTATTCTTCTGAAAAATATTAAAAACAAAGGTTCTTTTGATATTCCTTACTTCACTCAGAAAATAAAGTTCCAATATAATACTCATATTTGTCTATCTTTGGGGGTCACTTTGGTGAATAAGGGTTCGGGAATCCTGAGGGACTTTAACTAGACATACACTTTTCTCATGTAGTTTTGGGTTAGATCTTTCCCATCAGATTTCTCTTGACAAACTCGTGATCTCTTTCATTTTATTTTATGCTTTTTTCCTTCTTTTCTTTAATAAGGCGAAGATGACTGAGAGGTTTTTTCTCTTTATATAACAAGAAACAAAATCTACTTGCGTAATTCTCACATCAATATTGGAGGAGTTTAGTTTCTATTTCACTTATCAATTTTATCAAATTTACACCAAAATCTTCACTTAGAAATTTTACTTTTAAAACCTTGATGCATTTCTTAATTTATTTATATATTTTTTTAAAGTTGAGATTAAACTATACTACATAAAAGTTCAAAAATAAAATAAAAAACAAATCTTGTAAAAAGCATAAATGTTCCACACAATAAATAATACACATTTGTTTTCACTCTACATAATTGGTAGAGCAGAAATATGATAATTACAGAAGATTTGTAAATTATTTGAAACCACTCTGTTTCATAAATAAACTATAAACCTTAATAAATAAATGATCTATTTACAAATAATATGTATCATTTAATATATACCTGAGTCATTTTCGGTAGATGATCTGTGTTTAAAGAAACACAATGTAGCCAACAATAAAATAGTTAAAGCAACTCCTCCTGCGGCTGCACCTGCGACTATATACAACTGTTTATTGTCTGGTTCTTTACCAATTTCCATGGTCACAGACGGAGGAGATGTAACGTTCAGTTCTTCTGTACAAAAATGATGAGTTATGTTAAATGCAACAATTGATAATTTTGTTTAAAGCCATTATTGTTACTTTCTGCTGGAATAACAAGTAAAAAGTATAACTCAAGAACTAAATTATAAAAAGAACTATTTTTCTTGTGAACAAAAGAACCAAAATTGTTGAAAAGTAACACAAATACAAAAATATACTACAACAACAACAAACCTATACTTAAAAACCTGTTCTTCCTCTTAAAAATCTATTAAACTTCCTTACATTTAACATGTATCTTGACCTAATAAAAAGTCAAAAAGAAGATAACACTCCCAAGAAAATTTAAAATAAAAGTTTTACCATCAGACAAATGTACATTGTGCAAAGAACCAAATCTAAAATAGACAAGTCACACTTTTTAAAATGTGTAATTCTCAACAAATAATTGCAAAACAAGCAAATAGGCTATACTGTATTTTGTATAAGAAAGCACAACTCCTAATGGATTGAATGCACCCAGAGGAATCCATTGTAAAACAACACCAATATGTGTAATTCTTACCATGCCAAACTTATAAGAATTGAAATTAAAATACCAAATTCTGTTTTGTTCAAATTTCTAAACCTCGCAAATGGCTTCCAAGAGATACTAAATGGTTTAAATTTACAATTTAGTTGTGATTTAAACAAACAGAGAAAATTCCACAAACAAATTTACAAACCTTTGTATATAATGGAAAATATCTTAAAAGCAAAAAAAGGGAAAATTATATTCTAAGAAATTAAGAGAAGGTTGGATTAACAGTGGAACTGGTCGTAGGAGGTTAAATTGGCAGAGGAACTGGTCATATCCGATTAAGTTGACAGAGGAACTGGTTGTAGGAGGTTAAATTGACAGAGGAACTGGTCATATCCGATTAAGTTGACAGAGGAACTGGTTGTAGGAGGTTAAATTGACAGAGGAACTAGTTGTAGGAGGTTAAATTGACAGAGGAACTGGTCGTATCCAATTAAGTTGACAGAGGAACTGGTCGTAGGAGGTTAAATTGACAGAGGAACTAGTCAAATCCAATTAAGTTGACAGAGGAACTGGTCATATCCGATTAAGTTGACAGAGGAACTGGTTGTAGGAGGTTAAATTGACAGAGGAACTGGTCATATCCGATTAAGTTGACAGAGGAACTGGTTGTAGGAGGTTAAGTTGACAGAGGAACTGGTCGTAGGAGGTTAAATTGACAGAGGAACTAGTCATATCCGATTAAGTTGACAGAGGAACTGGTTGTAGGAGGTTAAATTGACAGAGGATCTAGTCATATCCGATTAAGTTGACAGAGGAACTGGTTGTAGGAAGTTAAATTGACAGAGGTTCTGGTCATAGGAGGTTAAGTTCACAGAGGAACTGGTAAGTTGACAGATTAACTTACTTTGTGTTTTCTCAGAAAGAATTGTGCTGAAATCAGAAGCAGCTCCTACAGTAAAAGCTTGAAGTTTGATATCGTATGATGTATCTGGTAACAGATATGTTATAATAAAGGCACGTCTTGTTTCCCCTTCCACGGTTGCTTTTATGTAATCACCTGCACTACTTGTTGCTCGATAATAAACATAAAATCCATCCACTGGGACCATTACAGAATTTAAATACTGTAAAAGAAATTGAACACAATTTATAGGTATTTTAATAATTATTTATGGTTTGATTATCTTATAATCAAATTACTTTTTAAAGAGGTAAAGAACATTTAAATATCAATGACTTTTATTTCAGTAAGTCTTTAAATTACAAACTTATCTCTAAAAGTGGTGAAACACTGCATTACAGAGTTTATAAATCTTCCTGATATGATTAAATTATAAGTGTAGAGAAATAATATTTATACAGTTACTCACAAAAAGTGATGCCTGTAAACACTATCTTGAAAAGTTAAAACAAAATTTATCGGCAGATTAGTTTTTCACCGTAAAAATTTTAAATGAAAGTAGAAAAACACAGTAACGAGTTTATGTAAATTCATAGATATTTAGTGAATTGTTATTGCACAACTGTTTACAGATTACAAACAACTAGAAATTGTACAAAGACATGTATCAACTAACAATACAATTAAGTTTTACTTTTCTATAAAATAAGAATAATTATGATGATGTTAATTTATAAGGGATAATTATTTAATATAAAGAGAAGTAATTTGTCCTAACTTGTTTGTAGTTCACCTTATATAAACACTGACACAAGCGAACCGATGGAAACTTTTATATACATGATCTACCAATACAATTTAATATTTCTTATAAGGCATAAGAAAACAACTTTTCAACATTACAATTAGAGGATCTGCTTGTATTCCATTGTATGATGGAGTTGGGTAAGTAGCATGATGGGCTGTAAACTTGTTTTATTAAGCGATAAATTTTCGGCTTTAAACAACAAGGGGAAAATAAAACACTTAGCTAAATAAGCGCTATGTCGCTATGTCTAAAACAATGGGAAGGGAAATTCTGTGTTATTATAACAACAATCAGTAAATCATTTCTACTTTTTAATTCCTTAATTTTGTCTTTGAAAAACATTCAGACACTTAAACACTGCTTAAAGAATCAAAAGTAGTGAAAATATAAAGATTCATTGTTCTACTTGTGACATAAATTTGTTATAAAATACTTAACAATAAATGAAGTTAGATAATTTACCTCCCACTGAATCTCAATAGCCGTTGGACTTATTGCCTCAGCTAGGGTCAATGATGGAGTATACAGAGGTGAACGATTCGGTGGTGAACCTCGATGCAAATGGAACCTCGCAGAGTTAGGACCTAATTTGTTGTCATTATTTGAATAAACCGCTGCTATACGAAACCTGAAACAAGTTAATTATAAGATTATTAAGCATTAGCATAAATTTTATTCAACGAATTCTCCTACATAACAATATTATTATTAATTTCACTGTTATATGAAAGGATCTGTCAACTAGATTAATTTATTACAAATATGAAGGTGATTTAGATTTGGTAAGCAGAATAATGGTAAATATATTTTGTGTGCATATCCGTACCGAAATAATTTACTTACAGAATTGAAATTTGGGAAGCAAATGAATTTTCGTGGAATAAAATAATGCTAAATATGTATTAGAAAAGTAAACTGAAACATAGGTACAGTGATAACAAAATAATCGCTGCATGGAGCGAAATACGCACCAACTGTTGGCAATGCAATAGATTAGCAATGAATGCAAGTGACTAGTATGCCTACATTTTTTCAGATACTTCCCACCAATAGCACACAGATTTCTATGATTCATAGCCATAATTGGTCTAGTGTAAAAGGACAAACAACCTTTTTACAGCAAATATACATAATTTTGACAATTCTAAAAGTGGAATACTGTTAGATAATACTGAAGAAAATAGCACTGAGCACTAGATTTTTCGAATCAAATAATTGAAAAATAAAGCATGGGAAGAAAAAAGAAAAGAGCTGGACAAATAAGAAGCGATATCCCAACAAAGTTTACCAATAAGCACTTAAGAAAATGCTTTTTTTGTACACACACAAAACTAAAGGATCAGAAAAGAAAAGAAACAAGATATATGTGAAAAGAATGTCATGTTCCCATTAGTGTGGTGCCTTGTTTTGGTGACTATCACACAAAAAGAAGTTTTTCAGTATTAAAAAGTTTAAGTATAAAATATATTATATTGAATGCAAAAATAAAGAAACAAAGTTTGTGAATAAGAAAACTGCTCCTAGTAACGATGTATCAATTTTTATTCTTAATTAGTCTAATGCATCAAAAGTAGCGGTAAGCTAGTCAGAAAAATTCAGCATGAGGGGGGGGGGCAGCCAGGCATTGATAATCCAACAGTCAGGGGGTTAACATAATTCTAGTTACAGCTACTCAAATTGCTGTTAAACCTTACCTATAAATATGATCAGTCTCTAGATTATCCACTTCATAGCTACGTATGTGTGGTGGAATGTCTTCATTACTTGTCATCCAGCGTGATCCTCTTCCTCTACCTCCAGGACCTCCTAACTCTCTGTATTGTACTTTAAAGAACTGTATTGGTAATCCATCATTGTCAGGCACGCCCCAACGTACCATCACAGATTTGTCCGATAGTCGAGTAATGTTTGGCCGTGTTGGAGGTATCATAACTGCTGCAGGAAAAAATGCATTGTGTTTACTCTAGTTTTTAACACAATCAATATTGGAGAACAGTCACTAATTTAAATAGTAAATTAAACAAAAGAAAATTTAAATTGATAGATTGACTAAGAAATCTCTAAATTGGTGAATCTTTTTTACAGATTCGAAATTAGGACAACCTTGATGAAAAAAAAAAATATATATATATATATATATAATATATATTTATTTATTATTTGCAAACATATAAAAACTCTATAACAGTTAAACATTGAAATATCAAAATGTAAATTTACTTTGGAGTATGTGAACTCACTCCTCCTGTTTACAGAGCTTGGACTTGTAGTCTCGGTTATCATGGTATTTTTTTTTCTTTTAAACTAACTCTCTTTGTTTTCTAGTGACCTCAACCTAAATCCTAAGCTAATTTGAGAGAGGGAAGAGTGCCAAAGCACATACATTAGTATTTATTGACCAAACGAAATAATATTCTGTTTTAACTGACCACTTGGCATTTTGTATACAAGTTTGTTATGCAGTTAGGGTAAAACATGTCTACAAGTCATTATGAAATTTAGGATTAAGATTCATTGCAACAAGAACAAACTATCTACAAGTATTTTATTTTCCATTTTAAAATGGTGACCATTAAAAACAGTACTGCACAGTCCCAAAGGCATGGACTAGAAATACAGAGCAAGCTCTAAAGTATTGGGAGAAGGCATAACAAACAGTTTAAAAGAAAATGAAATTTTAAGTTTTCTAAAACTTTCCTACAGGAAGTTTTTATTAGATCAAAAAATGAAAAACCTCCCTGGCTTAGTATATTTTGTTGTTTTCATTAATATAAATTAAATCTCTTTTGAGAATTATAAAGTTATACAAATATGAAATAAATTATTATAATCCTAACAGTTATACATTTTTTGTTCCTTACGATTTCCTCGAAAACTTGATATAACTTTCTGAAACTTGTATACATGCATCCGTTGACTAATTGTGTTAAATCAGATTTTGTAAATTAAAAAAAAAAAAAAAGTATGCTAAAAATTGTATTAAATCAAGGTAAAGTTTAGAGGGCTTGGTTATTAAACGTACAAAAACTGATCTAACATTGAAACTTGGTACATTAAAAATTCAACAACAGAAAAGATGAGACAAATATATCATTAGATTGTATAAAATATATATATATATTTTTTTGAAAACCTTAAAATGTCAGTAAATTTTTTATTTAGCTATTAGTGAAAACATTGTAATGTCATAAAAAATGAACACAATGTAATGTAGATTTTTGTTGTTAATTTAAGGCGAAAAATATTTCAGATAACTTTTTGGTAGAATACCATAGCTGAAGTACCATGAAAAAACATGAGCTAATGTTTCTCTTTTTGTCTTTTAAATGATGAAAAGTTAAAAAAAGTTGTTTAAAAGTTACAATTTTATTTTGCATTAATTACTTACCAATGCCCTTATGTTTTTTATCCTTCCGCCTTCCTTTGCCTTTTCGTGTATGGTCCTTCTTAGGATGTGTACGACCAGGTGCTGGTAATGAAGGAATAATACTTACACCTCCGTCTGCCGATTCTATAAAATATAATTAATATAAATTATAAACAAACATTATTTTACATTGAAATTATAATCTAGTCAAATAAATAACATTATCTTTGTTCTGGTTTTTCATCTTTCTAATATATAATCAAAATACACTTTTACATTCTTAAATATTGTATCTTATATTATTTTATCAGTAGTTTAAGGGATTTTTGTTATCTTTTTCTAATATCGCAGGTCTTGACATTTTTATTAGCCAAAATTTCTTTCCACTAGCAATTAAGAAGGCTTTTGGGGATGATCAATGAGGGAAGCCTGGATAAAATTGTGGTATAGATACTTCAAATACCGTCGAGAAAATTTTGAAAGTGATCTATATTCTAGAAAACCTACAACAAGTAGAAAAAATGTAACCATTGGTGCAAGAATTAGAAGATGATCTGGGGATTTTAGAAACTACTCGTTATTGTTTCAGAGATTTTTATAGAGGATGTTGACATGAAACGTGTGACTGCGAAATTTGTTCCGCGGCTTCTGTCATAAGAACAGAACATTCTGTGGTGTAGTTGCTGAGGACATGCTTCAAACTTCCAAAAATGGCCCACGTTTCTTCAAATTGAACATAATCGGAGATCAATCATGGTTATGTGCAATGGTGAAAGGCAGGTTCATTAAGACATGCATCACATCTCTTGCAGGATTTTTTGCCAAAACATGAAATCACTCAGATGCTTCAGCTCAGATTTGGATCTCTGCAACTTATGGTTTGCTATAAATCTTTTCCAAAAGTGAAGAAATTTCACCACTACCGCCATAATTAAGACAACATGATGAGGTATCGGATGACATTTTCAAAAAAGGACTTTGAAGACGGTTTTGAAAATTTAAAGTGACAGTATGCAAGCCTCAAAAGAGACCAAACTCATTGCCTTAGATAAAAATTTATTAATATTAAATTGTTCCGACACTTTTTAGACAGATCTAAAGTATATCTTTAGTGTAGCACTTATCAAATGACAGCATACTATTCATACTATTGTAATAAAAATCGTCGCTCTTACCTTCAAATTCCGGATCAACCTGTTCAGGCAGAGTTTCGCCATTGTTATTTTGTGCAGTAACTTGTTTGGGAGACACTTGTAACATCGCAGCTCCAAACACTGCCCCAACTGGATTTGTTGCTAGACATTGTAGCATACCAGCATGTCGCTTCTCTACTTGAGTTATTGTCAACTTACTTCCTACAATCAAAAAAGTAGTTTTAGAAAAATATAATAAAATATTCTATACATGAGTAATTTACATTTTTGTTATATATTCCAGTAGCACAAAATGATCAAAATTGAGCTTTCGAAACACAATGTAAGTGAACATTATAGTATAAAGTGAAATTTCGTCAATTTTAAATATTTAGAAAATTTTTGTTTAAAGGGTATTTTTAAATGTACGTAGGCTATACTAAGTATACGATCTGTGGGAAATTTGTAATAGATAGGTGTGAATGATGGTACTTAATGTGTTAAAATATAAATGTGCATTGTTCACAAATGTTTAAACCAAAATACAGTTTAAAAATGAAACAAATTTTATATTCACAATAGATTAAAATGTACATATTTATTTTAATAATTCAAGCTGTCTAGAGAAACCTTTTATCCTGTGATTTTTTCAGTGAGTTCGTTTTTACTTTTAAAGCAGAGGTCAGATTCAATATAACAAATTAGTCTTTAGTTTTTTGAAATGTTCGATTAGATTTGTAATTAATCTGAATTATATTGAGTACAATTTTTAACTATTCCTAGCCTTGTCATTCCATTAAAAAGTGTTTAAAAACTACTTATGTACTCATTTATTCACTTAACGAAGATTGTATGTGTGAAATTAGTACAAACTTTTGACATGTTTGAAAACATGGAAATATTTCAGTTAAAACTACATTGAGAAAACATCATTAATGAACAAATTAACAATCAGTTGCATGTTTCAATATTTAGCATTGTTCGACAAAATTACTTCAGGATAAATGTTTTTACTCAAATAGCAGCACAGTGGGAGGCAAAGAAGAAAGGAATGGACCTTAGGAGGTAATGGAGAGGGGGGAAATGGGTAGGCTATATAAGACGTATTCCCAAGCGATTGCAGCAGAACAAAATCGGTTTTTAAGAAGAAGGTCTCCGAAACATATCAAATAGGAAAATAAGGTGATTAGGCTAGGAAGAGCTGAAAATTCCATCAACATAATTCAAATTAGACACTTTTAGTTTAACCCATTGGAGACGAAAGACGGACACATCCCATCCTTATGATTAAAGCCTGAAGACGGAAAATTCATATTCATTATTTTTACCTATAAATTTTAAATGTTTTACAATAGATAGCATAATATGTATATGTTATATCAAATAGGACAGTGGTTTTTTCTAACTTATTTATATGGGTTCGATTTTAGTTTCAAGTATAAAAAGGTAACGATATGATTTTGATCGTACAGTGAAAATGTGATTAAAGAGGTGTTGTGCCATTGACAGAATAATATTCTTTGTAAAATTATTTGTTTACCTATTTCATGATATGTTTATAATAAAAGTAGAAAAAATCTTAAAAAAGTCTTGGTTTAGATCCGAAATTGTCTACCAGGTCTCTTTTAACAACCCTTGTTCTTTTCTGACGTTATTAGAGTATTCCAGGTCAGGGGTCTTTTTTTTTGTTCTTTTCTTCGTTTTTTATAAAGTGATAATGACAGAAATTTTTCGTCTTTAAACAATAAGGGAGAAAATTAAAAAAGATAATAAGATATGTTAAACTTAACCTAAAATAATTTGATAGTATACTAACCTGCAACATGTGCATGTGAATCATTATCAATAGACTCTCCATTAAGTAACCAAGTCACAGAAGGATATGGAGATCCTTCTACATCACAGTCAAGTTCTACTTCTCCTCCTTCCTCTACCACTGAATTGACAGGCCCTCTTAGTATTTCTGGTGGTTCTAAAATGAATAACAAAATATTTACCAAACAATTCAATACTATCAAATTCATTGCACAAGAGAATGGTTACGTCCCGTCTACTATTGGAAAATTACATAGTAAACTCAAAACCAGAACGGCTATGGTTAACCCTGGAGAGGGCGCGTCACGGTCTTTCCGACCGTGTTTAGAAATAAATGCTTGTAATTCTTAAAGTAGCGAGCCATTAGCTCCCTCCCCTTCAGTACCTTTCAATTGACTCGTCCATTCTCAGTGTGCAAAACACTTTACCCCACCTCCTTCTCAGTGTCTGTCTGACTGCTTTATTACCAGGACCTGGTCTTTTCGACCGTGCACGCCCTATCCCGTATGCGTTATTGTGTGTTTATATAAATAAGTTTTATTTTATTTTTTGAGGATTAATATAGTAATAAACTGTTAATTCGTGTTAAATTTTCATGTAAATAGTGCCTTTGTATATATTGAGGTCAAACTGTTTTATTTTTGTATGAATAGTGCTTTTGTATATATTAATTTTAATTCAAAACAATTTTGTATTAATTTCGAGTAAATAGTGCCTTTTGTATATACCAAAACCAAAATCATCATGGATGACATGTTGAGAACGAGATATTCAAAGACTTTTAGACAGTGTTGAGAAGGAAATGGCAAGAGAAGAGGAGAGAAAAGTGTCATAAACCTAACTCGCCGATAGAAGCATGGAAAATATTAGTTATGGATGAAGTGTTGGATGGTATCGTAAGATATACTAACCAACGTATTGCAAAAGTGCGTCCAGAGTATTCAAAGCCCGAGATACAAGTAAGAGTGTGATAGAGGCATTTATTGGCCTTCTGTATCTTGCGTGAGTCACAGAGCATCTCCTTTGATCTTATTGGATTTATGGAATACTGATGGATTTGGGATTTCCATCTTTAGAACCACCATGAACTTTAAACGATTCAAATTTATAATAAGAACCACAAGATTTGATGACGCGAATACACGCAAGGAGCGAAAATTAATAGACAAGCTTGCTACTATCAGAGACATTTTTGATAATGTTGTTGAAAAATGTAAGACTAGCTTCTCTGTAAGCCAATATTTGAGCGTTGTTGAAATGCTTGAGCCATTCAGAGGACGTTGTTCCTTTAGGCAGTACATCAGGAACAAGCCAGCCAAATACGGCATCAAAGTTTATTCTTTGACATGTGCAAAAACATTTTACACGGTTACAGAAAACACTCTCTGATCCGGTTCTCTGATATCCGGTAACTCCAATATCCGGCCGTCGTATGTCATCGTATAACGCAACGCGTTTTAGCGCTAAAAACGTAAATTTGCTGTTTTGTTCACGTTTAAAACCACTTTAAATATATAAAAATAGCCACCCCGAGATCCGGATTTTTCAATATCCGGATCGGCCGGCGCCACATTAATCCGGGTTAGAGAGTTTTTACTGTAATATTAAGGTGTACGCAGGAAAGCAACCTGAAGGCCATTTCAAAATAGATAATTCCGAATTTGCAGTTGTAAAGAGGATGATAATACCCATAAGTGGTACAGAGCGGTCAATAACTACTGATAACTGGTTTACTTCAATCCATCTTGCGGAGACTCTGTTGAAGGACCATAACATAACATTAGTAGGAACTATTAAGAAAAACAAAAAAGAAATTCCTCCTGAACTTATTTCAAAAGGAAAGCCAGAACATTCCAGCATGTTTGCCCTAAGAGAAAACCTAACTATGGTGGCCTATACTCCCAAGAAGAACAGAGTTGTGACTCTTATTTCTAGCATGCATGATAATGGTGATATTGACCCGGAATCCGGTGATGCTTTCAAGCCCATACATAATGACGTTCTATAATTCAACTAAATGTGGTGTTGTTGTTGTGGATCAGTATATAAAGAGCGTTATTTAGTTTCACGCACAAGCAACCGTTGGCCAATGACTTTGTTTTTTACTATCTTGAGTATTACTGGTATTAATTCATATATTATTTACAAACATGCGAAAGGTAATTTTGAAATTCAGAGGCGAAGTTATTTGAAAGAACTATCTTCACAGCTGTGTATGAAATACTTGCAAGAACGCAGTGCTATTCAAACTCTTTCTATAGGGCTGAAAAGAAACATCCGAGAAATGTTAGGATTGCCTGAAGTAGAATCCTCTGCGGCTCCACAAGAACTAGAAGGACCTGGAAAATGCGCCTATTGTAACTGGAAGAAAAATAGGAAAACCAAGATTATACCAGCAACATATCTGTAAGGAGCACTCGGCAGTGACATGTGTTCAGTGTGTTATGGTAAATCAAGAATCGAGTAATGAATCAAGTGATAACTAATAATTGATGGTATTTAAAATTAAAAATGTTAACTTCTTAGTTTTAATACTTTTAAAAATATGTATTTCCATTATTTACTAATTTTGTAACATACTTTTTGATTTAACGTGTGTAATTTTTGCCTAGTGATAACTAAATATTGATGGTATTTGGAGTTTTTCCCAGTTTTTATACTTTTTAAAGTATATATTTCCATTATTTACTAATTTAGTAACATTAAACTTAATTTTTTATTTAATTTGTGTAATTTTTGTCTAGTGATATCTAAGAATTGATGGTATTTGTAGTTTTAAATGCTACTTATCAGTTTTTTTTTACTTTTAAAATATCTATTTCCATTATTTACCAATTTTGTAATATGAAACATAATTTTTGATTTAATGTATGAATTTTTTGTCTAGTGATATCTAAGAATTGATTGCATTTGTAGTTTTAAATGATAACTTATCAGTTTTAATACTTTTTAAAATATGTATTTCCATTATTTACTAATTTTTTAACATTAAACATACTTTTGGATATAATTTGTGTAATTTTTGTCAAACCCGGTCTAAAAGACCGTGCTTGGCTCCTCGAAGGATTATTTTGACGCACCCTCTCCAGGGTTAAAGACAAATCTGTGACACATATAGATGCAACAATAGCCAAGAGCACCTTCGATAAACATAATATTCGGTTGCCTTTAAACCCACCAAATTTTTTTAAAAAACACCTCCATTAATGTTGTTGTTTTTAGCAACATTAATGACACAAAGATCTCATTTTTGGACAAAAAAAACCGGTGTTTACAAGCTGAAGTGTGGTGAGTGTGATTACACAAGATAAACAGGTTATAGTTTATAGAAAACCTACTGGGAACATAGGGGCTCAATCTTTAAAAAAAACACCAGAAAAATTCACTCCATGTTGATCACATAGTCATTACTACCCACAAATATTCCAATATGCACAATCTAGAAATTTTACATAATGTGTAGAATAGGTAAAAAGATGGACATATTAAAGGAAGTTAAAATTTACAAGGGTTTTAAAAAAAGGCCTTTGAATAATCAAGTACACCTTACAGTTAATCCCATCTATGAAGAAATAATTAAAAGAGTTACAGTGAATAAATATGTCAGCAAGGAGACAATTTCATCTCAGCAGTTGGCGACACTGTCTATCAGCTGTTTAACTCATTCAACAAAACAAAACGTTTTCTCACCAGCCTAGTTCTTACCACATTTTTCGCGGAATATGTTGTTTGTATATGTTTTATACATAATAATGCTGTCCTAGTGAAGAAAACAATATGACTTTATACAGAGTGTAAAAGTTTCAAGAATATAAGACCTTATTTCTCACACCAAAACCAATGAAAAAATGTATATAAACACACTTTCTAAAATGTTTAGTTTTCTGTCGAGTTGCCATTGTGTGTTTTTAACCAAAACTTTCTTTTTTTTTATCGGTAAATGATATGGAATTGAAATTTTGCATGCTACTTAGACCCAATTGGAGAAAAATAATCAACCGATTTCCTTCACTCATTTCAAAATGATGGCTATTTAAACTTTTCAACATCGAATATCTTGAAACCTATTATTTTACAAAATATTTTCCTTTTTTAACGATAAACAATTTTTTTAAATATTCTTTCTCTACCTTAAAGGATAACTGAGTTATCGACAGAAACTGAAATAATTTTTAATTAATTGGCTTCAATTACACAAGATTAGCCTACAATTTTTTTTGTATTCTGCAGATTTTTACCTTCAAATTTTCCTGTAACCTAAAGGACAACTGAACTATCAACAGAGTAAATAATAATATGTAAAATAACTAATATCATAAACTTCTGTGTTTTGTAATAATGAGTAATGCATGTATTTTGAATGAGGGCCTCCACTTTAAAGAGCTCCTTTAGTATTATGGTAGAGATCTTGTTTTTCATTACTTTGTTTGTAAAATACATTTCCATTGAACACAAAATGATTCATTATTTTTTCCTGCTCAAATTTTATCCTAGGCTAATCTTTAGTGTTGTAGACAATTACCAACAATTAATGTTTTTTTCAATAACTCAATTATCCATTAGACTATAAAAATAATTTTAAAAATCTATTTTTCTAAAGTTACATAACAAGTGATGAATTGCTGATTTTTTAGTATGATCCAGAAAACAAATTTTAAATTCCAACTTAAGCAAGATTATTAAAATCTTTAATAAAATCAATTCTTATTACTTTTGTAAGGTTCTTGAGATATTATAAAAAGGGTCATTTATATTAAATGTTGAGCTTAACTTATGAGAAAAACTATACAGTATAACAAACACACAGAACACAATTCTCATAAAAAAAATACGCCTAAGTATCAGGGTCGTTGAAACGCGTCTGATACTTAGGCGTATTTTTTTTATGAGAATTGTGTTCTGTGTGTTTGTTATACTGTAGGGTCATTTATGTCCAGTCAAAGAATGTAGACTCTTTTTCGTAAGCATCATCACGATAATACTCCATGCCATATCGCAATTTTTAAGTTCAAGTAATTGACAAAAAAAGACATATCTGTGGTACTGCAGTCTTTTTCCTCCCCTGATCTTAGTCTATGATTAATTATAGCCCTCATCTTAAGAAGATTATTTAGTACCTTAAAATTAAAAAACAAAGTTTTCGTTATTATTTTGAAAATATAGATGACACCCAAAAGATAGTAACAGACCAACTGAAGACATCGAAAAGTGAAGACTTCCAGTTTTAATTCAGTCAATGAGAACTACTTCTCCATGAGGGTTTACCAAAGAAATGATTTAAAGAAGATAAATTATTTTGTAGTTACGTTGATAATAGTGTAACACAATTATTAGTCTCGTTACTTTTTAAACAAAACTTATTTTTTATTATTTACAATTTCAAAGTTGGCAAAACTGGGATATCATGTAAATATATATGATATAGAAATATTTCTATTAATTTTTGAGATTATTTTAACTCATAATTACAACTAATAAAATAGTTTTATTTGAAAAATAGTTTTTTGGTTAAAAAATCAAATATAAACTAACCTTGCACTTGAAGTGTAACTTTATGTACAGCAGGTGGTGCTACACCGTTACTTAGTTCACAAATATATTCCCCATCGTCTGATGCTCGCACATTGATCAGTTTAAGTGCACCTGGAACTAAATCAACTCTGTCCTTAGGGAGTGATCCCACAACTCTACCTCGCCTCCAGACAACTTGAGGTGGAGGGTTTCCAACACCACTACATTCCAAACTTACGTTTGTACCTAAAATGAACCAAAAAAAGTCTATTACAAAATTGTGTGTTCATTTAACATGACTATAAGAAATTAGATTGGAATATTTTCCTGCTAATATTCTCAGTTTCTCAGGTAGATGGTTTGATGACGGCATGATCATTAATTCTCTAAATTTGATATCATTCGCTTTTTTTAAAGAGAGAATATGTTTTGTCCTGAGTTTGATGAATCAAATTTGGAAAGATATTAATCACAGGTGGGATGTTTGCTATATAACCAATGGTATATATGACCTTAGTACACTGAATAAAGATTTTTGACTTACCAACATTGTATGCATAATACGCCCAATGGTATTCGTACCTGGGACCAGTTTAACCCCTTAACTTTTCATCTTAATCTATCAACATTGAAATCAGTCTATTATGCACTCATGCTTCTGTTTCTAAGGTATGGAATTGCACTTAGGGGAAATTCTTCAGAAAAGAATATAAAAAGGGTTTAAAAGTTACTTTAACTTCGGGGTCAGTTTGATCAAGAGAGAACTGTTAAGAAAAATCAAAGAAAAAAGCTAAGAGCAAAGATCTAACCCAAGGCTACATGAAAAAAGGTATAAATCAGCTAGGATGATTTGGGATTGTCACAGCTTTACTTATTATAAGTGAGTTTCTGAAAGTTTTAAAAATTTAAAATCACATGAGTATAAATTATTATTTGAAAAGACAGTATTATATACAAGAGTAAATTTATTTAATGTTACCTGTAAAATTCAAGCTTTTGAATGGTACAAAATGGAAAACTATCTAAAAAGAACTTTTTATTGATGGTGCTAATATTGTTGTCAAGATTGATGAGCAGTTTAACATTATATTTATATATAAGTGAGTGTATGTGTGCCTGTGTTATGTATGTACACATATTACATTTTGTATTTGTGGTTTTAGGTTGCTTCCTTGTTTATTTTATGCAATTTGATTGTGGTTTTACTTTTTACCTTTGTATCTGATTGTTTGTCTATGTCTAATTTGTTGTGTACAGTGTCTGCCAGAAATAACTCCTCATTTTGAAAAGTGACAGCATATTAATGATAAAAACAATTAAGCAAAAAAACAGACAGCATATTAATGATAAAAACTTTAATAATTACATAATCTAAAAGTTTGCCATTTATTTCACATACTGTTATTAATTTTTGAAAATTATATAGTCTGTATGTCAACCTTCGCTATCTATACAGGTTTGCAACCTCATCCTGAAGTTCCGCATCACTAGCCTGGACATTTCTGATGGTACTGTAGTGATTTCTTGTCAGATATCAGCTTTCAAATCCTCGAGATAATGTTTAAATTCTTTTTAAAGATTTCAGCCTTCAGATGTCTCTCAGAGAAAAAATCAGGCTATGGGATGTCACATCGGTGTGAGATTAGATGCCCGGGAAACACTTCTTTTATGATATTCACGAGTTGTTTTGAAGTGCACACAGTATTATCATCTTGTTGAAACCTCAAATTTTTAGCCTGATCTAAGAGTTCATTAAATTTTGGCTATAAGAAGTTGCATAACATGTTGACATAATGATTGAAATTAACTGTAATTGTTTACTCTTTTTTTAAAAAAAAAGTATGCACCAAATACTCCAAATTCAAAAATGACACCAAACTGTAACATCCTCAAACTGTAGAGGATGCTTGTGTAACTGTAATGTACCTAAAATGTTCTGCCCAGTACCTAAAATTCTGTTTATTCACACAAACTGATAAATGAACATTTTTCTCATCACACATTCACTGTAACATTTCAACAATTGCCTGGCAAGAAGCAATACGATTAATCCAGTCACGTTCATGTAGCTGCAGTACAACCATAATTTTTCATGGATGATACTACGATTACACATGTAAAATCCTCCTAATCACTAATTCTTAATGCAGCAGCATGTTTAACATCTGAGCGTCGTGGAGATTGTGTAAATGATTGTCTTACAGCTTAGTTGTTTTTGGGTGTTTGAACGCTTCTTGGTCTACCTGGGAGTTTATTCTTTAAAGCTGAACCTGTACCCCTAAAATTTGATTGACGCTACTATGTCGTCTTATCAGACAGCACACCATGTCTTAACACATTTAATAGTCTACGAAATAATCACTATTTGGCAATGTCAGAATCAAAACTTTATAAAATAACTTTCAATTACAAACGTGCATTGTTCACCAGTCCATACCATGATGATATCTGAAATGGCAAGTTATTCTCTACAAAATGGTGTACAGATGCCACGCCTATCACTACTAGTGCTCTTATATGCAGTCGCGAGAAAATGGGGAGTTATTTTTTCTGAACGGTGTTATTTAACATTGCTAGTTACATTTTTCTAGTTGGTAATTTTCACTTAACTCAATATGAACAATATGTCAAAAATAAAAATGAATTTAATCTACATCAAATTAAAATAATGTTTTAACAAACTTGATTTGTTTTTCAACAAAATAACACTCAACCAATTACAAACATAATTTTGCACTCAAGACTATAAACAATTCAATTAGTTCATAGTTATGAAAATGTTTGATTGTTTGTGTGTGTGTGTGTGTGTGTGTGTGTGTGTGTGTGTGTGTGCGCGCACATGCGCTAACAATTATAAACCTTCAAATGATTTTAAAAATCTACTAAAACTAAAAAATAAAACACACCTGTTTGTACAATATAGTCAGACTGTGGTGGTGAAAGAAACCGTGGAGATGATCTTTCACTTGAAGATGTCACAGAAAGTGTCGTCTTTAAATTTGAGTAGAATGTTTGTCCTGTAATATCATTGGATGCAGAACATGTATAAACACCATTATCCTTAGTCGTGATATTAATCAAGATTAGAGTTCCTGTTGTTACCAATGTATACACAGATGCTGTAACAAACCAGGAGAGATTTATTAATTTTATTTATCACATATAAAAAAACAACAATATATACATATATTAAATTATCCTGTGTATGGCAACGGAACTCAGAGTCTTTCCGAGGTCTAACCTAAAACATTTTCAACCGCAGAATCAAAACTACGGTTCTAATTGAAAAATTTGAAATAATAAAATAGCACGTTTGTTATCTAATTCTATTCGATGTGAAGGTTCAGTTTTATGAATTGTTTGACAGGTTAGTTAGCAAAAAATCAGCTGGTAAATTTTTAAATGATAGCAGATTTACAAATTTAAAAGAAGATACCTTTCTATGTCGCACACATGCTTTGGTCCCTTTGGTTACAATGGGATCTATAGTGTCTACAAACCTTAAACCAAGGTAGAGATTGCAAAATGTTGTTCATTATTGGATTATCAAGTTGGATTAATTAATTATTTTAAACACTTCATTTACTTTTTCTGAATAATATCATATACATACCTGGTAACCTTTCATCATTTTTAAAATACTGTATCACAGCTGGAGGGTAACTGACTGGTGAAGGGCATTCTATGGCTACAGTGTTACCAGATGTCACTGTATACTGCCGAGGAGGACTTTGAGGGAACTGTTTCAACTCCGCCAAAGTCAGTTTTGCCGGGATAGATGCAAGGGCTGATGCTCCGTAGCATGCAATGCACTGAAATTTAAAACAATTAGATTGTCAATTTAAACATAAGTTTTTTTTAGAGGGTTTACAAAGATACTCTAATTTGCTTAACAGGAAAATTATGAAAATACAGTGTAACTTGGTTATAACGTCATTGAAGAGACCACCCAAAATTTGACGCTATACCAGAGTGATGCTATAAAAGGGTTACCAAAAAATCTTAATTTTTAACAAAGGAAAAATTAAAAACACTACTGTATCTCTTTGAAGTGTACTTATTAATGAAAATTTACAAATACTGTATAAATACAGTACAATGAGGTATGGTATACAGAAAATAAAAATAATAATAATATGTATACAAAAAAATGCAGTATAAAAATTTTAAAATACAAAATACAGTACAGTAAAAAAGAGTATACAATATTTTTTTAATAAGTTAAACAAGCACATTGTAACTTACAATGTCTGTACAAGTAGGTCCTGTACAAGGGGACCTACTGCCAAAAAAAGTCTGTAATTTTCTTTTGTACAGTCCTCTCAGAAAAATACATATTTCTGTAGTCGTGTGAAGAAGCTGAGCTGTTTCACGTATGTTAACTGCCTCCCTGAAGCATAAAAATCAACAGAGTGTTTCAGCAACTGCCAAAGCTTCTTGCATTGTCGGACAGACGACAACTTCTTCTTCCTCGCCATCTTCCTCAACACTATCCTCTGCTTCCATATTTTGTAATTCCTCCATAATATCGACATCACTTAACATTTGAAATGTCCCTATGTGGTCATCCGCTGATGCATGCTGGTAAGAACACCAAACTGATGTTTGTCAAATTCAATTTTGGATGGGCTCCACAGTTGTCAACTAAGAGAGGAATATTTCTGTTTTTTGAAGAGAAGTCCTTATCCCATTTTCTCAGTTCATCTTCAAAAATTGCAGACATCATCCACACTTTTCTGTTGGCAGTATAATTTACTGGAGGCTTTTTAATATTTTAAAAAATCTCAGTCGCAAGCTTTTCCCAATAACCAGGAGCTTCCTTTTTTTGTTTCCAGTTATATTTGCACAAAGAAAAGCAGTAAGTCTTGGTTTCGAAAGCTTCCCACTTACACATTTTTCATTTTTAAATTAGAGGGTCTTATCTGGTGTTAGCTTATAAAAAAGTCCAGATTCATCCCTGTTAAAAATGTCTTATTCTTTATATGACTGTCTAAGAACTGGCTATGTGTTATCAGTGGCATAAATAGCACCTTACAACCCCCGCAGTGTATGGGGAGTGCTGCGACCCAGGCACATAAAAAATATATAAGGAATTCAAAAAATAAAATGTAGTAAACACATTATCATCAAAATAAATTGTTACAATGAACAACATTTCATTATGAATCTTAATAAAACTGTTCCATAAATGCAGTTTTGAGAAATGAATGTGAACAGGCTCGTGCTATCGACCTTAACATGTTAGCCGACAAGTATTGACACATGGAGAAAACGAGAGGTTTTAAATAATTGTAATTATAACAACTTACAAGATTTTTGTAAATAATATACCTTGATGTTTAAAGTTGCAGTCTTTCTTTCCCTTTTATAGATGATAAATTAGTTTAAACTTAAAGCTTGCATGTTCTTTGAGTGCTAACAATTACAATGCTAACAGTTTGGTTATGTAAAGAATGTCCTATACTTAAATTAATTTACTTTCATTTCAATTTAGAGTAAAAATAATGTCTAATTACTACCAAGTAGTAGTTAGATATAAGACCGTGGGGGTGGGATTGCTTATGGCTGTAGAGGGTTCATCTAGAGCCGGCAAGTTGCGACTTTGTTATTTTGGGGGGCGCCATTCTTGTGCTTTGTTTTTTTTAAATTGAACCAACAGTTGAATTCACTAGCCCAAACTCACAGCTCATGTCTGCTATTTTATATCCACTCTCACATGCTCTTATTATTTGCACTTTGTCTTTAATAGACAGAACTTTTCTTTTTACACTACAACTCACCATAATTAAGTTGGAAGTATTGAAACTGCGATAAATTTCTCAAAATTATAAGAAGAAACAAACAACACTACTACATTTAGACAAAAACAGAAAAGGAACTATAGCCAAGCCTACTCATACTAAGATGTGATTGTACTGTGGTGTTGCAAATGTCACTGACCTAGACTTGTAAGAGGGGTAGGAGGGATGGGGTAGGGTGATAGATCCATTCCAAAAATACTTTACAGTTGTTTTATGATTCACGAAACAATGCCTCGTAGTTCTATCGATCACTACCTACATTCCTACAGCTTTTATATGGTCCACAGTGCATAACACAAGTTAAATACATTTTATAACAAGATCAAGAGAAATCAATAAGGTTTTTAAATGCCGTTAAAACCGCGGAATCCATATTTATTGACGATACAAGCAGGTGATTTATAATTTTAATGAATACAGTTGGCCGGGATTTGTTAACAAATCCGGGACAAAGTTACATCCGTGTTGACAATACAGCCAAGGCCGTAATAACCAAGTTCCACTGTATACAATTTTAAATTTTATACACTGTATAAAAGGGAAAAGATTATTAGAATTACTTGTACCTGATATAATGTGATACTTTTACTCCCCTTTAAGTGATACAAGTATCTGATACTTTTGGTGTCAGGTATAGCATGAAAGCAAAAAACACACAACACAATATATATATATATATATATATATATATATATACATACATATATATATATATATATATATATATATATATATATATAAAGTATTTAATGAATTGTTTTTTAAAAACTTTACAACTGAATTATCTAAATCTTTCATGCATTAGAAGAGACTCAAATTTCACAATAATTATCGGTTCTGATTGGTAAGATACTAGTTGAGAAATAACATGGTATTGTTACAACTATGAAGATATAACAAATATATTGCCTTTGAATCTACTAAATGGTCAGAGCTATAAAATTATAGTTAAGTAAAATAAGTGCAATTTTATTACTTATATCGGTTCTAATGGGCATTTTTCAGTTACTAAAAAAATGTGATTATGTCTCAAAATATCAGTGTCTCAAAATATCCGAGTCTCAAAATATCCGAATTCCAGAGGAACCCTAATTATCCTCACTTAATACCCGGTAGATGAGTCTCAGAATATCCATGGACATTATACTGGAGAAATTTAAAAATGCGAAAAGGTTCAATGTTAACACAAATACAAATTCAACTTCATCTGGCCCAGTTCCGTTATGCAAGTTTCTGTAGTTCATGTTGTTCAGTCCATTTTGATTATAAAGGATATAGTCCCCAAAAAAGATCTTATATTTTCAGTCTCTTCATACTTTGCAATAGAACTCTTTATCCTTTTGTCAAGGGCACAATACTTTTATCTTCTCTTGGATCCTTCAAGATTTAGGTCCATCCTGGTAATTTTGATTATGATACTTAGAGTATCCCAATCTAATTCAGTTAGTGAACATGTGGCCAAAATACTGGGAACAAAAACAATTTTTAACTCTTAACGAGTGCCATTTCTACACGATTATTTGTGCCAGACCGAGATTTTTATTTGTGTTTGTGATGTGTATATGAACAAAGTGTTAAATGTTATTAGCTGGCCTGATGATGTTGCCTATAGCAGTGAAACATGTAGCCATTACTCTAATAAAAAGAACTACTATCAACTTGAAATAAGGTATGTTAATTAATTAAAGTAGTTCTAAGGCAAAACAATGAATAATAAAAAAATGGTTCTTTTCCACTTGAACTTCGTGTTTTCAAATGTTTACAGAGTTGAAGCTCATTCTTTGTGGGTGTCTGTAAATTGTCTTGGCACCTACCACATGCAGGTTTTCTTGTATTGCAATTGATTTTGAATAATGTTATGGATAGTTCCAACACTTCTTGACTCTTCTTCAGCTACTATTTCAACAATAATACACCTGTTGCCTCAGAAAATGTTTTTGTCCCAGTATTGTGGTTACATGTTTATTGGATAAAAGTCCACTACTTAAATGCTGTTTCAAATATGCCAATTTTGATCTGGTTTGTACTTTGTACTCAAAGAAGAATTTATTGTTGTCATACAGTTTGTTTCTGGTTTTATACCTGACCTAATGTTGCTGCCAGTGGCAGGGAAACATATAGCCACTCAAACTACAAAAAAAAGAACTATAGACTATCACAAGGGATGTACTTTAATTCTATTCTTTAATCATTTTAAAACAACACAAATTTTTAATACCTGATAATCTCCTGCCTGATGCTCATCTACAACCTTCACCAGTCGATGTGAAGTTGTCAAAGGACGATTAGAGACACTGGACGTATGTTCACGAGGCAAGAATTCTGATCCATGCTTCCATCTAACTAATTCTGACGGAACATTGAGAGAACATTCAAAAATGACTTCATCACCTGGAGGTGCGACAATTGGTTCAGGAGATCTTAGGAAATATAGTCCAATATCTGAAACACCATCAATGTTTACATTCTTTACAATTAAAATACAAACTCATATATATATATATATATATATATATATATATACACCAGTTATTCTGTAGGATCATATTTTATGTGTGCAATTTTTGTACAACCTATATGCAATATACCTATAAAAATAAGTATTAATTTAAAGCTTCCTTCAAAAAAAGGAACTAAATACATGATTTTAATAATTAATCAATTATTTGAAGTTAAAAATTGAAATGTTTCCTTTTAACGAAATATACATTTGGCAGTTATTCAGTTTGGCTGTACAAAACAACTGATAATTTGAATGAACTGGTACAATAATATTAGCCATATTGTGTTTTAATGTTGTACATGTACACCTGCTGATGTGACTGATATTTTCACATAATCTGCTGTGTTAATGATGTGCACAGAAACCAACTACTGGTTGTCTGTCCTAGATTTCTTCCATGATTGACAAACATTACGAGCATAAAGTGAAAAATATATTCTCTATACAGAGTGAGGCAGACCACCCGTGCAACATTTATAGCTGTCTTACTAACTTATTTTAACACTTTTTCTTTCTCATTTCCCCCTAATTTGGCCTCACAGAATCCAATAAAATTATTTTCAATTTTGAAAAATGCCCAAAAGGGCCCAATTTGGGGGGTAGGGGTGCTTTTTTGAGGAATTTTCAAATGTAAACATGGGTTGTGTGATACATCAATTTAAAGGTCTATTTACCCTGAACATTTTGGCGCAAACAAAAGTTAATTATATTTAACCATATGTACAGGGTGTACCAAAACGTTTTGAAATAGGACTTTAAAATAAGTAAAAGGACGTCAAGTAAAAGGTGTTGCATACATACTTGGTGACCTCTCACAGTATTTAGCCTTACCAACTAAGCAGCACTCTGACAGAGTGAACCATGCTTTCCCAAGTTGCTTGTGCAAATGTACGCTGAGAAATGAAAATAATAAATTGGTGAGTCACTGTAACTAAACATGCTGATAAAATGGAGCATGTCATCCATGATGAATATCAGTATGGGAGTCTCTGCTTCCTTGAGATTCCTTAGGCAATGCAGAGATAATACATCTATTAGAGAAAGGTCAAAGGGGTTACTAAGGATGAATCACACTCCTGATAGAAAAACCACCCAACAAAGAGGGGAAGGCAGGCCAAGATAACAAAAGTGTAAAGGAGACCAAGGAAATCACCCCTTACAAAGAAATAAATAAAACTCTTTTATTTTTTAGTATAACCACAAATTTATTGAAACTTACCAATCATGGTTTCGCTAGTTACCTTAGCATAAATAGCCTTAACAAAATAATGGGACCTGCAGATTCTGCCAAGAGAGGGAGGTGACTCCACACCTTATGTTAGTTGAATTAATGTAGTGCAATAATGGTGCATTATTTTGCTTCATAAGTTCCACTTCCTAAAAGAGGTGAGGTTGGAGATGGGAGTTCCTCGTCTTAGAAGAAGTAGAGGGGTATAACAGATTTCAAGAGGTCACAGTTCATTTCACCCCCACTACACACTACATAGAATTTTACAATATAACATAAATAAACAACTAACATAAGCAGAGACTAGGTAGAGGACCTTTATAAAGCGCCTCACCATAAAACTGTTCTGGTCTACAGCTTTGCGGAAACAGTTCTTAAAAATAACCCTCATACAAATAGATCATAGTACCCTATATGAAAACTGGCCTTTATGTGCCTTTAGTCATCCAACTGACTATTGTTATTAACGCCAATTTATTTATTTTTTACGAAAAATATATAATATTATTGTAGTGTTTCTAACAAACACAACTAAATTAAATTAATCTAGATTAATAATTAGACTATTTTTATTATTTCTGACAAGTAATATTTATAACTTACCAGCACTAATAGATACTACGAACAAACTGAAGTACAAACAGAAAGCCGGCACAAGGAAACTGTTATACTCTCCACCAAACATGATTCTTCTCTACTTGAAAGCATTCCTACAAACAAACACATAACAATTTGTTAGTTTTTAACAATATTTTAAATGGATCAATTTTTTTGTTAGAAAATGTTTCTTAATCGTTTTACATTGTCAAATACATAAATGGGTTAAACAATCTATATTGAGCTTTTATAAAGATATATCCATTTTACCTGGGTCCAAAAAATGGTTTTGGAATGTTTGTTTCATGAGGACAGATTTTAATGAAATTTAATATGTGGGTATATTATGGCCATATCTAAGGACTTTAAAAAAAATTGTAATAACTCAAAATTTGGGTTAGCTGCTCTAAGAAAAACCCGCAAAATTATGATTTTCTCAAAAACAGTACTAACAATTTTGGTTCAATTTTGCACATTTAAGGGCCTAAATAAATCGGTTGGGGAAACTCCAAAATAATCGCCATGGAGCTTTTATAACATATCTAATTTCTCAAAATCGAATATATCAGTTTTGAGGTTCTTAGAGTTCAAAAAAGTGGTTTTTGGAATGATGTCTGTCTGTTCTATAGTCCAAATGCATGAACCGATGCAGTGCTCTACAGCCCAAAAGTGTAGACCGATTGTAATCCAATTTGGACTGAGAGAATATTTTTGCCATATCTTGGAAATTTTTTTAAATTTGTTCGATAACTCAAAATTTGTTGATATGCACAAAATTATGATTTTCTTAAAATCAGCTTTAACGATTTTGATTAAATTTTATCAAGTGTAAGGATCCAAATAAAACATATTAGTTTCAAAAAAATACCCATTTGTGAATTATTATAAGATACAATCTTGTTGAGCACTGTGGTGAAATTCACAACAATGATTCGAATTTGCCCCTAACCACAATCACTAGAAACTTTAAAATAAAACACAATTATCTGATTAATTGTTCTTTATTTATTATTTCCACTAAATGCCCTGATGTAGATTTCGATAACATGATTATCATCATCGGAGGGTCTTGCTTATAAACTAAATCTAAACTTACATATCTACTAATGAAATAAAATTAAACCTAAAACTATAATAACCTGAGTGCAAGCTAGGGATTTGTGCAAGTGTAAATAGTATTTGATAGATTTTCCCAATTGTTGATTAAAGATAATATCTCTCTGTCATCATCGTCTTATAAAAAGAAGGAAACAAAAAAAAAAACATAAAATAAATACTCCTAGCCATGGAATAAATACTCTAATAGCATCAAGGCCGGAAAATAACAAGAGTTGGTCAATGAGACCTGATACTGATAGATACTGATAAAACCCAAGGCTACATGGAAAAAAGAAGGTGAAGTTGGAGGGAATACTTACGGAAATACTCAATGCCAGCAACCAAGTCCAAACCTGCGCAATTTTTGAGTCATAAGTCCGAACTGTAGTTAGCTAGAGCGCACCTTAGCCAAATGAGCAACACCAAGTTCCCTTATAGATCTAGGGTAAGTGCATTTGTAAATAACCAATATAGGACTTTTTTGTTAGAGTTAATTGAATCAAAACAATTAAATATGGAGTGGGGGAAGGGTAAAATCAAAAAGTCATTACATTATTATTGCCTAAAAAAAATTTTTAAATAGAATTTTGGTATCTGTGCAGTTATTCCAAAGTTTGAGTAGTTAAAAATATGATTAAAGATGTGTCAAAAACATCTCAGCCACCATCGCTTTATATATAAAACCGAAGAAAATAAGGTGTAATTTTTTTTATCCAAGACCCCTAGCCATTGGATACTAACAGCAACAGAATCTGAGGAGAACAAGAAATTGTCAAGAGTGACCTAATAGAAGATCTAACCCAAGACTATATGAAAAAGTGTTTATATCCAGCTAGAGCCATCCCTTTATTGACACATCACATAGACTTATAGTACACATATAAAACACAACACTTACACACAGTTCACTGAATACCACATTGAGTTCTACCTAACTATATACCTTTCCTAAGCAAAGCTGGTGGTCCATGTCTATAGCATAGCATCCCCCCTGTAATTTGACACCATACTATTGTTTTAATCCCCCTCCATAGAGTCTGTATTGTTTTAACCCTAACATTGGATGATGGCATATTAGCTAAGGTTAATCTGCATCTAAACATGATGCTTTCATACTAACGGCTATACAGGGTGTCCACAAATAACTCGACCGAACTTCACTAGGACAAAATATACAAGAAATAACATATAGTCCTATTTTGTTTGGTTTTCCGTCTATCTGCCATTTTGTTTTTTTTTCACAAAAAAAAACGTTATAACATTGGAATAAGATATTGAGTTCATACTTGGTATACGCATTTTTTGTAACGTTTTACATGTGTACCAAAAACAAAGCATTTTGTATATTTTCAAAATGGCTGCCGTTTAAAATGTTTAACCACGAAAACTGTAGCTTTATATAATATTTCTAAGAATTTTTTTTAAATCCTTTTTTAATGACAAACAAATTTTTTTTTGTATTTTTACTGTAGCTCGGAGGATAATCGAGTTACCGACAAAAAACTGAAAACTTAATTTCTAAGTAATTGTTTATAACACCCAAGATTAGGTTAAAACCAAAATATTTTTCAATTCTGACAGCTTATAATAACAATAACGAAATCCATTCATCTCATTACAATTTCATAATCTTGAGTGTTGCACACAAAAAGAAACTAGGTTTTCGGGTTATTCTCGATTATCCTTCGAGTTACATTTAAAATACAAAATAATTTTGTTTGTCATTATAAAATAAAACGTTAAAGTTATTGAGAAATACCCAAGAACTAAAAAAGTCATAAAGTTATGTGTTTTATCCAAAATCACCATAAAAAATTTAGGTTCCCGTAAGAGAATTTAGAACAGACAGCCATACTATGGGGGGGGGAAGGCGTGATATGATTTGGTAATACCTCTAGTTTTAACTCAAAAAACCATGAGGTTACCTTTTGAAGTTTTTTTGTAACTTTTGTAGCTATCGAATAAAACAGGCGTCACACCTGTTTCAGTTACCCTGTATAAATACAGGGTGTTCAGAAAATATCGTCCCAAACTTTAAGTGATGGTTATATGGATCAAAATAAAGAAAAAAGTTCCTATAAACATGTCTGAAAAAGCTTCAATTCCACCTGTTGTCCGTTTTGTGTTTTTTAGAAAACAATTATAGCTTTTCAAGTTATTAAGAATTCGAGTGAAAATTTGGTATACACATATCTTAAGTAACGGTTTACCAAGAATCAAAACTTTATCCCGTAAATTTACAAAATGGCGGCCTTTTTTGTAAAGTTGGTGGTTTTACATATATTCAACATTAAAAACTTTAAACTGTCGCCACTTCGACAATTTATAAGGTAAAGTTTTGATTCTTGATAAAAATGTGTATAGCAAATTTCGAATTGAAATCTTAATTATTTCAAAAGTTAAATTATTTCTCAAAAAAACACAAAATGGCCAAGACGGAAAACGAAGCGTTTCTGGACATATGTTTATAGCAACGTTTTTATTATTTTGACCTTAAAGTTTGGCACGACATTTTCTAAACATCCTGTGTGTGTGTGTGTGTGTGTGTGTGTGTGTGTGTGTGTGTGTGTGTGTGTGTGTGTGTGTGTGTGTGTGTGTGTGTGTGTGTGTGTGTGTGTGTGTGTGTGTGTGTGTGTGTGTGTGTGTGTGTGTGTGTGTGTGTGTGTGTGTGTGTGTGTATAATATATATATATTAAACCGTGTCATCCATAGTTCATTTTAAATTTTTGTTCGGAGACTATTGAACTGACATATTTTGGAGGGTATTAGTTTTGATTTTGGGATTGGGTGAGTGAGAAAGTTAGTGCAATTTCTTGGAGAAACTTAACAAGAATGGCGAGCGTCCGATGGAGATCCTTGTTCCCTACGACTGCCACATCGAATACGATGTTGTTAGAGTGGTCAAACATTGAGCCCACCATAAATGGGTAAAGATTTCGATTTTGATTCGCATCCCACAAGTCGACAATAATTTACTAAACACAGATAATGTCTCTTGTCGTTGGAATTAAAAATCAACTATTAAAATAAATGACTGCAACAGTAAATATTATATATTGGCGACATAAATAACTGTAAGATCCGCCCAAGATAGCACCAATCAAATGGATGTATAACTGGTTTTTAAAACTTCACCCGACCTGTGGCGGTATGTTTTCATAACCTAATAAAAGTGCTAACAAATTACACAATAAATTTGATGAATTGCTTGTGATGTATCTCGTTACATGACCTTGGAGGTAATAATTGCGTGTTATAAACTATAAGAGAAAAAAGCTCTAAGTGAGTGGGGAACCTTTCCTACTTTTTCATGGCATTTTCAAATATGTTATCCTCATTAAAAAAAAAAACAATTTTTTTAAATAGCAAAACTCTGTTTTATAATGTAATTTAAAAACTTTTTACTAATGTTTTATATATATATATATATATATATATATATATATATATATATATATACAGTGTGAGTCAAAAGTATGAATAAAAATGAGGTGTTTAAAATGAGGTGTTACTTAATGGGTCTTTATATTTAAAAATTTTGAGCTGCCCCCCAAAAATCCCATTTTGGGGAAATGGGCAAAGTTGTAATAGTGACTAAAAAGTTCACTTTTATTTCCTAGAAAGGTGTTCTGAGTTTCATTTTTCTATCTTTATCCATTTAAAATTTAACAGGGTGTATCCATACTTTTGACTCACAGGTGCCTCAATGAAGTTTTACTTAATTTCAATGAGCTGCCATTTTCTACTGGGTTGAGATAGAAAGCTCTGGTTTCCACTGTTCTTTTTCTTTAATCAAGGACTTTAAAATGAGGTGTCACTTAATGGGTCTTTACATTTAAAAATTTTGAGCTGCCCCCCAAAAATCCCATTTTGGGGAAATGGGCAAAGTTGTAATAGTGACTAAAAAGTTCGCTTTTATTTCCTAGAAAGGTGTTCTGAGTTTCATTTTTCTATCTTTATCCATTTAAAATTTAACAGGGTATATCCATCCTTTTGACTCACACTGTATATAACCCCAACCATTTAGAATCTACGGCCTTGAAACTGTAACATTTATTCTATTTTAATAGATGGTTTTTAACTATTTTTAGAGTCCGTAGGTAAAACCAAGGACCCTTATAAATATCACGTACGTGTCTTTTTCGTCTGGCTGTCTGTAACTCGCAACCAGTCTACACAGACAAGACGATAAATCCTGTATATTTTAAACTTGCTTTTATATTATTTGTATTGCCCTTGGGGGTAGTTGAGGGGTAAAAAGTATGGAGTTGGTTTTTTTTAAATATTACGTTTAGAGTACCTATTAAATACCCGGTGCTAAGCCAAAATTAAAGTGTCAGATATCATGTTCCTCTTCTAGCTTGAACAAGATTTGAATTAAACTGCAGTCCGAAATGATATATTATATTTTTTTATGACGAACAGAACTAAATTTAACCACACAATGAGAAATACGTAGCGTATAAGTTTTAAAAGCAGTGTTTGTGAGATGTGAAGCAAACAATTCAATTGCTATTAAAACATGAATCGCATTTCTATTGCTTTCTCTTATTAAAGTCCGTAAGAAAACTAAGGACCCCTATAATTTTATGGAAGTATTTGTAAGTCGCGATTCTATATATTTTGAATTTATATTCTTTAGGAAAAATAATATAAAGCAATAGCGGTAACAAAAAAATAAAAAATAAATAAAAACCTAGCTTGGGGTAGTTCAGGGGCAAAAATAATCAGAATAAAAAATTATTATGCCTGGGGTATAAAACTGTACATTCGAATATATATGTTTATTTGATGAAGGAATTAAATGTTGGCGCTAGGTCGCTTTTTTATAAAAATAACTGTCCCTACGGACCCTAAATCGTGTGGTTTTAGCACCCGCTTGACCTTTTTATTTATCTTCAATTTAGGATAAAAATACAGAATATAAGGCAGACACACTATTTGAATGTATTTCACTTCTAGATCCTTCTTTAAGGAGTGGTTTTTGTCAGGGCTGAATATACAGTAGTTTGAATACAGGAAAGGTTTGCTTTTGTTAACTGCAGTTCGGGAACTCGGGAGATGACCAATTGCACCGGTGGTCAGGGATCAGCTCCAAACTGATGTGTCTAGTTGCACCGGCGGTCAGGTTAGGTTATAATATATAGTATATATTATATATAGTATATATATATATAGTAATTTACTAATTTTTGTTATCATCCCTATTATTAGTCTATTATTATTATTATGTGTGTACATACGCTTTAATGTTTTACGGTATACCGTTAAAGGTATAGAACTGTTTAATAGTTATGTCAAAGTTCCGTAAGTGTGAGTAAAGAAAGGTATTTCCTGGTAGATTTTAACCACCGGTAAAACTAGACACTTTTCGTACGGAGGAATGTTTCGACCCTTGCAAATTCCTTCGACCGTGTCGGTGCAACTGGATATCAGCCCGGGAACTCAACATTGCGCAGGTTCATGTCTGGTTGCTGGTGTTGGGTTTACCCTCGAACTTCATAACCAGTATAGAATATAGAATATAGAAGATTCATCAAATTTTGCTCTAGTGTTTAGCCTCAAAGGACACAAACACCTGAGTTATCAGTATAATATAAAAAACAATATCACTTTCGGAAGTAAGTACGAATCTGACAATCTGGATCTAAACCTTTTTTTATTTGTAGTCTTAGGTTAGATCCCTCTCTTTCATCTTTCCTATAAGCAACTATAGTTCTTTTTCGACCAACACTAACACTTCACTATTGGACGACTAGAGGGTCTTTATTTTACGTTCTTTTTATCCTTGAAACAACAAGAAAATAAAAACTTGTCAAAATGTAAAAAAAAAACTGTTGTTAATAGGTAATTATTTATTCATAAACATCAGCAATATCATTTGTAGAAAACACAAATTTTAAATTGTCAATATTACTTAATACTCTATATGAATAGGAAGGAAAGCACTATTATTATTTTTTTTTTTTTCGGTTTCCTGGGGCCATAAATCGTGAAGATCAGTCACCAAAAGGAGGTCAACATTTTGTGTACTAACCAAACACCCTATACTTCACACATTGCGTAGAGAATTCGAGGGTTACGGTTATTTATTAGGGGGGGGGGGCTGATTTCTCTGATAACCTTTTTAGGTATTTTTCCTCAACCAAAGACAAATCAAAATATCAAGTTTAAAAAAGTCCAAAACTCCTCCGTTATCCTTACAGCCGCAATTATGTTTGTTTCACTTAAACATTTTTGTATTGAATTGAAATTTGGTATGGAGCTTTATAATTTAAAGACTTAATAAAAAAAAAATTAAAAATTAAAACACCTGATTGTTGAGTACATTGTTTCATATAAATTGACCTCTATCCATTACTATTTATCCGATTTAAAAAAATTTTACGTTGTTGTGTTTGTAACTAAATTACCTAAAAAAAGTACTTGTAAGTAACTTTTTAAAGATTTGCCGTTTTAAAGTTATTTAAGGTTAAAATTTCAAATGGCCGCCATTTTGAAATAGTAACTGATTTTTTTAAAAATTAAGTCTTTAATTATAAAACTACATACCAAATTTCAAATCAATACAACAACCCGTTAAAATAAAAATACTTAAGTGAAAAAACAAAATGACGGCTGTAAAGAAACAAGGAGTTTTGGACATTTTAAATATGATAATTTGATTTGTCTTTGGCTCAGGAAAAGTACCTAAAAAAGTTATCAGAGAGTTCAGGGACACCCTGTATGTTCTTTTTTCTATAAGGCTATGAAGACTGTGAGGTTTTTCGTCTTTAAACAACAAGAAAAAAAAGGAAAAAATAGTGGGAACTCGTATAAGTACTGTATACATTTTGGAGCGATGAAGTTTGAATGTTGGTATTTGGCCACTGCGTTATGTTGGTATTTGGCCACTGCTAAAAACGAAAAAAATAAGAAAATCATTTAAGGAATAACGAATGGAGTGAGAGAGATATTACACAACATAATATTTGATAGAATAAAACTCGAACACAAGATCTCACAAAAATTACGTTTACTTAATCAAACGCGTTTCAACGACAAAGTTGCCATCCTCAATGATACATAAGCTACAATAACTAAACATAATATTTGATTATGAAGTACTATTATGAGTGATGATTAATCATCCCAATTAACGTCCAACAAAACAGATGCGAAATCTATTTTGAATAGTTCCAGAGAGTTCTGCTTCTTATTTATTACTTCCGTCATTATCTCGAGGACACAGTTTATGATTTAAAATTAAAACGTATTTACAGTCTGAAGCTAGAACTACAGATTGTACAAGGTGATACAAAATTAAACTGATTCTAGATTTTTTTTTTTTTTTTAAACTCTTATAAACATATATTCGAAAAAGCTTCGTTTACGAGTTATAATTAGAAAAATATTTCGCCTTAATTTCTGCTCCAAGTGTGAAAAGGAGGTCATAATGCAATTCTTGGGGCTGAATTTCTGCTCCAAGAGTGAAAGGAAACCATAATGTAATTCTTAGGACTCAATTTCTACTCCAAGTGTGAAGGGAAGCTATAATGTAATTCTTGGGACTCAATTTCTACTCCAAGAGTGAAAGGAAGCCATTATGTAATTCTTGGGACTCAATTTCTGCTCCAAGAGAGAAAAGGAAGCCGTAATGTAATTATTGGGACTCAATTTCTACTCCAAAAGTGAAAGGAAGTCATAACGTAATTCTTGGGACTGAATTTCTACTCCAAGAGTGAAAAGGAGGTCATAATGCAATTCTTGGGGCTGAATTTCTGCTCCAAGAGTGAAAGGAAACCATAATGTAATTCTTAGGACTCAATTTCTACTCCAAGTGTGAAGGGAAGCTATAGTGTAATTCTTGGGACTCAATTTCTACTCCAAGAGTGAAAGGAAGCCATTATGTAATTCTTGGGACTCAATTTCTGCTCCAAGAAAGAAAAGGAAGCCGTAATGTAATTATTGGGACTCAATTTCTGCTTCAAAAGTGAAAGGAAGTCATAACGTAATTCTTGGGACTGAATTTTTGCTCCAAGAGTGAAAGGCACCCTAATGTAATTCTTGTGATTCAATTTCTGCTCCAAGAGTGAAAGGCACCCATAATGTAATTCTTGTGATTCAATTTCTGCTTCAAAAGTGAAAGGAAGCTAAAATGTAATTCTTAAAAACAACTTATAAGTTGTGAAATCGTCCTTGTATTCTTGGATTTTGCATTAATTTGACATTAATTTTTACCCCTCACATAACTTTATATTACGTGCATATAAGAAAATAAAAAAAAAAGCAAAATTTAAAATCCCGAGAATTTATATTTATTTGTGTTTGCACAATGATTCCACACGAGTTCTTTAATTAAATAGTGATTTTTAAGTTTGCACTCTGTCCTTTAGAGCAGTTTAATTAAATTTACCGATATCGGTTATGTATTTGTTCCCATATAAATTGATCACTTCCTATGGTAATGGAACCGGTTTATCAGTTTTGAGAGGAGCGGATTAACTTTTTTTGGCTCCGAGGAAAAACATAAAAATTGATACGTCCGGAGTTTTATTGGCACCGATCACGCAGACTTGCATGAGATGACGAATAGTGGAAGGTTTATATGATCACTTTAAAGCTATTGGATTCGTGTGTACATGTTTGGCAGATTCCAAATTGTGTAGGCCCTAGTCTGCGTGCTTCTTACCTAACCTAAAATATTTACTAATTGACTTATTGCCCTAACCTAAAAGATTTGCTAATTGACTTAGCACGGTTTTCATATTGAAGGATATATATTTTAATTTTACAAACACGCAATTGGGAGTAGGGAAAGTGTACGTCTGTTTAAAATAAACGGGGCAAAAAGGTTGCACTAACTTTACACACACACACACACACACACACGCGCACAAATTCAAACAGTAATCCAAGCCAATATTCGACGCAATCGCCTCAAAAATGACTATATTCTACTTGATTGTGAGGAAGAAAATTAGGAAGAAGTAATTTACTCTATTACTGAGATTTCCCTATGTATTTCTTATGAGAGATTAGTTATAAAGGGTGATTCAAAATTGCACGGCTATATTTTGGGAGATGTTTTTAGAACTAAAAATAAGATAAAATTTTATATAGGTCCGGAAGCACTTTGTTTTCAGTCTGATTATGTTTTCCGACCATTTTATGTTTAAAAAACACATTATAGTTTTGGAAGTAGATAGGATAATAAGTGAAGTTTTGGTAGATGCATTATTTATGTAACTTTTAGAAAATCAAATCTTTATTTTGTACATTTTCAAAATGAGAAAGACGTTTAAAATGTTTAATATCGAATATCTTAAAAACCATTAACTTTACAAAATATTTACAAGAAAACAAATTAATTTTTCTTTTGACGAATAAAAAAACAAGTTTTTTTTATTTTTTCTGGAAGTCAAATGAGTTATATTGTAGTCAAATTATCAAGCAATTATGTTTTTAGTATTTGTCGATAACTAGATTATCCCTTGACCTACAGGAAAAAAGAAGAAATGTTTTTTTTTTTTAATGAAAATCGTTTCTCTTCTAAATAGTTTGTAACGCTAATGCTTTTCAGATATACAACATTATAAGTTTTAACGTACGCCATTTTGAAAAGTACAAAGTAAAGTCTTGGTTTCTTGATATACTGGTAAAGGGTTACATAAATAAAAGGTCTACCAAATGTTCACTCAATATCTCATCTACTTCCATAGATATGTTTTTTTGTAAAAACACAAAATTGCCTAGAGAATGAAAATACAGGATTTCCCGGCCTATGTTGACATAAACATTTTTAGCTCTAGAATCAACTCAGAAAATATCGCCTTGCAACTTTGAATCACCCTGTATTGATAACAACAAAATTTTTATAAAATATTTTTAAAATGAAGAAAGAAATGGAATGGTATTTCATAGATTTAAACAGAATTTAAGCCTGCTTTGTTTGTACCATAAACTTGTTCCAAGCGTAAATAATATAGTATAGTTTGTTTTCTTTTATGAGTAGCCTAAGTTTTTTTTCTCAACTATAAATTTCATACTTGCAATTTTACTCATTGGTTTTGTTAATTAATCTTCACATTTGTTTTTAATTTATTGAAACGCCTTGTGTGTGTGTGTGTGTGTGTGTGTGTGTGTGTGTGTGTGTGTGTGTGTGTGTGTGTGTGTGTGTGTGTGTGTGTGTGTGTGTGTGTGTGTGTAAACGATATTTTCTAATGCGAATAACTTATTTACTATTGCGAAGGTTTTAACAATGCAGACACAGGATTGTATACTTTATTTACGATTACACTACCAAGTATTTACAGCCTTGTATAACAATAAATAGTGCAATCTATGTGTGTCCGACCTTGAGGTCCAAGCCATTTATGGTGTTGATTACATTCTTAAAATATTCACTTAGGCCAGTATGAAATAACAAAGCATAATACGAGCATCTTAGGTTTTTATTTTATCAAAATGTATAAATAAATATTACAATATAAACAAAATAATAGGCTACTTGATAACTTTGTATATTTAAGCTTTCTAAGAAGTAAAGCGTACGAAAAGTTGGAAGATGTGCAGAACAATGTTTACAACGTTTTCAATAACTTTCTTGAATAGTGTATGCAACCCGTTAAGATGGCTTGGGGTCAAAACTAAATACCGGGACTGGGCTAACCCAAGATAGGGTTAACTACTGAACAATCGCTCTCCCTATTCATTAACCACTCCAGGTAACCATATCTTATCGAGTTAATTGTAACTGATTCGGAGGACATCCTTTGCTTCACAGGATATAAGCAAGTAGTTGTGAACCATTTGGGCCATGTTATTTGTTTTTATTTTCTTAGATTTGGGTTAAAAATCGATGTATCCGTTAGAAGTCCCCTGAATAAAAAAAAGATGTGCAATTCTCTACAACACAAACGTGTGAACTGATTTTAATCAAATTTGGTAAGCGACTCATAAGGAGGGGGGGGAACGAAAAACTACATAAAACACGAGAAAGTTTGTGTAATTATTTCACACACAATAATAATTTGACAAATAATCAAAATTAAAATACATTTCCATAAATAAAATAATACGCAATATTTTTAATACATTCGAATTACAGAAATAAAATTAAAGGAAGTTACAAAATTATTATTGGTTATACTCATCCATTTTATATAAGGCAAGTTTTTGGTAATCGTGTACATTTAGACCTCTGTTTTTGACTCATCTTCAAGTGCCTTGGAAAACTGAAAATGTCATTTTCAACTTGCCTCGTTGTTGTTATCTGTACGTAAGCACGATAGCAGCCACACAAATTAAAACAAGAACATGAAATTTGAAAGAGGACTCATCACAGTTCGTTCTTTATAGTATAGTAGTTTATAACATAACATTTACTTCCAGTTTTGATAGTTTTTAATTTCGTCCGACATGTTGAATCTGCCATCTTCAATTAGGTTTAATTTTTTTAAATAGGAATAAGATCAATGTTTTCACTTTATAATTTCCGTTCGTATCGTATTTTGTAGTTCATTTAGGTTTTCTGGTTGGTTAAAATACATCTTACTTTTTTAATATCCAAAAAGGAAGTAATCATGAGGAACAAGGTCAAGATAAACTACGCCATTGACACGTTTAGTGGTCAGTACTCAACTCAAATTATGGTTTTAAATGTTCTGTAGTTGCATTACTAAATAACTTTTTAAAGAAATGAGACATTAAAAAAACGGATTCCACCACTGAACTCAGAAAAAAAAACAATGTTAAAATATGTGTCACATGACCCTATGCTTATTAAAAAATTAACCTAATTGAAGATAGTAGATCCAAAATGGACGCAAATATTTAAAACTTTGTAAAACTGTAAGTACATCTTGTCTTATACAACAAATGTACTTTTTTATGTTCAGCCGTTTTAAATATTTCTTAATATATTCCATACTTTATGGACAGTCTAACGTCAATGCCTCACCGACGCTGATGTTAAGAAAATAGTGAGGGTCAAGAACTCAATTTCTTGGCATTACATTTAGAGGATCTGTACCATGGGGCTGGGTAAGTACCATAAGAGACCCATACACTTGTTTTAAAATGTCTAAAAACATAATTCCAAACAGCAAATGTCTTGACTGACTGATTTATCAAAGTTCAGACCAAATCTTGAGATTTATAAACATGAAAATCTAAGTATATTCCTTGTAAAATCGTAGGGAAAACGTATAAAAAGTCCCACTATTTTCAGAGGCTCATTTTAGTTAGTTCGGGGTTGCCATGCCTGAGTAACCTTAGCTAGATGTAGTCATAACTTAGATTTCTTTATTTTAACTATTCTCTTCTTGACCAACTCTTGTTCTCTTCCGAACCTAACGCTATTACATTATTCAAGGATTTTAGGAGTCTTAGTTTATGTCCTTTTCATTTTTAATATGAGACGATGAGGGGTAAGAGGATTTTGCCTTTAAACAACAAGAACAAAATTTTTTTTCCAAATCTTCTTGCACAAGTCAATCATCTAAATAGTTGACCTGTGTACGCCCTAACGAATAAAACAACAACTATATTTTGCTTGACTTCTTGTAGACTTAAGGGTTATATTGGAGCCAGATATTCCATGTTCTCAAGACAAACATCTTCATGAATATAATCCATTGAATTACTGGCTATTGTATTCTCTTGTACAATATGCATTACGAGAGCAAAGTTTGCTTTTATTTATACGCTTGTAAGCTATTGTCTGTTTAATTTTGCTTTCTTTACGTCTTCTTCGTGTACTCTAATTTTATTTAAATGTAAAACAATCCTGCCAAGTACCTGTACAAAGCATCATCGATATACTATAAATAATTGTCACGACTTTAGTCTCTCTTTATGAACTGTGATTTTTTTTTATCGGTTGTGCCATAAATTAATCTAGAGAGTAAATCATATCCAACTAAATTCAAGTTTTGAATGATGGCGCAAAGGTAGCCTGTTTTATACTTTTTTTTGTGTGTATTTAAAAATATATACTTAAAGCATAATACTTTGATTTCACACACTAATTCAAGTCAATAATATTCACATTTAACTAAAATCTGAACAAAATCTGTGAAGTTTATTTTGAGAAATATTTTGTTTTATAACAGTTCCAAGATAAATTTTTTCGTTTTTAACAAACTTTGGAACCGAAACTTTTAGTGAAACCGGTCAATACCTTTTGGGATTTTAAACCCTACATTGCAACAAAATTGATCAAAATCAATTAGAACCGATTTTTTGAAAATCGTATTTGTGTTTTGGTCTTATGGTAGCTATCCAAATTCTAGATTACAGAAAAAATAGGAGGGGGAATGGATCGAGATATATCCATAACTTATGTCCACATACCAAATTTGATTAAATACCGGCCCACTTGTTTGGGCTGCTGAGAACTAAAAAATGAGTATGGGTGCAGAGACATACATACTCATTAATAAAAAAAAATGTTTAAATGGATTCAAGGAACCTAAAAACGATATTTCCCCAAAAAACTCTACATTATATAACTTTCTGTACACCATATGTGAAAAGAAAAGAATAAGAACAAAAAAATTTTAATTCAAACTCATGATATAAAAAAGGAAAAGTATTTTAAATTTTTGGTTTATATTGGGTCAAGATACGATATTTTTAAATATACAAATTCTTTTTTTATTTTGGATTTTTTTGGGGTTAGAGGAAAAGAACAATTCGAACTCAGACTTACAAAATAATACGAGGTTAAAAATCGGACCGTATTTAAAAAAAAGTTTCTTATAGTTTTACTAACAGCAATTTTCATCCACTATCTTTCACTCGATTTTTTTACAAAATGTAATTTTCCTTCAGATCCATACTCTACAAGAACCCACAAAAATCATGTATTTTAGATTACTTGTTGTATACTAACCATTTTTTACCCTCAATACTTATCCGTCTGTTTAAAAATCTACTTATTCAAGGGTACACCACACCCTATATATAACAATCTTCAAATTTGTTTTTAGTCAATTTGACAATCGAATAAAATATCTGAAACGAATTTAAAACTTTGAAAAATATTGAAAAAGCTATACTGAAAGTTTATTCATTAGGGTACTTACTAGATAAAAAAGTAAAAAGTAGAGAAAAATTAAAAATATTTTGAGAACTAAGTTTGACAAACAAATGCAGTCGACTAATTATTTGTACTTTGTCGATAGAAAACATTTTTTACATTTATCTATCCTTACGAACAAAAATCTTCACAAATTGTTCCAGATTAACAACCTTTATTTTAACAAATATTGTCAAATTCTATATGGGACCATCTACTTGATACACTTAAATTTAATAACAAACTTCACCCATATCCGTTGAGTGGTTTTGAAGTTAGACGCGAGAAAATAATTTATTTTCAATTTGATACATGTGTCATTTCATGTTTTATTACTGTTTCAAACTATATAGTAGGGATGATTGTATTCAAAATGATTATGGGTAAACAAAATTAAAATATAGATTTATTCAATCTAAAGTTTACAAAATTGACATAATAGAGAAAACGACAAATTCTTTACAATTCGCCACACTACTTAAATAATAATTAACGGCGATGGTTATGCAAAACACGTACATAAGTGTAATGGGGTAGTGACTATATTAGCACCGTAGAATAACAATGTACCAACTATATAGAACGTTCTGTTCAGTTTTTATGGAAGAAACCGTATACAGGGTGACTGAAAAGAAACCTGCACCCCCCTCAACGTTTTTGTTATTTGAGATATTTGAAAGCGGTTTGCGCCATTCTATTTTGGAGGTAGGGAACACTTTTCATGACAAAATAATTTTCAAATTTGGGTCCCGGGGCCCAAAGGGGGAGGGGTAACCCTGCAAAATATTCCATATATGATAGACATGTGATACGTCATTTTGTTCGTAATGAAAAGACGAGAAAGAATCTGTAATTGAAATATCAATCCGATTATCATAAACAAAATGGCGGCCCAAAAAGTAAAATGGCTGAAAAGAAACCTGCACCCCCTTTAGGCTCTGCAACCCGAATATAATAGTTTTCATTAAAAGTGCCCCCTACCTCCAAAATAAAATGGCGCAAACCCCATTCAAATATCTAAAAAATAGTTAAGGGGTGCAGGTTTCTTTTCAGCCACCCTGTATATAGCAACCACAGTAATGTTTTACGTAGTTATGTGATGTATTGAAAAATCGATGCCGAGTTTTGCAGATATTTCCGTTATGATATCCTTTGATTTAAAAAGGTGGTTTATGGAATGTGTATGTCCGACGTTTTTCTGACGTCTGTGGTATATACAGTACTCTACATTCTAAACGCTTGGACAGATTTTAATAAAAGTGCAGTCCGTGAAATGTAGTCTGGACTTTCATTATGCGCGTTAGGGGATGTTGCAGGCGAGCGAAGTGATGTCATAACTACTACTGCTGATAAAGACATTGACTCGGCTCCATTCCGACATCAACTTTTGTCATGTTGCGTTATCGTCCTTGTTTTGTTTACAAACATTTTAACCAGAAAAATCGTTACATACATTTCAAAATGTCACCTATTTTAAAAAAAATTAATAGTTTTCAATTTTGATTAAATTTGGAATTTAAACTTACAATTAGAGAAAGTTTCTAACCAGAAAAATCGTTATATAAATTTAAAATTGTTAAAGTTTATTACCTTTCTGGCGATGTATCAGTCGTTACGATTACCGCGGTTTCAACCCCACAAGGTCATTGTCAAACCACACTAACACTATACAACATTATATATCGCCACATTTTGTAGGTTGTTAAAAGTTTAAAACACTGAGCATTATTTGGAAGAACTAACTGCAAACAGTCTCAATAGGAGCTATGTTTGTAATGAGCTAAGTTTCAAATTATAATTTAAAACATATAAGAATACAAAACATTATTGCCTAAAGTTTTTGCCTTACATCACAATACAACATACCAATGTTTTTGAAATGCACTTATAACTACGAAACGCACTGTATGAAACTCACCGCAAGACTGAACTCAGTGTTTCCCCCCACTACACCAACCGGCCAGAGAGTACTGCGCATCTCAATGATATATCTTACAAACTGTATATTTTGGCCGTTTCGAGACGTTTTACTATTTTGTTTATGTAACTCAAAATTTGGGTAATATCTGCCAAAAGAAAAAAACAAAAACAAAATTACAATTTTCTCAAAATCGGCTATACCGATTTCGCTCAAATTTTAAACGAAATGTAAAAATCTATGTTGGGTCATACGTGTACGGAATTGCAATTGAAAACCTTTTACAGTTGAGGTTGGGAGGGGGGGTCATATGATTCAAATCAAGCTTTTAATGACGGTGGTCAAATTTGATTTTTGTTTTGTGTCAATTATTCCTGAATTATACTATTTTTTTACTTGCGTTGTTGCATACGGATTGTGTTACTAACATTTGAACGAAATCATTAGAGCCGATTTTGAGAAACTACGTATTTTATGGACGATATTTCTTATTTTTTAATAATAACTCGTGCATCAACATCGGATATATTGCAACCAATATGTTTTGTTCGGATTCTTAAAGACCACACTTGAACAAAATTTTATTACAAAGTTAAAATTAATTTTTAATTTACAACTTAAATTACGAAATCAAAATGATTAACGGTCGAGGGTGTATTAAAACCACACGACTTGGAGTCCGTAGGCAATTAGGGACAGTTATATTTAATAAGTTGAAGTCTTTTAAGCGGTCTATCGCCAATATATTAGTTTATTCGTCATATTTGTAAACGGAATAACTTCTATTTTATTTGATAGCCCACACCTAATATTTACAAAAATACAAATTTTCAAATCCATAGTTTTTGTCCCTTAACTGCCCCAAGTTATTTGTAAAAATGTGACCTGTCATGAGTCTTGCTTAGATGTTTTCACATTACGCAAAAGAGAAACAGCAATGCCTGTGACACTTCCTTGCATACAGGTTATTGCTCTCTTTTGTTCTATACACGAATTACAATTACGAGCAACAAACAATCAAAGCCGGTCTTCACTAAAACAAAATACTCTTTCTTTGTTAGCTGACCTTGGAGCAAGACAATTCCTAGGTATTCAAGTAGGCCTACTTAGCTTTTCAATAATATAATTATCTCAAAGTGTTGTAACTAATTCCGATATTATTAATGAAAGTTTCGTAGCGGAATGTAGCTGCAAAGTCAAACAAAGGGACCATGAAATGTTCACCGAACATGACTTTAGAATACGTTTTTAGTGTGTTATATACAATTAATATTTCAATTGGTTCGGAGTATCAAAACAAAGGTCCAGTAAAATTGGCACCCTCAAATTTCATAATTGGATACCGAGTCCTCTTGTGCCGGCATTGAGAAATTCTATAATTCTCGTTAAGATTACGTTAGTCTTTGTTTTTCATTTATTTAAGTAAGCTTATTATTTGTACCCAGTATTTAAAGTATAAGGTAACTTGGTTATCGCAAAAAACTCCACCCTTAGCGGCCACAAAAATTAAGAAAGGAACGTGAAATTATGTACAGCGGACTATAATGTAGTCATTATACAACCCTATTAAAAGTTACAAAAATTGAATGGAAAATATTAAAATGGCGACAATTTAATTTTTTCTTATTTACATATCGTGTGTTATTCAACTTATAGTAACAGCAAGCACCAACCCAAACTTTATTGCTATGACAAATAGCGAAGTTATTGTTATAAATACAATTTCGAACGCTGAACTACCAAGAAAATACGATACTCGTACAGTTACGAAATCCATCAGGGCTGATTCATAGACACGAGCGTAGCGAGTGGAGGTTCCTTCACAAGACACTGACTGAGCGAAACGACTTAAAACTTGAATACAAATTCTCACAAATAATACGATTTTTATTCAAACGCGTTTCAACGACAAAGTCGCCATCTTCAGTTACGCACGAGCTACAATAACTAAACTATAACTCGTTGAATAAAATAAACGTATTTTTGTTGAAGTTTTATTCTATTCAGTGTACAATCTCACAAGTCAAGCTCAATATTTACAAGTCAAGATTGTTTAATACAATACGACTGTCCCACGAAGAAGTCGCTATATTTGAATTACATGGAACACTCTACAAAGTTGACACTTTACAGTCATGTTAACATAAATATCTAAAAAAAGTACCTATGTGTTTCATTGTGTTATGGTCAATCAAAACAAATTAGCATAATAACAAAACAATGGTACGTTTTCACCAAAATGATTTTATTTGTATAATCTTTACAAATTGTTGATTTGGAGATAACATGTAAATGTGTAAAACTTAATAAAGAAAAGTAAAAATCACAATATATCATACTATAATCACATAATATATTATCTCATATATGATTTACTAAATAACAATAATAAACTATTCACGATCCAAATTTGTCCTTTATTCGAATTTATGTCCATCAATAGCTATCTACTGATAGTAACGAAATAAAAAAGAGACAAGCGCTTTTGGAAAAATTGCCGAGGTATCAACAATAATTCCTCTTCAATCAGCCTCATTAACTCATCATCTGTTGCAACTCAAACCCTTTGATTTCAAGCCCTCTTCGTTTAAGATAAGCAGATTTTGTGTGTAATAATTACAATTATATCTGTTTACAGATTCTTTTTGGTAAAATCTAGCTTCATCTGAGAATGCAATTCCTTCGTACATTCGGCATCTTCGTCAAGCTTTTCAAGAAAAAATTCAGGAAAAAATTCCACTCTTCTTTGGCTCATCTTACGCCTGTCCGTGAACTAAACGTGTTTTATAAAAACTTATTTTGTTTTTCTTTGCATACCTTTGAACTTTGGAACCCCAGTAGCGGATGAAACTGTTGTAAGTGAATTAGGCTTGTTTGGAGATTTCAGTAAAATAAAACTTACAAGTTCCTCATTTTCTGTGTTAGAAAATCTATGGTATTTCTTTGATACTGATCCAGTTTCTAGTACCATAGTTTTCCATTTATGAATTTATTTTATTGATGGAGGAATCGCATTTGGATAGGTTCTTTGAAAACACCATAGTTCAAGAAAAATATTCACTTTTTGTTTATTTGAAAAATATATTGTTTCGAGGTTATATATAATACATAAACTGATTCAATACAACTACTAAATTGTTTCATTGTTGTGTATTAACAAAAAAAAAAAAAAAAAAAAAAAAACAGCTGATCGAGAATCTACGGATGGCAATGCACATTTTAAGGAAGTGGTTCTATCCAGATAATTAATGTTTTTTTATGAAATTCCGTCATTTTGTTTTTATTGATCATACAATATGAAAATTGACAGTACCTTTTTTTACATAACATAAATGTAAAATGTCAAGTTTGTAGAGTGTTCCATATGTCCGGCATATTAACTCAAAAATAGCGAGCTCTTCGTGGCACACCCGGTAACCATCTACGAGGCTATTTAGGGCGTAGCCGACATATAGTAGTGTTATACACAATGACGAAGAAGACCTGTGTAATAACTGTTTCAAATAAACTTACTGTATAACTCATTAAGACAAGTTAACATTTCCTACATTGTGCATTACATTGAATTAATGGAGCTGGGTAAGTACCATCAACTTATTTCTGTAATATTTTTAATTAAATTGTCACATGTTACAAGTTTTGTGTAGGAAAAAATTTGATGAGAATAAAATACAATACAATAAGTTGTATTGGTTGATCCATTCATCTCTTTTTTGTTAGAGCAGCTGAAGACGGTTGCCTAGCAACAAGTAATTAAGAAAAGAACAGCAGACACCTCCTTGTCACTATAAATTGCCAGCACGTGGGCACCAATCGTAACCACATGGAGGAAGAAATAACTTTTGCTTAAAAGTCGACAATATCGTGTTTTACAATAGATATAGTAAAATTTCCAACACACTATTTTCGACATAATTCGATAAGTTTCGGCTAATAAATGGTCAGATTTGATGTAAATAAACGGTAAGAATACTGCACTAACTTTTTCACACACACATATACAACCCCCCCTCCAAATAGTTTGTCAGTTATAAAGTGAGAATGTACCATGGAAAATATTTAAATATAAAAAAGGACCTCAACTTGTTTCGCTTGTACTATGAACACATCTTCAGAGTAAATCGTAGTTGGTTGACATCGACCTTTTAATGACAGCAGTCAAAGGTTCATTGTTATTTTTGTCGATTATTTCTAAATCGTAATATTTTTTTCTTTTGATTTTACACACGGGTTTGGATCAATAATCTTCACATTTCACTAAAATTTTGAACGAAATAAATAAAACCGATTTTGACAAATTACGTACTTTATTGGTTTTATACGTACCTCATGGAAGATATTTTGGTTTGTTATTGATTACTAAGGAACCAACATTTTTTGAGAGATAGCGACCAATACGTTTTATTTGGGCACATTAGGAAAGATAGGGATTGATATTGAAATTGGAGTAAGATGTCTCTATACGCTCCATGCCAATGATGTGTGTGATTCCTAATTTATGGTTTGGAGTATTTGAGGAGTACGCAAAATTGAGCCTTAAAATTAATTTAGATAAAACCGAGTGTTTATAGAATATAAAAGTACATTGAGAGTATTATTAGAAAAGATGGTACCTGCGAGAAGAATGTTTGCTTTGGTCTTCAAGGACTAGAAAGTGTGTTAAAAGCGCATTATACAAAATACGCTTCAGAGTGTTGGCAAATCTCGAGGAGAGGATTGAGGCGGTAGAATGGATTTTACTCGATAATTACAAAAGTTTACAAACAAACTTTAAAAAAACTCACCCCCAGATTTTTTTTTTCAGTTAAAACTAGAGGTATTAACAATTATTTTTCAAATCACCCGCCATTTTTCCAATATGCGGGTCAGCTCTAAATTTTATACGTGAATCCTTAATTTTTATGGCGAAATTGGATTCAAGATGACTTTTTTTAATTTTTTTTTTTTATTCTTGAGTATTTTTGAAATTTCTAACAGTTTAGGAGCTATGGTTTAAATGTTTCAAAAATTCGCAAATAAAAGTTATATCCAGAGACAATTTTTTCTTATTTTGCGAAGTCAAATTCAGATGAAATTTAAACTAGAGCTTGGGTAAAAGGTGTAATAACACTGCTGTAATTTTTATTCGTTCTGAAGGCTGAGGAATAACAGAGTTATCGATAGAAAACAAAAATTATAATTTTAAATGTATAGAACATCCACTGGCTTACACCAGCTCTTTCTTATTACTAAATATATCTCACCTCGTGAATTGAGGACAAATTGTATTATTAAGTACTGTTAATACATTTGTTTCGGTTATAATATCTTATTCAGAAGGTCAATACATCCAGTAATAATTACAAACTTATGTTCTAGATTCTACACAATTAACAGAAAATTATGATTTTTGTTTTCTCTAATATAACTCTGTTATTCCTCAGCCTACAGGAAAACTAATAATAACAGTACTGTTAATACACCTTTTACCCTAACTCTAGGTTAAATTTTACCTGAATTTGACTTTGGAAATAGGGAAAATCGTCTCTGTAAATAGCTAGAATTTGCGAATTTTTGCAACATTTAAAGTGCTTGCAAACTATTAAAGATAGCAAAAAATATCCATGAATAAAAAAATCTTATATATTTTATTCAAAATTGTCATAAAAAATAGGGGTTCACATAAGAAAATTTAGAGCTGACCGTCATATTGGAAAAATGGTGGGTTATATGAAAAATTCGGTAAAACCTCCAGGGTAGCTTTTAAAGTTTTTATGTAACTTTTGTAAAATTGAATAAAAAAGCAGTCACACCTGTATGTGAATAAAAAAGTGCATTCTTTCCCTCATATATAAACAACACAAGTCATTTTTCACTAGATGGAAACAATTTTTGTTTTTGTTAGTATGAATATTTCATTTTAAGAAAGAATGTGTGAGAAAGTTAATGCTATATTTTCGTATCGTTTATTTGTATAATGTATATCTCCATGATAGCCTATACTATCCCGTTTACATTATCTCACAGGTGGGCCGAATGACTCAAACTTTTAGGCGCGGTTAGTATCTTATAATGTCATAACATGGCCAACTTAAGTGCCGGCTTACTGGAGATTGCAAAGCACAGTTAAAAACAATAAAACGAAACGGTATTTTACGGTTCAGACTATTCTAGAACAAATCCGATAGCTGTATATAACAAATCTTTCATTGTCTTTATACCTTAACAAATTAAGTGATTTCCACCCCGTTTCTATTTTTTCACACATGCTGTGAGGTAGGTTAAAAATTTAAGTATCCAAATTGATGTCCTCTGAGAAAGAAAAAGTGGATTTTGTAATGATCTCTGTCTGTCGTCTTCCTATGTACAGTACAAACGTTTCCGAGATCTCAGGAAGGGCAGATATTACGTGGCAATCGGAAATATATATATTTAAATTGGTGAGGTAGTAATAGGTTTATCTATAGCCTCGACCACAATAGTGTGTAGTTACTTTAAATGTAAGTCTTCTTTTTTAATTTATTATAATTAATTCATTAAGAGGTGGTTACATGGAGTGGTTATTGGTTTAGGGGAACAGGAAAATGTACACGTTAAAGGGGATGGAACAGAATGTTTTCACTAGCTGACCCTATGTTGCGTAGGCTAATACCGGTATTCATTAATTAGTTCGACACCAAGCAACCATAAAGTAAGCGTACCCCCTCTCCTCCCATAAAAAAAAGCTGTAATAAAATGGCTCAAATTTTAGTGAAATATGAAGATTAACGACCCCATAGGCGTGTGCAAAATCGCAAGTAAAAAGAAAAATTTATTATATGGTTCAGGAATAATTGGCAAAATACAAAAATGAACTTTGACTGTCCGTCATTAAAAGCTAGACTTAAAAAAAAACGAATCACGATGACATATTTCAAACACAAACGAATTAAGTTTTTCCTACTTAAATTTTTTTCTTTCCTTTTTTTAAATAATCAATGTCTATGATTCATTTGTATTTTGTTTTTCAAAATGGGAGAACGCTTATGCAATGTTTTTGCACCACTTTATCTTTAGAAGTAATAGTGTTCTCATAGTTTTAAATAACAATATTTAAAATTTGATTCACTTTTACAACCGAAATAAAATTTGCTAGTTGTGTACTATAACGGACTCTCCGTTTTGTACTTCAAACACTAACTAATTAAAATAATATTGCAATTTTAGTATATATAACCTGACATAATTATTAGTGGAGATTCCTGCTTCCACAAAAATGATCTACATTTTTGTTTACCAAAAACTCGAATAGGTTAGGTTTAGCCCAGGTTATGTTGCATATCCAAATAGACTTATGAAATTATTCACTTTTAAACCAATATAAGTTAATAAATCAGCAAATTAACAACAAAATCCGCTATTAAATACAAACAATGATTCTCGTAAGAGTGTTGCTGAAGCATTGAGAACTCGTAGTAGTGCGGTCTAGACAGGACGAATGACCTAACTGCAAAGAATTGTAGTGGGGGAAACGAAAGTCACAGTTACAGTAGCCTCAGACTAGGATTGTGTCTGGTGTAAGGGGCGTATCCTCCCTTCTACTTGCTTCCGTAGCCTGACTTGACGGTACAACCCATTCCAAGAAAACCAGGTACAGAAATTACTGCTTAGCTCTAATATGTCTTTAAATGTCCATGTCTTTAATATACACCTTTGTTTATTTTTGTAAACGTTTTATTCTTATTTACACCGATAAAAGAAACGAAAGTAGGGTACGGGTTTACACAGAAGCATTTGAGGTCTATATTTTTTTATTGGAACTGTACCGCTGAAAGCAAACGCAACAAACGGAGTGTGGGGCCCCTCTTTTCCTCTCCACCCTAGGCACATTTGTACCTTGAGGATACTGTATGTTGTTTTACTAGTTATGGCAGTAAACAGATAAGAGAATCTAAAAAAATTCGCAAAAGTATATTTCGAGTTTTGTTTATCTACTGAAATAACAAACAAGTAAAAAAAAGAATGCGTATAGACATGCAACATAAATTTATATCTTTTAAAATTCAAAATGGAAAATTCAACATTTTACGATAATGTACTGATATTTGTTTGACTCTGAATACAATTTTAGAGTAACTTAATGCCAAAATAAGAATTTGTCATAATTCTTTTTGGAAGTGTACTTCAAAATCAGTATAAAAGAATTTACATCCTGTTCAAAAAACTATACAGATAACACACCTTTGTATTGTACACACCTCCGGATCTGGCGTCAATTACATAGTAATCCGTTAAAATGAGTGGGCTAGGCGCCATGTTGTTTCTTTTAGCGCTTCATTACATGCAAATATCTAAGATTATATGACATTAAGTTGTTAATATAACAAGTTAAACGAGTTATCGTTATCTATAGTCACGAGTTTAACGATATAGTTTAATGCACGATTATTATGGACTTTATTGGAAGGGTCAAACAGTGTGACCATCGGAGTCGTGCATACGTGGACCTCTGATAATTAACATGTTAAACTGGCGATAAATCACGTCAAATTCATTCGGAAAAGTTGTTTATATTTAGGTAATAATTGCGGGGCACGATTGAAGGAAGATTTTGAAAATATTTATAATTCAACTGTCCAAAAAATGTTAATAATTTATACATTTTGTTAACAACTTGTTGGTAAACTTTAAAAAGGGATCGTGTCCTTTAAAATCTGTAATATTTGTCCGCAATTTTGTCTTAAATTCGTAACAGGGAAGTCCTTATTTTCCTCTGTTGTTTAAAAGGGAAAACCTTACGGTAATCATCGCCTTATTAAAAAAAAAAAAAAAAAAAAAAAAAAAAAAAAAAAAAAAAAAAAAAAAAAAAATTGCGCAAACTTTCTCACTCACTCATTCACAAAAACAAATGAAAGGGAACAAAACTAATCATCGCCCAAAATTTCGGTAGTTGTCAATATAAACCATGGACATTAAATATTTAAATACGAGCCTAATTAAACTTCACTCGTAACGTACACATGTCACGTAAATCGTAATTGGTTTAATCGAGCTTAAATAACAGCGGTCAAAGTTCTTTTTCGACGCCAATTAGTCCTAAACCGTACTTCCGATTTTACTAACAGGGTTTGATTCACATTTCACTGAAATTTGAAAGAAATCGGTGCAGTAGAATGTGAGATATAATAGTTATAACGGTTCCTTTTTCCAATAATATACGAACCGGCATTTTTTGGAGAGATGAAGATCAAAACTTTGTATCGTAAGAGGTTACGAGAAAAATCAGATAGAAATTGTGTAGTAACTGGCAAAAACCAAAGTGAACGTTGACAGCTGTCATTAGAAGCTCAATTTAATTTTCTTTTCCCATACTTGCTCTATACTAAATATCCTGGGGAATGTAAAAGCAATAAATAAAGTTACGAACGCAGAGATATACTGTCAGTATAAAAAGACCTGTAGGGTAGCGTAAAGCAGTCCAGCGTCACCTTGTGATACTCATATGTTACAAGCAAACCGGATATAAGGAATCGTGACGACTGACGGGCCGTGTCTGTCGCACGATAAATGGACTAACTTTATTATAAATATACTGTTATTTATAATAAAATTATAACCTCACGGTGTATGACTCGAGGGCCAACCTTAGAAATTTATCTTCTGCTAACATTGTAAACAACTGCAATCGTTGAAGCGATTTCTTCAAGTAATAGAAATATTATGTGCAAACAATTTACAGCTGTTTAGGTGGTAAAAAAATTAATTTATTGTTAATTAACTCAACACTATTTTTCTAATATTTATTTCTTTGTCGTTTAAAGGCGAAAAACCAATTTAAAAAAATTAAGTAAAGAACATAAAATAAATACATCGAGTCCATAGCATCAGAATCGGAAAAGAATAAGAGTTGGTCAAGATAAAAAAGATGAAAAGAGGGGTTTCCAAGACTACAAAGTAAGTGTAGATCCAGTCAGTGTCCTTCAGGATTGCCACCCCATACTCGATATATTGAGTCCCTGAAGGGTAATAAATAGACTATTAAAACCCCATAAAACTACTCTCTATTTCTATAGTTTTAACAATCCTGGTTCTCCAAAAGCAGAAACTTGGTTTCATTTTAAATTGAAGGAATTTTATTAGATATGGATTTTAATATATTCGTGTACAAAAAGTGAATTTTTTTTAAAATTTAAATAAGATCCTAACATTTTTCATTTGTACCGTAAACACGTCTCAGCGTAAACAGTATTTGTTTAAAATCTAGGATATTCAAATTAGGAAACCGAAAAAGTTATTTTCGTCATGCTGTCCGCCCGTTGTTGTTTTAGTTTCTACCGTAGCCTCAGACTAGGATTGTGTCTGGTGTAAGGGGCGTGTCCACCCTTCTACTTGCTTCCCTAGTCTGACTTCACGGTACAACCCATTCCAAGAAAACTAGGTACACAAATTACTGCTTAGCTACATTTAATTCCTAAAGTTACAACTTCCTGACAGACTTTTGTAAACGTTTTATTCTTATTTACACCGATAAAAGAAATGAAAGTAGGGTACGTGTTTACACAGAAGCATTTGAGGTCTATATTTTTTATTGGGGTTGTACCGCTGAAAGTAAACGCAACAAAGTGTGGGGCCCCTCTTTTCCTCTCCACCCCAGACACATTCCTACCTTGAGGATACTGTACGTAAGTACGATAGTGGCCAGACAAATTAAGATAGGAACGTGAAATTTGATATAAGGAACTATAGTGTGCTTTTATAGAATCCTCAAAAATTTAAAAACCCGGATTGAAAATGTTAAAATGGTTGCTATTTTAAACAGTTTTTGTTCATATCTCACACTAAATTAAACAACAAAAAATGCAGATTTAAATTCCGCATACAATTGTATCAACCCTATCTTTCTACCTATAACCTACCTAACCAATGTACCAATAACCCTATCAAAGTTATTGTCAAAAATGTAATTTCGAATCGCACGAAAATATGATATTAGATAATTTTGAGATCCGACAAGGGCGAGCGTAGAGTGGAGGTTTCTTCACAGATGTACAGCTACGATACCCACCAGGACCGTATTAAACAAACTTACTCTACTGGGTAACCAATACAACTTAATGTTACCTACAAGACACCATGTCTGCTTGCATTACATTGTATAATGTAAGTAACATTAACTCATTTATTATTTAAAAATAACTATTGTTTTTCCTCGTGACTATTAAAAAACCAAGTACAAGTTTCCCGTATTGTAACAAGTAATGTTAGATACTCACAATAAAATAAACTCTACATTTTAATAGAGCAGAGGCAACCCACTCACACCTTGTTGCTTATTATGCCGTGACATAAAGACTTACATTCAACCGACTCGCTTTTATAACCTCACATTTAACTGCTAAATAAATGTTGTCATACCATATGAAGTGCTACATTTGATTGTCAATTAATATTGCTCGTGATACGTTTTTAAAAAATCGTTAAGATTAAAAGCAGGACCGAGTAAGGTGGGCGTTCCGTTGTATTATTTTTTATCGCATTGGCTTCCATTTACAATATTAACAGTGTAAAAACATTACACTAACTCTCTCGTACACACATCTAACCCCCTCCCTCAAGTGTTTCTAACACCCCAAATGTCTGTTTTCGGTGACTATGACTACGGTCATGGCAATACCTATTAGGAATAGGTTAGTTGTAAGATTAAATTTGTTAGAATAGTGATTAGGTAAGAAATATATTATAGTTTAAGAACAAGTAAATAGGTCTCGTTATAGGCTATGAATTGGTAGTATAAAGTGAGAAATTGTGCAAATGACTAGGTCTTTGCAATATCTGATTTGTGGGGTGGAGAGATAGAAAGGTCTTAAAATGGAGCATAAAGAGAATAGCTTTTTTTGGAGGATCAGCCGAGTGGACGGGTTTCTTTCGTGGAAAGATCGTAAGTAGCAACGAAAGGGCTTGTTTCTGTGAAGAGGCCAAGTGTGGAAGGTCTCGCTAGATGTAAGAACACTGGTGAATTGGGAACTGATATTTGAAAGGCCAGGCAGTCAGTCAACCAACTCCAGCTATCTCTTTCGATTCCTAACAGACTTTAACTGGATTTAGAAACTTTTTCATGTAGTTATGGGGGTTAGATCCCTCTCTTTCATTATTCCTGTTTCTCTTGACCAACTTCGGTTCTCTTCCGACTCTAACCCTATTAGAGTAGTCAAGAGCTAAAGACAGGCAGGTTTCAGGTCTTTAAACAACACCAACCAAATATATAGAAACCTGCGCAGAACCGTCATCTCGAGAGTGGCTCGCGCACGCATGTAGAAGCGATGGCGGGGAGGGGATTGGCGCGGTGATGGGGATAAATTGTTACATTTTTGCCATAATATAAAGGATTAAAAACCTATAATTTAATGTTTTTTTACGTCTTGGACTTTGTAAAATATTTAAATTTATTAATTGTAGTTGTCAGGAACATAAACGTTACACATTCACAGGTTTTTAGCGCTGTAGTAGGTTTGAAAAAGAAAATATTAAGCCCTACGCAATGAAGCAGCGGGCGGGTAAGTCTGGCCTAACTCGGGCTCTCCCTCTCCAACCACAGTTCTACCTGCGCGAGACAAAACCGGCGCTCGGTTATTTTATAAGCGGTACCCCTATAGCGAGCACGGACGTATCAATCTCGAGGGATCCAAGCTGGAACTACTTCTTTTGTCTTGGGTTAGATCCCTCTCTATCGTCTTTCCTATCACGTCTCTGTAGACTCTAGATCAACTCTTGTTCTCTTCTGACCGTGACTCTATTACAACATTCGAGGGCACCTATATCTAATGTTCTTTCCTCTATTTTTTTATTAAGAAACGATGATAACTGGGAGGTGTTTTAGCTTTAACAAGAAAAAAACGCTATATTTCCTATGTGAGAAAAGGATGTCTTTATCTCTTTTAGTAAACGAGTAGTGTAATTTGAATCTCTCTTCCTAATACGTTCCCTAAATTATGATTTTAACATTCGACCTGTTTGGCCTATATGTTGCGTTACGCTTATATTTTATTTCGAAGACTCCATTTTTATCACGTTTCATTTTCTTCTATATTTTTCAAATTGTATTTCCTCAAAAAAAAATTCACTTTGTATGTTTTTCCTCCAGTAAAAGTATATGCAACCCAGATGTTTTCTAATTTTGTTTAAAATATGATCACATGTAAAGCTCGATTTTGGAGCGGGGTAGCGTTCCGTTCGACCAAGTATTTAAAATTACTCTGGAATTACCATGTGAGAAGAATTTGATTCTTACAAAACACAAAAGAAACTATATAGAAATAATTTTAAAAAAGACTTACCAGAGAGTGTTACCCAAGACAGTAAGAGAAAGTTAAGAGACGGTAGATGTAATTATTTTAGAAAATTGACTCTTTATTATGAACATGATTCATATTGTTTTACTGGCCTTGTTTCTGGTGTTGCGACATCTTCAGCTACAACCAACAATAACAAATGAAAGTCAAATATAGAAATCTATTCATTAGTGGGGGGGGGGAATCATTTAGGAAATGTTAGAACTATGGTTGAACTATTTAGTTTGATTAATATAAAGTGGATATAATAAATATAATTTTACTGTAAGGAAACTTTAGCGTGAGGGATATTTACTTCGTACTACATAGCCTATTCTCTCTTCAGTAATATACTTTTTTGTAATTATGAAAAAATTAGTTAAGGAGATATGATAAAAACACGGTCATATACTAAAAGTTATCAACATCGGTTCAAGCCTTACATTATTTTACTTACGGTATCATATATAGCTTACCGTTACTTTCGTTGTAAAGGCAGTGGCGGCGATAGCGGGCCCGCAGGGCCCGCGGTGCGGCGGGGCCCGCGAGCTGGAGGGGCCCGCGAGCTGGAGGAGCCCGCGAGCCTTGACCAGGATTTTTCGGGAAATTTTACCAGGACCCGGACCCGCGACGGGCCCCCCTATCATAACAATATTTTTTATGAGTTTTGTCAAGAAATGACTAAAATAAGATAAAATGTCTTCAGACAAGATTGTGCATAGTGCATCCAAAACTGTAATAACCATTATTTTTTAGAGAGCAGTATTTATTATTTAATGATATGATACGAAGTATGTGTATTGTTTACCGTTGGCCGATAAGTAATGCAGCTATCGCTACTTCGCGCATCGCGGTGACTCACCAGCGCGGCCGGCGAAAAGATAAACATCCGGGAAAAGATTATCAGGAGAGGGGGGGCCCGATGAACAAATTTGCGGGGGGCCGCGGGTTCTTATCGCCGCCAATGTGTAAAGGGCGAAGAAGAGTATTCTGGGATTAAGAGGATTGGAAGCGTATTGGGATGTGCTATATCTACTCTATACAAGAGATAAATCTCACTATCGTAAATATTGCAATATTTGCAGATGACACTGCAGTTATGTCAGTTGGAAGAGGCTAGAAACAAATTACAAATTTTTGAGTAGCTGGACAAAATATTGGAGAATAAAATTTAATAAAAAGAAATCTACTCGTATTAATTTTACAAATAGATTGATAAATATGATATCAGTAGTAATCGATTGACGGAGAGTCACTTATACAAATACAGCCAAGTACTTGAATATGACAGTTGACACTAAACTGAGATGAAAGGCACATCTTAAACTGAATAAAGAAGAACTAAATCTGAAATACAGAAGGCTTTTGGGAAGAAATTCGGAGCTATCAGTTCAGAACAAATTGCTGCTTTATCATCAAATACTGAAAACAATTTGAATGTACAACTATAAAGTTGTAAGAAAGAAAAAAATCTAAACATCATAGAGAAGTTTCAAAATAAAATACATCGAAGCATTGTAAACGCTCCGTGGTACATAAGGAGTAATGATTTCCACAAAGATTTAAAGAGTTTGTCAACGAAGTAACACAGTGCAGCATGCCAATACAGAGATTAGAGGAATGTTGGATAATTTAAATGTGACAAGAAGATTACTGAGAACAAATCCATTTGAGTTAGTGTCATGAGTGTGTTGTTTTGTTGGGAGTAACTATACCGTTATGACCCCCACAAAATTGTACGGATAATTATATATAATAAGTTAAGATAGATAAGTTACTGGATGATGTAAATCAGTATTTTCCCCTCAATATTCTACAAACATACATTGTACGACGTATGTGTTACGAAGCTATGGTTTTGAGGGTCAAAACCGAATAGAAGGAGGCCAAAACTAACCTTACCAAGATTCAGGGGGTGGGCTGTAACTGCATTAACGATCCAATGTCCACAACACCAACTGTGGCAATGGAAATAATTTTGGGGCTTCCACCCATTGATTTGTTTATCATGGAGGCGACGAGAAAGATAGCTTATAGGGTAAAGTGCAACGGCTCCTGGAGAACCCCACTCCTGGGACATTACTGGGGGCCACCCGATTCTGCGGATGAGTACCAATATGATATGAGTTTTCGAAACTGTTTACAGTCAAAGCAACCTATGGTGAAAAGGATCGTGTATTACGTAATTCAAGGGACCTGGTGTGGTACACCAATTGTTCCAAAACTAAGGAAGACACAGATTGACTGGGGTTCGTTTCCCTTGGGATATTATAGAGTTTTTCTGGCTGAGGTAACGGCGATAAATAACTTTGTTCAGGAGAATACATTCATATCTACACTGACAGTCAGGGAATCAAAGCATTTACAAGATAAAATCCAGTTTGGTTTGGGAATACCGAGAGAATCTCAACGCTCTATCTCTGGAAAACCGGGTAACTTTGCATTGGGTACCGGGACACGAGGAGATGAGGGAAACGAGGAGGTGGATACATTGGCTAAACGGGCTCCGCTTCAGAGTTCGTAAGACCCGAGCCGGCAGTAGGAAAACTGTCGATGTGGGTTCAGAGAAAAGACCACCAAAGATGCTGCATTAATCCAGCCACTACGGCTTCCTTTTCCTACTCGAGTGCCAAGAGGTGCCTCATGAAAAATAACTCATTTCAATATTATTCGAACCATTAGTGGGTAAATGTCGTGTTTGGTGTCGTTTTGATTATAAACTAATTCAGAGTCTTATAATATTATAAATTAATTTTATAAAACAATATAAAAACCCTCTGTTGTAGTGGACACAATCCAATTGGTGACGCACCGCTCTAATGAAGGTCGGTAGTAAATCCTCTGTACTTGTGTTTCTTTTAGACACATTCTTATCCACCTTCCATATTTTATTTTAATTTAAAAACCATTACTCCAACATTCTATACAAATTATCCAATAAGGATCAGATTTGTTACTATTATTAAATCTGTAAATTCGAATCGTTAAAATAAAAACTAAACTTTCGTTTTCACATATTAATTTTTCAAATTACCAACTATACTTTATAATTTTAAACGAACGAGTTTATAAAAAGCGTTGGTTGATGGTTTGTCGATGACTTACATCAATCTTTACAAAACGATTAGCCTACTTTATACTTACGTCAATACGGCACAAACAGCCCACGTACCTGTAAAAACACACAACATTAGTTTTGTATAATTATAAACATACATTGCATTTGTATACTCGTGTTTTATCTCTACGAGCGTTATATATATATATATATATATATATATATATATATATATATATATATATATATAATACTTTAAAATGGTTTTAAAAATAATGTCTATCTGTCATCTCAGCAGGCCATTCTTTGGTCACATCTGGGTATGTGTTTTCCTCTTTTCCGATAACTCAAAATTGGCTCTAACGAGCAAAGAGTTGCATCTAAGAATCCAAGAAAATATAATATTCGCCATATCTCCACAAATTTCTGCTCAGATGTTATAGGATGAAACCAAAAATACCGGTATTTATGTATGACATTATTTCTCAAAATCGACTGAACAGATTTTTTTAAATCTTAGTGATATGTGAAGATCAAGTCTAAACTCGCATGCAAAATCGTAAATAAACAAGTATTTCGGTTTAGGAATAATTGACAAAAAACAAAGATTAACTTTGACCGCCATTAAAAAGCTCGATTTTAATCAAATACGATTAACCGAGGACGTGTTTCAACTACAAGTAAAGGAAGTTTAGGTCTTAAACATTTTTTCAAAGATAGCGAACCATGGTTCTTTTTTCACTTTTTGACTGAAAACTACCGAAATGATATTTTTGGTGACGATTAAGTTTTTGAGAATAGAATAATTTCGGCTTGGGTGCGGACGGAGTCTTTTCTAGGTGTTCAATTTACGCTGATCACATCCAAAATTCATTTTTTCTTTGTATCGTAAGAATGAAAGTTCTACTAAGGGACTTATAGTAAATGCGGGCGTGGCAATGCCGAGGGAACCTACCTGGATCTACACATTTTGTCATGTAGTCTTGGATTAGATCCCTTTTTTATTATATTTCCTATTGGGTCTTTCTTGACCAACTTTTATTCCCTTACGACCTTGATTCTATTGGAGTATTTTAGAGCTAAGGGTCTATATTTTATTTTATTTTTGTTACAGAGTGAAGATGACCGACAGGTTTTTCGCCTTTAAACAACAGGAAGAGGAATGTAAAATTTACTATTTATGAGCTGAATTGCTGTTAAATTGAATAACTCTCTTACCTTTTTGTAAAGCGAATAACCTTTTTTAAAACGCTGTTCATTAACACTTTCCTATTAAATAATCTTATTTAAAAGGGGATTTAACAGTCATAATATAAAAATGTCGACACGTGGTTGTTACAGTATCTGACGAAATTCCAAATAAAAACAATCCTGAAGTAATTTTATGACACAAATTATCTGTCAGTATTGATGTGCCTAACAGTCTACTATTAGACCCAAAAAACTTACAGGCTTAACCTCTTCCAGAAAAACATTATTGAAAAATATATTATTGATTTAGAGATTAATTTTAAAGTTGAGGAGACCATTATTGTACTTACCCAGCCTCGTAATAAAAGCATAAAATATCCTACTTGGGTCTTGTATTGTATAGATCAAGGGGTCTTACCCGGTAGAGTAAGTTTGTATAAAACAGTTGTCACGCACATTTTCTGAACCTCGTGTGATTACTTTCTTGAGCTCGGCTAGGCTCTACGGTATCTCGCTACGCTCGCGTTAGTGTCTTGGCCATAGCGGGCCTCTAAGCTGTAGATATGTGAAGGGGCTTCCACTCGCTACGCTAGTCTCGGGGACGTGGTCCTGGGAAATTACAATTTTGATTTTAAGTTCGCTATATGTCATCATAGAGAAATGCTACCATTATATGCAGAATTGAAATCTTCAAATTTATATCTAATTTAGAGTCGTGCCGCTATCAGATTTTACGTGCAGACAGTAACGACGACTGTCGAAAATCACTTTTTCGGTTTCCTGAGGCTATGAAACGTGAAGAACAGTCGAAATTACTTGCGATTACCAAACTTGCCCTATATTACGTAGAATGGGTTAAGTAGAATATGTTTAATTGAAAGGACAGAGAGAGAGCAAAGAGTTACTTATAATCTCCATAAATACATCTAAAGCCAGCTATTAGACCTACTCTCTGGATGGGCACGATATCGCCGTAACTTTAAGATAGTCAAAACAAAATGTTTATCAATAATCAGGACTACCGGAAGTGTTTGAGCCGGAAGTGGCTCGTGTAAGGCCTCCCATGAAGCATTACAAAAGATATCTGATTGCTTCTGATAGCCCGTGTCAAGGGCAATCGTGCTCCATCTAACCCCCTCCACCCCTCAGTATGCTGTTGTCTCGACTCATTTAGCTTTCGTACGGTGTATCTGTGGTCAAGAGTGCAATGAAACGAATAAGAAAGTTTAATTATTAAACTGAACCTGTAGACTAAAAGTTTTGATATATTGCTTTGCTTACAAATTTCATATCTTACTAATTTGTGAAACTGCAATCAAAGAAATAGCTAAAAATTGCAGCGTATTTAAAAGTATGTTCTTATTAATTTTCTCACATAGCCTATGTGTGGTGGTATTAGAGAAAGTTATGCGATGGCTATATATCCGGACTTTCTTTCTTTTTTTTAACTAAATTATGGGAGTAGCTGCTATTAAAAACATGAAATTATTATTTTTATCAAAACGTCTTCAACGATATTGATGAAATTTTTCTCAAAGTAGTCTCTAAACAAAACTTTGTTCGATGTAGTTTAAAGGTGAAAAACCTCTCGATCATCACCGCTTTGTAAAAAGAAGATAAAATATAGACCTCTAGCCCTCGAATACTCTAATAGCGTAAGGTAAGGAAAGAACAAGAGTTGGTCAAGAGAGCCCGGATAGGGAAGATAAAATATAGACCTCTAGTCCTCGAATACTCCTCTAATAGCGTAAGGTAAGGAAAGAACAAGAGTTGGTCAAGAGAGCCCGGATAGGGAAGACGAATTTGTAGAACCAGATGTGTGAGTCCGGTCAGAATTAAGCCCCCTACTCACCAAAGTGAGCCCCTAAGAGTTACGTATTGGTTGCCACCTCTCTAGAAATACCGAGTAGTGAAATATCGGTGAAACCAAAAATAAATTAACTATTTTACAACAAATTTTGTATTGATTTATGTATTTTTTTTTAATTTTTTTTTTTTACGATTGTGTCTTTGTTTTTGAGAAACTCATAATTTTGTGTTTTTATTATGGCAACTACCCTCATATCTTGAATTATAATTTAAAAACCACATTTTTGGACTCAAAACGGTTATATATGCAAAAAACTAATTATTTTACCAATCAGATAAATTTCTCTATACTACGTATATGTTGAAGAGTAAAAATAATATAATTTTATCACGACCTTTCGAGAATGTAAATCAACTCTCGTTATCAAATGTTAAACTCAGAGCATAAAAGAGAAACCCACCAATATAACATAGTAGCACCATGTTATAAACTATTACGAAATGTCTATAAGAAGAGATCTCAAGCCTAAAACTAGACCTAAGCAGTCAAACCTAAATACAAACGTTAACAGACTATGGCTGTAGGCTATGTTGGTGTTTTCCTCTTGTATGCTGTAGTTTAAACACTTGATAACGAGAGTTGATTTATACCCTTTGAAACGTCGTATGTATTAGTTTATATAAATACAAACAATGGAAAATGTCAGAATAAACCATATTAATAATATAAACAATTCTTCATTATCTATTTAGGGAAAGTGTAAGAAAGAGGAGAGAGAGAGAGAGAGAGAGAGAGAGAGAGAGAGAGAGAGAGAGAGAGAGAGAGAGAGAGAGAGAGAGAGAGAGAGAGAGAATGTCACCATATATTAAGGACATTTTATATTCACGACCTTGGTCACCGCCAATCTAAATGGAGCATTAGAACAGCTGAAGAAGGTCGGGTGGTCATTTACATACTTAATTTAAAATCAAGAGAGCAGCCCGGAAACAAGGTAATTGTAATATATTATATCCTCTCAACCTGCGTAGTATGACATCTGTTTTGCTACTACACAAATGTATATGTCGCTAAAATAACTTTACACGTAACGAGTTGTAAATAGCAATTGCGACACTTCAACTATTGTTTCATGGGAACGCAATTTTAGATTTACGTGCCGTCAACTATTTGTAAAAACTCGTTAAGTTGCAGATCAATTCACAGTTTCATTATATATTTGTGGATCATTGACGAGAGCAAGGTTAGTATCGTGGTGTCCAGATTGCCAAATTATAATAAGCCATGCAGGAGGAGATACTTTTGGAAAACATTTTTAACGGCGGCCGTTTTAAAACTAGAGGATATTAATTTTAATTTCTCACATACGCGTACTATGTAGGAACTTTATGTAGATCAGAGTTTTACCGGATAAGTTATATCCATGTTGAGGTCTAGAATCGAAGTTTTTTGTCCCCCCCCCCCCCAGATAAGTGTCTGTAGTATGTACAATGCTTTATAGCCCAACGCTTCGACAGATTTAAATCAAATTTATATATAATTTAAAAATAACATTTAGCTAAAATATCAAAGTTGGTCCAATCGTGAGATTTTGTACACCGCGAGACAGACGGTCATCAATACAAAAACATTTTTTTTAGCTGCGGGGGCCTTAAAACGCTATTTAAACTATAATAAATCACATAACTTTCTCTATGCTACACATACAGAGTAATTCACATAAGGTTTCGAGAACTTTCTGAGCTGATTCCACTAGCAAAAATAATGAAAAAAGTTCATATAAACATAAGTCCGGAAATACTTTGTTTTCGAGTTATCCGACATTTTTAAATTGTTTTTACAAAACACTTAATATTTTTTTTAAATAAAAAAGATATAGAGCTCAAACTTAGTATAACTATTTGTTGCGTAACCGTTTATCACTGTACTATAATCCAGAACGTTCTTTTGAATATTTTCAAAATGGCGGCCGTTTAAACTTTTTTTAATGTCAAATATCTCAATGTAGGAATTTATTTAATGTAGAAAAGATTCTTATTTATTTTATTGCTGTATCAATTCAATGTTAAATTGATTTTGATTGATAAACAAATATTTTGTTTTTGTCAATATCTCTGTTATCCGTTGAGCTACAGACAAAATAAAAACTGTTATGTTTATCATTAACAAATTAAATGTTTTGGTGTCCTGTAATTTATTGTAAAGTTAGCGGATTTTGAGATATTTGACATTAAAAATTTTAAACGGCCGACATTTTGAAAATATTCTAAAGAACGTTCTGGTTTATAGTACAGTGACAAAGAGTTACGCAACAAAATAGGTATACAAAGTTTGAGATCAATATATTTTTTTACTTTAAAAAAATATTACGTATTTTGTAAAAAAAACAAAATGGCGGATAACTTGAAAGGAAAAAAGCATTTATGGACCTATGTTTATGAATTTTTTTTCATTATTTTTGCCAGTAGAATCGACTCAGAAAGTGATCGGTACCTTATGCGAATCACCCTGTATATTGGATAGAATAAACAACTTCACGACGCCATTATAGTACCCTCCCAGCCCCATTATACAACGTAATACAAGTAGATTCTCTAAATGTAATGTCCAAAAGTTTGTCATTTGTGTTTTGAAAGAAATGTTAAAATATAGTTTGGTAGATCAATGAGGGTAAAACAGTTGTTATAGAGCTCGTATATGTGTATATATTAAACAGTCTCCATACGCCTTGCTCGTGTCAGTGTCTCGGCTCTAATTGGGCCACGAAACTGTACTTATATGAAAGAGCCTCCACTCACTACGCTCATATCGGTGACTCGGCTCTGTCAGATCTCCCTACTATAAGAATATCACATAATATGCTTAAGAGGTCAGGCTTTGAAATTACATTGTTGATAATAACTTCAATAATTTAAACGTGTGAATTTAGTGTGTTATAAGTGAATAAGTAAGAAACTTCACTTAAAAAAAAACTTTTTTAAAGGTACAAACCACTCGGTCATCATCGTCTTATAAAAAGAGGACGAAAATAACATAAAATAAAGACCCCCCTAGCCTTGGAATAATCTAATAAAGTCAGGGTTCGAAATGAATTGTTCAAGAGAGACCTGATAGGAAAGATGAAAGAGAGATATCAAACCCAATACAACATGAAAAAAGGCGTAGATCCAGAAAGGTATCCTCGGAATTACCAAGTCTGTACCTTCCCTAAATTGAATGCCAAAAAGTTGGTTTTCTGGGCATTGTATGAAAAGCTAAATAGTATTGATAGAACAAGAAGTCATATCCAGAAAGCTTGCTTTTCTCACTTTTGTAATGGTATATATCGCTATAGAGGCCATAGCGGGACTCGTCGATGTGTATAAAAAGAATCTATTCGCTCCACACATTTTGACATTTTTAATTCCATTTTTCTGAATTTCAATATGGTTTTATATCAATACACTGTCACATACACCAAATTGTATGTTTATTGTTTGTGGCCGTTTACGTACAGACGATAAAGTTAACGGCGACGATACGACCAAAACAATTTTTGAGTTTTCTGAGTTTTGAAACGTGCAAAACACAAAGGTCGACATTTTTGGGGATTACCATACTTACATCATACTGTGGAAATGAACATGGATTTTTTGATTAATCACACAACGTTCCCAATATTATAAATATTGAAAAGTAAAAATAATATAAATGAGCTGCGTACAGCAAAATACGCTAACAAAAGTTACGGCTATCGATTTTAATTACGAGCGATTCAGTAGATTTACGTTGTTAGGGTTAAGAACTCGATTGGCGCGTTTCAACAATCGATTCCTTTGTCGTTCGACATCCCGCAATGAATCACACTATTATTGATCGATGACAAACGTTTTCAATAAGTTAATTAATAATTGTAGCTAATTAAGTATAAAACTGAATATATTGTGAGAGAGAAGCGGTTTTACAAGTCCAGATGAGTCGGACCATATATGGAAGCGGGTCCTTCATTCCTGAACAGTGACGTGTGTGGCTACGCATGCGTACATTGGTCTGTTTTGTAGGACATCTTAATAACTTTGAATTGATTAATACTGCTACCGATCTGATGACAAGTGACAATTCGTGTCGTACAACAAATAGACGGTGTTCAAACAATGCAATAACTTTCTCAAAACCAAAAAAACCTCAGTTGTATCTATTTAAAAAATGTTACTAATTAGAAGAGAAATAATGTTAAGTTTTTTTTCCAGAGTCCCCCCTCGTGTATTTTTTTATAGACCCCCCCTGTTCTTTTGAAAATGTAAAACGTTTCAGTCATCATCGCCTTAAAATTAAAGTGAAGAAAAGAACTTAAAAACACCCGTAGCTCCCGAACAAGACAGAATCAGCGGACAAGAGGAGTAAACCCCCCCCCCCTATCCTTATTGTTTAAAGACGAAAAAACTCTTCGTCATTATCGCCTTATTAAAAAAAAAAGGAAGAAAAGAACGTAAAATCTATAACGTACTCCTAGCTCTTGATACTCCAATAGCGTCAGTGTTCGGAAAGAACAAGAGTTGATCAAAAGATGAAAGAGAGGGATATAACGCAAGATTACATGAAACAGTACAGATACAGCTAGGGTCTGTCGGGATTGGTAAACCTGTAGTAGTGAGCCCCTAAAAAAATATCTAACCTAAGAGTATAAGAAAAAGATGTGGAACCAGCTAGGATCTTTCAGGATTGTTAAGCCCGTAGAGGCGATCCCCTGAAGGTATGTATCTCGACCAAGACTATATGAAAAAGATCTAGATCAAGGTAGAGTCTTACTATAGTGAGATCATGTAAGTATAAGTTAGTGTAGAAGACTCTCGTTGCTAATTCACCAAAGATGTTTTATACGCATTTAGGTGAAACAATTTGCAATTTTCTGTAATTATTAAACCCATCCACCGAGAAAATTATCGTCCTCCGTTGAATAACCTTCAAATTTTCTGGTCTTACGAAAGAGGAAAATTATTATCAACACGAATTAAATTAGCAAGATAGCGAATATAAAAATTAAGATAAGAACATGAAATTAAGTATAAAGTACTGTGTGGTATAAATATTCAAAAATAGTGACAAACAGTTTTTTATTCATATCTCATATGTTATTTATGTAACACACTAAATTAGATAAAACTAGAGATTTCAATTCTGCATGTAATGGTAACAACCCCACCTCTCTAAGATGTCAAATAGCGAAATTCGACTGGGTCACTAATCGAGCGTATCTCTTCGACATACGAGGCCAGATCAGAGACAATTACATGAGCCTAGCGAGTGAAGATTTTAAAAATACGAGTATATAAACATGTACTAGTTCAGTTAGAGCTAAGTCGATGTTAAGTCGGTAATGATATACACAATCAGTATGTTTGTGTAACAACTATTTTAAACACACTAACTGGGTAAGACAACTAATTAAATTTAACATTTCATACAAGGCCCAAGAAACCACATTTTGGGTATTACATTGTATAACCGGGCTGGGTAAGTATTAGGATTAATTCGGCAATTTGAGAGACATAAACGTATACCAATGTATCTTACGTGTGGATATTTCAAAATCCCATGCTCGTATGTATGCCCGCTCACGTCTGGCAAAGGTTGTACAACAATTTATAATTTATTACCAACTCAAAACAGGTTGTCCAACATGAGAATATCAATTCTTTTAGAAATGATTAACTTTGTTGCAAATAATCTTTGATAATAAACGATTCCACAAACTTTCTCACTTGAACAGAAAAACTAAAATAATTATCCTAACATAAATATAATTTAGTTACCATGTGTATAAAATCATTGCACTGAATTCTTACACACCCATTTACAAAATGTAAACGTATTCGTTGGCAACTCCCTAAAACAGGCTCCTGGAACTTTTAATCAACAAAATTTCATTATTAAATTTTCTCCCGTATCTTTTACAAAGATAAGTTGGTGTATAAGGTTAACAAAAATTAATTTTAAAAATATCGTAAATGATTTTTTGTACATCGGGATTCTTTCATTTGGGCACTATAGATATATCGTAAACTTAAAATCAGATGAACAACTTTAAATGGGGACCGGTGTTACTTTCCCACAGAACTTAAAAATCTGTTTTGGTAACTGAAAAATGGCCGCCATTTTCCAATATTGGCTGACAACTTTTTACTTTTTATGGGTACCTATATTTTTAAATGGTGCCGGCTTTTTTATCAATGGTTATTGTTTGATAAACCTACTCGTTTAGGAGTAATAAGGCGCTTAAAATTTCTAATATTTGACGTTTGAAGCACGTTCAGGAGACGATTTTCCATACTTCACATTGTTAAATCAAGATAAATATGTACGCAGGCCTAGTCTAGGGTGTAGAATGTAGAACTAAAAAGAAAACATATAATTTCTCCAACAAATAAAAACATCCTAGAATCTAGTTTATGCTACGTAAGGTAGTAGTGTAGAATAAGGTAAGTAAGGAATTAAATAGCCTATTAAATTATTATTTGTAGTCCTACATTAGTATTTACACATCTTAGACTATGCCTACTTACTATGTATCTTGATTCAATAATGGGAAGTATGGAAAATCGCCTCCTGAAAATGCTGCAGACGTCAAAAGTTCAATTATTTAAACGCCTATATTGATCCTAGGTTTATCAACCGAAAACCAAGAATGAAAGTCTTGTACAGAATCAGAAAACGACATAAAAAATTAAAACCCGTATTGAAAAATGATGGTCATTTTTCAGAATTTACAAAAAATATTTTTAACTTATATGAAAAAGTAACCCCCCCCCCATTTAAAGTTTTCATTTGGATTAATAGTTTATGATATACTAATAATGCCCGCGATAAAAAGATCCCCCTGTATATTTAAATATATTATGAAACTGGCAAATTAAATATTGACATAATTTTACATGAACGATAATTTTTAAAGATTGCAAAGAATCGTAATAAACATTCTGTTATTTATTTAATAAGGTATATATATATATATATATATATATATATATATATATATATATTAACTATACGGACAGAAAAATGTATAATATACTTCAATCCTACGTAGCATAAATAAATAGCTTTGAAAAACAATTCTGTTAATAACATCTTCAGGGTTTAATATAGCGAGTACGAGTATGACAATACCGAGGTATCTTTGCTGGACCTACACCTAGTTTTATGTACTTAGATATCTCTAATATTTTTCCTATCATCTCCATTCTCTTGATCCACTCTTGTTCTTTTCCGACCCTGACACTATTAAAGTATTGTACATGGGTAGGGGTCTTTAATTTTCGTTTTCCCCTTACTAGTATTACAAAGTATAGAGTAAATCTGGTAATCACAATGAATTTTCAGCTTTGTTTTTCGACCCCACTTCACGTTTCATGGCTTCAGAGATTCTCGACATGCCGTCCGTCCGCCGTCGTTGTCGTGTGTATGTAAACACGTTTAGAGGCTACAAACATTAAAATAGCAACAAGATTGTAATTTGTTCAAACTCTATTCAATCTTCAAATTAAAAATATCAAAATGACAGCTTTAAAAAAAATTTCTCTTGTGTTTTAAAAAAATTAACAACACATTTTATTATATACAAATTTGAAAATTTTAAGGCACCCAGAAGGTTTCCTAATATAACCAACTTTATACATAATACATGAATACACACGTTATTATTCAGGAACCCAATATAAATTGATGCCCTTTCAGATGGTGTCAACCCATCCTTGTTCTAGGGCGCCACATGACTTCACATAAGTAGGAATCTAACAAATCTCTACTGGTTCCACTTCCTTCTGTTCCTGGTAAAATACTGTCCTTAATACACGCCAACAACGTTTCAGCTGTTCTGTCTGTTCTATTTCTGTCAACAGACAAGTGGCGGTCTTCTTCTTGAACAGACCTAATTTTAATTCTGCATGCAATGTTACCAACGCCACCTCTCTACGATGACAAGTAGCGAGAACCTTGACCTTTCAAGAAAAAGTGGTATTAGTATAGTTGCGAGATCCAGAGGTACGAATGTTACACCAAGTGAAGACGTAGCCGACATCAAGAAACTAGTGATATACACAATTTCAAGATTCAGAAAAACAGTGTAACAACGGTTTTAAACAAACTTAACCTACTGAATAAAACTTCTTGATTTACCAAGAAACCATTATTGACTATTTAGAGAATCTGCTTCTATTAAATTGTTGATGATGCTTGCGAAATCCCATCAACATGTTATAAATGTATATTATACTTGTACACACGCTCTGATCTATTGCATTTCCTGTATCCCTAAAGGTGAGAGCTGTTAATATTATAAAAGCTAGAATTACAGTACTACAAAGTAGCTCTCGCAATATAACCAATACACATGGACAATCTTATGCAAATTATCAGAAATTCCCTTCCATACATGGATCTATGGACGTATGTTTAGACAAATCTCACGTACTTTAGTGTTTTACATTCCAAAGTGTTGGCACCTAGAGTGCAGCACGTACGTATATAACTGATGCCCGTCTGGAGTGTAGGTAGACTGAAAGGTGTAAAATCATACAAGCGGATGGAAATAATCATAGAAGACTGGAAACTACGTGTTAAGGTGAATTGTTACAAAGTATAGTTTTGCATCTTCAGATAGACCAGGGGTAAATACGATCAGGAAATTGAGGCTATGCAATAACGTAAGGATCAGTGTCGAATGTTTTCCGTGTGGTATGGGAAAACTAACAAACTTTGGACCTACCCACCTTGGAACACCCCTACTTTTTGGCTGTAGAGAATATTATATTCCTTGTTGTTTAAAAAGAAAAATCCTCTCAGTCATCATTGCCTTATAAAAAAAAGAAAGAAAGTAAAGGGTCAAACAAACAACGTTTTTTAAGCGACCTAACGCCAACATATTAATTTCTTCGTCAAATAAACATAACATATTATTATCAGAATAACTTCTAGTTTTATTTAATACACCACACATATTTCCAAAAAAATAAATATTTTCAATACAATAGTTTTTACCCTTTAACTACCCCAAGGTCATTTTTGTTTGTTACCGCTATATTTTTTTGTATATCTGGGACAATACAAAGAATATAAATCCAAAGTTTGAAATATCCCCTCGATTTTATCTACGGGCCCTAATAAAAATAAATGAATGAAAATGCAAAAAGAAGTTGTATTCGTCATACAAAAAAAACTATAATATATGATTCCGCACTGCAATTTAATTTTAAATACTTTTTTTCTCTTATTTTACGTCCCGGTACCAAGTTGAAAGGGGGGGAGGGGGGAGACATGACATCAGACACTTTAAATTTGGCCTCGCGCCAACATATTAATTTGTGTGTGAAATAATCATACATATTCATAATCAAAATAACGTCTAGTTTTACTTAATACCACACATAATATTTCAAAAAATAACTTTTCCGTCATACTGCTTCAAAAACAGCTGTTTTCAATACATGCATTGAGATGCTAAAGTTTTTATTTTTAGTCCTAGGTCGAGGTCATCAGCTGTTACTTCGTTTATACGAATTAATTAACGATTGTAAAGCATCTATAAAAACAACGTATACTCTCAATTAATTGTAAATAACCGTTAAAACAGCTGTTACCATCGATTTGAAGGTAGATAACATTTTAGTTTTTGTAAAATTGTTTTCTTATATTATTTGCAGTATAAAGAAAAATATAGTTCATTACTTGGACCAAAAGAAGCTTTTCGATCCTCCCTCATTACCGTTAAACTTGAGCTTGGTATCGATAAGCTTCACTTTTGGTCCTAGTGAAGCAATATATTATTTTCAACTTGATTGTTTTTGCTCCTAAACTACCCATTAGTCATTTTTTGTTACCGCAATTTCTTCCTATATGGGAGACAATACAAAGAATATAAATGCAAAGTTTAAAATATGTAGTCTTTTCATCTTTTCTGTGTAGACTGGTTGCGACTTACAGACACGCGCGGGAAATTAAAAGGGTACTTGATTTTACCCACGGACCCTAATAAAGAAAAATCAATGAAAATGGAAAAAGAAGTTGTATTCGTCATACAAAAAAACTGTAATAAATATGACTCCGCACTGTAATTTAATTTTAGATCCAATTTTCTCAGATTTGTATGTCGCTGTTTTCAAGTTAAAGGGGAGGGTAACATGACATCAGACACTTTAAATTTAGTCTAGCGCCAATATATTAATTGTTTTGTCAAATAAACATACATATTTGTAATCAAAATATCGTCCAGCAACACATGATATTCCCAAAAATAAGATTACCAATTTCATTCAGATTCTGGTGAAATGTTACGACTATTGCCCAAATCAGAGCGAAGTTCAAGAAAATTACAGTTCAAGAATAATTGCCGCGAAAAGTAAATGAAGTTTGAACATCATAATAATTAATAACTTGATTCATTAAATACACCAAGACCTTCAGGGATAGCTTATATATAAAATAAAAAGAAAAGAAAAAAACTACAAGGTTGTCTCTAATTAAATATATAATTATGTTTTATAAATGTTTAAAAAAGTTATATAATAGAGAGGGGGACAAACTTATCTCCCACAATAACTCACCAGTTGCTCTATATAATATGGTCCCACGCATTGTAGGCGTTTCTTGGGATTTGCCTTTATTTCGAAGAGCTTAACTGTGATCATTGAAAAAACTTTGATTGCAGTGTTGGTTTATCTGATTTTTTCTTTATGGTTTTTTGTTTTTCAAGTTAAGTTAAGTTAATTTTTTTTCCCACATACTTTGTCTTCGTCATTGCTTAGTTTGTTTCGAGAAATGAATGTACGCATTAATAAATATTGAAGTTAACTTGTGAGACGGTAATACTTAATAGAATAAAACTTGAACACAAATTTAAGTTTATTTGTAGCTCGTGCATCACTGAGGATAGCGACTTGGTCGTTGAACATAAACGTACTATTTGTGATAATTTGTGTTCAAGTTTTATTCTATTAAGTATGTTTGAGTGTTTGTGTATTTCTTTATGATTAGGACATGGCGCTATTTTGTACCATAATAGCACCCCTGTAATTTAGTCTATAGTTGGAGCTGTTTTTTCAACAATTTTATATCATTGTTGCAATAAATGTCTATTTTATTCTATTATAAATTAATTAAGCAGGGGGAGTATTAAATAATAAAGAAGGAAACAAAATATGTTAGGAGAAGATGGTTACTATTATTTCTTGGTTTGTAGATGGTGAAATGCCCACAAACCAAATTAAATACCGATTGATGGCTTTCAGATTACTGAGAGAATTCCAAAAAACAATTTTCGACTCCCGTAACTTTTGATCTCTTGTCTGTGATATAAATTTTGCAAGTCTTCAAATTGCATCTAAATTATGTCCCTATGAAATGGTCTTTATGGTAAAATAAAAGACAAACATTAACAATTTCATTGGTTACACTTTGCCGATTGTACATTCTGAATACGCTTAATACAAAACATATCTGTACTGTTATTTTCTGCCTGTTTCTGTAGAACAAACCGTTTGAATTTGGATTTATCACCTGTATTTAAGAATTGCTACCTGAACCGAGATCAAGTGAGGGATGTGGTGATGCAATAAGATATGGCTGCGGTGAGTTCAAGCCGGGTGATTTGTCACATCTTTATCCGTCCCTTAACTTAACGGAGAGATTTTAGGATCAGATAACGAGATGAAGATGTCTGCATCAACTATAAAACTATAAAAATAATAGTTTTCTTAGTTTTAATAGCTTTACAACAACTACTTCGGAGTAGTGTGTTAAATCAAACAGAAATTTAATAAAATTGTTGTTTAATAATTTAAAACAAGTTGAAACAAGAATTACGCGTCATGTACTAATTTCCGTTTCAGGTCTCTTGAGTAAAGTGAGTTTTTTGTAATGAAGTCTGTCCCATGTAGTGTTCTACAGTCCAAATGCGGGAATCGACTTTAATTGAATTTGTTTCGGAATTTTTTGCGACATCTCGGGACTTTCCTCTTCACTATTTTGTTAAGTCAAAATTTGATAAGATACAACCACAAAATTACTTTTTTCTCAAAATCGGTTAAAACTATTTCGATCAAATTTTGCTCAAGTTTACGAAAATTTTGCCTTTACGACCCAAACAAAAGATATTACATATTAGGCCTATATTCAATATAAAAATTACAAAACATTCATTCATAGTAAAGATATTTTAAGATTATTGGCAGCTATTGATGATCTATATAAAATATTTAAAAAAAACTACTAAAAGCATCCACGCTAGTTATTTAGTCAAATCATATAGCAATTTTTTGCCTACACAAAAGAAATTTAATTTCTACTGAGATGTCCCAAAATTTATAATTGAAAAATAATCATGGAATAATGATCATACACATCCATTTCATTTATCAATTAAAAAATGTAGGTTTTGTAAATACTAAAAATGCAATATCACCAATTAATCATATTCACAAATTGTATTCACATTCATAAAGCATCAATTTCAAATATTGTAAAATAGTATAAGATACCCACCTAGAATTAAACATCCCATAGTGTCAAAACTAAAAGTGCACTTCTATGCAAAGAAGAAGAAGAAGAACTCACATTTCTAACTTTTAGCGATACAAATAGCTACTAAAGAAAGAAAAAACTACTAACTTAAAATCAGTCCTAAAAAAACAAAATCGTTAATTGTGAAATATTAGTCAGAGAGTATTTAGAAGAAATGTATATAAGATAACCCAGATGAACCTATAAATCAAGCCAATTCAGCGTTGCCAATAAGTATCATACACAATATATAAAACAAGATTTGGTATGTCCCTTGTCCATTTATTATTGCCTAGGAGAAACAGAAAACATTAAGAAATTCCAATTTGTATAAAAAAGGAAAACAATATTATTCAATCTTCAACATTGCAAAATTACAACTCAGACAGTTAAAGATAAAAGTAAAACCATTCTTCAGTATTAAAATTCATAACTTCCTACTTCACACAGCCACAGTGTATAATTTCTATCAATTTCAGCGAGAAGATTTCTGATGACGAAGCATAGTTCCGAAACGTGTCATTTATAGAAGAACGAAGTCACACAATGGATAATTCGTCCATCCCAGTTTTCATCATTGTAACAATTGATCAAAAGAACTCATAGATTAGAAACACAGGACCAAATAATTTAATTGTGATGCATCTAAACAATGTGTACAGGGTGTTGCAAAATTGTCTTTTCAAACTTCAGGAGGTGGTTTCCCATATCAAAACCTAGTTCCCAGATATCCTCCATAAAATATTTTTTATCTCCAGAACGGTTTGAATTGAAGCTTGGCATAAGATAAAGAACTATTATTTGAAAATAACCACCCAAATACAATATGTTTACCGGCTGCTTATTTTTTAAACCTAAATAACTCAAAAATTTAAAGAAATTAAGCAGCCACCATATTGAAACGGGGATTAGGTTGGTTATTTTTTCAAAATAGTTCAAAAAATTTTGTTTTTTTCACATAATATTTTTATTTCCATAACAGTTTGATGGATTGAATTCCTTTGCATGATATCTCGTAAGATAAAGAACTATTTTGAAGAAAAAAATAACCAACCAAATTCAATAACCCGTTTCAAAATGGCGGCTGCTTAAATTTTTTAAATCTATATAACTCAACAAATTAAGTAGCCACCATTTTGAAACTGGTTTAGGTTGGTTACTTTTACAAAATAGTTTTTTATCTTGTTAGGTGCCATCTTAAGGTTCAATCCATCAAACCGCGTTCTTGAGATAAGCTCAGAATCTAATTTTATAATTTTAATAATTGCTGGTGTTAATTTTGTATTTGTTTACAATATATAATAGTTCCATTACAACCTTTTATTACAGGATTGGCCTTAATTATAAGTTACTTTCCAAATTCGAAATTCCTGTTAGCCGAGGCATATTATCAAACCACCGATAGGCGGAACATTAAAGTAGTTCTATCAATAGGGAAAAACAGAAATATTACACTACTTTTTACTGCAATAATAGCAGGTTAAGGTTAAATTTTTTTATTTTATTTTCAGCAATAAATAAATACGCTCAGCTCATTTCCAAAGATTATTTACTATTGTAACAAGTAAATTATAGTTTACATGCCATTTAGGGAGGGGATAGTGTTACAATTGAGTATGTTGTAAAACAATAGAAATCACCAATCATACCACCTACACAACAAATAAACCATATGCTCGCTCCGTCAAGGTTGCCAACACTCCTTCGCAATATTATGGATTGTACTTTGTCTATATATAGGTAAGGGGTGTTCACTACGAATATGGATGTAACACTTCCTCATTCATTAGGTAATAAAGAGAACCTCAGTTATCATGTGGCAATAAATCATAGAGCCAACATTTTTTTGTAAGGGACTCTGGAACAGTCAGATTAGCGAATCAAAATATTATGGACTTGCTGTTCTAGAGACAACAGATATATATTTTTTCTCTTAAAGTGATACAAAAAATGTAACTCTAGAACTGGTGTGTAGGATTTTCCAGAATGGGACACCATTTTTACAATACAGTAATTGTTTACAAAATTCAAAAAAAAATTATTTTATCAAAAAACCCAAATTGTAGAAAGGTGCATAGAATTTCTACCTATTAAAAATCTTAGATGTCAACATTTGAAGTTAATATAGCAGGAATCCAAATGTTCTGTATGTGAAGCCATAACGCCACAAATATCCATATAGGCGCAATATATCCATAATATACCACACAACATTTTTTTCTACTTTTTTCAAGATATTCAAATTTTTTGTAATGTCATTGTGGATAAATGTGTATAAAATAAATATATAAATAATTTTGAAAATTTTCATTAGAAAACACAAAATGTCCAAGTAGGACAAAGTGAAGGAGGTTTCTGATTTCGGATGTAAAGTACAAACAATATGAAACACTGTAAAACTGCAATATATGCTACCCAAAGAAAGTCCAGAAATTCGTCTTTCCAACCACATAAGATTACCAAACTCGAAATATTACTATTCGATATTTGATATCTCGTTATCGATACAATTTTGTCGCAGCGCTAATTTCAGTTTCTAGCAGAATTTTTGTACGTGGCAAACTATAAGAGTGGCGATAATTTGGAAGGCATAGAACGAAAGAGGAAGAAAAATACTATAAGACAGTGTCAATGTGGAGTTGATAGATCAGAGATGTGGACTTGAGAAAAATAGACAAAAGTGACGTATTTTATAGTCCGCTTCGACAAATGTCGATGTTTATACGCTAGCGGCGAGACACACTCACTTGAGAGATTATTACGTTTCATAGAATTTTAGTTTTACGAATATGAAAGTTTGGAGCATTAGCTTTACAATGGTGCCTAATTTATTACGACAGAACGGCTTTTAGTGGGTGAAATGTTGAATGTAAAAATGTATGTTCTCTTTGACAGAATAATAAGTTTTCATGTTGAGATTGACATTATCCATCCACATGAAAACTAAAAGTATTAAACCTAACCTAAAAATTTAGATCATCATCATCGCCTTATATAAAAATGAAGAATAGAAGATAAAAGTAAGACTCCTATAGCTTGTGAATCAGGGTCTGAAGAGAACACGACATGGTCAATAGATCCGATAGGAAAGATGAAAGAGAGGGATCTAACCCTACACGAAAAAAGGGTGTAGATCCAGCTAGGATCCCTTAGGATTGATTCCATTTAAATTCGTAATATTATAAAGAGCGGACCTTTTCCATTATGACGTAAGATCATCATAATTATTATCATTATTTTTCTGTTATTTCATATCATAAGTGAAAAGGTTAAAAATTAAAATACATTTTACATTAAATTTATTTATAAAACTACATTAATAACAATTAATAGTATTACAAAAGTTCATTATGAAAGAGACATAATATTGGCAATATTTTGAAATAATTTTTTTTTTGTCAAAAAGAGAAACATCCCCATCCCCACACTGCTTCCGCCATATGTATTCAATAAAGTAGGAATTCATCATATTTCTACGGGTACCCCAACGTTTTTTGTTTTTGGGTTTCATTCGCCTGCGGTGTACAACTCCATGGGATGTCCATTAGTACACAACCTACAATTACGCAAAATAACCTAACTCTGTAAAACGCAAACAGTTATTTCTTTGGTATCTGTTAAAGATGCAAGCCCAAGAAAGTTATCTGTCTTAAAAGAAGGTTAATATAAGCTCTAACAAAAACTTCTACATTAACCCGAATCAGCTGATTTTAAATCAATAATTTAAAAAAATAATAAAAAAAAAAAAACCGAAATTATAAAAGTCAAATATATCTTTTACAGAAATCATCATAATTATGATCTGAAATAACAGAAAAATAATGTAATAATGATGATGCGAGATAACGAAAAATATCCTAAAGAGCTGAGTTAAAATTTGATCTATGTAGAATAAAAAATGAAAGATAATATTACGAGACACATGAGCTATTTATATTTATACTAATCAGTTAATATCTGGCGATAACACACACATAAATAAATAAATAGTTGGCAGACATCGTGTGAGACTTCACCTCAAGTATGCAAACAATCCGGCGTCTATGTCCGCCTCCACACTTGCCATATAACACGAATGTTCAACAAATGACTCAGTTCAGGATCCACGTCATCTACAAGGATAGAGGTTATTTAATATATCTAGAAAGCTTTGTGGATATTTTCGATGGATTTTAATGAAACTATCCTTAGTATTTCATTGATATAAAAAAAAAGTAATTTTTAAAAACGTGTGTAGTGCCAGTGTATTTGATTAATATTTCTTCGCGATTTATGAATATGAATATTGAAGTTGTATAGAACAATTTTTAAACGCTGTACTTGTTAAGAAAGACGACTGGAAAAACCTAATTTTCGATTGGAAACTACTGGATAAACTACCTCTTGATCTAACAATACAATTTAACGTTTACTATAAGGCCCAACTAAGACATTACATTTAGAGGATGTGCTTGTATTGGATTGCATGATGGGGTTGGGCACCATGATGACGTCACCAACTTGATTAAGGTTATAATTTAAGTAGTCCCTCCATCAACCACTTGCAAAATAGGAAAACCTAGCAAAAAAGGAGATTTGTCGCAAATGTACTTGTAATTACATTTAAAAGATCTACTCGTATTGCATTGTATGTAGTTGTATTGCCCATGAACTTGTATACCTTGTGAGAGGGACATCTGAATGTTGTTTGTATCCTCAAAAAACTGCTCAAGTAAAACGAAAAAAAAGAAGCTTTTTCCCAATTTAAAATAAATTTAAATATTATTATTTTCTCAATTAAAAAAAAAAAACTTTTCACATAATATAATTCTAGGAGGAAAATAGGGCCCTTAAGGCTTGCAAAGAGGTTCCATTGAAATATTTACAATTAGAGTGAAAAACAGATTTTAACAAAAGCCCGATCAAAACAAAACAAATTACTTTGTATGTATACTCGTTATACCAATCAAAACTAAATTTAAAACTAATTCTTGAGAAAAAATAACACTGTAAATTCCTGATACAAACTAAAACTATAATATAATTTAATACAGACAATTACAAACAATGAAAAGGAAAAAAAAAACAGACAAATAGTGACATAATTTATAAGCAGTTATAAGCTTGCAAGACAAATTTATAAGCTACTTATTCTGGCAACGCAGTAACCTGCACGTACAATGGCCATGAAACAAAAGAAAATAAAGGGGGGGGAGCCAAGTTTCGTAATTATAATTTATTTCAACGTCACTATTCTCAAGCAACTAACGTCCTGCAATTTTTAAACATAAGTTTTTATTCTTTAAGCATTTAATCGATTTTGTAACTTATTATAAATTGTAGGCACTATAAAGTTTTTGTATAAAAAGTGTTGCCTGTCTTAGGAATGCTTTGCTTATAAGTTTTGCTCTATAATTATTTTTCTTGGTCAAGGACCGATTCTTAGATACAAAACCTTTAAGACTTAGAAAACTCAGATAAGATGCTTCATGTTTAGATTTTCTCAAAATTAATTTTACAAACAATTTTTATAATCTTATAATAATGGAATTTATAGAAATTGTTTACATCACCTTTACTCCTCCCCAATAAATAAATACATACCAGACGTCTTTCTGCTTTGCATGAATGCAAAACACAGAGAGCGTATCAGGAGAGGGCAGACAACACGAATAAAATAAAATAATACCTTCTCAAATTAAAACGTTCAGCTAATAAATGTTTTCAAGACGGTTAGTACATTCAGACAAACAGAATTACGACTTGCGAGTTACACCCACTTTTTGATTTAAGTCTAGTTCCAGTAATATTAATGTTTAATATTTACTACTATCAGGGACTGGCTAATATTTTCAGTTCGGATAGTACATTCTAGACGTACACAAAATACGACCTGCGCACTACACCCATCCCTTTGATTTATAGTGGTATTGTTGCTACGACAAGAGAATTTAACGTCTCTATATGCATGTCTGGCCGTGTACAATTTTCACTTGAAAAATTACAATAATTTTCAAAATGCCTGACATTCCACTTCAACAAACAATACGTCATTAAATCGACTATCGTTGGAAGTCATTAAATCGAATATCGTTGGAAAATCTACAAAACGAAACTGTGCTGTTAATTAAATTCGACTTGTTTAGGACGTTGAATGGTTTTACTCTTGTCGACGAGTAGGTCCCAAACGGATATTGTATTTGTTCATTTTACACTCTGTTACTTTATTTTGTGATCGATCAGAAACCAGTGTTTTTCATGGACATTTTTTGAGGTTAACTTAACCTAACGATCTGTGTCGACTAAGTGTAAGTTACAGCAGAAGCGAGTGGGTCGATTTTAATGAAATTTAGTATCGGGAAATGTTATAAATGTTATCATACAACGTTTTAACCAGATTATATTTTAATAATTATTACATTTTAAATTAATCAATTACAAAATATAAAAAATATGTACACTTAATCTCAGATTTCAAAAGTTCAATACATAGTTCGAAACTTCTCCCTTGTCTATTTTTACAACTTTTTTGGGTGCACAAAATTAGGTTTTTAACTACGAAAACTTAATCTAAACAATTCAGATATTTGATATCTTAAAAAACGATGAAAGGTATGATGGAAATGGATAAGTAATGAGTAACTACGACACAAAATTTAGGATGGAATGTGTTTCTAAAAAAAAAGAAGTTATATTGATTATGTATGGGCTTTAATGAATTTTGAGAGTTGTAATTTTTATTTGGTCAATTTTGGCTGAATGTAATCTGGATGAATTTTGTCTGACAAGTGAATTCACTCACAATGTTGAATCAATGTCTGAAATGATAAATAAATAGTAGGCATATATAAGCCCAACATTCTTAGATTTATGGTAGTAATAATACACCATAAAACATCTTCCAATAGATCTTTTCGAGAAAAGTGTAAAAACAATATCTGTTATAAACTTTGAATCAATGGTATTTTTATTTTTTTCAAAGTATATTTAACAAAACTAAAGTAAGGTGACTAAACATGTGGGCTACCCTAGAAATCTTCTTTTGGCAGAAAAATGTACTGCTCAGCAGAAAAACCTATCAAACCCTTCTGACTCTTGTTATCTGAAGATGCGGTGTAAGAAACCTCAAAATGTGTGCTGTCTGTTTGGAAGCTTAGAATTGACGAAACTTTGTTCTCTTTTTCACTATAGAGACTTCCATTTCCTCCCATGTAGTAGTTCTTCTTTCTCTCTTTCAATTAGTTTTCCCTTTTCTCTTTTTTTTTAAACTCATTATATATAATATAAATTCTATCTATGTTCATGTTGCACAAATTGTATTATATCAAATACAAAATATGAATGATATTTATATCTACCGTGGTGTGAGTTATGATTTTGATTGATGATAATGTTTAATTGGGAGATTTTCATGTTATGGATGTATGATCTTATAACTTTCAACTTCAGTATCGTTACAGTACTCTCTTTTGATTTCAGAAAACTCTTTACCTTATCGTAGAATTTAATTTTTTTTCTTCAAAAATTCGACGATTTTGACAATATTTAATAAAATTATAACCAATAGATATCCAAATAAAACTTTTATTGAATGAATGCCATCTCTCCAAAAACGCAGGTTCGTAAGTTATAGGGGGGAAACACCAATCGGCCATTGAACTGTTATAACGGACGAATTTTCTCACAATTGGCTCTACCAATTTGGTTGAAATTTTGATGAAACTGGAAGATTCAAACCAATGTGCAAATAATATAAAATTACTGTTTAGGTACCCAATCTAGAACATACATAGTAATTAAGTACATATCTTTTTAGGGAGTATTTTAACATTTTTTGACATTAATTACAACTATACACAGTCATGGCTACATGAAATATCTGTACAAAACTAGTGACAGTGATCACAGATCAAGTCTGTTCATTAGTCCCAGTTTCAAAGCTCAGACTTCAAAACTTGACTCTTTCATTTTCGCTTCTTTGCAAATTTAGGTTTCTAATAATTTAACTTTAATGAATTTTATTAAAATCTTTAGAACGGAGAACAATTTTGATTTTTTGAGATACATTTCTGAATAATTTGGAGGATAGGTTTGGAAAGATCGTATATTCTTCATCCTTCTTGTCCTAAAATGTACTAAAAGTTTAAAAAAATACGAACATAACCATCTTGAAATTTCTCAAAACATTATTGATATAACCGTGACGTAAAAATAAATGTATAATTTATGTTGCTTAGGTAAAAACCCTTATATTTATTTTTTGCGAGTACTGTATGTGTCTTAAATGCAAAAAACCTCGAGCCCATCATCGCAAAAACAAAGGAAAAAGATCATAAAATAAGTAAAGAGGCAAATATCGTAACATAAACATAGACTGTAAAATATACAACGAGCCAAGATCTTAAAATAAGCAAAGAAGCAAACCTCATAAAATAAACTAAGAAGAAAATATAATAAAATAAAGAAGAAAATATCACAATTTATGTTTTTTGCCATAACGACTACTGTTATAAATTAATATAATAGGAAACTTACCGTCACCAATAATGAAGAGTAGCGTTATTTAAACGACGGCCGTTTCGGCTATTCTGCCATTATCAAGTTTTCAGGAGGAGTCACTCCGTTGTCATGAACACTTAACACTTAAACACATAGTTTCACATGCATCTAAAATAAATACAAACATTACGTCACACATTAATACGATAGCATATCCGGTATGCCTACTGTCTAGCGCTGTACTAGAGTAGACAGTAGGCATACCGGATATGCGATCGTTTTAATGTGTGACGTAATGTATGTATTTATTTTAGATGCATGTGAAACTATGTGTTTAAGTGTTCATGACAACGGAGTGACACCTCCTGAAAACTTGATAATGGCAGAATAGCCGAAACAGCCGTCGTTTAAATAACGCTACTCTTGACTATTGGTGACGCTAAGTTTCCTATTATATTAAGAAAATATCATAAAATGAACAAATAAACAAAGAAGAAAAATCATATAATAAACAAAGAGACAAAGATCATAAAATAAACAAAGAGACAAAGAACATAAAATAAACAAAGAAGCAATCCTCATAAAATAAACTAAGAAGAAAAGATTGTAAACTAAACTAAAAGAAAAACCATAAAATAAACAAAGAAAAAATATATTAAAATAGAGGCAGAGATTGTAAAATAAACAAAGTAGCAAAGATCATAAAGTAAACAAAAAAGTAAAGATCATAAAATAAACAAAGAAGAAAAAATATCATAAAATAGATCCCGAGCCTTGAATACTCTTAATAGATCAAAGTCGGAATAAAACAAGAGTTGGTCAAGACAGACCTGATGGGAAATATGAAAGAGAGGAATTTAACTCAAGATTGAGTTATAGTTTGATTGGTGTAGCTCGTGTATCACTGAAGAGGACGACCTTGTCGTTGAAACGCGTCTGATACTTAGGCGTATTTTTCGTGAGAATTGTGTTCTGTGTGTTTGCTATACTGTCAAGATTGTAGATTCAGCTAGGATATTTCGGGATTGTCAGGACACCTGTGCATAGACAATTGACTGAAAAAAAAAATTCCAAAAAAAAAAATTGTCAATAACAGAGTCTCAAAACGGACATTTTCATGTAAAAATTAAAAAAAGTTTTATCCCTTAACATTCCATAATCTACTTCTGTATGAGAAGTAAAATGAGAACTAAATTATAATTTTAAACATAATTTCAGATATTTTGTCCAAGAGACATTTTCAAAATAATGTGGATAAATTAGTATAACGTTAATAGGTTCGATTCCCAGCAGGAGTTTTATAGGAAAGAAATAATTACACTGTATCAGGTCGGGATTTTGTGATTTATAATTACAACGCACACCACAGCAGTTATGGACCTTGTATATTGCACCTTATACTGAGACCTTGTCACGAAGCATGAAAGTATAGCCTTGATTGGACAAGGAAGCTCCGAGGACTGCCAAAAATACCACTTCTCGTTCCTATGTACGTAGCTCGGCCCAAATCAACCTTATACAGGGTGACTCTTAAAAACCTGAGAAACTACTTAAGTTCATATAAACAATAAACATAGGCTCGAAAACGTTTTAACTTCTTGTCAATCTTGAGAATAGATAATACAATAAGCATTTTATATGTTAGAGTTTACAAGTATAGTAAAAACCAACACTTTATTTTGTGTATATTCAAAATGGCAGTTGTTAAATATTTAACTTTGAACATCTCTAAAACTGTTACTTTACAAAAAAATTACAAGAGTAAAAATATTTTATTCTCTTTCAACGGGGAATAAAACGTATTTTAAATTTTGTCTGTAGATCAAAGTAGGTATAACAAAAAAGCAAAATTTAGTTTCAAATTCCTGATTCTTTACTGTAATAAAATTCGTTATATACAGAGTGGGCCATAAGTCAAGTGACAAAAATGCATTGCGATAGTAATTATTAATTTATTATAAAGTAGGGTATAAGTTAAGTATAAATGTTTACAATTAATTAAAGTATTGAATTGTCTTACACGTACCTAAAGTAAATGTTCAAAGTGTCCTCCATTATTTTCTATACACATATACAGTAACATCTTTCTTCTATACATCTAACATACTGAGTGACTGGTAGTGTCAAGTGACTTATGGCCCACGCTGTATAGTCTATGTGCCGTTAAAAAAAATATATTTTGTCTTTTGTGAATTTTTACAGTTACCGGTTTTCGAGATATACATCGTTAAATTTTTTAAAGGACATAAATAATGTCTTTAGTTTTGGTACATTTGTAAAACGTAACAATAAAAATGGGTGTACCAAATTTGAACTTAATATCTCATTAATTTCCAAAGATATGTATTTTTAGTAAAAATCTTATTTCTTTACCTTGTAATTTTTTTTCTGTTTACATAAATTTTCTCAGAATTATATTCTCCACATATTTTATTCAAATACTTTATACGTTTATTACCAATTTAGTAAAGTTATTTTACACCAATCTTAAAATTGTATTTTTAGACTCCATCCCCCTTCTTTTTTATTTATTTTGCACCCATTTTCTTAGAAATTACTAGAGATACAGTTCTGAAATTACTAGAAATACCAATTTTATTCAATTTTCCTGATCAAAGACATGTTTTGATTCACACACACATATATATATACACTTTTGAGAATTTTCAAAATTAATTTTCTCTTGACACAATTAGTTTTCTCTAAATATAGCACAAAAAGTTTTAAAAAATACAGCAAATGAGAGGGAAAGGAATGTATTTCTAAACAGACCTATCCATCAACAGCCGACTCCGTTCCATTCAACACCTACACTTACCATTATCTCCGGAACTGTCAAACACCCGCCTTCACATCTGTCTTGTACATCTCCCCCCCCCTCTCGATATTAATCCGATAATGATCTGTAAGGTTCTTTTTTGTTTTCAATAGTCTATTATATCAATTTTAATTAAAAACTGATTATATCAAACTTACGGAATACCATAGTGTATATTAATGAATATTTGAGAGATTTTAATGCACGGTTTTTTCTGGATATGTGTGAGGAGTTGAAATACAATGAGAATGTTTTGAAAGTAATCTGATTTTGATAATATATGGTACATGGAAGTGTAAATAATCAGATTACTGTTTATACTTCACATAACTCATAGTTGCATATAAAGGATCTAAAAATAGTCTAAAATATATTTTTTTCGTTTTCTAATTGACGTAAGACACAATAAAGTGTATTGGAAAACTCTTGATTAGAGCTATCTACAGGGTGTTCCGAAACTGCAATCAAAATATACAGGGTGTGTCAAAATGTTAATATATATATATATATATATATATATATATATATATATATATGTATTTTTTTTTTTATCTGTTTTTAATTAATACTGATATTTTTTCTTTTAGTCTTATAATATAAGACAGACATTTTGGTGAAAAATAAAATTATTTTCACTTTTTGAATTAAAGAAGTGTTTGAATACTGTATTATAAATTTATCACGCGATTACTAAGTTTGTACGGATGTAGAATATCACGTGACCTCTCTATGGAAAGCTTTTTTACCTTGGCTACACACAGATGAAGAGACACAATTTTTTCACCAAATTGTTTGTATAGTATAGGACAATATAAATATAAAATAATATTACTATGCTTGTATTTAAGAATGTTGGGGGAAAATGCGGTACATAATTTTTGCAACATCTGTTAGAAAAAAAATACACCTTTTAAATCATAGGGAAAAAAATACTAATTTTAAAAACCAATTTATGATAGTCCTGTATTTTTTCAAAATTGTGCTGCTCAATCTATGTATAGACAATGTAATCTTTCCATAGAGAGGTCAACTGATAATTCTATGTCCATTACAAAGTTAGTAATTGCAATACATACTTATAATAATTAAGCACTTCTATAACAAAAAAGTGAAAATAATATTGTTTTAATTTTTTAACAAAATGTCAGTTTTTTTTTTTTTTTTTTTTTTTTGACACGCCTGTGTATTTTGGTTGCAGTTTTTATGCATTCTGAATACAGCTGTAATCAAGTTTATAGTGTCCTTTCTATGTCAATTAGAAGACGAGGAAAACTATATTCCAGATTTTTGACTCACTCTATGTACAGATTGATGAAAGTTATATCAAGAGGAAATGACATTAAAGAAAATAGTATGTTACGTATGTTAACACTGAGAAATCCACAAAACGTTTTTATATAAACGAAAAATATCTAGCGGGAAAGGTTAGGTTAGGTTCACATAACTTTTTTTTTTACTTCAAGTATTTTTTTCCAACTCTTCGTTGTTTCATTCACAACATTTTATTTAATACTCCAGGGCGCGCGCTGTACTTCCCGACGGGACACTTGCACTATGCCTCGGAACTGTGTAGTACTCTTTTACTTATTACCATTATAGGATTGGTAAACCGGTTGGTAAATCGATGTTTTGATTGGTATATCGGTTGGTAAAAAGATATTTTAGTTGTTAAAACGGTTGGTAATCGGATGTTTGGTTTGGTAATCAGATGGTAAGTTGATGTTTAGGTTGGTAAATCGGTTGGTAAATCGATTGAGAATTGAATCAAAATTGAGGTTTTTCATATAGGTAAGAAACTCAGGTTGCGTTGCATTCAACTACACTTCAAGGTTATGAGTCCGAAGACATACGAGTTTTACCGTTTATGCCCGAATGGTTGTCCTCTTTATCCTATCGCATATTTCCACCGATCAGAAAACTTGCTTGTTACGTAATGTTCTAAAAATCATACTACTAATGTATCAACTACCAACGGGTATATAAAGAAGCTTAATATCTCTAGTAGATCAGTACTTCGAGGTAGTTCAGAGAGACATTATTTTGGGGGTTGGGGGCAAGTTGAGGCCATGGTTAGGTTAGGTTACACACCAATACAAAGGGGCGAGGCCAAATGGAGGCTCCTGATCTTAGGAACCTCCACTCTCAACTAAGTGAAAACTTTATCAGTAGTTATAGTGAAGTTTAACTTCCCGACTAGATGTAACATACAAAATATTAAAAGTTTGACCCAAAAATCACTTCGCTCGGAGAATGAGAGATGAGAGAGTCAGTACCAATCATTCTGTTAAGATATTATAATTCCTGAAAATTTAGATTTTTAACAGGACAGGCCAAATTTAAATGTAGAAATTCAAATAAACAAAAATATTTTTGCATGTCATTTTATTGAAGATGATGACTACATCATTAAAACGTTATCCTTTCACAAATAAAGCATTTGTTAAAAAAATTCTTGCGTTTCTTTTACTTGGATACCAGAATAATTGGCAGTGTACATTATCAATAATTAATAGTCTACCAAGGCGCTAATATATTCACTACCCCATTACACTTATGTACGTGTTTTGCATAACCATCGCCGTTCATTAATAATTATGGAGGGTGGTAAATTTGTAAAATAGTTATTTATTTCTCAATGTTAATTCATAAAGATTTATTGGAAACTACCATAAATATAAGAATGTTGGCCTATGTACCATTGACAAATGTTATAAACCTTTAGGGAGTGTCAGAAAGCAACGTGTATATGAGTGCAAGCAGCGAAAGAAGTAGCAGAAAAATGTGCAGCTCAACGGATAACCTCTAGACCTGTCAATTGGAGTTGCTGCGCTCAGAACACTGGCCGCTCGACGGACACAACCGCTGGATCTATGGGTTAGATCCCTCTCTTTCATCTTTCCTATTGATCTCTCAGGACCAATTCTTGTTCCCTTCCAACCCTTACACTATTATAGTATCCGAGGTCTATATTTTATATTCTTTTCTTTCTTTTCCTTGTACGGCGATGATGAGAGGTTTTCACATTAAAGAACAAGTGAAATAAAAAAAATAAAAAAACACAGTAAGTCCCACGCTTACTGTAATTACAGCCCAAGTTGTCCAGACACATGACACGTCAAACTGCCGTAAAGTGGACCTTGTTGTGTGGGTAATGGGTAATTAAATATCAGGTAACATGAAACACACTAACGCTCCTCTTGTTTGTTACATCAGGAGTGAAATTATTTTGTAGATACTAGTGATTCTGTACACAGTAGACATAATAAATCCAAGTGGCTACTACATAGAACTTTTAATAACAATTGTCAAAGTTCATTTTGTTTTTTAAATAATTATTTTTAGACCGTAATATTTTTTGGGGATTTTACAAACGTGTAAGGTTCAATGTTTTTCACATTTTAAATTTGAACGAAAACTGTAAAGCCGATTTTGTGAAATGTGTTATATTATAATAGTCCTATGTCCGACTTTTTGTTTTTACAGATATTTCCTATCAAACCTCACTTGATCAACCCTTGTTCTCTTCATACCCTGACATTATTAGAGTATTCGTGTGCTAGTGGTCTTTATTTTTTTTCCATATTTTTCGTAAGGGGATGATGAACAAGCGTAAATGTAAAAAGCCCCAAATGAATCATACTTGTAAACGTAATAAACCCAATAACTCGTTCCTGTAAACGTATAAAACCCAATAACTCGTTCTTGTAAACGTAAAATGCCCAATAACTCGTTCTTTTATACGTAAAAAGCCCAATAACTCGTTCTTTTAAACGTAAAAAGCCCAATAACTCGTTCTTGTAAACGTAAAAAGCCCAATAACTCGTTCTTTTAAACGTAAAAAGCCCAATGACTCGTTCTTTTAAACGTATAAAACCCAATAACTCGTTCTTGTAAACGTAAAAAGCCCAATAACTCGTTCTTGTAAACGTAAAAAGCCCAATAACTCGTTCTTGTAAACGTAAAAAGCCCAATAACTCGTTCTTGTAAACGTAAAAAGCCCAATAACTCGCTCTTGTAAACTGAACGTGGATTGTCTAACCCCGAAAAATTAAACTTTTAAATTTGATAATCACACGCGATTTTATTATTTCCCTAACGATTTTTCTGATTAACGATATTATCCAACAATCTATAAAGGCATCCATATATTACCAAATTTAGAGCAAAAGAGAGTAAAAATTACGATTTCTTTTATCGCCAAATATAAACACTTCATTGGTAGAATACAAGAAACGTTTCAATGACCAAGTCATCATCCTCAGTTGTTGCATAAACACATATACTTCAGAGACTGAACAAAGTGAAGGGGAAAGCTTCACAGACATAACAAGAAAGCAATTTGACCACGCCCCAAAGTCCAATGCCATTAGAATTTAGTCGACGATATAAACAACATATGTAAAGCTTTAATCAGATGTGCAAAAACGGTACAGGTTATCCTCCTCCCCATAATAAAGATAATAAAAACAAAATAAAATCAAAACCAGATAAAAATAGTTTAAAAATTAAATAAATATATAAAACTAACGGACTACAAATTTCCTTCCCGAAAACAGAAATGATAACCAGGTAAAAAACATATCAGAAGGTGCTGCAAAAGAAATACGGACAAGTCACAAACAAGTTAAGTATCTGGGAGAAATCATTAGCAGAAACGGTTCGGATAAGACGGCGATAGAACATTGAAAACTGAACTTCGTTACCAAAAATGTGCACAACACAAACACCAAACACTATAACACTGTGGCAAGACCCGGTAGTCTTGTACGGAATATAAACAGCAAATCTGACGAATTTGGAAAGTCTCCTTGAAATCGAAAGAATACTGAGCATAATCAATGACCCAAGAATAACGAAAGACGGGTATAAACTGAAATCAAACAAAGAAATATACGGCAGACTTGGAAACCACAAACATGAAAAACTGCTGAAATTCTACGTACATATGATCCAAATGAATCCCACCAGAATTAACAAATTAAGCACAAAAGGGCAAGGATGGTACATAAAGCAGATGAGAGATGAACAACAGAAACTTAAATTACAGTCTAAAACTACATAGACAGGGCACAATTAAGAATGGATTTTCAAAATAAAGATTTTTGTTGAAACGCAACAAGACTTCAGCAACGGAAAAGACTCGGAAGAACGCTTAGCACTACATCTGAAAGAATGAGAGAGATGTGAAAGAAGAGGAAACCACAGAAAGGAAATATTTACGACGTCCTTAGATGATCATTACGCGTTAAAAAACCAATTGTTTAAAAGTGAAAAACCTCTCTCGGTCATCATCGCGTTATAAAAAACAAAAAGGAAGAAAGGACCATAAAATAAAAACCACTAGCCCACGAAGACTCTAATAGTCTAGAGTGGGAAAGAGAATAAGAGTTGGTTAAGAAGGACGAAAGAGATGGATCTGATGAAAGGTATAGATTTAGCCTCGGGATTCCCAAGCTCATACTCACTATAAATGAGTCGCTGAGGATACAAACTACAACAATAATGTCGTTTAAAAATCAGGAAACTCATCTAGTTGAAAACTAAATAGCATTGAAAATGGCTGTTTTACGTTTCTGTGATGTAACTTGGCGTCATTATAATGAGCAACACTAGTGGAAAGTTCAATCTTCTAGAGTGTTTACTAATAGTAGAGATCGCAACAGCGAAGATTTCCCATTATAAATTCGCTAATGTTAACAAAATGATTACAATATCATCCAATTAAATAAAATATTGGGAATTATAAATCAAGAGAATAGGGCAAAGTATTAGCGATCAATAACGAAGATTAGGGGTTTATCTGACTCAAGGTATAATTGGCGGCCGTCAGAGGCTGGAAGTGTAAAAAGTCAATTAAATAAGCAGCTAATGCGATCAATAAATTGACTGTAGCCGTAGGAATGTGGTCACAGATTGGAAACACAGATAGGCCTACAACACGTTGTCAAGGTGAACATATGTCAAATTATCTTGAAGATGTAGGTATAAGTACACCAACTTCTTGGTTCGGGTATTAGGTAGCTGCGCTCGGAAAACAATGTAGATAGAAATGTGAATTTCATAATTACATAATTAATGAAAGCTTGACTATTATGAAAACACACCCACTATGACAACTCCGACAGAACCTAGCAGGATCTAAACACTTTTTTGGTTAGATAACTCTCTTTCATCAGGTCTCTCTTGACCAACTCTTGTTCTTTCCCGACCATGACGTTGTTAGAGTATTCCAGAGCTAGAGTTCATTTCTTCCTTTTTTATAAAATGATGATGACTGAAAGATTTGTTAGGTTCCATAACAACGAATTTTACAAATTTCGTATGTACAATGAATCGTACATATTTTTCTTGTTATTAATGATAGGTCTAATGTTTTTTCTTCTTGTAGTTGACAACTATTATAAAAATGTTCTCACAAATTTTCACTTCTTCACAGGAATTTACTATACTGAGTATGGGTTTGGTAATCCCGAAGGACCTAGCTGGACCTACACCCTTTTTCACGTAGTCTTGTGGTATATCCTTCTCTTTCCACTTTCGTCTGAAATGTCTTCTGACTAATTCTTGTTCTTTTATGAACCTGACGCTATTAAAGTTTCGAGGGGTCGGTATCTTTATTTTGTGTTCTTTTACAGGATGTATCAGGAGAAAACCTTCATTAATCCTTTGAAGACCGACAATCTAGCGAAAGTTACTAGTTGTTTTATCCGTTTTTACAAAGGCCATTAGAAATTTTTAAGGGGTCTACCATCCAATATTTTTGAATGATGTTTTTGTTAGCTTCATTTACACGTGGTGTTTCACGAAGAAACGCAAAGAATTTCAGGGCGAGTTTCGGCGAGAATAATGAAAAAAGTTCACATAAACATAGATTCGGAAACGCATAGTTTTCCTCCTGCCAGTGACTCGGTCCTCGCCGAATCTCGTAAATAAATCAAATTTTCTGGGTTCGAAATTACGGTTTGTCAAAAGCTTCGCTACTTGTCATGTAAATGAAACCATTCAATAAATTTGCTGGCAGATTTAAATTTTTTAAATCCTGTTTTTGAAAGGTGAAAAACCTCTCGGTCATCTATCGCCTTTATAAATAAAAGTAAGGAAAGAAGATACAATAAAGACCTGTAGCCCTTGAATACTATAATAACGTCAGAGTCGAAAGAAAACAAGATTTGGTCAAAAGAGGCCCGATAGGCAAGATGAAAGAGACGAGACTACATGATGAAAGTTGCAGATCCAGCTATAGTTCCTCGGGATTGCCACGGCCCTACATGATATATACGAGTCCCCGAGGAGTGTTGCCAGCTGGCTTAGTGAGACATTTAAACCGATTTCACCCCCAAAATGGTTGAATTTCGGTACACTAACAATTATTTGGAAATATGCCTGTAATAAAGATTCCGTTGTCGCCTAAATCGGGAACGTCGGCTGAACAGTGGTTCGGAAATCAAAGCGTTTTCTTTAAGATCGTTTTTGAACGAAGTATGCATGCCAATACTTTAAGAATTGTCGTAGTGATCAATATGACAATGTTACCACTTGATTTTATATTGTTTTGAGGTTATGTCCATTATTTTTTTTAACGAATGAGCATAACGACTGCGCAGTGTCAGTATAATTAGGTAGCTTCTCCTTACATCTAAATATTTCAAGATCAGTAATATTTCATTTCAAATCTACCCAGACCTAACTCCAAGATTACACTCTTTTTCCACATTTTTGTTTCTTGTCAAACTGGTTTCCCCTTTTTAGATAATGTCACTGTTAATTGAATATTTTAAGAACAACTTGTATAAATAATAATCCATCATTAAAGAAATACTTGTTCCCCTCTCTACATTCCTACATAGTAAATTTAACGACACCTACAAAAGAGAGATGGCCGAAGGGGACTCCCGGTAAGGTGAACTCGTGTTGGCTTGCTGTTAGATTAATAGATTGTTCATTGCGAATCTATGTGGGCAAAACTGGAAAATTTGCATGGTCCGCCTATAACTGATCTGTTGGTCTAAATATCAGTGGAATTTTATGGCAAGGCTGATAGAAAGTGCGTGGAAAAGTAGAATAATTGTGGTGATTTTTTTATATAATTGTGTAACTTTCACGGGCTGTAAAATTTTAGATAATCTGTGTGTGTAGTTGATCTAGGGCTATTTATTGACCAATAGCGACCTAGATCTTTACGTCAATAAGTGCAACTCTCCAAGGCGTGTTCGGAAAGTCAGAACCGTTAGGCTATTAAGGGTCAAGCGTTTTTTAATACCACACAACTTAGGAGTCCGTAGATATTTAGGCAAAGTTATTTTTATAAAGTCGAAGTCTTTTAAGCGGCCTAACGTCAACATATTATTTCTTCGTCAAATAAACATAAATATTCATAATCAGAATAACTTCTAGTTCTATTTAATGCCTCGGAGACACTTAATATTGCCAAAAATAAAATTTTTCAACTCGATAATTTTCCTCACCAACTACCCCAAGGTCATTTTATTTGTTACCGCTATATTTTTCCTATATGTGGGACAATACACAGAATATAAACGCGAAGTTTGAAATTCAGGATTTATCCGTCTTGTCTGTGTAGACGGGTTGCGACTTACAGACACGCGCGTGCGATTATAAGGATCCTTGGTTTTACCTACGGATCCTAATAAAGTGAAATCACCAAAAATCCAATCCATCTACTGGATTGTTTCTCTCAATGCTTTTAAAAATTATGCATTACGTATTTCTCAAACAAAAAACTATAATATATGATTTCGCATTGAAATTTAATTTTATATCAATTTTTTTTCTTTTTCATATCGTACTGTAGGTCACACCGTGTTCAAGTTAGAGAGAGAGGGAGAGATGTGATATTCGACACTTTAAATTTGGCCTAAAGCCAAAATATTAATTTTTTCGTCAAATAAACATACTTAATAGTAATAAGAATAACTTCTAGTTTTATTTGATACTCAATGTAATTTCCATAAAATTTCTCAACTCAATAGTTTTTAGTCTTTTATTTAATACTCCAAGGTCATATTTTGGTTACCGCTATATTTTTCCTATTTCTGAGACAATAATAAGGAATATAAATGTATAATTTGAAATATATAGGATATATCGCCTTGTCTGTGTAGACTGTGCAATTTACAGAGACACAGACGGACATACACGAACATGACATTAAAGGATCGTTGGTTTTACCTACAGACCATAAAATTAAAATATTATTTTAGACAATTTTATTATTATTAATATTAATTTATAATTCCCCAAACTACAATTTCAGAAACAAAAAGTAAAATCACAATAAATTCAATTATTAAGTTTATTCCGTTAAATAACTTTTTGGCAACATGTATGACATCTATATATTTAAGTGATAAGGTTAATTCAGTAAAAGCTTTTATTTACAATACGACGCTTTAGACGGTTTGTCCACTCTCCATAGCACTCCTAGAACTCAGAAACTGGAATCTCCTTCAGCTGGTCAGTTACATTTCTAATGTAGTCTATTGTTCCATAATACAGTAGTGTCCTTTGAGATGTTTTTTTTTTTTTTTTTTTTTTTTTTTTTTTTTTTTTTTTTTTTTTTCAATCTCGGGTTAAGAAAGTATTCAAAGGGACTCAAGTCAGGGCTAAAGAACAACAGGAATATTTTTCTTTGCCAAAAACTCACTAACCGACAAGGTGGTTGCCATGATGCAGCACCATGTTGACGATGGGTAGTTTCACGGGGCAACTCTTTTCCGCAGGCTTTCAATAATTTTTCAGTAAACATGTTAATTTGTCTGTCCTGTAAGCAAATAACCCATTATGGATAATGCTATTACTATCAAAGAAGAAATGAACATGGTTTGATTTGTTTTCTTAGGACGTGATGAGTTTGTTTGTGTGCCACTCCTCGATCTGCCTCGTCCTGTATTCGTTTTGTTACAAAGATCCAGCAGTCGTTACAATTAATTTTATAAAATCAGTATCATTAACAATTCAGCACGGCCCACTTCCTCGCTGTTGTCTTTCTATTCAAGAGAAGGGTTTTTGGGATTAATTTCGCATAAATTTTTCTCATTCCAAATTCATTTTTCAAAATTTGATGATATATGTGGTTAAGTTTAATTGTTCCGACTATAATGAACGGCTGAATCAAATCCTTGGTTCGATCAACATTCTCGCCAGTTCTTGACGTTGACGGTCTTTCTGAGCGTTGATCATTCTCGATTGATTCCCGTCCATCTGAAAATCCTTTAAATCATGTTTTGCTCTTTGAGAAATCATCATCTCCATACGCCTATTGTCAATGTTGTAAAAGTCTCAATAGCATTGTACACCAGTTTAACACAAAACTACAGTACTCTTAGACTAGAAGTGTGTCTGGTGATATGGGCGTGTCCTTGTTTCCCTAACCTGACTTGAGAGTACAACCCATTTCAAGAAAACTAGGTACACAAATTACTGCTTAGCTACATTTAATTCTTAAACGTTTAATTTTGTAAACGTTTTATTTTTATTTACACCAATAAAAGAAACGAAAGTAGGGTAGGCGTTTACACAGAAGCATTTGAGGTCTATATTTTTTTGTTGGGGTTGTACCGCTGAAAGCAAACGCAACAAACGAAGTGTGGGACTCCTCTTTTCCTCTCCACCCAGACACATTCCTACCTTGAGGATACTGTAAATTTCACAATGTTACTCGTAATAAAATTGACATCACTCATTTTTATAACGCACAACAAACTTCACAAAAAGTTTGTTTAGATTTCGCGTGACAACAGACAATAAATATTAATACTCAATATCAATCAGCTGATTATCTAACTATCTGTGTGTAATGGAAATGTTACAGTATTGCCAACATGATTAGTCTACTTAATTTACAGATCTCGTAAGTTCGCTTTATTTTTGAAAGATGTCTTATTACAACTCACCATTTTTAATAAACAGACGAGTAATACAAATTTCTTTTGGGAGCCGAAAGCTCACAATTGGATCGGTTGTACGATAATATCGCAGCAGTTGGAACTATAAAAACGTCAAAGTTTACGCAAGTTCGAACCCATTCGAGGGCGTTTCGTTCATCCGAGAGTTAGATACACCCCCGACTTCATTAGGGCAAGTGAAAACGTTAAAGCGAAAATATTCAGTATAAACAAATTTCCGTACATTACGTCCTGTTTCAATTTTCAACTAAAAGCTAGTTTTGACCAAAATATAATTAAAATGAAATCGACAGATCGGTTACATTTGGTCTCAATATTGTCTTAATTCGTAACAGACAAGTCCTTCTTTTTCCTTGTTGTTTAAAGGGGGAAAACCTTTCAGTCATCATCGCCTTGTTAAAAAGAGAGAGAGAAAAAAGGATAAAATAAAGACCTCTAGCTCTTTAATATTTTAATAAAGTCAGGTCGGAAGAGAACAAGAGTTGGTCAAGAGAGACCTGATAAAAAATATGAAAAAGGGATCTAACCCAAGACTACATGAAGACAAGTGTAAATCCAGCTAGTGTCCTCAAGGTGTCTCCACCCGTACTTACTATGAGTAACACCCTGAGGATGTAACAGGGAATTAATAAATTATATTAAAATTCATCAATGCATTACATTTTGATTACCTGCAGGGTATAATAAGTACGGTCGGAGGACCCTAGCTGGATCTACAGTTTTTTCATATAGTCATGAGTTAGATCTCTCTCTTTCATATCTCCTCTTGGATTTCTCTTTTTTCCGACCCTAACACTATTAGAGTATTATAGAGCAAAGAGATCTTTAGTTTACGTTCTTTCCCCCCCCCCTTTTTTTAGAAGGCGATTTGACCGAGAGGTTTTTCATCTTTAAAAGGTGATTACAGATTTTCCACAAGTTTTGCGGAATTTATTTCACTCCTTCTACAAGACAGGTACAACCCAGCTCAAAAATCACAACTTTGAATTAAAATATGTCTTGATATGTGTGATAAAGATTCCACAGACAACAATAAAATGTACAAAATACTTAAGGTTTAAAAATATCGAAATTGGCACGATTACAAATACATCGCAATAACACAATCGATATCAGAACAAACGATACTTATATTTGCATAAATCTCTCGCAGTTACTTGGACTCTAGTAGCTACAGCAACGACGGCAAGTGACCTTGACCACCTGTTTTGCTCTGATCTCCACTTTCCTTTATGCTAATGCATTAAGTTTCCCTATGGGGTCATTCAACCAATGCTTGCTCCCACACCCTTCACCCTACTCGGTAAGTAAGACGATTTTGTTTTGAAAAATTAAATAAATAACTTATTTTATTACAGAATGAAAGTAAATATCTTTAAGAATAAAAATTCCCAAAAGTGGGGAAACGGTATTTGTTTAACAACGTAAACTTTGTAAGTTTTAAAGTTGACGTTACTACAGGCAGACGGTACCATCTTAAATGAAACAAGCGTAATAAGTACACGCAAAAAGTAAGGAACTAAATGGCGGCCGTTAATCATTTAAAAAATTTCTATTCTCACTATAAATGAAATGAGTTTTGTTTTTGTTTTTTCTGTATGTCAAAAGATAGTGGAATTATTGACAAAAAACTGAAAACATAATTTCTCGGTAATAGTCTTGACCGCTATTTTGAAAATTATAAAGTCTTTGTATTTGGTACACTTCCGTAACATACGAAATGCTTATACCAAAATCTTATCTATTTGTGGAGTTAAAATGACGTTTTGTAAAAAAAAAACTAAATTTCGGATAGTCAGATAATGAAGGGAATTCGACTATGTTATTTAACATTTTTTGTTCGTTTTGATCACATAGTTCGAAAATGAATAGCCAGTTCACCTTTCTCGGAACACCCTGTATATTTAAAATATGAATCTATTACGGAGATTAAGTTTGCTTAGTTTTTAAGTTAATCTCATTCAAAATGTACGACTGAAATGAAATTTTTAAAGAATGTTTCATTTTCAAATTTTCCAATAATCCGAACGAAAATGTTTCTTTATTAGAATTTGGTACACAAGTTTGGGACATTATTCGTCACATTTCACCAAAATTTTGAAAGAAACCAATACAGCTGATTTTGAAAATAGGTCATTTATACAGATTTGATTTTGATTTTTACTTACAACTACCGAACCGGTATTTTTGAGATGAGGGCCGATACATTTTAGCATACTTTGATAAAAATAGTAAGGGCCGATTTTGAGAAAATCTCTATGTTCAATTTCGTGGCAAGCTACCCGGAAACTTTGAGTTACCGAACAAATAAAAAAAAAACTACATTACAAAAATAGGACCACCAAATTTCATTAAAATCTGTTAACTTGTTTGAGAAGTAAGCACTTCACAGTCGACAGATATAATTCCAAAATACTTTTTTGGTCTCAGGAATATGAAAACGGATTTATCCGCGATAAACTCAACACTAATATTACTTTCTCTATAAGAGGAACGAAATATTTACACAAACATATTATACACTAAAGCGATTTGAACAGCTCACCTGTTCATATTAATGATAGCCTGGCATACCTCGTTAAGACACTCTTGTTCGCGCCTGCGCATAAATCATAAACAAACATTTCAAGGACGTCTCCTTCAAGTTAGGTTACATTAACCCCAATTCCGATGCAGATTACGAGCGCGGTACCGCGCACATTTTAACAAATTAATACATCCCACAGTTTATGGAACCCCTTTACCCACACGTAATATTCAAATAAGAATTATTTTTAACCGGACTGAAGAAATTGTAATTATGTAAATTACAGATTTCCAGTTCTGGCCAACTTTGGAGAAGTATAAATTGTCCTGTATCTATTTATATTAAGTATGCCGTTTTGTAAGGTAGTTAATGGGTAAGGTTAGGTTACTGACAGATACTGTACGGCTTGAATTTTAGTAAGACGTGATATTATGGACGAGACAAAATACTCTGTAAAAAAAAAGACGGATGTAATTCAAGAAGGCGCGGCAATTTTCTAATTCTTGCATAAGAAAACAAGACTCGTAAAAAAAATCTAAAAAAAGCGATAATTTCAAAAAACCGACTGGTAAATGAAAATTTAATTTTACTTAGTCGCTCTTTTAAATTTTATTATATCTTTCTCCTTGTTGTTTAAAAAAGAAAGAACCTTTCAATCACAATCACCTTATAAAAAATAAAATAATGGCTCCTAGCTCATGGATAGGTTGGAAAAGAACAAAAGTTGATGAAGAACCCTGATAGGAAAAATGATAGAGTGCATGATCCATGACTACGTATAGAAATGTGTAGATCTAGATATGTTAGCTCGGGATTGGCACTATAAGTTTGATATCAACAAATATTATTCAGTTGGGCGAGAGAACGTTATACAAGCCGGGAGGCAGCCAAACCAATAGAGACCGTGCGGGTTGGCAACTCGTTTTTCCTTTGTGAGTGTGCTTGTTGCCGCGATTCAGCTGCAGTTAATTTCATTTAAGGTGCTCGAAAAATCATAGATACTGGATTTAGTTTTGTATCAGAGTTGCAAAGAGCATAATTTAACCAAGAATTTAAAGTATAAATTACATCCGTGGCTGCTTTCTTTCCTTGTAAACCCAATCATTAGAAATTTCTCAACGAAAACGATAATTTTCCGACTAAATAAAATAAATGTAATAGAAATCATTCCCCTTAAATTATTTGCACAAAACCTCACTTTTCATACTAGGTTACACAGGAAATAATTAATACCTTTAAAGTAAAAAAATGTTTAAAAAATAAATGTCAGTACCGCTGGCATGATGTTAATGTATCAGTTAGGAGTTAGACTAAACTTGTTTAAATTATTAAAACAAAAAAAACTATCGTTTAACTCATATAAAACTACGCAAACATTATAAAACCTAATTATTTACCAACTCTATTGCAAGCCATAGGTAGCCTCGCTCGGGGTTGTTAGCCTAGTGTAGGGAGCTGTTCGAATTGTCAACCGGGTACTTCTCTTTCTTTTCTATTGGCTATTACACAATACACTTAGCCTATATATGTGCATAGTATAGAGCTGTCTTAGGGGGTGGGGGGTATTAAGTTTACCAGAATGACGTATTTAAAAATTCAAGGAGCATCCCCTACTCTTCATACTAATAACAAAAATGTTGAATATACACGACCACACATTAAAAATCGATTTCAGTAAAAACATTACATTTTAACCTTACACCTAATATAACTAATCGAGGTAAAGTTAGCGCTAATTTCAATACTTAAAAATAATTTTTAAATGGCGGAATTACTTACAACCGTAAGAAAAATGTTCAGTATCAGCTGACATACCTGCAAACAAACAAAATTAATTTACTAACTTTCCATGTAAGTATGACATAGAGAGAGATAGATATCGTAAATTATAAATAAGACTGCTGTAGGTTTAATCTAGAAACTAGTGTCCAAATCATAATCATGGTATCAAATTGTATGGGAAATTTACATAATGCAAATTTCCATAGGCAACTGTCCCTTCAACCATTCAAAACCTTTCGAATATTTAAGAATTAACGCATAAATTTCCATTTTTAGATTTAAAATTATATCAATACTTTTCTATGAAATTGAGTTGCTCTCTAAATTGCTTTAATTATATTATTAAACAGGTAATGTCTTCCATTCTCTCCATTGGGTGCTTGTATTCTAGAACTAATCCAACTACTAGAATCTAATAAAAGAAAAGACAGTTTTTCACAAAACACATTATTTTTAATAAAACGGCGTCTCTATGGGTTATCAAAGTCTCAAAGAAAATAACATAAAATAAAAACCCCTAGCCCTCGAATACTTAACGGCGTCGGTGTCGGAAACAACGAGAGTAGGTGAAGAGAGACTTGATAGGATAGATGAAATAGAGGAATCTAACCCATGAAGAAAGGTGTAATTCCAGTTAGGGTCTTTGGGATTTGCCACACAAGACGAGATCTTTAGTTGTTACATACATTCTTTCTTGTTACTTAACTCGTCTACGGAAAAATTGCTAATAAAAAGACGTTTAGAAACATTGTATTGGAGAGAATATTTTAATATACGTTTGATTTATTCGGTATATGATAAATCGGGTAGGTTTGGTAATCATCGCCCGTGTTTTTGACTGATATTCACGGTTCATGGCCTCAGGAAACAGATAAAATGATTTTCGACATACGTCCGTCCGTCGTTGTTGTAAACACGATAGCGGTCACACATTTTTAGTTTGGAATATGAAATGTAGCATAAGGGGTTATAGTGTGCTCATATTGAAATTCAGAAAATTGAATTGAAATGGTCAAAATGGTGACCATATTGAAGTGTTTTTTTTGTTCCTAACTCTTATATTATTCAACTTATACCACATCAAACTAGATAAAAATTTGCAGATTTCAATCCTGCATGTCAATCCCCCACCTCTCTACGATGGCAGATATCGAAATTATTGTTAAAAAGTTACGAAATCCGGCAGGGCCGAGTTACCGACACGAGCGTAGCGAGTGGAGGCTGCTTTATTAACGTACAGCTTCAAGCCTTTAAGGATCGAAACAGTTATACGAGCGAAGCGTGTGGAGACTTTCCAATATATACACCAGTTAGGGCTAGCCGGCGTTAGACAACAGTTTAAAACCAATCTTTTCTTACTGGATAAGACTCCTTGATCTACTAATAAAACTTCACATTTTCCAAGATATCAACGTTTGAGCCAGTAGATTTTAAAGATCTGCTTGTATTACATTAAATGATGGGGCTGGGTAAGTACCATGATGGAGTGGATGCTCCTTCACATATACAGTTTCCAGGCTCGCCAAGGTAGAGACACTGATAAAACGAAACTAATCTACGATGCCCGTTAGAGTCTAGCCAACGTCTAGTGATAAACACAATTAAGAGGTTCAGAAAACCTGTGTAACAACGGTTCTACTGGATAAGACTCCTTGATCTACCAATACAATTTAATATGTTCTACAAGACTCAAGAAACCAACTTTTGGGTATTACATTTAGAGGATGTGGTTGTATTAAATTGTACAACCGGGGTAGGTAGGTACCATAATGGTTACATCAACTCGGTAGGATAATTGAAGTAATGAGAAGCTATATTACAAACCCTTTCCATGGTGCCGAATGATTTTCAGGACAGTTAGCGAAATCGGAGAGAACTTCCAAAACATCATTTTTGGAGAGTTGGCGACCAGTACAATTTGTATAATCCTTAACGGGCTACATTTGACTAAACTTTTATCACAGTTGAGAACGTTGAAATTTGTGTTGATTTACAACTGATATTTCCAAATTTTGTGTTATGATATAATAGGGAACAAAGAAAATTTCTAGGAAACCCATTTTGAGAATAATCGTTCGAAAAGTGTTATAACAATCTTTTTTTTTTTTTAAATCTGCCGCAAATATTTTCACATAATCACAATACTTTCTTTCAATAACTTTCTTAGATAAATGCAATTTAATAGTTAATCTGCTCCGCTTTGCCGCTGCAGACAAGAAGGGCTTCCACCTGCAAAGATTGTCACCGGGCCAACAATAGACTTATAAACTTGTTTGCGAACCCGCTGCATACCAACAAGACCGGTCTGCACACAGCTCTCCGCCATCTAAGCATTCAAATCCAATGTTATTAATTAACTATGTGTGGCGCCACTTTCCCCTCCAATCTTAAATTTCTAGAAATCTTTTATAGTTTACATAAATTTTTAATATCTGGAATGTTGCGCTGATTTTATTATTATTACAAAATTGATATTAAATGATCATATTCTGTCAAGAAATAGTTCATGAGAAAATTTTTCAAATTTTAATAAAATTTAAGTCGAAATGGCTGTGGAATATATTAAAAATTTCTAAACTCCGTTGCAACCGGCCTCTTTTAGAGTCCGTAGGTAAAATGAAGGATCTTTATAATTTTACGCGCGTATCTGTCTATCCGTTCCAACCAATTTAAACAGATAAGACGATAAATTCTATATATTTCAAACTTTGAATGTATATACTTTGTATTATCTCAAATATGGGAAAATATAGCAGTAACAAAAACATTGCTTTTGGAAATATTATGTGTGGTGTATCAAATTAAACTAGGAGTTATTCTAATTACGAATATTATGTGATTTCACAAACAAACTAATATGTTCATTTGATGAACAGCTTAGACTTTATAAAAATAACTGTCCTATATGCCTACATCGTATGGTTTGGCACACGCTTGATCCTTTTATTTTTCTTCTAGTAGGCGACGATCAATACTTTTTTGTGCTCTTAGACTCTTCAAAGCTTTAAGCAAAATTTGATAAAAACCTTAAATTTTCAATTAACGGAACAGTGAAGGGGGGGGGAATGGAAAAATAAATATCAGAAAACTGCAGCACAAACTTTATCATTCACCGATCTCCAAGACCAATAAAAAAAACAAACTGAAATTACCGTCATCAAAAATTCATGGGAAAGAGATCCAAGGTTTGTAATAGGATCTCTAAGCTAAGAATAGGCTAGGACTACTAACGTGGCAAGGCTTACTCCTAGGATATCTCGAGAAAATGGCCTAACGGATGATACGACCTGTAAGTACTGTAAGGCGGCTGAGAGAACTCCTCATCACTACTAATAGACTGCGAGGCTGTAGCTAAAAAAAGAGTAAAAACCTTGCGAAAAAACAAATTAGAAGTGGAAGAGCTACACCCTTTAACTCCCTTAAAATCAAAAAAGTCATAATGAAACAGGGACGCCGACTTTGAAAATAATATTTATATTTTAAATAAGGGCTTCGTCTCACTTTGCTTGTAACATAAAAGCGTCCTTAACGTAAGTCGTAATGGTTTAAAATTGATCTTTTAGTGATCTTCTTTTTTTTTACCAATTATATCTGAAACGTAATAGTGTATTACTTGCTATTTTGTAAACAGGTTTGAGTCATTAATCCTCACATTTCACTAACATTTCAACGAAATCGGTAGAGCCGAGTTTGAGAAATTACATCTTTTATTGTTATTACCCCATAGCTGAAGTGTGTGTTTTGCCAATTACTCACGAAGTACTACTTTACGAGTGGCGTCGATAAGTTCGAGTCCTTCGAGATGAACAAAAATTGATGAAAATCGTTAGAGCCGATTTTGAGAAAATTTAAATTTCTCAGTTTTTTCATATAAAATTTACTTATAAATTTTGAGTTATCAAAAAATGGAGGGGGGAAAGCCCCTAGATATGGTCAAAATATGTCCATGTACAAAACTTTAGGTGTAGAGCCACACAAACATGTTTCTTTTTATTCAGTGGATAAAACAAATATTTACACGAAAAATTCGAAATAATTTATTTTCCAACAATTCATATAACTTTTCCTATACCGTACCCCGATAACGTGAGGAAATAACACGTCCATCATGGTACATACCCATAATATTATATCACTTCTTTGCTCTGATCAAATCCTACAACAAAGAATAACTAACACCTGTTCCTTGTAGGATATCATTTTAATAATTTCAGTCATGTCTGACACGTCTTAGAGTTTATATTTTAATAGTTTTAAAGACTGAAAGAAGAATGTAGATAGGATGTAAGCACGCACGTTACGCAACACGTTCAGAAGTGTACTTCCGGGAACATCTCACGCACACGCGTATGCAGGAAACTATAAAAACAAGGTTAAAGAAGACATACCTATGAAGCCGTGTATACACAAAGTGTGATGAGCAATATGGTTTAGTTACATGTCTTATAAGGAAATAAAATAAATCATAGTGACTAGTGATAGGATAACTCGGTTTTTAGTGTATTTTATTAGCTTTTAGGACAAAAAACCTCTGTCATTATAGATTTATAAAAAAGATACATAAGAACATCAAATAAAGACCCCTCGAGCTTGAGTACTCTAATAGCGTCAGGATCAGAGGAATGTTGGTCAAAAGAGCGCGGATAGGGAAGATGAAAAAGATAGATTCAACCCAAGACAAAGTGTAAATCCAGCTTAGGTTACTAGGGATTGCCACGCACATAATCGCTCTAACAAACCTCTGAAGGTATCATAAAATCGAAAGAGCTTATTCTGGTACTAAAATGATGAATTGTTTATATTATTGATATGGTTTAATTCGACTTTAGCAATACTAGTGTATTTAAAAACTAATAAACGATGTTTTGAGTGTAGCCTATAAATTAACCTGGCGATGAATCTAGAACATGAAAAACGCCAACAGCCTAGGTAGCGTTACGCATTGCGTTTCATTTTACTTTCAAACAATTCTAAGCGACTAGACTATGTTAGCGTTTTCCTCATTTTCATGTTTTAGATTTATCACTTGATAACTAGAGTTGATTTATCTTCTCGAAACGTCGTGTATTAGTTTACACACTGGTGTAACCTAGGTAGAAACTAGCCTAGCCCAATTTTAATACCTTTCTTCGTTTATTTGTTCAAAGGCAAACAAAATCCCTCGGTCATCATCGCGTTATAAAAAGAGGAAGAAAAGGACATCTACCTAACCTAACCGACTAAGGGATTTCCCTTTGTTGTTTAAAGAACGAAATACCTTATAAATCATCGCCTTATAAATTAAGACCGAAAAGAACATAAAAGAAAGACCATTAGCTCTCGAATACTCTGCAAATTAATACATATTTTTATCTAAATTCGCGATTTATAAGTAAAATAATACACCAGATATGAATTTATAACTATTTGACATTTTTAATTCGATTGTTTTAAAGTTTCAATATGATTCTATACGAGCACACTATATACTAAATTTCGTACCCTTAACTTAATTTTTGTGGCCGCCATCGTGGCTTCCGTACAGACGACAACGACAACGGACGGACAGTGTCGACCATTTTTGCAGTTACCCAAACCTATCCTTTAATGGGTAAGTGAAAATCAGAGAATATACAATTAGTTTTAAAGCGTACAAACTGTTTAAATAGAGTTTTAATTGAAAGAGGGTAGTAACTCTAAAAAACAACCGTTATGTGAGGGTTATTATAATGCCTCATTTTAAAATGAAAACTCCTTATTAAGCCTTTTTATTACAAAAATAACCTAGACATAACACTAACAGCTTATCCATATCTTTCAGAATTCCTTAATGATTAAATTCCTCGTATTTTGCATAAATTTGCAACAAGGTGTTGGCTTTTAAATTGTTCCAATTACGAACTGTAAGTTATCTTTGGACAGATCGGTTAATTCAATTTCGTTGAGTGACGCGGCGCCAACAACTTCTCACTGTCAACATCCGCTTCCTTTTAATCTATCTAATCCTGGATTCCAGAAGCAATGTACAATCTACACTATACTTCAAATAGCTTTACTCAACATTTTTGTTTATTTTAGATGAATTATTGTTTATACAACCCTCATTTTTCTCAGCGGCTACATTAATATTAAATAAACAAATAACAATGGTAACATAAACACTGCTTATTGGAATAGTAGATGGAGAGTATTATTGCAATAAAAAACGTTAGTTCTATTTTCAGAGTAAACTAATTTGAATTATGGATATCACAAAAACACCCAAATGTTCTAAAATAAAATTATTTCTACAGATCGTAACATTTTTTTATCGACTAATATATTTTTTTAATGTTGAACACGCTCTCTCCCACAGACCTCTATAAAAAAAAAGTTACCCTTGCGGGACGGTAGACAGAAGTGAAAACTTTTACTATCAATTTTTAAAATTAATAACATTTTTAACTTTCACTAAATGATTACATTAAAAAGTATTAACTATATAAATATGTAATGGTTCGATTGGGTCAAATAGAGGTGAGAGAGAGAGAGAGAGAGAGAGAGAGAGAGAGAGAGAGAGAGAGAGAGAGAGAGAGAGAGAGAGAGAGAGAGAGAGGGGGGGGGGGGGAGAGAGAGAGAGGGGGGGAGGGAGAGAGAGCAATTTGGTATGTTTTTTACTTGTTGCTGAAGAATTATTAGAATTGTCAATTTGACATTTAATGCTAATTACCATGTGATCAGCTGTTATGAAATTTATATTAGCTTAATTTTAAGGTTATGTTCAGTCACCTAGTTTAGAAAAGGAAGTGGTAAGATGGCAAATGTTTTGCATGTTCCACCTTGGTACCATTAAACTAAAACCTTGTATTTGCAAAATTGTTTCCTACTAACACACACACATACACACACTACTATAAGCCGGCCATTGTGAATATAAACATTCCAGTTTGACATTTCAGATCTCAATTAAACTTTCAGCTTTGCCGTTGCTAAACTTATTTGTTATACAACATTTTTGTCCAGGTATGGCGCCGCCTTGTGCCACTGTCTCTCTCGCTCACTCCCCGGTCAAGCGCTGGTTTTTCACTCTTCGATTCCTCTTACTTTTTATACAAAATCAAAGTTGACTACTGCAGTGGATTTGCGACGCACTATACGAAACCTGCTCTCTACTATTTCAAGTGTTGTTATCGTTTTACATTTCAAATACTTAGGAACTACCGAAGCAGACAGGTGGCGAAAATACCAACACACATGTATATTTCATTCACACAAACACAGGGAATTAGTGAAAACTCATAAATATAGTTGTGAAAACACTGTAAATCAAAAATGACTTAACTTATAACAGAGCATCATTATAATGCAAGGAGCATTTTTTAAATCTGGTACCTAATTACAGACATTTTTGTTATAATAAGTGGTTCCAAATTTATGTGATTTCCTTAGTTATGTGTTTACACGGCGAAACGAAATTTAATTAAATTCCTGGTACCATTTATTTTTTAACTGTTTAGGTCTATTTAGTGTTTAGATTAGAGGATTTAACATTTATAGCTTTTGTCCAGCTTAATAAATTGCGTTTATTTGTAACCAACTGATATCTGTGTGTTGTTTTTCTAAATCATACCAATATTGTATGTTCTTTTAATATGTCACAATGTTATTTTTTGCTGATCCAGTATCAACATCGCTATTTCCTCCCAGATTTCAGTTTTTAGTGGTTTGTTTCTTGCAATATTAGTGCATAATTATGATTTATACGTATATATTTTTAATTAAGATACGTTAGATAACATTTTCGTCGTTTATTTAATTATTCAATAACATTTTATCAATCAGTAGGTATTACTTAAGAAAGTTGTCTTTTTATTAAAAGAGTTTGCAGTGGGTGAGTCACTAATTAGGCAACTTGTCTGGAGCAGGACGTCTGTGGATGTGTGTGTGAGGGCAGCGTTCTACAAACTACAGCTGGATATACGCCATTTTGCATGTAGTCTTTAATTACATCTCTCTCTTTTATCTTTCCTATCAAGTCTCTTGATCACCCCCCCCCCGTTTCCTTTTTTTTAAGGTTTTTCGTATTATGCCTTTTGAGGTCCTCTGAATCCCCCCCCCCCCCAAGTAAAAAATGTTTTGGTTGATGTGCTAGTACTCTACAGCCAGAACGCATGAACCGATTTTATTCAAATTTGGTATGTGGGTAGACTTTAGACATATGTCGGGGTTTATATGATTTGTTCGATAACTCAAAATTTAGAGGTCGAAAAAACACTAAACTCTGATGCAATTATGCTCATCTGTAACCTCTAAGGAAACAAACAAAACATTTAAAAATTCTCTCCAAAAATTTTGCGTCATTAATAAAAAACCAAAAACTCAGCAATCTAGCTGTTGTAAAAAACGTAATATCACAAAATAGGTTCAACCTATTTCGTTCAAATTTTAATTAAAATGTCATTTAATCACCCAAACCTGAATTGAATATCGCAAATTCTTAAGGTTCAAGAATAATTTACAAAAAATTTTAAAAAATTCCTCGTTGTTTAAAGGCGAAAAACCTCTGTCATCAACGAGTTAAAAAAAAGAAGAAATGAGCATAAAATAAACACCCCTAGCTGTCGAACAATGAAATAACGCCAGAGTTGGAATAGAACAAGAGTTGGTCAAGAAACACTTGACAGGAAAGATGAAAGAGAGAGATCTAATCCATGACTACATGAAAAAGTGTAGATGCAGCTCGGTATTTCGGGATTGCTAACACCGTACTTCGATATTAACCAAATACAATTACTCTGGATGTTTTATGATAAAAGTAAAATAAATTCAGGCATTTAATTTTGTATCGATTTAAAGTTTAACGATTTTTGATTCGTTTTTTGTGGACGAGTAAATGAGAAAAGTTGCGCAATGTTTTTTCACCATTGCTTTTATGTTATACTTCATATTGATTCTTTATACTGTTAAAGAATGTAGAGTGCTGTTGTAACGCTGACAAGTGCACAGTTTACTGGTCGCACTAACAAGGTTATAGAGAGATCTTGGCGCCTATGCACAGATAAAACCTGTGCCCGAGCCATACGCAATATATGGTACCAACATCTTCATTGTCTTTACTCTTTGTTTTTGTTGCGAGGTAAATATATATTAACTTTGTTGTAAGAAATGTTATGGGTTCACGATAACTTTGGATTTCAAACAATAATCATAAATCCTTGTGTTATTGTAGTCCAGCTCTTCATCGAGGTTTGATATTGATAAGATACTGTTTATTTATTACGATTTAAAGATAATATTGCATTTCTCTCTAAAAATATATATATATATATATATATATGTGTGTGTGTGTGTGTGTGTGTGTGCATAGGAAGTACTAAGCATCATAAAATAATATTTAAAAAATTTCAATTTAAAAGAAAATTCAAACTGTACGAGCTTTTGGCGAATTTTCACAAGGTCTTTCGGAAAAATTCGTTATGTAGGTTATCTTTTACATATATTGACTACGAATTTAGCATAAGATACATCAATTTCTAGACCTTATTCAAGTTAGAAGGGGAGGGGCACAAAACACCTGACACTTTAAATTTATCCTAGCGCCAACATATTATTTTTTTTCGTTAAATAAACATACATAATCGTAATCAGTTTAACTTATAGTTTTATTTGATAACCCAGACAAAATATTTTTAAACTCAATAGTTTTTCAATAGCCCCATGACTACCTCAAGATCATTTATTTATTATCGCTATATTTTTCCTATATGTGGGACAATACAAAGAATATAAATGAAAAGTTAGGTTTTATTGTCTTGTCTGTGTAGACTGGTTGAGACTTGCAAACAGACGCGCGTGCAATTTATAAGGGTCTTTAAGGACCCTAAAAACTAGCGGTGTTTGTTATAATCTCCATAATTAATAAGTCCACTGAGTAGGAAAAAAATATTATAATAATAATACAAAGTTGTTGACAAATTTCTGTTTGTATGTCCACCACAGTGACTTTTTTAAAACTGCGCAAAATTGTAAGTTATTATTTTTGGCGGCTAATTTTACAAGGAAAGTATAATTGTCATAAATGAAAAACCTCTCTTATAAAGAAAAACAAAACTGTATTTGTTTAAACACAAACTATAAAGATTTGATTGAGATGTGCTTCAACGCACAGCCTATAGTCCCAAACAAACGTATTGGTCGCCCTCTTATGAGAAATGTTTGAAAAGTTCCTATAAACAAAAACCGGCAACGGAGCCTAAAAAACAATTTCTCAAAATTCGGCAGGATTTCCAACAAATATTAATTAAATATAAAGGTTTACGAATCAAAACTTTTAATCCAAATAAGTGAAAAGATTCTACAATTCACGATTGATTAGGTAAATTAAAATTATGAAAATTAACGGCATCGAAATTTATTTCAATATTTTCAAAATTGCTCTTGAAATCTTGTAGTTTACTTTTAAATTTTGTTGCAGTTTACAATTCTGGATGAAATGGTGCCAACCACAATTCTCTACGATGACAAATAGGGAAGTTATTGTTTGCAGATTACAATTCTGGATGAAATGGTGCCAACCACAATTCTCTACGATGACAAATAGGGAAGTTATTGTAATTTCGTACAGTGACCTCCACAGAAAGTGATATTCGCTACGATCCAGCAAAGTCGAATGACCAACGCGAGCGTAGCGAGGGAGGCTCCTTTACCTTCGAGATCCGACACTTAGCCGACGTCAAGAAAGTAGTGATATACGATTACAAGTTTAAGGCTGAAGAAACCTACTTTTGGATAATACGTTTAGAAGATCAGCTTACATGATTGGGCTGGGTAAGTATCATAATGGCGCCCATCACTTTATTTTATTTTTTGATATATTTTATTAAATAAAATTATTTAAATCTGAATTACTCAAATGGATAGTACCAGTGCACATTTCCTAGCATCGGTGGTCGTCGTTTCCATGCGGGAGATGCTATAACTAGAATTTCTCTATTTGCAATTCACATATTTTCTTCTCAGTACAATTTAATAAGGTTTCTATGTGTGAACGTGGGAGTGAGATGAAGTGATATTATTAGTCTCCCGCAAGTAAATTATATTCAATATGACAGATTCCTCGGTTTGACGACCTCATGATGTGCCAGCAGTAGTGGAGTGATGCACGCGTGTATCTATACTTGTTTATAGTACAGGTTTTGTTAACATTATGATCAACGGCAAGTGGCTTTGCGACTACATATAAAACTTTCAACCGTCGTCAATATCAACTCGGTGTGGTACAAAAACCTCGTATTTATTTTTTGTGATAAATATTTTTCCATGGTAGAATTAATGTGAGAACATATTTCAAGCCTCTTTGTTAGTGGAAAGGAGCTAGTGTTAGCACCTTTTCAATGGGATGCCAAATCCCGACTTGAGGAGTGAGTGCCAGCCGATCGTTATTCATGTAAATTAATGAAAGAATATTTGTGTAGAGGGTGTCTTGTGAAAGTTATAGCTTTAGAACATTAAAATTTCCTGTGAAATGAAGGTGACTCAGAAGATCTAAATGGAAAGTAATAGAGTAGTAGGTTAGATTAGTTTCAATTAAACTAGACGTTATTAATATGTTTTTCTTCATGTTAGCGTAAGTGAAGATTTACAATATTTAAAATAATCTAACCTAACCTCCCCTCAAATAACTAATGACTTTTTTCTACCCATTCATATCCCGGCCTGCCGCTAACTCCTACCGCTGACACTTAATCTGCCAAAAAATCCCTAGATTACCCTCGTCAAATTTTGAGTCAGCTGGCACTTGCTCCTACTCAAATTTTGTCAACTAAAAGAGGCATCATGATGTTAATCGTTCTGAAATATAGTTGGTTAACCTTACCTCAAATTGATAATACAGTAAATCTAAGTAATCAGACGTAATAAGTTTGACTAAACACTGTACAAACTTTCCAACTCGCCCAAAAATAAAACCTAATAAAACGAACCAAAAATTTAAAACCTAAATTAACGATTGACGTAGCCTCTGGGGAGGATAAATGTATAAAAGCCTAATTTTGATTCGCTTATGTCAAAACCGCGTTCTCAGTGCAAATAGTATTTATTTAAAACCAAGCTTTTAATGACAGCAGTCAACGTTCATATTTGTATTTTGACAATTATTCTTTAACCGTTTTCGTATTTTTTACGTGTAATTCTGAACACGGGTTTGGGTCCTTAATGTTCACGTTTCACTAAAATCGAAATTATGTATTTTATAACATCTCCGAGGTTTTTACAGATAATAATTCGCACTTTTAGAGACGTTTTGGCCCTTAGACTCTCAAATTTAGCAAACATTTATCAAAACTGTTACCACCGATTTTGATAAAATCTTAATCTTGTGATTTTTACTATCGCAGCTACCCCTAAATTTTGAGATAAAAAATTTAAATTAAAAATCCTGAGATATGACCAAAATATGCCAAATTTGATTAAAATCAGCTCCCGCTTTTAGACTGTAGACCACGTAATTCTTAAAACCAATTCTTCGAACTTCAAAAGCAGATTTGTAAAGTTAATGTTAAAGTGTGTTTGAAAATTTTAGTCAAGTAGATGTTTTAACAAGGGTATAAATTTTTTAAAACTTCATAATTTGTTAAATAATACTCGAGATAGAGTTTGATAAATTTGTAATTAAATCCTCCGTCAAGGAAGGAGTTTTTTTGTAGTTAATCGTTACCACTTATTTACTTAGCAGCTGAACCGATTTTCATAAAATTTTGTTGTAAATAGATTTAGCAGATTGGGAAATGAGCTGTGTAGAAGCATTGCACCAACTTTCTCACATACTCACCCCACTAAAGCAAATATATAGAATGGAATTTTTCCTTCTTATCGTCCATAGGCACGCCAGAATGACTGATATCACCATAATATAAATGCAATGATTACAGGGTGTAAGCCCTGGATTAGAGATACCAACTAACGGCACGCATTACTTAGCGCTTTCGGCTATGGTGGGTGACACCTCTCAGTAATTTGAATAGAAAATGAACATCTATAGCTTAGATACAATCTTGTTGAGCACTGTAGTGAAATTCACAATAATGATTCGAATTTGCCCCTAACCACAATCACTAGAAACTTTAAAATAAAACACAATTATCTGATTAATTATTCTTTACTTATTATTTCCACTAAATGCCTTGATGTACATTTCGATAACATGGTTATCATCATCGGAGGGTCTTGCTTATAAACTAAATCTAAACTTACATATCTACTAATGAAATAAAATTGAATCTAATTTAAGAATTTATCTAATAATATAATTTTATTTTATTAGTAGATATGTAAGTTTAGATTTAGTTTATAAGCAAGACCTTCCGATGATGATAACCGTGTTATCGAAATGTATCAGGGCATTTAGTGGAAATAATAAAGAAAGATTAATTAATCAGATAATTGTGTTTTATTTTTAAGTTTCTAGTGATTGTGGTTAGGGGAAAATTCGAATCATTATCTATAGCTTATTGAAGCAGATGTCTAGTGCTTCGCAAATGTGCAGCAGCAGTCATTTTGATTTTGTGTAAGAAGTAAGGGGAGTGAAAAAACAGCACTTGACCAGAGAGTGAGTGAGAGAGGCACAAGGCGGCGCCATAACTGGACAAAAATGTTGTACAACAAATAATTTTAGCAACGGCAAAGCTGAAAGTCTAATTGAGAGTTGAAATGTCAAGATGGAATGTTTATATTCAGAATGGCCGGCTTATTGTTGTGTTTGGATATCGTTATGTGTGTGTGTGTTAGTCTGAGACATAAAATTCAAAATATTTAGTTTTAGTTTAACAACAAAGAGAGAATTCACTGTTCGGAGAATTCACAATAAATCATAAAACATGCTTTTTAATCCGAGCAAAAAATCATCAAATTTATTTAGCTTCCACGAAGTCAGTATTTCTTGTAATATTTTAAGAATAGACAAATAGGCGACACTTGACGTAGCAGTTGTAGTATGAAATATAATACTAAAACCAGTTGTTTTAAAACAGCGTGCCTAAAAACAATATCTGGTGTGGATATTTGAAATTTAATTTTGGTTTGAGTTCCACCATTACATTTACATACTTAAATAGATAAATTCATAAAGCCAACGCCATGCTATGGTTTGAAGCTCAGAAATTAGAGCATCCAATGCTGCCATTTTTTCTTTGAAGAGATAACCTCTCGGTTATCATCTTATATTAAAAAGAAAAAAGATAAAATTATAGAAACAACGTCAGGGTCGGTCCCTCGGGGTTGTTATCTAATGGTATTGATTCGACTACTAGCGCATTCTGAACTAAACCCACAAAACTACATCTGTTCCAACCCACATATTGAAGCTTCACATCTTAGATATAAATTCAATGGTTGTACCTTGTCCTAAGAATATACACTAATAAAAATAAATAGGTTAGGTTAGGAGAGTGGCTTATAGTGTTAGTGCGAACGACTCGAACAAATAAACTTTTTTTGAGCAAATTTAGTATGTTGACACATTTTGGTCACATCTATAGATATCACAAATTTCAAATTTTCTTAAAATCGGTTGTAATGATTTGATAAATTATACCAAAATATTGTCATTAAGGACCCTAAACAAACTTAGTGATGTGTATAATTCCTAAATGCCAGATTAGGTGTTATTGATAACAAAACTATTATTTTATATGGGGGATGAGGATGTTTGTTTTTATGTCTGAAATTATGGGCTGTATTTATGAATGTTCATTAGTAAGGTAACTAACTATCCATCCTTCATCTTGTAAGCCACATCCCTAAATCTAGGATCCAGTATGATCTGTCAGTCAAGTACCTCGCCTTTCCCACGAATACATAACGTTTGCTTTTTTTACACTTATTATTATACAGGGTGATTTTTAAAAATGGAAACGGCTTTATATTGCGTTTTTTATTAGGTTAAATCTTGATTCCTCCATATTGAATAAAACTTTAATTATAAGCATTCAAAGTTGCAATGATGGAAAAATCCTGCCAGTAATAAAATGGGGTAAAATGAGCCTTCGAAGCTTTTCTATTGTGTTTTTCTTGGAGAATATATAAAACATTTTCAACGACTACAACTTAATTTTACAGGTGAAATAAGTAGTTAAGAAGCTGCATTGTTGTAACGTAAATGCAAATCATTGATGTAAACTAGGCCTACTTTCATAAACGGATATTATTTGAAGTTTTTAATATTTTTTGTAGAATGGTATGCAGTCAATATTTATTGTTTAGTAATCAATGATCGAAAATATTTATTTAAATTTTGTAATATTTAAAGTGAATAATATCAGTTGTGATTTAATTTGTAGTTGTGTTGTAATTATTGGTTATTGTTTATTATTATCATCATTATACTGTTTAAAGTTGAATGTATTCTGCTGGAAAAATATAATATAAAAGTTTCGATCGTGTATTTAATCCGTTTTATTGCTAACGCGATATTTCCGTCATTGCAATTTAGAATGCTTTTAACTCAAAAATGAAGGCAATTATAGAAAAACTGATTTCTACATAGTTTTTCCTGTCAAATTTTACATGAAAATCATAGATCATATTTATATTCATCTACCTATTTAAAAAATAGCGTTTCATTCAATATGGCAGACAAAAATTTCTAACCAACCAAAAAGAACCTCTCAGTTATGCAGTATAAATCCGCTTCCACACTTAAAAAAACAACCTGTATATGTTATGCATATGCTGAGGTCTATAGTTTCGGATTATGAATTTACCGGACTTTAAAATTTTAGTTATATTTTTGGGATTCGTTAATCTTCAGATATCACATTTTGACCCAAATCGTTTTTCTAACTTGTAAATAAAAGAAAATTACAGTTCATGAATAATTAGGGGGGGGGGATATAAATGAACATTCACCGCCGTTATTAAAGTTTGACATTAATAAATAGATTTACGCTTTGGATAAATTGATGCCACAACCGAATCAAACTAAGAATATAAATATTTATCAAACAGATAATTCCAAAATTCAAACTTATATTGCATAAGAATTTCACGAAGAAATAAACTTACACTCCCGCCCCACATTTTATACTTTTTTTCTCTTTACCTTCTTTTTTTATTTGTCCAGTATTCGAGTCAAAGTATAGGACAATTTTGGTAATCGTTAAAATTTTAGACTCCTGTTTTTGTGGGTGATCTTAACACAAGGGTTCATGCCCTCAAGGAGCTGAAAAAAATATTTCGAACATGCCGTCCGTCCGACGTTGTTGTCGTCTGTACGTAAGCATGATAGCGGCCACAAAAAGTAGGAAAGTAACATGAAAATTGGTATAGGGGACTATAATGTACTCGAATAGAAACCCTATTGAAATATTTTTAAATCGAATTGAAAATTTCAAAATGGCGGTCATTTGAAACATATTTTGTTCATATCTCGTGTTATTCAACTTATAACACACTACATAAGATAAAAATTTGCAGATTTCAATTCTAAATGCAATGGTACCAACCCCACCTCTTTACGACGACCAATAGCGAAATTATTGTCAGAATATAATGTCGAAATATGACCTCTCAGGTGAATGGTGTATATTCTTATAGTTACGAGATGTCACCGACACAAGTGCCGGCTCTTTTACAACCGTGACGCTGTCCCGAGCGAAGCGAGTGTATACTTTATAACATAATCACATGTAAAAAGCACCTTAGCGCCATAGCTGACGTTAAAAATATAACAACTTATTATTAATTATTCACAATTATGAAGTTCAGAAAACATGTATAACAACTGTTTTTAAACAAACATACATTACTGAATCTATCAATAGAATTTAAAATTTCCTATAAGGCCCAAGAAAATAACTTTTGAATATTACAATTAGAAGATCTACTTGCATTACATTATATGATTGGGTTAAGTTAAGTAAGGTAAGGTTAAGTAAGGTAAGGTTAGGTTAAGTAAGGTAAGGTTAAGTAAGGTAAGGTTAAGTAAGGTAAGGTTTAGTATGGTAAGGTTAGGTTAAGCAAGGTAAGGTTAAGTAAGGTTAAGCAAGGTAAGGTTAAGTAAGGTAAGGTTGGGTAAGGTTAAGTTAAGCAAGGTAAGGTAAAGTTAGGTAAGGTTAGGTTAAGTAAGGTAAGGTTTAGTATGGTAAGGTTAGGTTAAGTAAGGTAAGGTTAGGTTAAGTAAGGTAAGGTTAGGTAAGTAAGGTAAGGTAAGGTTAGGTAACTTTAGATGCACATCAGCTTATTCTTTAAGGCGATGATGAACGCGAGGTTTTTCGTATTTACACAACAAAGGATGGCAGTTATCTCCCTAAAAAATCAATAGATAAAGGTTGCCTTCATACAACTTTCCATCTATTAGAAAGCATATAAAGATATCCTCAACTCAACTCCACTTATGATATTAGACAAGACGAAAGGTTTTTTGTCCTGTTCACATCTAATTATCAGACTTGGTTTGTCATTCCATGAGCGTAGCCTACACTACAATTATACTCTACAGAATGTCATCATTCAAGAATAAGTGTTTTTATAACAGTTATGTAACTTGCAAACCCGTTCTCAGTTTACTCGGAAACAAGCCGAAAACATGTTCCATGCATTGTCCATTCAATTAAAATCAATAAGTTTATGTGTTGGGCTTTTAACTGCAAAACAGTCACCTGCAGCAGAGTTGCGAGAGAAAATATAAACGGGCAAAAAGTGTACACCTGCCTACAAAAAAAAAATATATATATATATATATATATATATATATATATATGATCCTAAAAATTTAATACATTACTTAATGAAACAGGAATGATAAATGGTGGAAAAATATTACACAAACTTTCTCACTCATTCAATCTCCAAAGCAAATAAAAACCAATCAAAAATGTCAACCCGGTAGATGTCGGTCAAAAAGTGAAAATTAACCATGGAGTTTGAAAAAAAAAATTAAATAGGGCCTAAACTTGGTTCGCTTGAACCATATCGTGTTCAGTATTTTATCAGGGTTTTAATGATAATTAAGCTTTAAAATGAACCACGGTTGAACCGATGTTGAGAAATTACGTCTTTTATAACACCCTAATGGCCGATTTTTTTTTCCTATTTCACCAATTATTCACGACCTGGCATTTATTGAGGGATGGTGACCAAATCTTTTTATTTGGGGTCTTAGGATTTTGATCAAAACTATTAATGGCGAATTCGAAAAAAAGAGTTTTTCTCTCGCGACAGCACTCGTAATTTTGAGTTATGAAATAATGAAAAAGAAAAATAATTTTAAAATATATATTATAATAAGTAATTATTATTATTTAAAAAAAATTGCTCACATACCAAATTTGATTGAAATCGGTTCAAGCGTTAAGACAGTAGAGACATACGACAGAGCCTTAAAAACATTTCCGACTCAATTGTATTTCAAAACATCGATTTTATTACAATATAAACGTTCTCTATACTGTACTACGTCTGGGTGAAAATTAAAAAGTGACGAAATTGTCACTTAAAGTGAGAAGGGGTGTGGCAAATCTGAGGGATCTTTTCTCAATTTACACAGTAATCTTGGGTTAGTTATCTTTCAGAAAGACAGACATCCCTCTAATAACAACTTTTTTGAACACAGGTGAACTCAAAAATGATATACCCCCAATAAACAGCGATTTTTGGCCTTCCGGAGCCGGCAGGTAGACTACTACTATCCTTCTGCGGACATTAACCCATAATTCGGGATTTCTAAAAACATTACTATAAAAATGTTAACAGTACAGTAGAAATGTTAATGAAACAGACACAATTGAATGCAAATTCACAAGTAACAGCACTTTAAAAACACAAGTAATATAATATTACTGATAAATACAGAATAGACAGTAATTAATACTATATTATATTGATAATGTGCTTATATTTAAAGTAATTATTTGTATTAATGTTAAAGATATTTAGGTTCATATTAACTTATTTTAACATCAAACTAAACACAGAATTAATTATTCAAATGATTTAGTTGTTGGTAATAAACATGATTGTAGTAGAAAAAAACTATTCATTAATAAAAATCAATATTAGAACCCCATACGTTGATTCTTAAAGAATATAGACAGAGACTGTCGTTGTGAAACAATGTCTTTATGAAGGATAGTACGCAGTACGCGGGCGAAATGAATAGTAACGCGTAACGCCATCTCGTCTGCCTCTTACTTGTAGTACGTTCATATCAGAATAGAAAAACGTAATTTTTTTTATATTTTACTAAATTATTTCTTCATATATGTTTTTTGACACATAGATCTTTATCAACTTTGTATTTTTTTCTTCGTTTGTGTTACGAAGTCATCGTATTCGAGTGAAATTGACTTTTTAATAATGGCGATCAATGTTCCTTTAATGTTTGCTATTTATTCATGAAATGTTATTTTCCTTTATTTGCAAGTAGCAAACTGCTTTGAATCATTAACTTTCACACTTTATAAAAAATTTTAACAAAATCAGCTCAACTAATTTTGAGATATTAAGTCTTTCAACTTAACCTTACTTATCCTAACTGAACTAACCTTTAATATCAGCTGCAATTTTTTAAAGGATAAATTATGAATCGGCTTTTTTTTTCTTTCTTTTTTTTCCCCTCTCTACAAATCTATTTTAAGAAAATCTTAATTTTGTGCTTACATTTTTTTTTTTTTAATCTCTCGAGAACTATCTGCAGCACCGATTTCAATCAAATGTAATATCTCAGCGTATTTTTACCATATCTCGAGATAAAAAAAAAAAATTGTAACTGCATTACGACAAAAACCATTTTTGAGCTCAGAGGACTTCAAAACGGACACTTCTGCTAAAAATTTGAAGTAGATTTTGAACCATCATATAACTTTCACTACTACGTATAATTATGTGAGGAAGTAAAAAGAGAAAGAAAACAGAGTTGTAGGTTTGTCCTTGTTTAATTACGCATGCGCAACAAGTAACTCTAAATCCCTGTGCTTTAATGAAGCCTGGTGCACTGTCAACAGCTGTTCATTGTGAAAAAAAAACTGTGCACGTGTTTAAAGTATCTTTTCTCTTTTTATTGAGGTATCTTTTCCACGTGTAGACTATAACCTTCTAAAAGACACATCTGCTCCACCTCACAATATTTTGACCAAAAAATACTGAAACGTAATTGAATATTTAATAAAGTTGAAATAAATTATATAAATATTAATTATTTACCTGTTTAAGAAGACTATGTATCTACTACTGTTGTGCTCCCTGAAACAAAAATTTAAAATATCATTAATCCTTTAAGACAATCTAGCCAAAGTTACTGGAATATTTAGAAAGGATATTATACCTTTTGTTTCATCAAATATTTTTGAAACTTTATAATATAATACTTAATACACTATTATAATATGTATATACAGGGTGTTTCAGTAGGAAAGAGTTATCCACAACCCAAACGCAATTTAAATCAAATTTAGTTTGTGCGTATATTTTGGCCTCATCTATTTTTAATTTTTATTTTACAAATTTTGGGGTTGCTGCCACAAGAAAAAAATTAAGATTTTGATTAAATGAAGTCCTAAATATCCCAAAACCTATTGCCAGCTTTCACTCCAAAAATACCGTTTCGTGAATTATCGACAAAATACCACAAAATCGGTCGTAGGGTGTATAAAATACGCAATTTCATTGGCTGCACCGATTTCGTTAAAATGTTGGTTAATTGTGAAAATTAATGACGCAAAATCGTGTTTAAAATGGCAATAAAAATATTACAGTTCAAAAATAATGGTAAAAAACCCAAATGACCTTGACTGAGGTCATTAAAAGCTAGACTTTAATCAAGTAACGATTTGTTTTTAGGACGTAAATTTATTTTTAAATCGTTTAGAAATAGGTTACTGTAATAAATTTGTTATTTTTGTAACTCTGTGAATTTTGAAAAGAGTGTGCTTCATATAACTGAAAATTGAAAAGTAGTGAGATAGTTTTTTGGAGATAATTTGTGAAAAAATTTAGAAAATATTTGTCATTTCATTTTATTTGATACGCCTTGCTAACAGTCTACTATTATTCTGAACTCGCGGAATCCGTGTCTGGGAAACAGAAAAATATCTTATCTTCAAAAACGAAAAATAAAAATGAAAAAACTTGTACACTTGAATAGTCGCAAAGATCCATATATCAGGACCTCGCTTAGCTCCAACAACTGTATAATTTATTCATATATAAGTTATTTGAATGTGAAAGGGCGTCAACAAGTCAATTCAGTTGGATATTTATTCTGTTCCAGCTTAAATCAAAACCAGTAATTCAGAAAGGAAGTGGAAGCATCAGGTGTTTTAATAACGCCTGTTTAACAATTTAATGACGGTGCAGGTAAAATAAGGAGCAGACATTCAGACATCTGCTAGTTGGAAGGTCAATTAAGCAATTGCTAGTTTTAAACCCTGTCAGGTTTTATAATAGACCACTTGGCTTACTGTGTAAAAAATAATTTAAACAACTTCGGCTAGAGCTCACGTTGTTTAGAAAAAATTGGGTAAAAAAATAAAATCTATGTTTAGTTTTATACAAATTCGTTTTGAGTTTTAAAAATGTGTTTTTAATGTCTGTTGCCTGTGAAGTATTCGACAGTCGAAGTCAAATTAGTTATGTGGGGATATTTTGGACACATCAAGAAACTTTTTTTTATTTTTGGATAACTGAAAATTTGTAAATAGCTGCTATAAGAAAGTTTTTTAAAATCTGCAGCATCGATTTTGATCATTTTTTACTCAAGTACAGCCTCAAATAACCCGAACAATACGTATTGGTTGCTATTTCTCAAAAAAAATATTGGTTAATGAGTAATCGATAAAAACTTTTTTAAATCAGGGAGTGTTTTAAAAGAAGAAATTCATAAAAATCTATTCTCTGATTTCTTTTAAATTTGAATGAAATATGAAGATTATTAACCCAAAGCCGTGTTCAAATTGCAAGTAAAATATATATATATTACAGTTCAGGAAACAAACCAAAATAAACGTTTACAATGGTTATTAAAAGCTCAATTTTTATTAAATACGATTTAAACTTCAGGACGTGACGTGTTTTTGGCGTAAGTTAAATAAGTTTTTTAACTAAATATTTATTTTTCAAACGTTGTCTTCGTTTGCTACGGGCGTAGCAATCCCGAAAAACCCTTTATAATGTACACCTTTATAATGTAGTCTTGGATTAGATCACTCTCGTGTTTCTTAAATGTATTCTCTTGACCAATTCTTGTTCTCTTCTGACCCGTCGCTATTACACTATTCGTTGAGTGAGTCACTCGAATGTAGGCTATATTAGACTCCCTTCGTGCGTTGACAAATTTGGAAGAGGTAGGTTAGGGGACGGAGTTTTTGACAATACTTAATAATTGTAGATCGAAATTTAAAATTTCCACATAATATTGAATTTTTTGACACAATTAGAGGACATTTAGAATTATCAATTTTGGCAAGAATACTGGTATATTCAACTGCCATAAGCGCGTCAAATTTGATAATTCTACCTGTGTGTCAAAAATTAAGTAATTTGTGGAAAATGTACAAAAGTAACCTAAAATTTTAAAAAATCTAGTTCTACCTAATGGGGCAACGATGGAGATACGAAACAAACTTAGATCTCTTCAATTGCGTGACTGTTGGTGCAACCAGTTTTTCAATGTTTTACCGGTTATCCACAATAGAGCTCCAAAAAAGGTTTAAACTTACACCGACATTAAAGTTGCGTTCAAAATTTCGGTGGTTCAAATTTAAACTTTTTAGAATTTGTCTATCAGTTACAGGCTAAAAGCTATAAGCCCCTAAGCATGCAAAATTTACAGTTTCTAGCTGACCTGGAAGTACGTTAGGTTTGTATAGACGAGTATGTCGCACAAGGAAATATATTAGATTCCTCAGAACCTCACTATAGGGCACCTAGATGGACTACGACTTTTCACGTAGTCTTGGGTTAGATCCCTCTCTTTCATCTTCTCTATCGGGTCTCCCTGGACCAACTCTTGTTCTCTTCCAACCTTGACGTTATGAGAGTATTCGAGGACTAGGGGATTTTATTTAAACTCTTTTCTTCTTCTCTTTTTACAAGGTGATAATGACAGAAGGTTTTTCGCTTTTAAACAACAAGGAAAATGAAAAATAGAGTTTTCCAGTGCTACGGATTATTTTTAAAATAATTATTAGTAAGGGACTATTTTTTAAGGAAAATATTCAAAATATCACAGGTAAAGGTTTTGATAATTCCAAATATTAAAAGAATTCTAAAAAAGAAAAATTAGGTTATTTCCAAAATGTCAAGCCATGTTTTTCAGACTAGTACACTTATATTGTTTATCTTGGAAATTTTGAATAACTCTAAGATTTGAATAACTGTATTGCAAAACAAGGCGGGACCGTGGTAAGCGAAGCGACAGAAGAATCTAACTCGCATTCTCAAGTTCCCCGCTCCCTCTTCTTGATTTATACCACTTGTTGATTTGATTTTAATTTAAATTCAAATGCAATCAAGATACCATTACGCGGCCGTCAGCTTCGCCCTATAGCCTCGCCTGAATGCACCGCTATCCCCCTCGTTAGGATGTATGATTGCTTTTATAATAACTATTATGATAAGATGAAAAATTCAATAATATATTCCTAGATGTAAGTTGAGCTTATTTATGAATCATTAAAACTAAAAAGTTTTACACATTACTCAAAAACGATCTTGATGACATGTGCTCACAAAATCTTAAGGAACAAAATGTAATATCATTCCCCCTTATTTCTGTAAATATTCAGACATATCCATTAAAAATTAAAAAATGGGCAATGTAAACCATCAAATAGTATTCCTTTTTCCCAACATTTCGGTACATACGTATTAGCCTACTGCACGGCAATAAATCACTCGGGACACTGACCTAGACAGACAATGCGCGCGAAAGTATGACTGATATGGTATCGTTAGCCTATATTCGTAGAACTAATGAAACTCCGACTGAAATATTTATGACAACCAAAACCCCCGCAGCGCACTGTATAAAGGGTGGCCTCCGTCTAATACGTAAGTACCGAACAAAATGTAATATCATTCCCCCTCATTTCTGTAAATATTGAGCCATGCAAACCATCAAATAGTATTCCTCTTTCCCCAAATAACTTGCAAACCAAAATAATTTTTCATTCCTTGCTGTTTCTCACATTAAAATAATCCCAAAGAATACTCTTATAGCGTCAGATCGGAAAAGAACAAGAGTTGGTTAAGAGAGACCGAATAGGAAAAATGAAGGATCTAACCAAACGTTACAAGAAAAAAAGTGTAGATCCAGCTAGATTCCCTCTGGATTGTAACGACCATACTTCCTTGTAGTGAGCCCATGAGAATATGTAAATGGGAGCTTCTATAAAGTCGAAATCTTTTAAGCGGCCTAGCGCCTGCGTATTAATTTCTTCGTCAAATAAACATAGATATTGGTAGTCGGAATATATGTAGTTTTATTTAATACCTACACATAATAATTCCAAAAATAAAATTTTACAACTTGATAGATTTTGTTCTTTCTACGTCAAGATCATTTTTTGTTACCGCTATATTTTTCCTATATGCATAAGAAATATAAATGCAGAGTTTGAAATACATAGAATTTAACGTCGTGTCTGTATTGACTGGTTTCGACTTACAGACACGTGCTTGAAATTATAAGGATCCATGGTTTTACCTACGGACCATAATAAAGAAAAATCAATGAAAATGCAATACATATTTTAATGGATATTGAATTGTTTGCATCACATCTTGCAAAAACTGCTTTTAAAATTTATACGCTGAGCATTTCTCACTGTGTGGTTAAATTAAGTTGTATTCGTCATAAACAAAACTATAATATACTTTTTCACATTTTTAGGTCACGCGGTATTTAAGTTCCTAAGGGGGGGGGGCATATTTCACACTTTCTATAACGCCAATATTAATGTTTCGTCAAATAAACGTACATGCTCGTAATCAGAATAACGTCTAGTTTTATTTCATACTACACACACATAATAATTTTTTTTTTGAAATTTTTTTCAATTCCATAGTTTCCCCCTTTACTTACCCCGCTATATTTTTCCTATATATGTGACAATGCAAAGAATATAAATGCATAGTTTAAAATATATAGTATTTATCATCTTGTCAAGCTCAAGCTACACCTTTTAACATGTAGGCTTGAGTCTTTCATCCTAGGGGTCTTTATTTTATGTTCTTTTCTACCTTTATTTATAACGCTATGATTTTTGCTTTTTAAATAACAATGGAGGAAAATATAGATATTTAATACTGTACATACCGATTAGGGCTTTGTCCATATCCAAAAGCAAAAAAAAAATCTCACTAAGTTTTTCTTTTAAAATTATAATCAACAAATATTGATAGCACACAAACCAACACCAATATATACAACAAACAACTGTTAACACAACCGAAGCACTTAAGAACAAGGACCACGACTGAATACTAGAAAGTAACAGAACATAACAGATACTGAAGGAGCAGTTTTCTACCTGTAACTATTGTCTGTTAAGGGTTGGTGGGGGGAGTGAACTGTCAACATGTGTTCCGACTGAAAAACTAAACTACCCTTAAGATTTACAAGGTCATCCTTATTTGTACTATTTGCTTTGTTATATCCACAGGTACAGGGCCGCCTTCTATGAGGACTTTTAGAAAGTTGTAAATTTTAAAGTGTTGTTGACATTTGGGAATTTTTACCACTATGGTTTTTATTTATTACCCTCAATAAAGGTGTATTTCTTGATTTGAAATCGTTAAGAGAATACAGTGAAATATTAGAAAATGTAGGTTTTAAAACATTTTGACAGGAATTATTTTTAGGTGGAATAACTGCTGGTGGTGATTACTGCTAATTGCATTAATTTTAAGGGTTATTAACAGTGATTTAAAGAAGTTACAATAGATATTTATAAAAAAAAAACGAAAAATATTATCAAGAAATGAGTAGATTTCGTACTAAAATATCAAGGCATTGCCGTACAATAATAAAAAATACAATCCCTGAAGAACAGGTATCTGGTGTTGACAGTAGAGCATCAACTCCAATGTTATATCATAGAGTAATAATACGCTACTAGTGGGTTCGAAAGCCAGAAACCTTAATTTTATGTTCTTTTTGTCTTTTGTCCAGTATATGGTCAGTTTCGTAATAGCAAAAAAATCTATCTCCATTTTTTGACTAATCTTCACGTTTCATGGCCTCGAAAAATGGAAAAAGTGATTTTCGAGATGCCGTCCGTTCTTCTTCCTTTGTACGTAAAGACGAAAACGGCCACAAAAATTAGCATAGGAACATAAAATAGTGTGCTCATATAAATAATTCAAAAATGTACAATTCAAAATATCAAAATGGCGGACATTTTAAACAATTTCTTTCCATATCTCGAGTGTTATTTAACCAAATAAAAATTTCCTGATTTATTTTCTGTATAATAACATAGAGAAGTTATTATAAAAAATGTATAGCTTCGCGACTAGGAACGATACGAACATAGCGAGAAGAGGTTCCTTTATCTACAACTTCGAGGCCACTCAGGGCCGAGACAGTTATACAAGCGAAGTGAGTGGAATATATATATATATATATTTTTTTTTTTTTGTGTATATATATATATATATAGAGAGTACCATTTTTTTTATCGACTAATATATTTTTTAATGTTGAACTCTCTCTCTCTCACAGAGCTGCATAAAAAAAAGTTACCCTTGCGGGACGGTAGACAGAAGTGAAAACTTTGACTATCAATTTTTAAAATTAATAACATTTTTAACTTTCACTAAATGATTACATTAAAAAGTATTAACTATATATGTAATGGTTCGAGTGGGGGG